>JAUMJL010000054.1:0-1200000 GCA_033558185.1 Dromococcyx pavoninus
GGCCGACCGGGCTCCAGAGGCCTCCACAGGGCCGCGTCCAACCGGCAAGAAGGGCCTGGAGAGCGAGGAGAGACGTGTCGGGGGGAAAGGGAGGCTCCGGAGGGGGGAACGGGGCCCTGGGGGACATCCGGTGCGTGTCTCTCCCCGCGGCGCGGCGCCCCACACGTGAGAAGCGGCGGTGGCAGCGCGCGGGCGGCGCGCGCGGAGGGCGGGGGAGAAAGGGGAGGGGGGGGGCGCGCGGGCCTGGCCGCCACGGCTCGGAGGGGGAAAGGGGCGGGCGCCTCACCTTTATTCTTGGGCATGGCGCCGGGCGCTCCTCCTTGGAAGGGCTGTGGGCTTCAAGGCCGTTCCCGAGAGGCGGAGGCAGGCGGCGGCGACGGCGACGGTTCCGGACGGGATCCAAGCAGCAGAGCGGGGCCGGGGCCGAGGCTGGCGCTGACTCGTGCTTTGCGGCAGCCGGAGCCAACCGCGTCCCACAGCGCCCCCTGGCGCGCGGGCGGGCGCGCGGCCCTCCCCCCAGCAACAGCCGCCCTGCGCATGCGCTCACGCCACCCGCCCACGGCGAGAGGGGCGGCAGCTCCACCAATGGGCGCGAAGATGGGCGGGAGAGGCGCCGAGCGATTGGTCAGTATGCCGCCCCGGGGGGGAGGGGGGGGGAGGGGGTGTGATGCGGCCAATCAGAGGCTCCGGAAGGCGGGCGGGGGCGGAGCAGAGCGCTTTGATTTACCCCGGGCGGGCAGGGACCGGCACGGGGCAGTGAGGATTGCAGTATGTGTGTTGCACCTGCAGCCACCGCTCTCTTCCTCACACTGGCTTTTTGGGAATGGAGAGGAGTTTTTGGTGCTGGATTTTAAGGGAACAGGAGGAGGTCTCGTCTATACTCAGAGGAGCGGGCAGCGCTTGCCCTCCGAGCCCGGGAGGAAAGGCCTTGTTAGGAACGCCAGGGATAAACGGTTGCAAATGGGAGGGAACGGGTGTGGGAAAGGCTGAAGCAAGGCAAGAGGGCATCATCAGGATCCCATGTTACATCGACTCCCTTCTTCATCCTTTCCAGAGCTACTCAAGGCTTACGGATTATCCACTCTACTGGAAAATTCAATTTATAGTGGTTTTAGGCAGGCAGGATAAAGCCTTGTGTGGGCACAGGGCTTCATCCACACACGCCTCGGATCCAAGGAGTGAATTTCACTTGGGAGATAATGCTGCCCTCTCTCCTCGCCCTTGCTCTCTGTTGTGCTTTTTTGTGCCTGTTCAAAACCTCTCCTCCCGTCCTCTTACAGCTTTCTTTTGGTACACTTAGCAACTGTACATACATTGTAAGCTTCCAGGTTGTGTGAGCTGCTGAAACGTGGGCATATTGTTTACAGATTACCTAAGACATATATTCTCATTTTTTGTTCAAAGCAGGGATGTCAAACTCACAGCCCTTAGGCCAAATCCAGCCCTTCATCTTGTTTTATCCGGGCCAGCACCTTGTTTCTACCCAGCAGCAGTGCTGAGCTCCTTGCCCCTACGCTCCTGCCAGCGCTGGTCGTCGCATTACTCTGCAAGAGCTGTAAGTTTGACAGCCCTGGTTTAAAGGATCATTAATTACCACATACGCCTGTATTTTCAATGCCCAGGGCAATGCAGGCTTTTTAAGTATTATTTAGCAGCCTCCCTTTAAGTTGTACTTCATGGTCGACTGGAGTCTTTACAGAGTATTAAAATACAATATTCTGGCACTTTGGTCTTGCTGTGTCATATATTGGGTCTGCTGCATCTACTGAATAGAAGTGTTTTTCCTTTATCTCCCTATTTACTGAGCAGTCAGTGATCTGACTAAATGTGCTGCAACACAGCAACATGTTAACCGAAGAAAGACTTGCTTATTAGAAATTCTGGTTGGAAACATACACTTGGTATTCTGCACATGTAGTTCACGGTCAGTGATGAGCAAGCAACAACTTCTGTAACTGGGCAAATGATTAACCAAACATTTATTTTAACGTTTGAAAGTTTATTCATAGTAGAAATTTGTTTCTTTTGAAGACTACAAAACCTGCCATTAGACAGGAGTACAAGCCATGATATCTTTTCAGAACTGTTCATAGTTACATCTGGAACAGTTCTAATTACACATTAATAGCACGATTGGAACATTTCCTAGATCAGACTCTGAATAAAACAATCATTTAAAGTATTCAGTACAATTCTATGACAGCAGTGCCAAGCATCTAACAGATGCTATTGTAATGGTCTAGAACAAGGTACAATACCACTGGTTTCCTGGAACAGTACCTTAGACTCATTCACATGCCATGCTGAGAAAACTAGTATAAAGTGTGATTGTATAGAATTGTAAAAAAATATTTTATCTGCGAATTTGTCATTTTTTAAAAACATTTTAAGTAGACTTCCCCCCTCCTCAACTAGGTTGCAAAATAATTACATCCCTCACAAGTACACCTTCCCTTTGATTAGGTCAAGAGTATCAAGATAAAGCTAATCATTTACATCATTTTCGTAAGTGAAAATTCATCTGTTAACCATCGTTGCTTACTAAGGACCAGCATCCTTTGAATCCTTTCCCTCCAATAATAGAAAAGCACAGCTTTAGTTGGTACACCACATTTACAGAAACAAAACACACACACAAAACCCCCAGACAGTAAATCTATTGTCTTATGCCCTTGTCTCTTTAGAAAAAAAGATTTAAATATTCTCTTGAAAAAACTCATTATAAGTTTCATTCAACATTATAGTGATTATGAACAAAGAACTTTGCCCTTACTGGGTATAGATGGCATTTACTGAGTATTGCAACTATGCTCTTCCTTCTGTTCTCTCATGGTCTCAAGCACAGTAAGTGGTAATATCACACTAAAACAAAACCCACCGTGGCCTACATATAGAAAATTCACTTGTATTTGCAGTTCCTTTTTTTATCCTCTCTGTATCCTAGAGTCACTTGCTCTGCTTTGCAGACCAAGAAGCAGTCCAGCAATGAATTTACACAGTGTGTCATATATACTCACAGTCTAACAAAAAGGTGCTGGGATTCAAAGAAGCATTATGTGGATTTCTTTATAGCTTCTAACAACTGCAGCTGCAAAAATGTAAAAATAAACATGCAAGTTGTGAACATGGATCCAAGACAGGAGGTAAGGTACATAAAACCAGGTAAGTCTAGCCTGTAAAATACACCTCCTACATAGACGGGCCCTTTATACCTTGTTAGCCCTTTCTATCTTGGTTTAGAAAGTAACTTTAAAATATAGTGGATCTAGACTTCAACACATTCGAGTCAACATGTGTTAAATTGCCCTGTTTTATTAGCATTTAAAATGTTCATCCTGTGCTGCTATAGACATGACCCAGTAGCAACATCTGTAAAGTCTAGACTAAATTAACAGCTGATACATAAAATGTAGGAGTTAACGTTGCTTCATGATTTGGCTAACAATCAGTGAGCCTGAGGACCACAAAATGTGACTAAAATGAAATTACTGAAAGTACTTTTCTACTATTCTTACAGAGATATTGCCAATAGCGAGGCAGCTCAAAAATTCTTCCTTTTAGTCTGCTCTTTGCCAGGTGCCTGTATACACACACTGAGAACACACGACAAATTCCTTCCTGAACTGAAATGCTATTATTGACACACTAGCAAGTACTGCCATCTCTTTATTTCAACAGTATTAGTTTTAAATCTTGTTTGTTGACTAGATCTGACAATCTCCAGAATAAGGCATTTAAAAACCACTCCAGAAGGTTTGGTTTCTAGATTTTGCTAAGCCTGACCTGTGATTGCTCACAGTGCTGACGTTTTCCATAAGATAAGGTTTTACTAAATTCTGCTGGAACTGCAGGTTGTCAAATAAAAATTAAAATGGCCTTTTTTCTGCCTCTGGTTAACGATGTTTCTTGAAGGAAAGGCAGATGCATCTGTACAGCTAAATGGAATTTCAGTGCCAGAGCACCATGTAGGGGAAAAACGCTAATTGCCTGAAAGAGCCGCATGCTCTAATTTCTGAGACGAATAGTAATTTAAGAAGCATTACTCATAAAACTAATTTCTTCACAAATATATGATGGAATAAATATTTAACAGATTTTTTAACGGCAATAGAAGTGGGATCCTTTTCAAGTCTAATGAAGGAAGCTTCCCCAAGGAACTCTGAAAAACCTATGGCAGAAGGAACACACTCCCATTCATTTAGAGCACATGTGTGGGGCCATAAAGATGATTCTCCCTTTCAACAAACCTCTGATGATTTCAGGGAAACTAGCAAATTAATCACCATAGAAGAAATTTAATACCACTAAACCAAGAAAATATCTTCTTATGCAAAACACAAAATTGCACCTTTTAGTTTTTAAATTGTATTAGTCACATAGAGCTGCTCTCCCATATCACAGTTACTAAAGTTGAATTCCCAGTAGTCACTTTCATATCTGGAATGGATTGATGTAGCATACCATTGTGGTAGAGTGGGACAACTCACTGAACTCAAACCACATTCCAGTGCACATCCTCATATGGGCAATTTGATCTTTCAAACTAGCCATCAAGATGTGCCTTTAATTACTTAAGACACTGAGAGGCCAGGAGTATTAAAAAGTTTATATTAGTATTTAAAATGAATCTTTCACCATCATTACAAACACGCTTCCATCTGGGGAAAAGTGTGAACACTCGCTCTGAACAGCTTTGTTTTACCTGACTGGGAAAATGCTATTGTCATGGTAAAATATGACCCTTTTCAAACCCCCAGACAGATGTGGATAACTCTCCTCTTCTTTTGTTTTGGCTGTCAATTAAAATTATCAGGAAGTAACTGACAGAACATCAGATCCATCAGCTTTGCAACCACAATGAATGCAGTTTAAACCTACTTTTCACAGGCTTCTGCTTATTATCTTCAACACTGCCCTTCTTCATAATGCCAACATTCACTGAACAAAAGTCATAGAATAGAGATAAAATATTAATAATGGATTATAAGAATAAACAATATAGAAATGTCCTCTATCAGAAAGTATTTAGCAATGATTCCTGAGTCCAGGGATTAGATGGGAAAGAATAAGAGGGATGAGAGGGGGAACAAAAGACAGTGAGATAAGGAGCAAGTTAACTTTTCTCCGGGTTATATTACCTACAGTATGGTGAGAGTTCCATTGTTTAAATTTTGAATACTAGAACAGTATCCTGATTTTTATAATATGACATGCAGCATCAAAAACATGGAAATGTAGAAAAGACAGAGGCAAGGAGAAATATATATTCATAGTATTACATTCAATAGCTGTTTAACAGTCAGGCTTCTTTTAGAGCTGTCCAACGATACTGATTAATCCAAGTGAACTGTTTAATCAGACTTAATTGTCAAAATGATTAACAATAAGTAAAACAAGGCATGTACACATTAAAGAAAACAGCACGGAAATGTACTGCTTGTGACCTGTTTACAAAAACATACAAAATGTTGGATGGCACAAAGTATATAGTGCTAATATAAACAGATTGTTTAAGCTAAGTGCTTAACATAAACTGTCCGTCTCTACCTGTAACAGAGAACATTGTAGGGGACAAAAAATATTCCTTATAAAAATAATGCTATGTGGTGCAGAGTGCTTTATTCAGTGTATATTTTGACAGAGGTGGCATTCGTAATTCTTCAGGTTTATTCAATTGTGAACATGATCGTTTTCATTGTGTTTCCACTTGTCACTCCATTTGAAGCTCCAGTAAGATCAGTAACTTGCCATCAACAGTTTAAAGCGAGAATAGATGAAAGCAGTAGCAGCAGCAGGAGCAGCAGCATTATAGGTACCAGCTGGGACAGAGTGTGCTTGCAGGTATCTGTCAGATATGTGCTACCTGTCGCCATAATTTGTGCTATCATCTTATGCTATGGTACCAAATATCTGGTTGAGGTCACTTCACAGGGCTGTTGAGGTAATTTTTTTTATACCTCTCCTCTGAGCAAGAGTGGAACGGCCGACTGGCTCCAAAACCGGTGACTGATTACGGTTCAAAGCAGAGTAAGTTGCTGCCATTGCACCCTATGGGGAAGAGGGGAAAAATACGTTGTGACTGACGCACACACTAGAGAACACACAGTGCTGAGTGCCAGAGATTCTGAACAAGTTTTACCTTCCAGTCTACTTTCATCTACAAAACAGAAACATACCACTGCATTACTCAACTATCAGTAGTGTTTGGAGTGAGTTTTTAGGATATAAATAGTTTTCAGGTCAATACAAAGCAAAAAGACCAAACACAGACTGCTAATTTAAGTTCTCTCTCCATGCCTTAGGAAATAGTTGGGGAATGACATCTCATCGGTGAGCTGTCTCTGCTTATTGCTTATACAACCATCTCAGTTTGACAGAATATTTTAAAATCGCCCACATTATTTAGCACATGAATATTTATTAAAAAAAATGTTAGAAAGTTGTGAGACGTGGGATCAGAACTTCCCCATCTTTCCACCTGTGTTTTTGGATGCTAGGAATTTCTATTAGCTGACTCAGAGAGTGTTAATTATATTCTTCAGATGCCTTTTAATGTTGCATGACAGAGATTCTTGGATGTAGGACTGAAGGCAGGGTGGAATACAGAGAAGTAGAACTTGAATTATTTGTTTTCTCTGCTTGTTTTAAGTGAAAAAGTTTATCAGGGTCAAAACTAGATCGTGTTTCAGACAGAACGCAGAACAGTGCGATACTGTATTAATTAACAATGCCTTTTGACTTCTTTTTAACTTATACTGTGATTGCCAAGTATACTGTTTTCTTTTAGTCACCTTCTCTGAAACCATAAAATTAGCTGAACTATTTTTCAGCTCCCCTACAGTCACCTGATATAATTTTCACTATCTGAAGAATTTCTTCTGTACTCGTTTCTTAAGGAAGTTAAGCCTCCCAGTGTACGTCAGTCCAATAAATTTCAAACCTAAGTAAATGAAAGTCTTTTTCAAATGTATAACAGTCATTCTCCATGACTGAGTTCTTACGAAATCCTATCACATATTACAAGTTCACTTTATGGCTTAGCGCAAATACCTACTTACCTTCACTAAATGGGGAGCATCCTGCCTGTTAAGCTGGTATTGAGGCAACTGGTCACAGTGAACTATCCAGGGGTGACTAAGAACTTGAGCTGCAGTTAGTCTTTGATGTGGGTCAACATGAAGCATTTTTGAAACAAGGTCCTGTCAATAGTACACAAAAACTTAAGGCAAATAACAGTAACATTTCAGCTTTAAAACATATTACAGTTTAAAACTAAGGATTTTAGTGGTATAAAAATAGGTTCATAATGTCAGTTTGAAACAGATGAAATACTGCCAAGCAATGCTAACACTATTTTATAACTGTATGACTTAATGGATGTTTGGTAGTGCAACAGGAAAGTATCCAATTAAGTTAGGCGAAATACACAAACGTAAAATTATGCACATTGGGCTAGAGTAGATGTCCCACTACACCAGCATTTTTTTAATTAAAAATAGCAGATATGTAAGAAATGAGTATTGAAAAGCAAACAATCAAGAAAACAGAGATGATCCTTCTCTTAGCATGTTCCCCAGTGGCTAATCATCTTTCAACAACCGTGCAAGTTGAATTTTAGTACTTCTGCTGGCCTTAGTGATTTTACCTCATCCTCTCTGAACTGATTTTGCTGCTTATATTTTTGTTCCCACTGCCCCCTTCTCAAACACTTTTCACAGTTGTTTCACAATTAAGTTGTGAACCACATGAAGAGCTATTTAATTTTTTTGTTTTCAACTTCTGCAGAATATATTAATTGAATGATTCCTGATTTCCCTCACAAAATCATCATATAAGAAAAAAGGAATTAGTCTTTCCTTCTCTGTATCATCAGTGAAATTATGTCTTTTGCCTGTAATGTCAGTCAACTTTGCTGAGATGAAACACTTTCAGGCTCTTTAGAAGAAGTGGCTCTCAACATCTGAAAAGATTTTCAGCTTTGTTACAGTACTTCTATTTTATCTTTTTCAAATTGGTAGTGAGAATTGCATACATACACTCAAGATGTTGAAAACATTTATACAGCAGCACAGTATTTTATAGATTAATTCAGGTGTCAGTCATTAAGGGTAAAGCACAAATAACATTTCTACGTTATGCAATTACTTGTGGAGAAATGCATTAAGTTGACTACAACTGTATTTAAGATCATTTAAGTTAACAACAGTGGACATTTTAATATAAAACACCCTTTGTTTCATAGTTCAAATTAAGAAATTGAACATAAAGGTAGTATTAAAAACAAATCTACGATTTTTTTCATAGCTGAGAGGTTTTGGTACATTCTAGACCCCCAAGTATAACTGCACAGAATGGCACCGAAGGAAGAAAAAGCTGATGCTACCAGGTCAGTGTAAACATATTATTCTAACAGGTTGAATTATCAATCAAATTATGACATGATTTGTGGGAAAAGAAAACTGTTGAGGATATTATGTCAGAAAACACAGCAAATCAATTAGCAAGAAAAAGCACAAAATCTGTAAATGATTTTTTTGGGAAAGCTTTAGCACTTTACTGTAACTTCACAAGAAGGGGCATAAAGGATATTGTGTACTTAAGTTTAGAGCCTATTTGCTGTAAAAAATGTACTTCTGAAAAAAATTGTTTACTCTGTGCAAACACAGCAAAAAAGTGTAACACTTCAGTGTTTTTAAGTAGTTGTGACATCACTACTAATCAAAAGTTCTTAAAGTACTTAAAAGAATAAACAGCTGAAATCCTAATGGAAGAGTGTGAGATAAACTGTCTTGGGTTACGCTGAAGAACTGACAGAAAAATGTCAGAAACTTTTCCTAGCCTGAATCACTGGAGTATATGGTATATATTGTAATATTTTCATTATCCTTATTTAGACTATGCATGATTTTTTTGAACAACACGCTTCCACGTGAGTTTGTATTACAGCATTTCTCATTATGGATGATGACACATAAAATACACTATTATTTCTAAGGACACTTATTAATGACTATAGTATAAGGCACACCTGTTATTCTTCCTACACACAAGTTTCAAGTTGAAACATGAAAGGATCATAAACAGGAAACAAACTTCTAGGCACATACAAGGCAGACCAGTATTTTAAAATAAGAATAGGTTGAATTTACCCAATCATATATAACATTTGTTATAAGCAACAAGTTACATTGCAATCCATTTCTCTTTCCCCAAATGACAGAACAAATGCACTTGCCTTAGCTGTATCTGAAACGGTATTCCAATAGCCACCGCTGAGGGAGAACTTTCCACTACCTATTCGCGCCAGAATCTCCTCTGGGGTATCATCAGGACCATTTGCAAAAGGAGTGTAGCTATTTAACAAAACAATTTCAATATTAGTAATTTCTATAACATGGACCTCAATAGTTATTATAAACCTGATCATAATATTCAGTGAGTTCAACATAATTATAGGCAACAGATAAGTCAAACAGCTGTAAAATGAAATTATTGTTAACATCTGAAAGTGCACAGCACTAACTACAAATCCATTCTTACTGTATTTATTCCTTCTATATGGGGTATGAAAACCAGATTTTTCCTACAGCAGCCTAAGTACCGGTGGCTCCTGAACTACAGAAAGTATTCCTTAAGGCTTCATGTTCTAGTGAAGTAATAAAGCAAGCTGTTACAAAATTAAATGCGGAGACTTCATGTCTGAAGAAGAATAAATGTTGTTTTGATACCAGAGGAAGGAAGGTGCAGCAATTTTCCTTGCTTGGCTATAAGCATTCTTACTCCTACCACAACCAAAACCGAGATATATTAAATAAATGACATATTTCTTTTTAATTTAAAAATAACAAAGCCTCTCTGATAATGTTAACCGTTGAAGTGGCAATCTTGAATAATTCAGTATAAAAAAAGGATAATCTAATTTAGCAGGTGTAATATCTTCTGAACTTGTGGAATTAAGAGAAGAATCTATTATTCATCATATTTTATGTATGCAACAGAAATGAACTGTACACATGCACTTCTATTGCATTTATTATATTTTTATAGAATTTTGCACACAATTATGCTTCAACGCATTGCAATTAAAAGCTGATCAAACAGCTATTTTTCCATATGAAACAATAAATTCTTACTCCTAAATCACTATAAAGCAGAAATTAAACACCTAAAATAGATGAAACATGAGAAGCCAAGAATTTTTTACATCAGTCCCTGCAAACTTGGATGCTACTAAAGGCAAAGCATACTCTACACCCACTGAAGCCAAAGTTGAGATTAATCAGTGCCTTGACAGAAACACCTTCAACAGTGGGCTACAGGGTTTTTTTTTTATATAGGCTTGCTATTCTACAGCAAACCAAACTAAAATTACCCTTACCCAGTAAGCATGGTATAAAGTAGAACACCAAGGCTCCATATGTCACATGCAGCATCATAACCTTGCCTCTTTAAAACCTGATAAAAGACAAACATTTTCTGTTAAAAATACTTCAAAATGCTTTGATTATGCCATAAAAATAGTGAGATTTCAAATTCTTAGTGTTTACAAAGTGATTTCACTTGTTACACCTTTGTTTATTTTGATGGGATTTTCTGTTAGATGTTTATTTCGTTCTTGTATATTTGCTATCCTGGTATTTACCTCTGGTGCAACAAAATTTGCTGTGTAACATGGAGTCATCAGAAGACCATTTTCTGCTCGTAGTTGTTTTGCAAAGCCAAAATCACAAATTCGAATTGATTCTGGATTTCCAGATTCATCAACATAAAGAATATTGCTAGGCTTCAGGTCTCTATGAACAACCTAAAAAAAGAAATAGAACAAGCCACTAAATACAGTAAGCTACACGTGGAAAGGCTTTATATTATAATTATCAATTCTGCTATTTGATTTCAAATCTCCCATCAGCAATCGGATTCCAGATTGCTAGCTTCTAACATCAGCTGCAGTATTCTGATGCTCAGTGGTGTCTAGAGTACTACAATTCTAACTTGGAAACTATAAAGTCCCCTCCAGACATTCCACTCACCCCAAATTTATTTGTACAGAGAGTTGCAGGTGTATTTTCCTAATGGGTGAATATATGTATTTTCTATTTGAACATGCATATTTACAAGACTCTTTAAATCACAGCATCTGACTAGTAATGCCTTTTGGAGTCATGGACATCCACAGCTGCTGCTGAGCCACTGTGCTACATAAACACACACTAGGTATTGCTGGATTAATGCTCTATATTCCATTCTCTTCATTCAGATAGTCTGAATTAATCTCAGTGCAAACATAAGGTTTGATTAAGGGCATGCCAAAAAAAGCCTGTACAGGTTCCCAAGTGCCTGTTTTGTAGGGGCCCGAGATGTAAAATGCTTCACAAAAACTGTAGAAGCTGTCAAAGTTCTGGCAGAATAAATCTCATTTTACTTGAAGCTATGTTACAACAATCCTTAATAAAACCTGGAATGCACCAAGGATAGTCTTTGAAATCAGATGACCTGTAATATTTTCTTCACAAGACAAATTAGCTTAAAGTCCCTAAAGCTTTGCTCTCTGTAAAGAAAATGCTATATACTGCTGTAAAACAGTGGAGTGGATCTAAATGTTCTCTTTTAAATATCTCAATAGACCTGTTATGAAGACCCTTATCTTCCTGATTGTCCTATTTGATCAATATTAAACAAAGCTTTTCATGGTTAAAATTTAATCTAAGACTCATTTTCTCTTGGAAAAGATTGTTGTGAAACATGTCCAGAAGGTACTCACATTAGTATGAGAAGATACCCTCAAACTATTGAAAGTAAGCGATATGCAGAATTAGCAGCTCTGGAAACCTTTATAGGAAGCCAGCAGTTTCAGCAAAGTAAATAATGTAAGACCAAGTAAAAGACTGCAGAGGGTCTGCAGATTGGAAAGCCATTTAACACAGTAAGTCTGTTTAATAGAGGCTTTTTCAGCATGCAAATACACCTTATAAGCTAAAATATATGAAGTAGTGTTAAAGAATGGAACAGCAGATGTGAAGGGGAACAACCTGGCTTGAGATGTCAGTGTATGAGAAAAACAGTTCCTGACAGCCCTTACTTTTTGGCATTTAAATAGATGAGAATCCTTTTTCTCCAAGTAATGAATGAAATATCCTTTACTGTTCAAAGAAGCAGAAGAAAAATTCCACAGTTTTATTCTAGGTTGTTTTTTTTTTTAAAATATAGACTAAAGGAAGGAGAAAGGAATAGGTGGGCAATGGAAGCAGCACAGAGCTGGAGATGTGGGACACTGTTTCTAGAACCAGTCTGTTTCATCTGTACTTTTCAGGGGGGAGGAGGGGAAGAAGAGGAAGCAATTCTTAAGTTGGAGGAAGATGGAGTAAGTGTAACAGTCTAGTTCAAATCTAAACGCTAATTCCTAAGAAATCAAAATCTCTATGTCAAAAAAATAAAATAACTTCCTGTATAGCTGTTTTCCCGAAGGCAAATTTTAAGAAGATGTCAGGTTGTTTAAAGTATATTGACATTCTGCACAGAAATAACATTTTATTTCAGAGTAACAGAAGAGCGCAAAACAATATGCAGGATACAACCCTTAATTGTTGTAGGCTGGCCCTAATACTTTCAGAATGGTTTGCGTGGGAGTTGGCAGTATTGCTTACCCTGAAGAGGAGAATTTTACTCCTTGCTTAGCTAATTTTTCAGTTTAAAGGTACCCTGTGAATGTTCAAGAAGAAACTGCTCTGGGAAGGGTTGTAGAGGCTGTACTCAGATTCAGAATCTGTCAAATCAGGTATTACATAATGCTGTACCCATATGAGCTCCTCTGGTGTCCAAAGTAGCTATAAAAGGAAAATCCACTGAAGACAGGGAGGACTCTTCCAGACAAAAATCAGACTACTGAAGTGCTTGCTATTTACATGTATGGACATCTTTCAAGTGGAAGTGTACCTAACATAAGACGACCCCAAAATTTCCAAAAGTAAAAGTTCCAAAGTGCATGTGATCTAATGAAAGTTACAATGTCAATATTTACAAAGATCTACAACAACCAACCAACCAACCAACCAAAATCCCCTAAAATATCTTCCTTAACATGAGAACTTTTCTGGCCATATGTGGCAAGAAGGAATCAAGTTATGATTCATGTTATCGAATTCTTTATATTTCCATACAGAAGATAGTGAGGTTTATTCATAATTCCCATGGAAGCTGCTGGTCAGAGATTCTAGTGAGGCCTGTGTACACACAGGCTGAAACAAAAACCTACATGTGAGCAAGTGATTGAAGAAAGTGATGAATCACACAGTAAGATACGCTATATAACTCTGATTTCCAAAATAATAGCTCCCAGAAATGACAATGTGCCCTGAATTATTTGTTTCTTAAAATAATTCCAGTATTATCCATTACGAAACACCTTTTGTTGGATAATAATGATAGGTGTTAGCAGCTTGTCTTTTTCCTTGCACCCTTACTTTCTGCTTTTTCTCTATCCTCCTTTTCTTGCTAATTTAAAAATGCAACACAACTTGTTGTTCTTGCCATGCAGTTGTTGCAGTTGCCACACTTGCCTCTCTGTCTTTGAACTACTTCCTCTGTCTCCAAATTAATTTCCTGAAGCATCAATCTTCTTTCTCCTAACAGTCCACTACAACTTCCTGACTCTGAGGCACAGGGGTTACAAGTTATAAACCACGATCTTCAGAAAAAGAAGAGGAAGAGATTACAAGAATCCTAAGTGGAAAACACTCGATTTTCAGTGTTTTTCACAGGATGGGATTGAAATTATGGCAGGTCCCATGGCAAAGCAACAGCACTGGTCCCCTAGCACTTCTTCCTGACTGATATTCTCTCTATTAGTCATTATTTACATATTCTACAGAACTGCTGACAGGCTGCACGCAGGACAGGAGAAACAGTTGCATCACCTATCTCCATTATCAGCTCATCTACACAGCTGACGAAGGTTTTGATTTCAACACCAATTCCTGCTGCAATGTAATTATTTACCAGAATACTTTACTACCACACAAAAGAAGATAGAGAGATACGGATTTATACTTCTGAAAGAAGAATGTTAGCATCCATCAGCATTTTGTCTGCAATGATAACTCACCCCTTGTGCATGCAGATACTCAACCGTTTTTGTTATTGTGAACAAAACAGCGCTAGCTTCTCTTTCGGAAAAGAATTTTTGCCTGAGAATTTTATCCAGAAGTTCTCCTCCTTTCATAAGTTCTGTTACTACGTATACATATTTTCCATCATCATACACCTGCAAAAAGTATACAAAGATGTAACTTCAAAAATACTTATTCTCTGCTACCTTCCTGTGAAATGCACAGCAATAGTGCAGCCATGCCCACAAGCTGTTTTCTTCAATTATTTTTCACATATTTCTCACCCCGTACACTATCCAAACATTGTTCATCTTCAGAAATGAACACAAAACCTTCTACAAAAAGGTACTGCAATAATGAAATAATAAATGATAAAAATAACGGCATGTAAATGTTTAAAGACAAAAAAGGATGAATAACCTGTAGGCTTCTCCACATGGTTTTACTGAAACAAATTAAACTAGACATGGAAGAAATTAAGTAGTAATAATACATGGAAACTTGTCTAATTAAGGCAAACCCAGAGCTAATTCTAGAATCAATTATTGCACCAAATTACAAACATGAACAAAGGTCATTCCAGTTGAATAGTAAGACAAAAAAAAATTAAGTTGACCTTAAATAGTCTGTGAACATTGAAGTTAATACATACAGAGCTGCTATGATAGAAGCTTACAATGTATACGATACTCTGCACATAAAGCTTATACCAAAGTCTAAAATTAATAGAATATGTATATTTTTTGCTCTCCTAGTTACAGAAAATGGCTTAAATTTTTGCATGGCTATCATCATTTTTATCTTCAAACAACAGTTGAGAATTATTTCTGTTATCACCAGGGGGCACTACAACACTGAACTATACCAAAACACGTTTTAAGGTATACTTAAGTATTTAATTTCAGTTTTTTTGAACTCATAAATAAGCAATTGGTCAGGGAGACTGGATGTGCTGTATTCAGGTTTCTAAAATGCTTCTGAAAAGATTCCTCAGCCAATGCTTTAACTAACTCACAGGAGGACAAAAGTTCTGTTACAGAACAGTAACTAACAGGTAAAAAAAGTGTAAAATATAATGGTCTGGCATAGGAAGTTTCTAGGTAATGGTTTGTTGGAAGCCATGTGCTTCCTCTTTTCTTACACTGCTCCCTAGGTATGCACTAATGGCCCCTGTCAGAGGCAGGATACTGGATAAGAAGGACATCTGATTTAGCACAATATAGCTCCTTTTGTTTACAATACTGTGTAACTGAAAAAGATCACCGATAACAATCAAAAGGAAAAGCACCATAGGACTGTGCATTGCAGAAATAATTTGGTCTTTTGAATATCCATTGTTTCAATCCTAACACCTTCAGAATTGAATTACATAGAATTTCCATCCTAAGTTACACGCAAATACTACCGTATTTATCCCTGAAATACAAGCAAGAAACTACTTCTTGCAGAATAATAATTTCTAAAACCATGCTGAAACATTGTATTTTGGCATTTAAAGACAGAAACTTTTAAATTTTGGTGTGGAACCAAATGAATAATTGAGTAATATCAAGACAGTTTTATTTGTATAATAATACACGGTGCTCTTGATGAGTTTGAGGAGCGAAGGCCAAGTACTCTCTACTTTCAGAGGAAAAAGCTACAATAGGACACAGCTGTACTGTGGGGTATACAAGCAATCTGCCCCATGCTATTAAGACAATGAAAACTTAAAACAATGTTAAATTTTTACAATTATGGTTATTATACAAGTTTTGCATATATATGGATCCTGTATGTTTTTCCTTACACTGGACAGATGTCCACGAACTGGGCTTAAGGAACCGATCTGAAGTAGAAGTAAGTGAGAATTACCATCTACAGTCTTCCTGTGTGGACTTAAGGCTTTTTTTTTGTAGTCTCCTCCTGCTATTTGTGTATTACTCTTGGTGTGAGTGAATGATGGCTCCTACTGGAAGATGACTGATGATGATGAAGAATTAATTACAAAGTAGAATGATGCAGCAACCCTACAAGGCTGTCTGGGTTTCTCTGCTCTCAGTGATTCATAATGCTAAAGTTCAGGCAAGTATTCACATTATGTTTGTCTTCCTGTTTAAATAGCATAACCTCTACTGTAAATCGAAGTAACACATAAACCTAGCACACAGCACTAAAAGCAAACTGAATGCTGATGCAGGTTATGCTTTCAGGTAACTTTATTGTCCAACCACATGACACAGAACAACCAAAGTGGAATTGTAATGATGGTATCTAGCTTGCAATAAAGTCTGGTGGCTACCTTGTGTGTATGACTTTTGTTCTCCCAAGAAAGGGCCAAATTACATGATAATGATAGAGTGAAGGCAGATTACAGTAGAACAACTTCAAGCAGAGTGCTCTAGCACTCATCTCCACAGTATTTACAAGCTAGCATTTTAAAGAATTCAAAATGTCTGAGCATCTCCCTTCTGTTGAGCTCAGCTTCCTGGAAATGCTTAGCTGTTTTGCCTGAGGTTTCGTTTTGGGGACCAGAATAGTTTCTTGCAGACTAAGTCAGTCATCAAGTGTATACGCCTTTTTAATTTTTAAACCTCTTTAATGCATAATCAAATAGAGCAAGCAAATTTTCTTTTTCAGTTAGATCATCAGAATCTACTGCTCACTATGAAAAACCTTTACCTTCCTCCCAAGGTAAGTTTTCCTTTGCTTTTTACAGTCAAAGTGTTTTCATGGTCACGGTCAAATAATACAAGAAAAAAACAACAATCAAATCTAGATAATATTCCATCAGTTAAAGACACTAGATGAAGAAAAGTGATGATCGTGGATATAAAAAGATTTTGTCCACTAATAAGCAGTACTCATTACTATCAAGGAAAATTACTTTGGGTATTGTGCTATCTCAAGCAGTTGAGTCCTCAGTTATGCAATAATGCACTTTAAAATTGCTTTTGACTAATGTAAACAAAAGTAGGTTGAAAGTTAACTAAGCAATGAAAAAACATTGCTTGTTCCTTTAAAAATACAGTCAATGTTAAATGAATTATTCCTGTGCTAGGATTTGAGGATGAATTATTTGACTGCTTAAGATCTCATTGTACCAAAACATGAGCATCTTTAAAAGATGACAATGAAACATCTCAGTAAAAAACTGAATATTGTTGAATAAATTGCATTAGGATATTGCTTTATTTTTAAATACTGAAAACTAGTAACATAAATCACTCAAATGACAAAGTGATATGCAATTATAATACACTAAAGGATGTCTTTAATACACTACTTACATCTTTTAGGGTAATAATATTTGGATGCTGTCCGTAGCGCAGCAGGATTTCGATCTCCTCTGTTGGATCTCTTTTACTTTTGTCAATGATCTATAAGAACAAACATTACACAGACAATTCTTTTTGAGACTATTATATAGAGTAATACTTTGGTGTGCTTACAACCATAAACAGATAAGCAATATTCATTGTTGGTAAAGGGCATGGATTATAACGGAAATAAAGTTTAATTGCAACAGCAACACAAAGCAAAAAAGCTGTTGGAAAACCATGGAAAAATGTCAGCTGAAAACAATTTTGCAGGATAAGCAATCTGATCCCTCAAGCTGTAATAAATAATGCAAGGTTTATGCTGTTTAGTAGATAAGACCTCAGTCATCCACCATTTAGTAAAATAGCAAGTTCCTAATTTAACATGAAATACTGGTTTGAGAATGCTAATGAACTGATTTGCACAAAGCTGCTCTTCAACAAATATTTAGTGCAGCAAAAGACAAAGCAGAAGAGTAAGGGAATCAAAAATAAGAAAAAGGAAAAATGTCTCAGAGTGAATTCAGAAAAGCATTCCATTATGAAAGTTCATTTGAATCTCTGGAGGCTTGCTATCATGCTCTGAAGTTCTCCCTGTACAAACAAGAAAAACATTATTTTGCTCTGTTTAAAACAAATTCTTCTTCTTTTTCCCACTCCTTCTAAATGGTAAAATTTCCTTTAATGCCTTTTCCATCTCTATTTTACTCCTTCTTCTCCTGACATTCTTAAGCCCTTACTGCTACCAGCACCATCCTACCAAACTGGACACTCGTCACCTTGGGGTTTTTTCATGATTCCTTGAGGAAAAAAAGCCGCAAGAGGAAGCGGAAGAGGGAAGCAAACCTCACAGTAAGTGTTACAGCTTAGAGAATTAGCTATACCAGTATTTTTTTCCAGTTTCAAGAAAATTACTTCAAATTGCAAGCACAGGAGTCAAATCTGTTCCTTGCCAGAACCAGAATGACAAATGTATAACTACCAAATTGAAATTGACGGATTTCCAGCAGACATTCTGTGTACAAGAATAGAGCAAAACCTAGTTAATTTATCTTTGCATTTTACATATTTGAGTAGTAAACTGTTGAACAGTTCAAAAAGAGAATGGTCTCATAGTATAGGATTTCTATCTTTTTTTCTTTTTCTTTTGAAGTCTGCTAACCCATACTCCTGCCAACCCATACTCCTGCCTTCATAGCAGCATTCAGCTCCACAGTGTTTCACTGAAAGACAAAAAAACCTTATCATTCCACTTTTGGGTATTCTACTGATTTCAACTAAGAAATGAATCCCTTCAAAGAAGTGCTAGAAAGCCCGACAGAATAACACAGAAACAGCATGACAAGCCTTGTTAAAAAAAGCAAGCAAAGACAAAGTTTATTCTGGAAGATATACTAGACTTAAGCCCTGTTATGAAATCCTAGCTATCTGACAATTTCTGAATCTACTTTGGAAGGAACAACCCCATACATAACTATGTTTAAATAACAGTAATCAATCACATTTTTTAAAAAACATGTAAAGTCATGTAAGCTTTTAACAGTACATTTCCTTCTAGAAGCAGTCATGTAACACCCATCATTTTTACTGCAATTACACAGGTGTTTCAAAGACTCATGACTTTTGCTGTCCAAACCAGCATACAAATAACAAAACCCATAGCAATTCAATACAAATATCCGCCAGTAAATATTCTATTTGGTTGATAAGTATAATTCACATTTGCATCTAATTTGTTATATTAAGAAAACCTGAAAACAGTTGGTATGTTTTATAATAAAATTAATTACCTTTACTGCATATTCCATGTTTGAAGCTTTATGAATACATCTCTTGCAGATAGAGTAAGACCCAACTCCAATATCTTCCTTTACTTCATATCCATCAGTGAATTGAATGCTGTTCCTGTGCAGCTGCTACCAAAATAACATTATCAATTGATGAATATTCTAAACATATAACTGACCTTTATATTAAAAATAGGGTTTTGAATTTCTACTGATTTGCTAAGAATTTTAAGTCGATGGCTGTACTAGGTCAAAGTGGTTTAAATAGCCACTAAAGTTTTTTTGATATTAGTACAACATAAATTATATATTAGACACATTGTAAATAATGCACAATGTATTTTAGAAACTGACAACATAATGCTTCTGGTTAAGTGATTTATTAATTTAAAAATGGAATCTTCAAAACAAAGAAGATCAGAAGACTACGTGATAAAATAGTAAAATAATGATAAAAATACATCGCTGTTTCTATTATCTGAACAGATGAATGCCAGCTGGAAAATTCAAACATACTGAACAGAATCAGATTAACTGGAAATTGCACGGAATGGTAGTAAAAAAATCCTTTCACAGAAATAAAAAGCTGAAAGAAGGACAAGTGTTCACTCTTGCAAGGGGAGGAAATGGAATTCTAGTATAAAGAGGTTGTGCAAAGGATGCAAAGCATTTGCAGGAAACCATCTGGGTATCCTGCAGAACAGAAAAGAGGAAGTAAGAGTGAGGAAGTGGTTGAGGGGCACAGAGGAAAGGCAGCAAAGAAACAGAGTTTTGCAAGTAAGAAAAAGAAACCATATACAAAGAGAAAGAATTTCATCCACAAAACCACACGGAAAAGGAGAAGCACGGAAAAGCTTATAGAAACTTTCAGCAAGACTTCAGGAACAGAAGTCATTCTGATCCCTATACAACATGCAGCTTCTATATCTAAATATCTAACTTCCCTTGAAATTTAATGGATTACTACACGTGAAACAGGCAATGCGTACAAACAAGCATGTTATGACTATTTGAGACATATAAGAGGAATAAGGAAATAGAAGAGCTATTCACATTCTGAATAAACTACTTTTAAAAAACTCTCAGATTTATTTTTTCCTTACAGTGAAAATGTAAATAAACCCATTCATACAGCATAGCTTTTTATTCTTACCCATACACAAGAAATTTGCAATGCAATTTAGATCACCA
Source organism: Dromococcyx pavoninus (assembly GCA_033558185.1). Classification (NCBI taxonomy): domain Eukaryota; kingdom Metazoa; phylum Chordata; class Aves; order Cuculiformes; family Neomorphidae; genus Dromococcyx; species Dromococcyx pavoninus. Next base: position 20,383 of record JAUMJL010000054.1, read on the forward strand.
GTTGTTTTTCACGACTCAGTATTCTTCAATAATTAGAATTATTAAAAGCAGAAAGAGGAGGTAGAAATACAGTTTTTGCAGAGGCCTGCAAGTTCTATTTCCTGTAAATGCACCTGCTTTTTTCCCCCAGTGCTGAAGCATGCTTTTAGAACGACCTCTGCCTCCTGAAGTGGCAAGTCATGCCTCCCCCCATTCTAGCATGAGGGCCACCTTTCTTTTCTCACATAAAAAAAATAAAATAAATCACACCTAAGCAAAGCTTCATTGTACAAAAATAAGCACTACTGGCACAAATAGAACACAAGAATAGCAACTACTGTAGGCTATTAAAAGTGACAACCTATCAATTAAGATAGAATTAACTCCAATGCAGTCTTCCAATACTGCCAAATACTGCGTGTTTACATAATATTAGTTTATATGATACACTGAAATTAATCACAAAATATCACAGATCACATTAACTTGAAGTGGCTCGGGAAGGATGGAATTTGTCCGAGGTCACGGCTTTCAAAACACACAGTAGTCCAAAACATACAATTCACAATTGTACTCCTGTGCCTCCTACTGCACTGCAGGAATCAACTGATGTTTTCATGCATAGGGAAAAAGATCAAGACATCTGTTATTCCCCTCCACCTTATAATTATGGCTTGATATTAAAGAGTTATTACAGTATAAATTAGTATGAGTGCAGTAGAATGTTTTCATTTCAGGGCTGAAGCCTATTTACACCCGTGGCTGCTCAGTAGTGAAAGAGGTCCTGACTTTCAGACGTTTTATTTGGATAAAATAATTTGATCTTTACTTTTCTTGTATAAAGCTGATAATGATTTTATCATGGTATTCCACCAAGAGACAGCAATACTGCTTTATTGACTTTTTTTTAAAAGCAGACATATGTACTCACCTGGACAATTGAATGCACTCCAACTGTCTGCATTGCTTGGCTTTCATCATCCGATGCAATCGCAACAAAACTAAATCCCCGAAAAAGCTGATGTGCATTAGCACTTGGTGGGATACCAGGGGAATCTGAAAAACACATAATCCACTTAGAAGCAGAGTTTTTAAAATGCTGAGATGAAATTACGTCTACCCTGAACAGCAAACTACAGCTTCATTCTATAAAGCACATAGAAACTAGAATTTGCAGAAAGTCGAGAATCAAAATACAAATCATTACTGAATTGTTTTGCACATACCATCTAGAAACACAACTCAATCAATGACTACAAAGATCAAATTACTGTTAGACAATATTTTATTACACAAACCCAGTACTTTGCAGAAAATATTTACATATAGCAATATTTTTATATTTTTATGGAGGAGAAGCGCTCACATTTTAGTAACACTCTAAATTTGTAAAGTCATATTTGTATCATATTTTGAATGGATCAGTATAAAACTATGCAGAGACAGATTGCAGTGAAACAGCAACTTTGCGACCTGAAGTCTGAAATAAGTTTCTACATAAAAATAGTCACCATCATGAATTAAATGAAGGCATAGAATATAGTCTTTAAAGAAACATAGACATGGACAATCTTTTTAAGTAAGAAAAAGAGAGATTACTTAGATAAGTAAAATTGAACTTATGCACACGTTTTGTCGATGAAGTTTACTTTTAACATAGGACAACTCAGTTGTTGTTCCTTGTGATATATTTACACCAAAGACCAGAAAAACTTTTACAGCCTATGGAATAGTTACCTGTAAGCATTCATTTAGCCCAGAAACACCTGGAAGAACAAGATGTTTTGGAGGAATAATGTTTCTAATTTTTAAATATGTAAATAATTTAATTCTTCTCTTTTTACCTTTTGGAGTTTTTGCTGTAAACTCAGGGTCAAAATAAAATGTATCTTCTGGTCTGCCAGTTGCAGGTTTAAAAGGGGGATGAATTTCTCTCCTGTACAATTTCTGAAGAGAAGGCACAGACCAAAGTGAATTAAAAAGTTTGGTACATCACCACCAAACACAGCTATGAAATTTACTGAATTAATTTTGAATTACATACTCACATTCCAATCTATTTTGGAAAAGAATGCATGCCTCTTAATTTCTTCAACTCCATCTGGACCTGCTCCTTTTATAAGGAAGAAAAATGCCTATGAATTATTTTCTTCTTGGCCAAAAGCATGACTAGGAAAATTAGATTTCCTATTTCTTCTGCATTTATTTGAGACATATAAATAGCAGAAATCATAACATTTTGTTGATCATTATAAGAGCATACAGTCAAACTATGTTCTTACTTTGAAGTCTATTTTACCCAAGAAACTGTAAACATATGTAGTCAGTTTAGTGATCATTGATGCTATCAATATTATGATCAAATTCAAAATATTCTGCTAAACAATTTACCTAATCTGTTTGCCGGGTTTCTTTTGAAGAGCATTCGCAGAAGACTCTGTGCTTCAGGACTCAAGAACTGGGGCATTCCAAGTTTGGCCCTACAGAACAAAAATAATTAATAGCATACAAACTTATTTAGGTAAGAATTAACTCTGCAATCACCCTCTGCTTTTTCATTCAACAAATCCATATCAAACAATTTAGCGTCACTGAGAAATTGCCTTCAGACATCAGAAATGAAGCAGAACTGCTGTCAGTCATGTAAACTCATTTTTTTTTTAGTTTTGAATAGTATAATATTTTCTGTAATGACCCAAGAACTTAAACAGGGGAAGCAGTGATTAAAAAAATGTACAGAAGAATAATTATAGGATAACAAACTTGTAAAACTTAATAATATGTCCGATCCACTTTTAAGTCCAGTTATTACTAAACGACATCAAATCAGCAAATCCATTCTGATAGTTAAGATAAAGGACATTTTAGAAGGGGTAAGGAAACTACCACAGGATGACATACTCATATACCAAGAACATCCAAGAAAAACAACAGGAAACCTAAACTAGAACACAGAAATTGAATTAAGGTAAGACAGATCTTGCAAGATGAGCAAATAAGAGAAAAAGTTCACTCCTTTCTTTCCTTCTGCTACCCCCAATCCATTTCAAATATTACTTTCCAACCTGACGGTCCTGAATTTTCAGACTTAAGTTTTTTTAGTTACTTAATTATGTTTTGTAATCCTCATCATATTTTTCTCCCCTCCAGTTAATATCGAGTCTCCATGTTCTCACTGTGAATAGCTCTCGCTTCTTGTTAGTACTATGATAGTGGTAGGGACGGATATAATTCCCTCCTTTCCATCTCTCGTTCAGCCTGTAGCTTGAACTTTTCCATAACAATCCATGACACAACTTTATCCCTGTGTTTCAAGCAGAAGACATGATCTGCCTTGTGTTTCCCGCTATTTGTAGATGTCTACCTCCCTGTTACTTCAGCAGGTGCATACACGTTGCCACTGATTCACTACTTATTACTTGAAAGCTGGAATTCACTTTTCTTGAAAAAGAAGGACCTTCCATAAAATCCTTTATACCTTAAATAAAATTGTTTACTGGCCACATAAGCAACAGAAGAAAATACAACCACCAGGTCCTCAGAGGTCATAGGTTATACAACTACCTGAGTGACAGCAAATTTTTTCTGACATTCCTGATGGATGAAGGCAATATTTTATACGAACGCATACCTCTTCACATAAAGAGAAAACATGCTTAAAAAAGTTAACTTTATTTCTGCAAACTATGATTTCTTCAAACTGCAGAGTTTCTCACTTTTAGGTAAAACACACAAGAATAAACAAAAGCTTGGCTTGGTAATGTAGTGAGAAATAAAGAGCCCAGGAAAACATGTTGCAAGAAGAATACATTTTCTGTAGATTTTCAGGAACTGAACCTAAGAAAAGCAATAAATCTTAAATGATACACCACAAAAACCCATGAATTCATATGCACACCTGTCTATTTTAAACTTTTATGAAAAAATTACGGAGAAATATAGTATGTTTACCAGTATGCAGAAAATAAAATGAAAACATACAGCCATTCATATGAGGCCAGACAAAAAATGTGAACTTAGCAGAAAAGACTGCAAAATATCTTCTGGTTTTCAGCTATTCATATTACCAACAGCAAAATAAATCTATATGTATGTAATAATCATGAGAGCACAGAACATTAAAAGAGAGGTAATATTTCTTCATACCACATTTTTTGTGCAGCTCTGAAGCTAAGAACAATTACAAAGACTAGAGGTGAGAAAAGAGAAGTTGGAAAGGGAATTGAGATGCATGCTCAGATGAAATCTGAAAGTAATTACGAATGTCAATTAACTGGGGAAATGCAAAGAGGATATTTTATACAGCAGCTGAACAGAAGGGTTTTGTAGCAAGAGTGGAAAGACTGTTGAGAAACAGTGGAGTGCAGGCAGGCAAAGAAGAGAAAGATGTGACTCGTGAGATATGAATAGAAAAAAACACATGGTTGTTGAAACAATGAGAGTGCAGCAGAACTATCTCAGAATAGCTTCTTGTAAGTAGGAGGTGGTCAGAAGGAGTTTATGTTTGCTGTGAATAGATACAACCTTTCAGTTAAAGACATACAATAATCACAACATGAAGAGTTGAATTGGCATGGTGTTGAGGTAGCAGAAGAAATTAGCACTACTAAATACATTTGCAAATATAAGATGAGGAACAAAAACAAGGGCAAAAAATAACAACATGAAAGCAAAAGCAAGGAAAAGAATGAGTTTGTTTTCTAGCAATTTTCATATTCTAATTACTTAGAAAAAATATGAAAGAATTTCATATATTTACTTTTCAAAGCAGGCTGCTGATGTAAAAGAAATGCTGGCTTCAATATACACACAAGTGTTAATGGGACTAAGAACAATGATAAACAATGAAGCAGAAAGCAAATGAGAAAAAACTGTCTTAGCTTCCATGGAAAAACCCCACTATTAGTTAAAAATAGCTGGAAACAGAGAAGTGAAACTATGACATGAGGAAACAGAATTGTTTGCACAGTATTAGGCTACAGTCCCAGAAGTGGGACAACTATGTCACAGGTTTTATTAGTTCAGAGAATACACAGGGGATCAGCAAGAAAAAAAAAAGCAGGCCTTCATTAGCAAAACTAAGAATACTAACTGCATGAAGGAAAGCAATTTCCACAATATAGCTAAAGCAAAACCTATACTGGAAATAGCAAAGGAGAAAACTGGAGTTTTGGGCGAGTCACAGGAGAGCACATAAAGGAGGATGCACTTTAGTAAACAGGGAAAGTATCAGGGAAGCAAGTTGTTGGCAGTAATATAAAAAAGTGAGGTGAGGAATTGGTAAGATGGAGAAGGATAAGAGAGAAAATACTTTCTCAAAAAAAAAAAGAAACAACAAAAAGAACAAGTTAAAAATGCACGGGTTATCAAAAAGAAGAAAGTTAAAAAATATTACAGAAATAAGATGGGAAAAATAATATGGTTGGAGAAGTTATTATTACAGATTAAAAAGCTGCTATGAAATTCTTTGTACCTGGTATGGAGGAGAAACAGAAAGGCAAATTAGATAGGCGGCAAAGGGAATTAATAGTATGGAAGAGGGAGGAGGATTTACCAGTACCTTTGGAAATGAGGGAAGAGTAGAAATTAGATATTGCAGCCCGGAGGGCATCCCTGTAGAATACCTGATGAGATATATAAATAAGAGTGTACTCACTTGAGAATCATAGTCATGGTTTCTTTTCTGTCTTTCCCTTGGAAAGGTAGAGTACCAGTGAGCATTTCAAACTGTATAGAGTAAAACTTTCATCAATTACATTACCTGGACAAAATCTAATTTTTGACAAAACTATTTAGCATCTTAATCTTCCAAAACTCATGCATGTTAAGAACCAAATCTGTGCAAAACAACTTCTCACTGTATAATTTTAATTACTATGAACATTGAGCAGCCTTTGCCATTTTTAAAGCTGCAAAATATTTTCCTATATTGATACCTTGCTTTACATGCTTTTATTTGAACAATTTAGACTATAATGCTCTGTGTTTCATTTCTGCCTAAAAAGTTTATTCTTGGATCTATACAACTATATTTTAATTTTCAAGAGGGTGAGGGGTAAGGAAAGAAATTTCCCTTTCAAAAGTTAGCGAGTATTTCTCCTCATGCAGAGATTTTTAAGAAGGGCAAAATTTTTAAAATTGGCATGTACAGAGCCTTCACTGGAAAGGGGAGAAAAGGTTAGTTGATTGACAAAGACATGCATGATGAAAAGTGGTTACTGTATGTATACAGCAGAAATAAAGCCTGAAGAAACACGTAAGAGCTACACAGTACGTGCATGCACATTCTACAGTGTCTGGTAGTAGGCAACAGACACCGTTAAAATACTGATTTGTTCTGAAAGCGACTGAGTAAAAATAGATAAATATAAAGGGACTTCCACTAGGCTGCAACAACATCAGATCTAAGTAAGGCAGTCAAAGCAGTCTGGCAGCAGTCACGGCAGCCAGCACTGAAGCAGAAATCCTGATATTTTGGTTTAAGAATTGCAAAACAATTTTGTTAAATGAAATTTCATGGCATAAACTTAAAGCCATCAAAATGAAAATAATTGTAAAGGAACCCTCCGAACAGCTCATGCAATCATAAGTCATCCTGAACACAAGGTATCCTCTGTTACTCTCTTTTCTGGTATGGCCGAAACGTTCAGCCTTCTAAGCATTAAAAATGTATGTGGATAACTTGAGTGTATAATGTGTGACTGTAGTATTCTTAGATCTACAACAAAAGCATGAAGTGGCACTAATAGCATTCTTTAAAACCCCTTTTTGTTAAAATAGAATTAAAATTCTTATTACCACATAAAGTATTCAGATAATAAAAGCTGCCAACTCTTTACTAGTACAAGATATCTTTTACTCTAAATACTATATTTTTTTACATATAAACTTAAAAATTTATGTAATGCCAATATGAAAAATCTCTGCTTTTAACACTTCTTAAGACAATTGTCAGGAAGATGAGGGGCATAATCTAAAACTATTAAAAGAATTACCTTTGTTTCTTTATAGTTTAGAATGATCTTTATGAATTGCACATGCAAAAAGATTTTTTTAACATAAATTTGTAGTGCTTCCTGTTTTGCTTACACTTGCTTGAAATAAAAATGTTTCTATAGCAAGCTTCTATTTAACAGAAGCAGCATATTGTCTTCGTGTTGTATCCCCCCCATACTCTATTCCAACATTAACAGGCCAATAGTACTTTAAGAAAAAGCCAACGTTGGCCTCCCCTAGTTATCATCTTTTATTTCAGCAACACTTTAAAGTTTTTAGATGTCTAGCATCCCTTAACACAGTCTCTGTTTTAAAGGACAAATCAGAATATACTTCTCAAGGAAGGTTTAAACATACTTAATGTCTAGCAGCTGGAAAAAAGAAGCCAAAAGACTTATTGAGGTATCTTTCTAGTCTCCATTTCTATGCTGTAAATTCCATTCCATCTCGATACTGTGTATTCATACGCCATCAACAACCACTTGAATTCTCAATCAGCACATTCTAATTAAGAGCAATTTGAGAGTGGATACACATAGATTGTCTATGAAAATAAATATGCCAACCAGAATTACAGAAAGAAAATATTTCTTAGAGAAAACTGCACTGTACTCCATTCACTACTTGAGATAATTTGCTTTTTAAGGTCATATTTTTTTATTCAACATAGAAGCCAAAGTGGTTAAAATGCAGTGCACTTAGATGATGAAAGCTACACAAATCACGTCTAACATCTTTCAGCAATTTTCAACTTTAACATATGCACTTTATAAGCACAAAATGATGTTTTCCAACTTTATAAAGCAAAGCTGAAGTTTAACTATGTGCTATCAATTACAAATACTCCACAACTACATTATAATTACCTTGTCATTGACTGTATTCTGACTCAAAATGTGCCGTTGTGAGGGGGGTGTGTGTGTGCACATCTATGCAGAGAGCTTAGTTAACAGGTGCTACTTTTACACAGTCAGTTTTCAGATCACAACAGCATTCTAGACGATTTAAAGGTGACAGGATGACTTATTTTCAGACACAAGAGTCCTCATACTACAAAGCGCACACATTAGTTGTACTGTTACAGTCATATGTAGCAGAAACAGTAAGAAACAAAAACATTTCCTTTAAAAAAATACAATTATTTAATCTTTATGTAAAAAATGCACACAAAGATTATAAATATTAAAAGCTATTTGGCATCCCTAAAATACCAAAGATATTTTTCTTTTCCAAAGCAATGTTTGATACACATTATTTTTCTTGACCCTGCAACTTCACACAAGTTAGCTCCTTGTAGAAACACCACAAGCAACTGAGCAATTATTTCTCACATCAGCTCAGTGTCTTTAGATTATTTTGATGTGAGTGCAACAGCTGTCATTATTCCACTAAGTTGTAATTACGCTGGACACTAATTAATACGCTACCAATCATTTCTTTTTCCACTTGAGAATAAGTTCAATTTTGAAATTTGGATCTAAATTTCTTCCCTGTCTTGGAAGACATAGTATTTTTCCTGTATATTTTAGTATTCCTATTAGTCTCTGTAACATTCAAGCTACAAAAGATGTATAATATTTCAATTCAACAATAACAAAAATATGGCATGTTGCTGGTGTCCATACAAGATCAAGTCCATGTTCTTGATCCAAAATCTGTGATAGTTATTAATTTAATGCAATTTAGACTTTTTTGGTAGTTACAATTTATTTAAAGCTCAATTTACAGTTTGTTTGATTTGTTTCATCCTTGCAAAGCACAGTTTTGCTATTATTTACATTTTCCTGAAACCTACCATTAAAACACCAAACGACCACCAGTCTGCACTCTGTGTATGGCCTCGTCTATTAACAACTTCTGGTGCCATATATTCCACTGTTCCACAGAAGGAGTAGGCTTTTTTTTCGTGATCAATTGACTCCTTACTTAAGCCAAAATCTGGAAGAAAAAAGAATAATTCTAAATGTGTGTATTTTTTGAAAAATCACTCATCGTTAACACTTTCACCAAAATGTAAAATGTGATTTATCATTCATACACACACACAAATAAACATGGAAATTACGGAATTCCCCTCCTCTCCCCATTATCCCAGCTCCATAACATACGATGTGCTTATAAAGCAAATACCTTACTTAAATGTTAACATATTTCATTTACTTCAAAATAATTACACTATTTGCTCCACAGCAAAACTACTTAACTTAAATGTTAACATATTTCATTTACTTCAAAATAATTACACTATTTGCTCCACAGCAAAACTACTTACCAGTCAAAATTATTTTACCATACTGATTTATAGAAAAAAGGCAAACAAAAGATTTTTATGAACAGAAATGATCTAGGTGTTGCAATTTCCCTTTATTCACCTGTTAGTTTGATATGTCCCTCCTCATCAAGCAGGATGCTAAAAAAAAAAATAAAAAGAATAAATTAAATTATGTTAAATATCTTTGAACTGTCGTTTCAGACTATGTACCGACAACATTTAGGAATAAACAGAACAGCATACACAAAGACAATAGAACTGAACATGTAAAAAAATGAACCATTAGGAGACACTTTGAAACTACACATTTTCCTTTTCTTCAATTCTTTCTTTTTAAAGATTATGGAACAATCAGCATAACAGAGCTTTATTTAACTATTTGGTTAAATTCAGTACAGTATGTTTTGAACTTTCAGTTTAGGCCATCTGCAGCATGCATCACTATCATGATTGTTAGAATATATTTCTATTTCTCTTACTCTGAGAAAGACATGTTAATGTAATGTATGTTTGCATATACGGAATGGGTATTCATTTGTAATTAGCATTTCAAAGGGTGTTGGCCACTTCAAATAACATCAAGTAATAAATATTCTCATGCTGTACCAAAGAACAGAAGCCACAGGCCCTATACTGAGAGCAGGCCTTGTGCTTCCACCTGTTCACTTCAACCAAAAAAAAAATGCCACACTTCTCTGAGATGCCAACTATCCTTAACCACCACTGAATATAATCACGATTCAAAGCATGCAAAGTATTCAAGTCCTGGACTCTTAACACCACATGCACAGCGAACTTAGTTCCTCTAGCTTCTCCTATGGGGAGCTGTGTTTCATTCTAGGGACGAGATACGACCCAGGCACACGCTACTTATCCATCTCCCCCATCCTTCCCTTTTCCTCCTTGCAGTTTCCATGGTGGGAATTAGCCCCACAGTACAGACACAACCTGCAAGAGTTACTATCTCATCCATAATTTGCAAGTAATTTCAACCTTTAATACGTTTGCTAACCAGATATACCAAAGGTTTACACTGAAGGCTTTTCAATGGGTATAGACAAATATTTATTTATTTTAAATACTAAGATTGAGGCAGTAGCTATTTAGTCTTGTGACAACTACTATTTTGTTTGTTTTTTTTCCTCTTGGGAGTAAATGTTGGCAAAATAACTAAAGTTCTCTTGCTTTGCTTTTAAAAGACCTTTTTCCACTTGGTAAGCTTATTTTTCCTCACTTCTGAATTATTTAACAGAACACTCTTTAAGTTTAAATATAATTAATTCCCTGTTCATTTCTAAGCGCAATCCCAAGCCTAGGGTCTCCAAATTTCTGATTCAAGTACTAATTCCCTTCTTGTCAGACAGGGCTAAACATTTAAAAATGTGTCTTTCTTCCATGAAATGTACAAAAGAACAAGCTATCCTAATGGAAGTTCCATGTAGCAGCCAGGTTCTGAATACTTGTTACTCATTTTCATGCTGTTCCACTAATACTTTATGTGAGACAGTTATCTCACACAGACTTTTCAGGTTCTCCGTATAGCCATAACAGAGAAATGGGATCACCAAGAATATGAGAACTTTAGAGCTGTTACAGATTTCCTTGCAATGAGGCAGAGTATGTCAACTATCTGATTAACCACAACAGAGAAGATGGATGCATTATACTGTCACTTAGATTCCTCCAGATAGAGAGTAACACTACAGCACAGATTTATATCTGAAAGGTTCAAACGTTCCACAGATGATAGCGCTGACATTTTCTTCTTTACATCTTCTGAAACTAAAAAAAAAAATTACTGGAGGAAAGACAAACAGGAGACAGAATTCAGTATGAAGTTTGGATGACTAACATAGTGAGAGACAACACCATACCAGGATTTTAACTTCAAAGTTATTTTAAATTTTCAGTGTAATTACGTAAATATGTTAAATAAAGCCTGTGACTTACTATTTTCATACTTTACTTTAAATTTTAAACTCCATTCTGCTCTTACTGCAGTGGATTTCAAAAATTGGGGTTGGAAAAGATGTTTGCTGTCAGGCTTTCAAATGTAGAGATAATATACTCAACTGAAACTTTGTACTCTGCATTTGTTCTAAGTTTATCTGTAGTCCAGAAATTCTACAATGACAAAAACAAAAGGCCAAGAAGACCTCTTCTCCACTGTATACCCTAAACGACCTGGAAAATGAAAGGAAGGAATATCTCTATATATCCTTTACTTAAAGGAACACGGATTATAGTACTTGGGATATTACTCAAACTAGATGCTCATGTTCAAGTGGAAATGAAATCCAACAGTTTTTTTAAAATAGCCCACAAGCTACCTCAATCTCCCTCTCTGTTCAGTTTATATAGTAAATTACCGCAGTTTAACAGCTGGAAAGAGAAGTGCATAGAAGTGATATATAAATCAAATTATCACACAGGAGTCTTACTTTTCTGGTTTTAGGTCCCGGTATATTATTCCAAGACTATGTAGATGGTCTAAAGCAAGTGCTAATTCTGCCAGGTAAAATTTAACATCATCTTCTGTGAACATCACCTGAAAAAGTAATGTATTTTACATGTAAAATCTGTAAAGCTTACACCCAGCACTTGAATTAATTTCTATACAAGACCCTAGAAATTAAGATTTCTTGGTTAGACAAAAACTAGCATTTTATAATCAAAACTATGTGACAGTACATACTTGAAAAAAGAACTTCTGAAGGCAATATCATATAATTCCTTCTGCATAAATGAGGTTATTAGCTTCTCATTGTTCAACAGAACAGACTGGGACCGAAAAATTCTGGGAAGCATTTTAAGAATGTGACTATCTCTTTATTGGATGTGATCATTTAATTTCCAGAGAAAAAATGGACTGAAAAGTCCAAATGCCTGAATTTCATCTACAAAGTGAGACGAGAAAAGCATATGAACCTTGTCCTTGAGGAGATTGGCTCTAATTACTACGAGAATGAAGTTACAGTGATGGTAAAAAGCCCAAGATGCAGCCTGAGATGTAACTGCAGAAAAGGCAAAGAGCAAACTAAGAAAATAGCCTATGTAAGAGCACAGCAATCCCACATCTTCTGTTAGGAAGATAAACTAATTCCTGCTTAAATTCAATGAAATACACATTGTCCCAATTATATCAACTACTATTGTGATCCACTGACAGAAAACATTGCAATTAAACTTCTCTGAGAATTCAGATATTGGTAAAAATAATAAAAAAAAAGTTGCATGATTTGTTTCTACATTAGTTACTACACTGACCTTCCTCCCTTTCCCCCCCACCATGATGTTACATGAGGATGATAATACACCACACTATGTTCTTTAAAATACTGCATGGAATTCAGCTTTCCTAACCTTAAACATCTGCAGCGTAGACATCTTGCTCTGAATTAAACACTTTTCACTTTTTAGTCAATAGGGAAAAAGCAGGAACTTTAAGGCTGCAGATCATCTGATCTACTTTAAAAATCACATGAATTGATAAGAGGATGACACTAATTGCACCCAGCATGCTCATTTCACTCCATCAGTTATGAACAATTCAGGTACTTGTAATGAGTATTTCTTATCTAACCATATTAAATTTTCTAAAATTTCAGGGGCTTAATATGAAAAAGCTACCAGCAGAAAAGTGAAATACACTGGAAATCAAGAAAGAATTATGGGTTTTAGGAAAAAAGTATCTCAGTTTTAGAGGACTAAAAACTTCGTACTTATCTGCAGCAAAACAAACTAAAAGAAGCAACTTGATATATATGGCTTCACTGAACTAAATGTATTTTTACATGGTCAGCACAGAAATGATTATGTATGTATACACAAAATGCATAGCTCTCCACTCCCCTTGTAAATAACTATATAGCTTTGTAGGGGTGACCCCACTGCACCATATATTCCATAGCAAGGGAAAAATGCAATGCAGCTGCAAATATAAGGTCTTGCTAACACACATACATGGGATATCTGTTTAAATATGAATTTGTTGGAGGTATCTGCATAAGTGATGCAAAAAAATTTCTGATATATGAAAGGTTAGTTTTTATTTTAGGAGGTATAAACAAATTTTTCAAAATCTTTATTTCACATATCTACACCGGCATGACACAGGTAGTGTTCATATTGGAAAACAAATAAAATAAGTGGAATAGAATTCTTGCTTTTTTGTAAGTAACATAATTAACATAATTTTGTCTTTATATGTAAACCATAAAAAATAATCTGACACTAAGTTCAGACACAAATAACTTAATCTGAATACAACTGCTTTATATAAATACATGCTCTGAGACTCAATCTTTAAACATGATAGCAATAGAAGAAAATTTTGCAAGGTGTTAAAAGTGGCACAGAAAGACCGCTAGTCAAAGCCTTTTTTCAGAAACAAAGTAAATTACCAACAGCTTTTTTGTGAAGCGACTTCTTTGTGCAAAAACCCAAGCAAACAAAAAATTCTAGCTGGTTACAAGAAGTTATTCAGAATTTTATTCAACGTAAACTGAATTAAAAAAAGTAATCTCTCCTAATACAGGCAATTCATAGCCTAATTTTATCAAGAGATAATTTTCAAATTAAAAAAGTTTACCTCTTTAGATAAACGTGTAAACAAGTCTCCTCCCCTGAGAAAATCCAAAATAAGATATAGCTTCCCTTCTGTTTGAAAAGCTGAAAAGATCAATTAAAAAAATTAAACATACTCTAATTTTACCCACGATCAAAAGAATAACATACCAAATAATTCATCCTTATTTTCATTATCAAAATGAATTATACTTTTTTCTCCTTTAAAAAAAAACCTAAATAAATTAAGTAACTGTTCCTCTATCACAAACGACATTAACTCATGCCATGTGAAAGTAAAGCAAGTCACCAAAGGAATTTATAAAAAGATAGAATATTCTTAGGTTAGTCATAATTTCATTCTAGATTTTGGAAGTAAAAAGCCTAGATTTAAAAGGGCAAATTAGTAACTAACGCACATATTCTAAAAATCTCTGGAAACTCTGCTTAAAAGGAAGAATGTCAAGTAAAATAGTAAAAGCTACGTTATTTAAACCACATCAGACAGTATGGAGAGATCTGAAGTTCGACCTAGAGGAAAAAACGGAATCCTAAAAGCAAAACAAACTGAAAGAAAATGAACAACAGAAACTATTCTCTATCTTTCTTTCAGTTTACTTTTGCATTACATGCTAAGAGTACCGATGTCCTCCTCTCCCCCTCCACGTGAATAACTTTTTATGACTGTCCATACTACTAAAATTAAATAAAAGGCATATTCCCACAAATACTGATGCAACTGAAAGTAATTCCATTGCATATCTTTTCTGTAAAGTAAATAAATTAGGGATAAGAAATAGTTACAAGCGTAAGTGAAGGACATATACAAAAGATAAGAAGTTTTGGAAAAGGATGGCTAGACATAGATAGATAACTGCTTTTTAATAAAGCAAAAGGCTGCAAGACCCAGTCCTATAAAGATGTAACACTGTGCATGAAGTTAGCCATATGCTTACTTTGCATGAGAATTACTAGAGAGCAAGTCTTTGCATGATCAGGATTTAGACAGCACACTGATTTTCTATGATTCTCTGAACCACAAAGCAAATACTAGGTTCTATCTTGACAAGCATCTAATTTTACGACATAAAACTGAATTTTTCTGCAACTCACCATAATGTAACTTGACAATGAAAGGATGGTTAACTTCTACTAGGATATCACGTTCCATTTTTGTCCGAACCCGATCTCGAACTACAAAAGAACATGAGCAAGAATTTACATTGTGAATCAGTATTTCTCCTATGTTTCCTGATGTACTTCACCTTGTACCCTGTAGTATTATAACCGTCTGCAGGTCACTGTATTTCACAAGGAAGAGATTTGAGGAAGAATTTGTTTCACAGTACAGAGCTGTCTGATCAATCTTTTTACATATTTCAAATTGCTTCAGTTTCTGCTATTAGAAAAATCTGACACTGAGTAAATAAATTTAACAAAAGAAAAAATACACGCAGCCTTTACTCTGCCCTATACTTACTCAACCTTTTAAACATTAGAGCAAAACTGCCACAGCTATGTAGAGAAAATACAGCCATTTTCCTTCCCTACTGTTGAAAAGTAGGAAGAATTAAAGTTATAGGAAAATAAGCTTAAATACAATTATACTATCATAAAGATGCGTATATTGGTTTAACTCATTCAGATAACGTGCACTATTAAGGTATTAAGTACCTTCACAATTTGTAAGGGAATTTAAAAAAAATTTCTTTTCTTTATTATGAAATTACGATAAAAAGAGTATCCATTCAATCTAGTGTGTACTTCAGAGTCTCTTTTTTATTCTAAAAATGTTTACTGAGAGTAAACTCGTGCATGAAGGAGTATATTATACATCAGAAGCAGTCAGTGCTCAAGCTGACTGTGCTGTCCCACCGTGGTGGCTCAGAATGGGATATGTATCTGTTCCTATGCCAGTACGGATTAAACTGAGGACAACATGCAGGCGCTGGCAATCCACAAAGACAGGGAGATGGTCAGCTGAGGAAGACACCTGCTTCAGATGTCCTAGGCAACTCCCCTGCCACCCCAGTCAGTGCCTGGTTTCCATCCAAAGCTCCAAATTGTCCAGCACACATACAAAATTCAGAACTCTCACAGATGATAGCTAGCAAAGTTTGCTACAGCGGTTTAAGACATTGCATTTCTCTCTTTCCCTTATTCTGCATTTTCTTACTACCCCTTTCCCAAGTGTTACCACTTCTTGAAGCAAGTGCCCCAGAGCAATGAAGTCCAATCCAAAGTTAAGTTTCTGGCATTCCTTTTACAATTAACAGGCCAGAGGTCTAAGGTATACAAAATATAAGGTGGCAGGAAAAAAGTCAAGAAGCAAAAGGGTCTTTTAGAAGTTTATCTATCTTTGCCCAGAAACAGCCACTAACAATAATACAGGTATTTGTGAGATAAAGCTAAATAGATATATTTTCGTGTATGAATAAAGCTATCAGGTTTCCATCTTCCTGCAGAATAGATTCTTAAAATCAGAAGCACATGAAGTAAATGCTCACCAAACACAGAGCGAACACATTTGGATTTTGACCTTTAATCTAAAGGCATGACAATGTCACAAGACAGTTGTGCAATTTCTGTGTTCCAAGGATTCATGTGAATTACCAAACTTAAAGTCAGAATATTTTTTTAGGCAAATTCAGTTGAGAAAAAAACACCAAACTTAACTGCCCATAGCTATACAACAGTTATATGGATAGCAACCCTCATTTCTGAAAAGCCAGAGAAAGTCTGGATTAACAGAGGCTCAACTAAAAAAGGTATAAGGAACTGAGCTCATTTCAGACATTAGCATTAGCCATTAAAAATCTGACTTTTGTTGACTATAGTTTCAATACGTGGACTGCTGGAAGCAACGTATTTTCTTAACACATTTGATGCCAGACACTCTAGCAATTTGGCCCTGTTTCTCTCTTCCCATTACAAAGAGACACTGTAAGATGATACCTTCTATCAGAGTGTATTAATAAACTAGAGTCTGCACTGAACAAATTGTATATGTATGTTCTTGGATTTCCTCTAAACAGTAAAAGGTCGGACTTTGTAGATGCATCAGTGTGTTCTGGCTAATACAGTTGCATTCCTATGAAAATATTCTCTCCACATTTGATTTGTGAATCATGCATATTGCTTTCAGTTAAGAAACGGTCTTAAAGGGCATTTCTATCTTTAATTTTAGAACACAAATACAGCTTTATGAAATAGATTTGTAAGAGCTAAAGAACAGTAGACAAATCAAGTAATACAGTGTATTATTTAAAATCACAGTATTAGATCTCAAAATTTTGCAATTGTGGAAAAAAGAATAAGTTTCAGTTAATTTAAAATTAACATTTCAACAGTTACCTTCATTTGCTTGCAATCCCACTCCTCCTAAAACACAAACCGCAACCAAAAGACACTCAAAAGCATCTGAAAATTTAGATACAAAAGGTCGAAAAGGGGCATCCTCCTGCTAGTGTCACCTTGCTGCTCAAGTCTTTTCCATTCTTGAATTCTTAGTGCTCACGGGTCTCCTTTACCAATCAAAAGTCAAGCTTCCAATTTCAGTATTTATCAGTCCCTGCCATCTATAGGCAAAACTGGATCCACAGCTTGGACTAGAATTTTTACATGTAAGGTTACACCACAATCAATCGATGGAGAGAAGCCCTCAAATATCTTAAAAAAGGCAACTGCTGAATGACCTTTGACTCCAATTCTGAGCTATTAACAGGCTGGAGAATGAAAGGCTACTGAGGATACTGAAGTACCTTAAATGAGTGGAAACCAATTTCAGAAAAATAGGAAGTAAATAATGAGAATAACATGTCTCACAAAACACAGAGGAATCAAACTATAGGAAACTGTTCAAAAACACACTCTCTGAAACAGTTTCAAGTGAAAGTGATACACAATGAGATTTGTGAGATAAATATTCAGCGTTAGATCTTAAGTGGAAAAATTTCAAGTTTAACATCTTAGGAAAAGTTCACAATCCATTGTGAGTTTTTGTTCCCTCTGTCATTCTATGAATATTTTCAGATTAAACTGTACATTAAAATTGCAAATCAATATAATAATCAATAACACAGGTGAAATATTACAAGTTGTTGGAACTATCCAAAAATTATCACTGCTATTTCAGTGCAGTCATGAGTTAGAAGAACTACAAATACACAGAAGTATTAAACAATGGTCATAAAGCAACAAATACACGTTCTCGTTAAAGGATCAGTGTGAAAAATCATTTTCATTTTAATCTACAGTGTAAAAAAACCACATTATTTCTTTTTATTTACGGAGTTCTCCAGTACAGAATTCAGATTGTTTGGGTATGAACTTATTTTGTTATTGATACCATTTGAGAGCCAAACCACCCAAGGGAAAAAAACATTTTAAAGCTCATTTTTGCTCAAGAAACTCAGATGATTAACTTAAGGTTTTATCAACTACATCCTACACCCAGAACAAGTACCAAAAGTTTGGGAAAAGGTACTGTATAGTTCTGTTTATAAAAGAGACTTAATCTCCTGTGCTTAGAACTTTTAGAACAAAACAGCTGATATAATGCACTTGTAAATATCATGACCTAATATAAACTGAGTAAAAGGCATTAACTGTATCCTTGGTGACACACAGCAAATGAAAAAAGGAAGGCTATCAAGTTTCAAATAACAGTTCAGGAGCCAGTCAGGTGGCAAATGCAACACAACTACTCTATTAAACCACCCTCACCTAATCAGCTTAGCATGGAAAGTAATCTACCTTCCCCTGTAACTATCAATATAGTACTGTTGTTTACTTAATTCTTCTGGGTTTACAATACAAGACAGTGAATTCTGCTATTTGTTGTTTGACAGAAATTCTATAATAAAATCTATAGAACAGCACATGTGTAAAGATTAAATTTTGGTATAATGTGCATGATTTCTCTTTTTAGTTTTCTCTTTAAACAATGTTTACCTTTCAAGGTGGCCTTTTTCAATACCTTCATTGCATAAAGCTGTCTAGCATCTGATCCTGAGATTTTTTTGACAAGAAAGACCTGCATTGAAAAATAAAAAAAAATTTTAAAAGAAAATAAAAGTCAGGTTAATATACTTTGGTATGAAATTCAAGCAGTCAGTATTATTTCAAGCTTATTATTCCTCCCAATATTATTATGAGCTTCTTGAACAGTTTTGGATCCTGCAAAGCCAAAGAAAAATTTCCTTAAAGTCTTTCCTACTATTCCTTTATTTCATGATCTAAAGGGTTAACTCAAAACAAACAGTTTTCCAAATTAATTTTGGTTTAACATAATTGTTTTTAGTGAATTAAAAAAAGGATTAATTTGGATTCTCTCAGTTGAGACAAATTTGAAACAAAATTTAGCTTTTTAATACTAATCTCTAAATAGTCTTATCTTGTTAAAATTTTTAAGATAGCACAGCAAAAGTGCTAATAAAATAATTGTCAGGTATGAAAATAAATGTGTATTCAAAGTTGATCCAGAAAGTTATATGAATCAACACATAACAGAATAGTTGTTTTAAAAAATAAAACTATAAAATTATAAGAATCAACACTGTGTCACAAAAATGTATTTTTAAAAAAATATACTTTGGCTGAGTTTTGCACATACCACTGAACCACAATAAGCCTCAACTAAAGTGTTTTTCATTTTATTCTCTAGTGTAATGGGATTTCTTGCGTGTGATAGTTTTTTAAATATCCTTAACAGAAAAAGAATTCCAGTAGAGCCAAATTTTAGATTTAGAAATGAGTTAAAAATAGACCTGCCACAGGTTTTCTGGTTCTTTACGAAAAAGCCTAGAGATGTGTTGTGGTACAATATGGAAATGTTAAATGTGTTATATGAAATCAGCTTCATGTCTGTTTTTGTATCCAGTTCCCACTTATGTTAACATCCCTTTGCATTATCCAGCGATCATTAGAACATCATCAAGAGGCCTTGCAAAACATGCAACTTAAGTCTTTTTAAACTGATGGGAAGCAGTGACATCCTCCTAAATTATAATAAAGGCATTATGGATATTAATCCTTTTCGCATAAAAACTAAAACGACTGAGGACAATTGGCATTTTTGCAATACATTGAGTCAGCTAGACAGTTAATTATTTTTGCATTTAGTAGTATCAATAAATTAAAAGAGATTGTTGAAAATATTTATGAGCTTACATTTCCTTGCCCCTGAATGATTTACTTCTCCTGATTTGAAGATTCCCAAATAAAAATTTGGTTATGATTTGGGATAAAATTAAACAACCTAGGAAATCACCCTGGGAATTGGGTTTTTCAGTGAATTCTTACACTAGTGTGAGTACAAAATTTTCTAGTTTTTAAATATCTATACTCCAAGCTTAACTGGAACTGCTACTCCAATAATGTGACTAACTGTAACCTCCTACCTCAAGAAAGAATTGGACCAATTATTCTTATTTTCCCCAATATCCAAGATGAATTTGGCATTAAATCACATTCAGAATTGCAGTTAAGGCTGAAAATGTATGTAAAGCCTCTGTTGTCTTACACTGCATATTCCATTTTGTTTCAATGATTTGTCTTGCCGCACGAAGGTAACGTTTTCTTCCAAGTTGAAAGATCTAGTTGGATCTAGTGAGATCTCAGTGTGGACAGTACTCACTAAATGCCATAAAACTGAGTCTTCAACAGAGCATCAAATAAATATCAAGGTATGCTGTGTCTTAACCAGATTATGACAGATAATGCCTAGCATGAACACAACTGGAGTGTATCATGTTTACTTCAGCAGTCATTACTGCATAAAATTTGTTCTCTACAATAACCATCTGCTACAAAAATAAATTCTGCCTGTAGCTTCTGTACTGCTGATAACCTAATTAGCAGGTTAGCAACTAGGAATACTTATGAAAAAACCCTTTCAACTCTCACCTCCTCAAACACAGAAGAGTTACAGAAATATCTCCCATATTTACAGTGGCTATTTAGCACCAATTTGGAAAGCAGTTCTCTTTTGCAATATTGCCTTAATGAAAGATTGTGGCTGTTCTAAATATTTCACTCCTAATATTCCATGCTATATTCTGGAATAATTGGCTCTGTTACGAGTTCAGCTACCAACCTTTCCAAAAGATCCTTGTCCTAGTACTTTCAGAAGTTCAAACTGTGAAGGGTCTGCTTTCTCATGTCCTTCCTTCACATGGTGAGTTATTGCAATTTCTTTGATATTTCCTTCTTCCTGTCAGAGGAAAAGAGCAGATTAAGTTTGTTAGTGTTGCATTTTCCTATAAAGTTTATAAATATGTTGAAAAATACCAGTGCCATTGAATCCAATGAACTACGTGCTCCCAAATGTAGGTAAGAAACACTAAGCAATACTATTTGCACAATTAAGACAAGAAATTAAATAATATCTGTTACAAAAGGCAGTATTAGTTCAGTAACTATGAGGCTTAAACTTTTAGGGATACATCAGAATTCAGACAATAACAGAGTTGACAATAATGAGTCAGTGATTCCCAAGCTTTTGTGCTTAGGCCCATACTGTTTGGTTCATAATCTCCATTCCAAATTCACTACTAATTAATGGAAACCAATCTTCTTAAGAATTTAGTCCTCTTAAGCAGCACACCTTTATATACAGTGTAAGACACAAGACATCTCCCTGCAAAGCAGCACACTCTCCACTCCCACTTCAGTGGCAATTAACTCTCCACCACCACTAAGAAAATCCCTGTGAGGAAAAGAATCTCATTCCCTCTCTTCTTAAGGAGAGCATATTCTATAAAAGTTGTCAGTCTTCAGCATTCCTCCTTACATGAGAAACCAGTCACCACAAAGCTCTAAAGGCAGGTGGATCTTATAGTCTTTCTGTGCTCTGCACTTAATTCAGTACTTCCTACACAGAATTTGAAAATCCCCTGAAAAGCAAGGTTCCTTGCACCACAAGGAAAACACTTCAGAACTTAACAGCAGCGCTTCAAAAGTAAGTAAAAACCCGCATTCATATCAATGTCATCTGAAGAACCATCTGGGCAATAAGCACAATCCAACCCAAGCAGTACTGACCACATGCTTACTCGTATAACATAAACATGTTAACCACAACTTCAACTTTTTGTGCATTCTCTTCCTATTCCTTCTATGGGATGTTGTGAATAAAATAAATCCGAGAATACTTTTCTCTATTTAATGAGAAAGTTCCAGATCTATTTCACAGGATCACAGACTGGCTGAGGTTGGAAAGGACCTGTGAAGGCGACCTGATCCAATCACCCTCACACAGGGCCACCTATACAGCTGGTTGCCCGGAACCACGTCCAGACACCTTGTGAATATCTTTAAGGATGGAGACTCTACAGTTTCCCTTGTCAACCTGTGCCAGGGCTCAGTCACCCTCACAATGAAAGAGTGATTCCTGATGTTCAGAGGAAACCTCTTCTGTTTCAACTTGTGCCCACTGCCCCTGGTCCTACACCACTAGGCACTGCTGAGAAGAGTCTGATTCTGTTCTCTTTGCACCCTCCCTGCAAGCTGGTCAAATGTGATTTCACCTTTGTGAACCCATGCTGACTAACTCCAGTTACATCTTCATGTACATGAACTAGTTGTTCCACCACTTTCCCAGGCATCAAGGTGTGGACCCTTTAGTTCCCTGGGTCCTCCTTCTTGTTCTTTCTGAAAATAGGAGTGACGAGCACCTCTCCCAGTCACCTATGATCATTGGGAAGAAAATCATGCGTGGCCTTGTAATGACATCTGCCAGGTTGCTCAGCACTCGTGTGCATCCCATCAGGGCCCATTGACTTATGTACATCCATTTTGCTTAAGCATTCTCTAACCTGATACTTTTACATCAAGGGTATGTCTGCCTTGCTCCAGACTTTCCCCTTATCTATATACACCAAAATGTGCACTAATTTTAGTTAAGGGGGAGAAGAGGCAGCATTCTAAAGTGTTTCTGCAACGCTAATTTATGTGTTTTTCAAGTATTCAGAAAAATTTATATACAGGAATTATTGCTGAAAGTATCCTTTCATACCTGGCAGTTTCAGAGCCATGTGTAAGTGCACAGCAATTGTCCATACATGTCTTTCTGCTCAAACACATGCTCCTCCTAGATAAACATTTCCTCTTTCAAAAGATTCCAACCAAAGCTGGAAACCAACTGCATGTAATAAATTCTAAGCACATATATAAAAATTCCAGTGTACACTTTGGAATAATGCACAGAACATCCCAGCCAACTTTTAACAACAGAAAGTGAAAAAAGATACTTTAATGTAAAGAACCAGGATTTATCTTGAGTGTTGTAAAATTAAGACCACCAATAAGGATAGGTGCCAGTTTCCACTGCAAGACAGTCAAAATTTTGCATGTATGTGCATGTGTGCATTCTGTGTACTACTGCTAATAACCCTAAACTCCTTTTTCCTCTCAAGAGAAATTGACCCAAGGCTAATTCTTTACAGAGTTTGAAAGAAAAATATTGATTCCTTCTACTTGTCAATTAAACTGTCTGCTGGCAGACATTTGTATTTTCATCTTTTAAATTAGTACATGATCAGCTGAACTACATACTACTTACACTACCCACTGCAATCTCAGACAGTCCCAGTGGAGGAACAGCACAGAAGAAAAGATTGCCACGCACACATTACTTTGGATACTTTGATCCATTTCTGCTTAGCTGTTTTATCTATTAGCTCCCTGGCAATCTTAGGAAAGTAAACAATGTATGAAACAGAACTTCCTCAAATCTTTCTGTTATCTACTCAGATTCAGGGACACAGAGATCGAGCAGACAAATTGCTTTAACAGCATTACAAAACGTAACAAAACGAAGAAATGATATTAACAAGAGGTATTACCTCATTCTCTATACACAAAAATGATTTTTTTAAATGCAATGCAATTATTATGCAACCAACTTCCCAGTGGTTATTCTAGGCATCCTCTTAAAAAATACCAAACCACCACTTCATAGTCCTGATACTGAAAGAATATTCCCAGTCTTCACAGTTTCTCAGAGTTCAGATACTCTTCAGTCCATAAAGGCAGACCTAACGTAAGCCCTTTAAATTAAATGGAACTCAGATCATATCCTAACTTTAGCAGTTTGTCCATAACATGTTTGGGAGCAGGATTTATGATGACTAGTTACTCACAAATTTGCAGTTTCCTTTTTTGACATAATTGTTGAACGTTTGTTATTTTAACCTAAACGGTATTTTGCAAATGCAGTTAAAAATACAAAAGCTAAGCCTTTTATAGAAATGCAAATTATATGCAGAAGTAATTAACCCTCACTGTACCCACTATTTACTTGAATGAATATATAAGCCTTTCATACTGTAAAAAGAGATTTCTTTCTCAGCCAACTGCACTAATTACATTAGTTGACAGATGCTGTCTTACAGTCCTGGAAAATAAACCAGCCATTCAGTCTGGTTCTGAATTTGTCTTAAGCTCCACCTCCGATCATTCCCTGATATTTGCAAGAAATATTCATCCCATGTGATTAATTCAAATTAAATGAGACGATGTATAGGATTCTGAAAGATTAGTTCTCTTCCCTTTTCTTCCATTCCCTGACAACTTTCACACCACTTATAGACACCCATTCTCTCACCAGTGATCTGGACATTGCAATGCTGGGATCTTCTTTGCAGTTATGACTACGCTTCAATGCCTGCATTTTATAATCTTGGAAAGCTCCCTTTTCTCAAGCTTTATAATGCAGCAATTTCTAAATAGAAGTCTCAAGACAGAAATTTCTTTTTCTAGTCACACAGCTCTCCTTCAAAAGCTTCTTCACACTACAAAGTAAAACTGTCATAGAAAGCCACATTTAAAGAAAACCACAACCTGTGTTAGTCAATCTAAAGTGGTTGCTACTGGCTTCCACTCTCGTTAAACTAAATATAGAATAGAAGGAAATTAACAACAAGGTACCATTACTCTGAGTTTCCTTAACATTTCCTTAGCAGTATAATAGTGTTAAATCAACACTGGCCTAGAAGGGAAGTCAGTGACAAACAAGTACAGGTATGAATTTAAGACACCACT
Organism: Dromococcyx pavoninus; assembly: GCA_033558185.1. NCBI lineage: Eukaryota > Metazoa > Chordata > Aves > Cuculiformes > Neomorphidae > Dromococcyx > Dromococcyx pavoninus. The sequence goes on from JAUMJL010000054.1 coordinate 45,239, forward strand.
ATTTCAGCATAACTTCCTGTACTGACAGAGTTTGCAAGTTAGAACTATTCTGGTTAGCAAGTATCCAGGTATAAGTAAGCTCTTAGCAATGGACCTCATAATCGATGTCTATGCACAGGAATGAATACCCACACAGAAAAGAAGAATGGACTACATTGAACACGTAAATCGAATTTAAAAGATAAAAGCTAACCCCCCCCAAATAAACAACAAAAAAACCAGATTCAGCAGCACCAAGGCCACCTCATTTTTCACTTTAAGAATCAGCTGCAAATTAGAATAGGAAACATGCTTGTTGGGGGGGGAAGAAGATACACACCTTCTGGGCAAGCAGTGAAAAACTATATAACTGCTATTAGGATGTAAGAATAATAGCTTAATCACGTTGCTGGAAAAAATTCATGGTTTAGGTACTTAATGAACATTAAATAGCCACTTTTGTTCTACTAATTGAATTTATGTGTATTTCTTTTATGCTCACTTTTTAATTCAAGACTAAATTAACTCTGCTGTACCATAAAATACTTGTATTTTTTCCAAGATCTTATTACAGGAACAAAGATTAGATAATGTATTAAAAGGAAACTCGACTTTGAACCCTAGAGGAAGCAGAAGAGCCTTACTAGGTAAGTATTTCTCAGTAGTAACGAAAAAGCCCAGAAAAGTAGGAGAAAAATGTGATTTTATCAATATATAGAACCTTCTGTAACTTATCCTTCATATGTGTAACGAAGTGGCCCATGCAGAGCTGGATGGCATAACATACTGCTTGCTTTACACAGATGAGTTTATCTGCAGACCTTTTTGAGTTTATCCTAGGAAAACCGAAAAGCTGGTCTAGGGTTAGTAAACTGGGCTCCGAACTGCTAGGGGAGCTGCCCATGTAACATACAATATCACTCTATTGCTTTCACAGGCTTGCAACTTCCACTTATTTTATTACTTCTAATAATTCCAGTCTTTTTACAGATTGATTTTATTTTCTAACCATTAATACAGCTGTAAAAAAAGAGTACATAGCCCTCTTACCTCTAACTTCCAATTCCTGAAGGCAACGTGACAGTTGTATGAAAGTAAAAACAAGTAAAAAGGTCTGTGAGAGAATTCTAGAGCCTGAACTTCAACCATCCATAGACACTATAAAAGAGAGTTGCCAGACATGCACTCACCATAACTATTTTGAGTGCCGTGTACAATATATTCTTATGAACACAACCTAAATGTGATAAATTTAGAAACTATAATTAAACACTCACTAGAATTTAAACAGCACTTCAAAAAATAGAAGCATTCTTAATCCGCATTTTTTTAATATACAAAGGACAGAGAAACAACCAAATATAGATTAAAATAACAATTAAAGAATATAAATGTATACTCTGACACTGAGAAAGCAATGCATACAGAAAAAGCTCGAACCATCTCAATAGATTGTACAGGAACAGATTTATGCTCTTATTCTTATCAGATAGAGGAAGGCTGTCGGGGTAAGGAACATTAGCACATTCAAACACCATAGGGTTCCTACTGCACTTAAAAGTTTCAGTTTCAGATGCACTGCCTGAACACTCACAATGACAAGTACTTGACAAAGAAATCCCAAAACACGGGGACAGAAACAGGAAATTCAGCAAGAATGTTACTTTACTCTCAAAGATGTGCGAGAATTAAATGTCAATTAACTTAAACAGAATAAGCTGGTTTGTCTCGTATGGAATGCTTACTTAGAAAAGGTTTCCCCAAAAGCCAAATTAGTTTTTTTCTGGGTACTCCAAGTTATATGAATATGAGCAGATTTTAAAGACTTAACTATTTACATTTTAGATAAAAGTTATTAAAAGATCAAGTTAAAATTATGATACATAGAGATTAAACTAAGGGGAAAAATTGGCAGCTATCTAAAAGGAGCGAAGTTTTACAGCAATGACAACAATAGAATGGTATATTTAAATTGTTCCTACACATAGGTGACATTTAGTAGGTGTAAAGTCATGAGGTGACATAAAATTGGAAAGGTAAGAAAAAAATACAGGGAAACATACTACTTCAGACATCCAAGTGCAGGTCAAATAAAATGTGACTCTGAAAGTAAACTACACCCCATCCTGAACAGAGAGACTGACTGCATCATCTCTACTGTCAGCTTCAGTGAAATTTAACCAAAATCACAGAAAATATAAAAAGTTAACCAAAACCAAGGTATCCAAAGGTAAGATCTCTAACAAAGATACTAATGCACAACAAGTTTGGTCACTGGAGAGGGCTGGGGAAATTTTATTTGATTTTAACAGCTTGCGCTTTTAAAAAATATACTTGTGGTCAACCATGCGCAGAATAACAACCAGCAGTTTATTTTTTATAATATCAAGAGCAAAAAAATAAGTACGTGCGATATATGATATGACTACCTGTAGATTAAGGCTCTTTGAAAGAACATTCAGTTTATTTTTAACATGCCAGAACACTTCAAAAGGCTTGGTGTTACATTTTTGACTCTGATGCCTGTTATTGCAGAAAATGTGTGTTCTTATTGAATAATAAAAAAAGGGAGTAACAGTAGTTAAAGACTAAACAAAATAAACAGCTCCTTAACCACCAGGAAAAAAACTCAAACCCAACAAACTCAAAACCCCCCAGATTTCTGAGAAAATTCTCTTTCTAAAGAAGTTCATTTGTGGATTTAGGAAACCCCAGAAGATCTTATTGCACAAGATATGTGATGAATAACTGTATCCTGTCTTGAGTCCTTTGCATCAGGAAGGGGATAGTAAAGATAACACACAATATCCGTATTCTGTTAATAAAAGGGACAGAAGTGACTGCAAAACAAGGTCGCATGTTCATTTTCCCACAAAATGAACACTACTTGGATGTAGTTGAAAATATCCTCGGAAGTGCAGCGAATCTCAGCTGGCGATGACTACGCATAACCAAAGAACTTTCCCTCTGCATACATGCTGGCTATATAAACTATTAAGAAATACAGCACCAAACCTGTAACATCCAAATAACAGGTTTCAGAGAAAGCAAAAGGCCACAATACCAATCCCTTCTGTATCTAATGGGGATGGAAGTTGTGAAATAACTGACGTAAAACTAGAACCAAGATAGAACATTAACTCTCACTCATTTTAAAAAAAACACCACCTCTGAATTTTATGACACAATTTCTGGACAAAAAAATGCCATAATATGTTTCCTTTGCCCCTCAGTATGGCTTTTAAATAAATTGTGTTTTTCTAATAAGAGGCACAGATGATTAGGATGGATACAACTATACCTACTTGAGTTCTTTAAAATCTGGCATATGCAAAAAATCCTCAGATGGGTCCTGAATTCAAAGTTGATTCTTCCTGGACAGCAAAGTTTGTTGACATGACAGATCAATAAATTTTAATCTCAATGAATAATTAAAACTGCTCTAATATCTAAGCCAGGTTAAGTAACTACTGGAGAAATTTGCTTAAATACTGATATTCCTGGTTCCAACATTACCCAGGCTCCACCTTTATCTGTTAATTCTGTACTCCTCTCCTTAAGAGTTAAGAAGACACAGTCAGAAATATCTCCTACATACAGTCACTTACAAACTTATTTACCTTAATTTGCCCCTTAAGATATAAGTAAGAGTTTGTTCAGATTTCTCTCTGTAAAACAACCTTACAGCTCCTGGTCTTGTGAGCTCTTCTCTGAATATTTTAAAATTTTTAATACTTGTTTTTTTATGTTATTTTGGAATTCCTTGCATCCCTGCTACACAGAGTAACCATGGACTGATTTTATGCTGCATCAAGCACAGCTGTCCCATACTACTTCCAGTCACAATCTTCCTGCCTGAACTTGCAGAGACCACAGTTGCTACGGCATCAACCATGAGGCCACGTTCAGCTGAGTGGTCAGTGGTATTGCTGGTCCTCTCAGAGTCACAGCCTGCTAAAGTCAAGTCACTCCCCCAAATTGTGCAAGATTCTTTGTTCCTAATACACAGGTTTGCACTCAACAGTGGCAATATTGGTATTTTTAACACTAAACAGAGACCATTAATACATTATGAAATGTTGACAAGATTCACCAGAAACTCTTCCAGAAAATGTTTCATGAATATTTTGTTTAAAATAACATTTTTAAATTGATTAAAATCTGGTTTATATACTTATTTTGTATAATGATAATTCACACATGAGAAAAAGCCGTAATTATTATTAGGGAAGCTCACAATTCTGGAATTTCAACTTCTATACAATCAGAATCCAGAATGAGAGAATAATAATAATAATAAAACCCCTTTTCTGCTAGTTTTAATCACAACAACTAAGACAGATCTATATTGTCAGTATTGGTGAAAATACCCTCAAATTTTAGCCACCTTTCAAGATAAGATGACAGCCCTAAAGTAAGTTTTAGTACTAAGTTTCTAAACTAAAGATACAATTATTTCAACAGCATTAAATTGCAACCCATTTCCTATAAGCCAGGTAATAGTAATTTCTACCAGTGCAAAGGACAGCTCAAACACAGCCTACTTCCCTGTAACACTGTTCAGCTGAACTTAATGAATTCTAACTTATCTGACAAACCCACTGCTGCATCAGTTCATAACATGGACCATACATTTTTCGAAAAGGCAAATCTAATGAATAAAGAGCTAATTGCAATCTGCCACTTGATAGTTGAACAGTAGCAAAAATGCCATTCTAATCAGCTGTCATTGTTAGTACTAGATACGTAGCTACACGCATTTTTCCTCTTTCGTTACAGAAGTAGCAGCTTTGTTTTCACCCCCCTCAATCTCTTTTTCAGGAACATTTTGCTTCCTCTAGATAAATGCATGTTCTTGAGGCACATGTACACCCAGTACAAATGAAGATAAGGCTGCAAACAGAAAAAAGGATTCCCCAGCAAGCTACATAACACTGCTCCAACCATGACTGCATGCTTCCTTTTACAACTTTGTCTGCCTTCATCGTACCTATCAGAGCTCAGCTGGACATTACTGTATTTGGGAAAATAGTTTTCTGCCTGTCATAGGCAGAATAGTGTTGAATCCAGTCATCAAATCGAAACCATTTCTAAAGGATTGACTATGATATTAAAGCCTGCTGCTGAAGTTACATAAAGCAGTTATGTCCTCTAAGGACAGTAAGCCTATTGGATATCAAGTGATTGTAAAAGGATGACTCAATGTTGGCACAGTTACCCCGCTGACATACATAATTTCCTTTTCCTCCCCTCCCTAGACTCAGGAAGTCTCCTAGATGCATTTTTGCTTTCCCAGCTTGTTATGAATACAGGATGAATTTTCAGTCTTACCTGAAGAAATAAACCCCATGTGGGCTATGTTTTTAGAAGTAAAAAAGAGCCAAACAGAAAAACAGTCACTTCTACCTTTTGTATTAGAGCTTATGGAGATCTTCATTAAGTTAAAAAGAGGATTTAAAAATGTGAGGAGTTCACAAGCCTAGATATTTTAAAAATCTTGAACACATTCTACATACATTCATGCATTCTATGCTCAGTCTACTCTTACCTTTAAATTCAAAAAATTGCCCTTAAAAACGAAATTCCTTGTCCAACAAGCATTTCACAATCTCCCATTACTTCACTAAGCAATGTTAGTGAGCTAAATCATGGAATAAAAAAACATTCCTTATACTTGTAGCTAATATTCAATTTGAGAACACTTAACAGGACTATTGATTAGTTAAATGCTTGCACACACACAATTGTTTTGAAAAGCTGATTAAAGCAGCTTTTGAAGTAGTGATTATCCTAACACAACAAAAAGCAAAGCACTGCCATGCATAAAATCAAGTCAAGCTGACTTAAAGATACTTTGGGTACTGACCGTTTTATACTAGTACCAAAGAAAAGCAAGAATGGAGCAGAAATAAGTCCTAATTAATGTGGACATTTGAAGCTAGAAATATAGGTTTTCACAATTTATGTCTTTGGTTCTTTAAAAGATGAAAAAACTTACACTTTCAACTGACAGCGAATTACTTATTGCGGACAGTGTCTATTGTTTTACCTGACAGAAAGCAAGATTTCCTAAAAGCAAACTATTTGCAAGCGTTCAGTTTCAGGTTGGTTTTGCTTTTTAAAGAATTCTTTAACTGTCAAATCTCTAAGATAAAAACCACGCACAAAGATAACAAAGAAAATCACTGTATTTACGCATTTATTCCTTACTCTTTATACTTACTACTCTTCCCCATTTCTGGCTTTGTACTACAACAGTTTTGAGACCTAGAAGGATGTGTGTGTCCACATTTGTTCTAGGCAGGAGACTCACCCACATAATGAAGACTGCAGACCCAGTTACTGAGACTAAACTCCTTCCATTCTTTTGGTGTTATAGATGAAGCAAGACAGAGTTTGAAGAATGAGTCCTGACCCAAATCAACCAATCACAGGACAGATGAATAAACGTGACTGGCCAGGCTGGGAAGGTAACTGTAAAGATGCAGTCGCCCCCCGCCCCCGGAATGAAAACACAAAGGCCAGGACAGAAGCAGCACTCTACACCTCTTCCCCAAAGGAATGGTGAACCATAGGTTGTTTAGCTGGTAAAGCTGAGGAATTCTTGTAAGCATCTTAAAGCTCAATGCTGGTCACTAAAAGCAAATTTGTAAAACAATTCTCTTTGATCAAAAACCTTGAAATTATCTCACGGACTAGACCGTGCATGTCAGCCTTGGAAAAAAGTACTAATTGGGCAGAACTTTCATTTCACAGTAACTTTGATACAATTTTTGTTCCTACTTTGTAAAGCATTAACATTTCAGAACATAACAAGTAAAAAAATTTCAAAGTTTAAAAAAATAATCCACGAGCATATTCAACACTGATCTATGAAAGCTATGATTCATGTATTATTGCTATAATATCCTAAATATGCTTTAAAATTTATATAGGCTGCACCATCTAGAATTTTAAAATCAACAGAATGTTAAAGCAATATAATCAACTGCCATGAGTAGATAAAATAATGTCTTATTTTGATCAGAGGCTTCTAAGAAACATCTTTTTGTTGTGTGTAGAAAAGAACTATAATTCAGGACTGAGTTGATAAATACTGATTTTACAAGGTTTAAATTAAAAGAAACCTGTATATTCAGGCTACAGTTCATTGTTTTACATGCATGTCTTGTTCTATTGTTTCAGTTATGGCAAGCAAATTCAATTTCATTTTCTAACACATACTGCAAAGTCTAAAACAGTATAGAGGGTAGGTGTTAAATGACTATCCCTTCTTATTTACAAACTAATAGACCTGTTTCACTTAATATAAGCCAGTACACAACATGGTGCGGTTTGATTTTGGTTTGGGTTTCCCCACACCCCCTCACCGAAAAGCATCTGCAGACTTACAAGGAGGAGAAACATGAGAAGTGATTTGAGTTTCCACAATAAAATGCTCTATCACACTGTATGTTTACACGTATTGTTAAATAGTTCAGAAACAATGTTCAGAATAATATACTAGTGATTTTTCTCAACTTAAAAAAATCTTTTCTATTTAAATATATGCTGAACAACAAGACAAATCATACAAGTTAAATGTTTGCAATGAATAAAATCATTTAAAAGTTGAACCATAACATTAACTGTAACGTAAGCAAGAGTGTCACTATTAATACTGTTTTCAGAAGTAAATTCAAGGTAATAAGCTTGAGTTATTTTAGCTGTCACTCCACACATAACCATACTTTACAGCTTAATACATGTTAACTACTAACATAACCACTAAGCATTAACTTTAAAAATACAAACATTTCTAATAAAACTCAACTCTCATTAAGAAAACTTAACATATGTCTAAGCTGGAGAAAAAAAAATAAGTTTTACCGTATTCACATACAAGTAAAAATCTCCCAATAAGGCTAAATTATGAACAGGTACATTTGAAACTTCTATGAAATGTAAGCACACCATTAACTACTTTTTTTTTTTAAAAAGAAAACACAAAAGGCTTTTTATACGAACAGCACTGATCCCAAAGCAGTGAGACTAAAATTGCTTTGAAATTAGAAGCTTAATTAAAATAAAATTCCCCCTTTTCCCTCCTTACTCTTACAAATAAGAAACTAAGCTCACCCAAATAGAACGAACACGTAGAGCCAGAAACTTAAACATGACTAAGAAACCATGATGTTTAGGTTTTCTGACTGAGCGATCATAAGTCTAGCAGGGAAGACCAACCCTGGCAGTTTTGCTGTGACCAGCTGTTCCGGCAATTAGAAAATTTCCTGTCAAGCAAGTCAGACACAGTTGGGGGGTGGGGAGAGAGAAAGGGTGAAAAAAGGTCTCAAAGCAAAAGAAAGAAAAAGACATCGATTTTTTTTTTTTTTAAATTATTCCCCTCCCCCAGTGGTAAAGAAAAGCTGGCAGCAGTGGTACTCATGTAGCCGGTGTTGTAGAGATCATCACAGGAAATTGAAACAGATTGCCTGATAGCAATGTGCTATTGCAGATGTTATTTACTTCAGGTTCCCAGAAAAGAACAAAGATGATTAACACCGTTTTCAGAAATCATACTACTATGCAACATTTCACTGCTCAAGCAGAATAGCAATCCTCTTAAGTCCTACAAGCGATGATGGTATTTTTAAGAATTTTATCTTAAAGTATTTTATAAAATTAACTTATGCACCACTACTTTTTAGACTTCAATGCGGAGAATGCAGTACGCTTGTGCTTAATGACTCTTTTTACTAGAGTTGTTAGAGGACCAAACGGACCTTGTCCATAGCCCTTTGAAAGCCTGCACACAGAAAATGCTACACAGATGTTATAGAGGTTAGGCCAAGACAGATGGCAGAAATTATTTGAATTGGATTAGCCAACTTGAATGTCTGACTTGTGCATGAATATTATATTGCTTTGTAGAGAGTGAAAAATTTCCTAAAGAAAAATATGTAAGATTTCTTTATTTTTTAAAAAACCTTCAAATGTTTCTAAAGATTAGAATTCAATCTGATTACTTCAAACAGCTAGAGATGATGTTTTTAATGTGATTTCTCTCTAAATTTAGTATTGATGTTATTGTTATAATAAATCATTTAATAAATTATATTTATTAAAATTATATTTATTTAATAATCTACTTAACAAATGATGCTTATTAAAAACACTGAAATACACAGTGCATGTGCCATTAGAATACAGAGCAAGACTGCTTTTCTTCAATCAGTCAAGGAAAGTAACAATTAGTCAAAGGCATATACAAGTGCTCAGCTATAAATGGATACAGGTGATTTCATTTAGTGATCCTGCACCATGGAAATTTACATCAAAACAGTGTATTTCTTCCTGTATAAGACATTAAAACAAATCAACCCTCTAAAATGCCTCCCCTTGACTGGGTTCTAACAAATATCTGGATTAGTGCATTTTTTTAAATTCCTCTTCAAAAGACAAAGCCAGTGATTTATCTTGAGTGGCAGAACATGTTGTTTCTATCTCTCTACCACATCATGGCTGTCTACAGTATCAGTTTCTAATTTCTCCTTTAAAACCTGGATTATATGTCTCCCCAGCGTAAGCAAAGACCCTCCTGCCCAAATGCAGAAATGAAATAAAGACCCTCGTTCCTGGCTTTATACGAGAAGCAAAAACGTGCCTTTTTTTGTGTTCTCTTGTACTCCTCTGGGTCTTTATTTATGTCACATCCACGGGGTTGGATCTTTCATATTCTATGTACTGAATATATACAATTATTATCATAGATCACACAGGCATTCAGTAACTACTACTACACCCTGAGTCCTCAATTAAAATGTAGTTTTTACAGTTTGGTGTGTTACAGCCTTTTTGAACAAAACAGCTTCTACTAACAACAGTAACACAGCATGAAAAATGATTCAATGTTCGTTTTGGGATAAACAAAGCTTCCTGAACACAAGGAGGGTACCACAACACAAGGATTTCAAGTATTTCATAAATGGTATGAAAACTACTTGAAACTTTCCTCTCTTCAATTGTTTTAGACTTCCAGCTACTTCCTCCTCAAAACCGATATAGCTCAAGAATTGCAGTTTAACAGCAACACATCTGTTTACACTTTGAGGACTTCAAAAAATCTCAATAAATTAATGGGAGACCATTCAAACTCTCAGCCTTACCTCATCAAGAACATGTATGAATGCACTAAAAGTAGAGACTCAGGAATCTGCAAATCACTAAATTACAGTCTATGGTAGCAAGAAGAGCTAAAAGCAGAAATGGAGAGTAAATGGTAAGACCTACACTAACTATAATGCTCTTTAAAGCTGAAAAGATGCTGTGGGTAAATAACCATTTTCTTCTAATTTTCTTGTAAAGGGTACGAGTGTATGCTGCTGGAGATAAGCTGTATCTGCCAAGGGTGACAGCAGTGAGGCATTTCAACTGCAGCATTTGTACAATTACTGACTACTGCTCTCGCAAACCTTTTATGTGACCTCTCAGTGAAGTACAAAGCACAGTGCTCAGAGGTCAGTGGGGTTACTTCACAACAATAGTTCTCCTATAACTGGCATGGGTTTGCAGCAGGTGGAAGAAATTTCTTGTGTTTTGGGAGAATAAAGCCTGCACGGTTCCCAAAGAGCACTACCAGCCAACCAGAAACATTAAGATATATGCTACATAATTCATTTTGAGAATCTCTGAGAAGAGAGCTTGCCCTTTTACATATTCCTTCATATGAGGAGACAGGTTAGAGGGCAGCAGTCCCCAACAGCGAAGTCTGTGATAACAAGGACAAATTACTCCAGCAAATTGCTCCCCTTACCTTTAAGCCTTTGATAAGGGTTTGCCTTATACATGTGTATCACGAAACACAACTATCTCCAAAACAAAAGGAATTTGCTATGCCTGTCAGTGACAGTTCTGTCAATTGCACAACGCATTTTTTCCTCCAGTACAGAAATATAAAGTGATATCATCTCTCATCTTCCCTTATTTTAAATTGGATGCTCCAAATTTACAAAAATGAAGAGAAAATGTAATCAGACTTGCTGTCCAGACATTAAAGCGAATGGGGCTCACAGCCTTCACAGAGAGCAGGACAACTGAAAGATACTGGAGGAACTCTCAAAGCAGCGAATTCGTAAGTTTGATTGAACAAAACGTGCATGCCACAGTGGGATGCTCATTTTTACACATAACCAGAAACAGTCAAAGCATTTCATTTAAGTGGAGTCCATTAGGCATGCTGACAATTTTCCTATACTATCAGTCTGAGATGTGTAGTAACTCAAAGTAAGTCTGTATGCTGCTAGACAAGCAAGGTTCTGTAGTACAGATTTCCTTCAATTAAAAAACAAAGATAGAGTACACATAAGGAATTAAAAGCCTTCACTTGATGACGGTCAACAGATGAGGAACAGAGAGCTACTTTCTGGAGTTTTCCTAAACTGAATAATATACCTCTTTTCATAATAAATATGTTTGTAACAACATAGCTGCTTTGGCTATAATCAGGGAGTGTGGCAGTTTCCATCTGCTACTTCACAGGCTTTTCAGGGCTACCATCTGTTTTCTTTTCATGTAAGAAGTAGGCAACTTGACTCCTAATGTTGCTTACACTCACAAAATTTTCAATTTTCTGACCAAGATCCAGAAAACATGCTGCACCTAAGACACTAAGTGCAAAATAAGCCACTCAGAAAATCCATTAGAAGACATCAATTACAGAGTTTTGCTGTAATCTTCCCTCAACACCTGATGACATCTTGAGGGGAAAAAAAATACTCCAGGGTTTGCCTTCTTTATATGGATTTGATATCTAACAGTAAAGAAAGCTTCCTCAGTTTGATTTCCATAAGAAAAAGAAATAATTACACATTCAAGAATGTGTAAGAAACGTGGAAGAACTTGACTGTAAACCTCATCTCTCAGTGAAACTAAAAAGCTACTGATTTATCAGTTTTACTGTTGATAAGCTATCCAAGCAGCTATTTCACCTACAATTAAGCATCACTCCATAAAAAATGAGACATCACCAACTCAGTAGTCTATGAATACTTGTGAAACCAAATATTTCTGCAATATTTTAAAAATTCTAGCTACTTCTTACAACATCTACCACAGAGCCATGAATTTATCTCAAAACACAGACAAAGCCATGCATAGAAAAGTGAAACGTAAAGGTTATGCCAGCAAAAGGAAAACAAACATATCAAAACAATCATTAGAAATATGTTCATGGTCATGTTAATACATATTTTTTCTTGTAACCAGAAATTGGTTACTGAGCACTTGAACAGTAATATCCAGCAGAACTGTGGAGTGGTCCTGAAACAGCGCTTCAACCTGCCAAAATGCAAACAAAGTTTTTGAAACTAAGAGTTCTCACTAGTAATGCTATAATATTAAAAATCGAGCTGAAACTAAAAATCCATTAAAGCCCCTCTCAAATATTTTCAAATCTAAACATTTGTTGGTTTAATTCCGCTCTTTTATTCCTGAATTAATTCATTTTAACACACTATCTTTCATTATTTTCATGGACAGTGACTAAACAAACCAGATCTCCCCATATTACTCTGGTTTCTGCATTACTGTGTGACTGATGGGGCGCTGTTTTACTCATGACTAATTGGTAAGCCATCTCCCTGTCCTTATCTCAACACCTCCATGACCCCCAACCTCCCCTGGTTGGCCAACATTTTATAGATTCATGGTAGACTGTACAGTATATGTGCATGTATAACAGAGAATCTCAATGTTATTACTACATATAATTGACTGATCAAGTTCAGTATTTTGACAAAGTGACCATATTGCACACATGCTTCAAATTATTTTTCTAATGTAAGTTAAAGTCTTTTCTAAGAACAGTTTTTTGTTATAAAGTTTTCTACTAAAAACCTAATTGGCCAGACAAAGGTCACAATTCTCATCTCTCCTGACTGTAAATAGCTGTTTTAGTTAAATTCAATTAGAGAAAAATAAATTTTAAAAATGATGATTTTAACTACTGGCTTTTTTGCAAGCATTTGTTATACTACCTTCTGACTACCCACAGTCTTAGTTATCTTCATTATATATTTTTAGTAAGAGGATGACAGCTACTGAGATTTAGTTTTTCATCATCCAGATCAGCATGATTTAATATAATACTTTATGAATTAGTTCTATTTAATTCTATGTATGATTTAATTCTGCTTATTTAAAAGTAGCATTTTGTTTAGGGTTTTACCAAAGCATACAAGAGGTGTAGTATTACACAACCACGTCCATTGGAGAGAGGGTTTAGTTTTTCATCCCAGTAGATTGAGCCTGAATAGGTTCCACACCTTCCTGTACTGGAAAAAAAGTTTTCAGGCCTAGCAGGTTACCAAAAAGAAATATACACAAGTTTTCCTGCAGCTTACAAGCATTGCTGAAAACAACTTTTCACAAATGCTTGGAAAGTTATATTTTTGTATGTGTATGCTTAAGCTAGTAGAGTGCAATAGTAACGCATCAGTTGGAGTAAGGGTTTTAACAGCTAAATTGAATCCAGGTAACAGAACGGAACAAAGAACACAGCACAGGCAATATGCTCTTCACATATATACAAAATTAGAAGCTATTTGCTGGACCAGCTGTAGTTTCTGGTTAGCTTCAGCTAGTAGAAAAGCATGCATCATGACTGCAAGAGCTGACAACAATTAATTTGCTCAGTTAATTTACTCAATCTCTATGGACAGAGAGATACAGAAAGCAATGGTAGCACAAGAGTGAGAAAGGTAGCAAATAAAAGGCTTTAAATAGCTTCCCTTCTTCCAGTAACGTTCACTTAAGCTTTCACATTAGGTCATGCTTCAGCCAGTTGTTTACTTGTTCTTACGTTTATTTCCCGCTGGACCTTGATCGTTTGAGATACATTAGGTAAAACTGTTGACAACAAGCTATGAAGCCAAATATAACCAGTATATTCACTGCAATAAAGCCAGAACACTGAATGATTCCTCTTTTAAGAGGAGCAAGACTTGGAACCACACAAAATCTTGGACTCCTCAGAAACAGATATGTACCTTTATTGCTCCCGCTTTTCTTAAAACAAATTGAAGCTATGCAACTTGGACAGTTGTATCAACTAACTTTAGACCAAAAGAACAGGGATGTAACAAAATGAAACTTATTTTTTGACACAAAGAACACTAGAGAGAGAAAAAGGCTTTAATATTTATTTAAAATTTCTATCTGATTTGTACTATCAGCATACCATCCAAACACTTCAAACAGCAAAAGGGTGCAGAATTTCAAGTTTTCAACTTCTACCTCCACAGAAATATGGCAACTCACTCCATCCTAAACTTGCACACCTTACCTACCAAAATATTTTTTCTTCTTACCTGTTGTACTGGTACATGCAAGGCCTGTTCACTCTACTGTCCTCAGTTACAACTGAGAAATTTCATAAACCATCAGTGATCACAAAAGTGCTCTAAGCCCATTTCAGTGCAAAGTTAAAAAGAAGCACTTAAATTGCCAGCTAGTTGAGGGAGGTGATTGTCCCACTCTACTCTGCACTGGTGAGGGCCCACCTTGAGTACTGTGTGCAGTTTTGGGCATCGCAGTATAATAAGGACATCAAACTACTGGAGAGTGTCCAGAGGAGACCACAAAGCTGGTGAAGGACCTAGAGGGGAAGTTGTATGAGAAACAGCTGAAGTCACTTGGTCTGTTCAGCCTGGAGGAGACTTGAGAGGGGATCTCATAGCTGTTTACTGCCTTCTCAAAAGGGAAGGAGGAGGACCAGGCAGTGATCTCTTCTCTTTGGTGACCAATGACAGGACCTGAGGGAATGGCAGGAAGATGTGTGTCAGGGAGGTTTCAGTTGGATATTAGGAAAAGGTTTTTCACCCAGAGGGTGGTGGAGCACTGGAACTTCATTAGGGAAGCAGTCATGGCACCAAGCCTGTCAATACTCAAGAAGCATTTGGCCAATGCCCTCAGACACACGGTGTGATCGTTGGGGTTGTCCTATGCAGGGACAGGAGTTGGACTCGATGATGCTTGTGGGTTCCTTCCAACTCAGGACATTCTATGACTGTATGAAATGTGTTTCAGTAGTAATTTAAAATTAGACTTTATCTTGCACCAAAACAGATATGAAGCACTAAAGAATATCACACCCCAGCTGAAGTACTATTTTATTAGCTGACAGACCATAAAGGCTAGGTTACAGCTATAACTGTCTGCACAGTCATAACAATTTTTCGTTTAAAAATATTTATACTATTTTACATTACAACTGGCAGCCTTTTACTCACCACAACCTAGAAATAAATGCAAAATAAATTCTAGAATACTGGTCTGAGGCATTAAAAAGCTAAAACAATCTTAACAAGTAGCACAGGTATGACAGAAAGAACATTCGAGAAATGTTTTATTTTTCTGACTGTCATCAGGCCCAGTTGGCATGGCTTTAGGACAGGCAGGTCCTGCCTGACTAACCTGATCGCATTCTGTAACAAGGTGGCCAGCTCAGTGGGTGAGGGAAAGCCTGTGGATTTTGTTTATCTGGACTTTAGTAAAGCCCTTGACACCATCGTGCACAGCATTCTCCTGGAGATACTGGCTGCTCATGGCTTACAGAGGTGTACTCCTCATTGGGTAAAAAAATGGCTGGATAGTCAGACTCAAAGAATGGTAGTGAACGGAGTTAAATCCAGTTGGAGGCCAGTCACAAGTGCTGTTCCCCAAGGATCAGTGTTGGGACCCGTTCTGTTTTGTATCTTTATCAATGATCTGGGCAAGGGGATGGAGTCCTCCCTCAGTAAGATTGCAGACAACACCAAGTTGGGCAGGAATGTTTATCTGTTTGAGGGCAGGAAGGCTCTACAGAGGGATCTGGACAGGCTGGATTGCTGGGTTGAGATCAATTATATGAGGTTTAACAAGGCCAAATGACAAGTCCTGCACTTGGACCACAACAACCCCATGCAACATTTACAGGCTTGGGGAAGAGTGGCTGGAAAGCAGAAAATGACTTGCGGGTGTTCGTTGAGAGTCAGTTGAACACAAGCCAGCAGTGTGCCCAGGTGACCAGGAAGGCCAACAGCATCCTGGGTTCTATCAGCCATGGTGTGGCCAGTGGGAGTAGGGAAGTGATTCTGCCCCTGTACTCGGCACTGGTGAGGCTGCAGCTTAAATACTGGGCCCCTCACTACAAGATGGACATTGAGCTGCAGGAGCGTGTCCAGAGAAGGGCAGTGAAGATGGTGAAGGAACTGGAGTGCAAGTCTTGTGAAATGAGGCTGAGGGAACTGGGTCTGTTCAGTCTGGAGAAATGAAGGGTGAGAAAAGAGCTTACTGTTCTTTACAAGTACATGCAAGGAAGTGGATGTTGGTCCATTTTCCCAGGTACTAAGTGACAGGAGAAGAGGAACTGGCCTTAAGTTGTGTCAGTGGAGGGTTAGACTGGATATTAGGAAAAATGTCTTCACAGAAAGGTTTGTCAAGCACTGGCACAGGCTGCTCAGGGAAGTGGTGGAATCACCATCCCTGGAGGTATTTAAAAGATGTGTAGATGTGGCACTTAGGGACCTGGTTTAGTGGTGAAATTGGCAGTGTTTGGTTTACAGTTGGACTCAATCTTAAAGGGCTTTTCCAACCTAAATGGTTCTATGATTCTACAATATTGTGTTAAAATCATTTGCTCCCTTCAAAAAGCGGAATTTGGAAATGACCGAGGAAAGTACAGGTAACCACTTCTAAGAAACCCTACAGTTACCAAATCTTGAAATAGAAATTTGATAGCTGTGGCAAGTTAACCTTGGTTGACTGCCAGACTCCCAGACACTCTCTCACTGCCCCTTCTTTTGGATGGGCTCTGCTTTGGCCACTGGTGGGTCCATTTCGGAACCAGCAAGAATCTGCCATCCTACAGGGTGGAGCAGCCTCCTACCTCTTCTCACAAAGGCCACTGTCCTTGCTACCAAAACCTTGTCATGTAAAACCAATACAATGGATAAAGAATATAAGTTTAGCAGATAAAACAAGAAAGTTCATAGGAAGAAGGTGAATTTACATGTGCAAAACAAGGAAATTATCATCAAGTGATGGCATTAGTCAGAATAAATTAACAAACCAAACAAAAATTGAACAATTTCCCAAAAAATAAATGTTCCATTTCAGACAAGAATTCAAATAAGTACTGAAGTCTATGTCATGGCAAATATTAGAACAAATGAAGTTCTGCTGGTGTTGCCTTCTAACCACACAAATATTGTTCCTTTCTCACTCATTAACACTGCACCACTTTAGATTAATCAGTTAACACTTGCCTTCTTTCTCCATCCTGTGTTAAAGACAGCAGAGCCTTCCATGGTATGAAGATGAATCAAAAGCAGTTATAGAACAGAGGTCTTTAATTTCCTAATTTTCATGTCCATTTAAGAGCTATATCTACCACTGGTATGTTTGAAGATAAACATGGAACAGGCAACTCCATGCATTATCTAAACTGGCTCTGTGCATAACTTCAGCAGAGAGAAACTGCTATGATATTGCAATTATATCCACACTGTACAGATGGCAACAGCTTTGACCATCTAATCACAAGCTGAAGTTTGCACAATATGCAATACTAGCATATGGACCCTGAATTGCAACCAAATGTGGAGTTCCAAAAGTTGTGTTTTATTGGTAAGGCCGTTTATCACCAGCCCTAACAGTCAGGTATTACTCTCTAATACAAAATTACAGATAAGTAGTAACATTGACTTTACATCTGAGAACAAGTCACAGGCATCGCAATAAGAAACCTGAACTCACTCGTATCTTCGTATTATGAAATTTTCTAAACTGCAAGTCTGACATGAAGATGAGAAATTTAAAATTATGAATGAAACTTCCCAACTGTGATCTCTTTAGCAGCAACCTCTACTTTCAAGGAGCCTGGGTAAGGGAATTTCTTTGCTTAATGCTCTCAGTTAAAAAGGCAATGGAAACTCGTTTTACAGTACCTCCTCACCTTTGATCTTTCCCTGAAAGACTACTGAAAGCACAAAGGAATATGAGGAATGAGTTTTCAGACTTTACAGATAGCCAAAATAAACCCCCCAAAACATTATTGAGAAGGAAGAAAAAAAGATACCTGGCTTTTTTTGTGTTCACTTGCTAGTTCCAACTCAGAGTGATCTCTCTACGCCTGGGTGTGCTTCACAACACAGTAGTTCAGAGCTCTCTAATGCCTACTGTCCAGATCTGATTTACAGTAAACACTCAAGAGCTACACTATTGTTTAGCCTCTCTCTTTGGCTATTCCATCACTATGAAAATTTCACTAAGCATGTTCCAACACTGAGCATCTTATCCAAGGCAGGGAACAGATCTAAAGTGATACCTACAGCACATCTTTGAGTATCTCCATGCAAACATTTCTGGAGCCCTTAGTTTTCTCAGTTCCAAACCAATGAAAAGAAGTTCTTTTCCACTCCAACTTAGCCAAATTAGCAACGCAAGAGGAACGCTGGAATACACATCAATAGAGGAAAGACTTAGCAAACCCCTAGGCCTCAATGGACTAGTTTTGCTAGTCTTGAATGTGCTCCAATATTAGCCTTCTAAACCTTTCAACTACAAACCTAGGAAAAAGACCCAAAACTTTGTATCCCAATTTCTTGGTTCTACACAGAAATGGAATAGAAAGAATATTCCAGGTTAATGAAGAGTTATTATGCAAATGATCTAGTTTTACACAAGTCAATAAGGAAAATATGAAATGACTAATGCTAATAACAAAAGGGCACAGATAGACATTACCAAGAAATCTTATGACAGTATGGAAAACCAAAGGTGACAGCTGCTGTTACACCTTGCATATCAAACTAAAAGGAGAAAAGCTATGGTGTACACTGCCACTCTGATATAATCATATTTCATGTGTGTCTATAATGGAATCTGTGTGGAATTTAGCCATGAGAGAATCCTTTGCTGTGACACGACCACAACTGAAACCATAACTATTAATAAAGCATATTGGGAATCATAGATGTAAAATATTTTCACCTATACAATGATGAGACTAACAGAAGCCAATGGAAAAGCTTTGCTTCCTGGCACTAGGAAAAGTCAACATAAAAAGGAACCAAATGTTTTTAAGAATTGCTGAGATAAGAAAAGAGGAGATCAACCTCCCTTCCTACTCAGAAATTCTGCAACTAGTCACATCCAACTATCAAACCTCCTCACTCCTCAACTCTATTAGAACTTCTACCATATTCAGCTTTGTGCTTTCCAAAGAAAAGCCCACTTTATACTAGAAATAATAGGGAGAGACTATATCATACAAAAATACTCGAGAAAGCATAGAAGTTCATCAGAACTACACTAGGATACAGAACCAGACAAGAAAGAACCCTCTCTCAAAAATATCAAGATCCTAGATTACATTTCACATCAAGTAAACCCAAACAACAAAACTAGCAGCAAACTGCCTGTAAATTGAGTGGTATCAGTGTGTTTCAATATTGTACTTTCTGTCTTTATTATAACTATCTTTTACTCACAGTTTGTGGGTTGATATCATCTTCTCCCATAGGTTCATCCACAATTTGCTGTCCATTCTGTAAAAAAAAGAAAAAAGAAAGATACAGTAAGTTACTACAAATGCTGAATCCGAGTACAGAAACAAATACAACGCAGATGTGCTTTTATGGCACACTGCTCTACAGGATCAAGTGTTCTCTTCTCCGCAGTCTATAAAAAGAACCCTATTGAAAGTAAACACAGAAGACTATATATTGCTGGCAAGCAACGTCACTCTTGCTTTTTGATTTTCATGTATTGTCAAACTGGATGAAGTCACAATAAGAAGCATATAAAACAATCTGGCATTTGAAGCCTTAGTACTACACAGCTACACATTATTTCCACTACTACAATTTCTGTGGAATGTAAAACCTGATGAAGACGGAACAGCAAAAACCCACAACAAAGAACAGATAAAAAGGTTCTTTCCAAGAGCAAGACCTGACATAGCAATATTCAGTCCTTACTCTACCATGCCTACTTCAAGAACATTTCTAACTACAATATAGCCTTTTAAAAACTATTAACACAATGCTAACTTCATTAGCCAGGATTTAATCCTTTCTGTACTTTAAGGACTATTCCAAAAAACCATACATGAACAGGCTTCTGAATTAAAAATTTAGCTATACAGATTTTTAAGAAAAGCTTAAATAATTTACTGGTCAACAAATGCTTTCTTTTTCTTGTCAGTGATAATATACTCGGAGAATCTCTAAGAGACGTTTTTCCCAGGAAGACTTAGAATGACCTTGCTTACACAAAAAGCATGAAAAACCAAGCAAGTTGTTAGGAAAAATATGTATTTCCTAAGTTATGGCTATCACCTGTGGCACTAATTCTTAGTTTGCTCCTACAATTTAATAGCAATTCAATAAGAAACAAATATAAAAGTACTAAAAATGGTTACATTTTCTATTACCAGTGTGGGCACAATTTAAGTTCATTTGTGCACTGTTTCCCTAGAGAACAGAAGGCCTAATGAATCTATTTTTTTTCAGAATGGAAATTACTTAAAATAAAGTTAGATGCTTGTATGTATACTTATTTTCTAGATGCTGGAAAGGTAATAAAAGCTGCTCAGAGATCCACAGATTTTAGCTGCATTCTACACCTTCCTTCCCACAGTGCAGGTTTTCAGCACACTGCTTCAACGGAACCTTCCTAACACTCTTCTCTAACATCTGCTGATTAATATAGCCTTCCAGCTTGCACATGACTGAAGGAGAATCTTTTATATGAAGTGACAGATTAAATCCTAACAACTTACAAATTCTAATTTTCAAATATTGCAAATACCTTGAATGTTCAATCTTGGATGACTACCAGCCCTCTACCAAGTTTTATCCTGAGCATTTTTTTGCTAAAAGATGCAGCTGGATAAAGCTCAAGTATGAAACTTACAGATTGTCTAAATACGACACAGGCTTTTTCTTTTTTTTTTTTTTTAAAGGGCATGGGTAGGGAAAGTTTTGGTTTCTGATTGTGTCTTCAGTGCAGAGTCCTGGCACCTGCTAACTGCCATTTTCTCGTCTTAACTGTCTTCAGAAATACACTAGAGACTTCTACTACAATTCCAGAAGGCATCTTTCTATGAGGGAGTGTCCTGGTTTTGACTGGGATAGTTAGCTTTCTTCCCAGTAGTTGCTATGTTGCAGATTTAGCGTAAGAATAATATTGACAACACATTGTTTTAGCTGTTGCCAGGTAATGCTTATGCTCAGCTGAGGTAGAGTTAATTTTCATCCCAGCAGCTGCTGGTTTTTAGATTTATATGAGAAGAGTGTTGATAATACACTGATGTTTTTACTTGTTGCTAAGAAATCAAGGATTTTTCAGTTTCTCAAGTTTTGCCAATGTACAGGTGCAGAGCCAGGACAGTTGACCCAAACCGACCAATGGAATAATCTCTACCATAACATCATGCTCAGTATAAAAATGGTAATTTGGCCAGGGGGCAGGTAAGCAATCAGATTCTGCACCTGGTATTCCACTGACTGTGATCTCTGTGCCCACTGCTATTGCTGCACCTGCTGCAATCTCTGCTCAGGACAGGCTAATCATCAAGTGATGAGTGGCTGTATTTAATGTATTCTTTTACATATATTATTATTATTCTCTCTTATTTTATTTTTCTATTAAAACTGGTTTTATCTCAACCCATGAGTTTTCAGTTTCCTTTTCCAGTTCTTCTCCCTGTCCCACCAAGTAAGAAGGGTGTGAGAGCTGTGTGCAGCTGTGTTCAGCTGCCAGCTAAGAGCTAAACTACGACAGGGAGGACTACTGAAAAATGAGCTTCACGTGTTATAGGTTTAAAAAGGCTCTAATATTTTTAAACCTATAACTGCAATCATAGGTTTTTTACAAGGCTCTAATTTTTAACCTTGTTGACTTTCCTGACATTTTATCAGTCTACTAGAAAAAGCACAGCAAACTTTTTCAACACAAATGACCTGGTTTTGAACAATCTGCTTTTTTCTGTTTAATCTTGCATTGCTTTCAGTTACTTTTTCAGTCAAATTGAAACACTGAATTCCAAACACACTTTCTGGGACTAGGAACAAACTCAAGAAATCAGCACGCGTGCCACGCGGTCATGTCTGAGCTAGATCACTGGATTAGCAAGATCTTTTTAAGTAGGTCTACCCAAGTAATGATTATGCTAAAGGAATCACTGCATGGTAGA
The DNA here is from genome assembly GCA_033558185.1 of Dromococcyx pavoninus. Lineage (NCBI taxonomy): Eukaryota > Metazoa > Chordata > Aves > Cuculiformes > Neomorphidae > Dromococcyx > Dromococcyx pavoninus. The sequence continues at coordinate 67,434 of JAUMJL010000054.1, forward strand.
ACCAGTTTTTCTCAGAACAGTCTGCACCATGTAAGGTAAAGAAGAATATGTATATATGATTTATGGTTTGCTGGTATATGATACTATTGAATGGAAAGCACCTGTGTATTCAGAAAGCCTACAAAGTGTACTGCCTTCCTTCTGAGTTAAAACATAAAGCCAAAAGGTTCTTATCAGAAGTGGCAATGCTTAAACCACTGCGGAGTGAGGAGGTCAGCAGCATGCTTAAGAGGTGAGCGAATGAAACAGGTTCCACTTTGCTGAGCGTAGGCTCGCTCTAGCGTTTAACTAGAACCAAGGGCATGTCTTGATGACATAACAGACTGGGACTAGATATAACAGACCAATGAATATAGAGTAAAAGAAGGCTGAATATATCTTTCACAAGTACAGATTGGTCTAATCCAGAGACTCTAGACCCTGATTTAGTCTTCAGCTGCACTCCGCCTGCAGCGCGACGCTAAGCGAATAGAGTGGGTCAAAGATCTATTTATTTTCAGTACTACAGCTCCAAGAGTAGAACACATTTTAGATGACAGCACAAGCAAACTATAAGAAAAATAACAGAAAAGGTCCACAGAAAGTTCCTACTTACACCTAAACACATCAGCAACTTATGTCATGAAAGGTGGATGTACATCCCTTATAAAGGTAACCTACAAAATACTCTTCCAATCCACTCAAATTCCATTTCCTATGCTGTTTTCCAGTAGATACAGTCATGTTAAGTTAATTACAAATCTCGCTCCCAAAGGCTTTTAAACCTGTTGCGACATTTCACTAAACTGGTCAAAATGAATATGTAAACACAATTGGGTTGCAGTTGTTTTCCTGAAGGCACATGGACAGGAACACAAGAGGTCTTACAGGTTCCATAGCTAACCATGAAACAGAACTAACATCAGGGAATCTGCATCAGGCAGCTCGTACATGGATGTCCCCCACATTAACTGACAGAAAATCTGACACAAAAGTCTATTAACTAAAAATAAGGAAATCAACCATCAATATTTCTAGAAATCAAAAATTACGCTTTTAAACCCATTGAACTCTTACGAAATAATCAAGTACTTTATTTTCCTGGAAAAAAAAGACAGTTCAAAGAAGGTGGTTTTTTTTTTTAAAAAAACTGACCAGCAATACATGCCCACAAATAACTGCATAGGAAGCGACAAAGAGGTAGCAAGTAGTGGCACAGTTTAGGGCATTGGTATTAAGAAAATATAATCTTACTAAATCCTTTCTAAGAGAGGAGTACATCAAGAAATCTAGCCCACATGCCATCCACAATCAGTTAACCACTACTTGTGAAGCAAGGAATATCCTGCACTATACACAATACAACTACGTATTGATCTGCAGTCTTAATGTCAGTGGTAAAATTGTTTTTCGTTGTTTGGTTGTTTTTCTTAAAACAAATATGGTTTCAACATTTACTGGAAGAGATTCAAATGATCTCAGAAGTCCAGCAAAATTGTGCTATCTTGGGCACCCACACACAAATCTAATTCTATTCCCACCTATCTTTCTGATAAGCACTGGATCCACACGGGTAATCTTGTACGTAAAATACACCATCTAGCAACCATAACAGCAACTCAGTGCAGAATATCTTATTTTAATAATAATGTCAGGTACCCATTACTCCCATCACATGGGTTTTTTCACAAGTATCTAAATCATATTAATTGAAATATTAAGTGGATTATTTATTATGGTTAATGTATTATTTTTTTCCTATTAGTTTCTCCAGTATTACAGATAGTTTACACTTGAATTGTTTAGATTTATTTTAGTATTTCCACTCTTACATTCTGTTGAAAACCTGCTAATTTGGACTGACTTAGCTGAATTTTATGTTCTTTCCTACAGTTTAACGGTTTTGGTTTTTTTTTTGAAGGACATAAATTTGTCTTCTTTGATATTAGACACCACCAAGTATCTTCTTCCACTCCAAATACATCTGTGCTTTGCATTTAGACTACTGCTAGACTATTTTGGGATGTTTAAGTAGCCTCTCTGCCAAATATTTTAACTGTCTAACCCAAATATGTTTGTCAGTTATTTTAAAACTCCTTATGAAATTGGTACTGCTTATAGGTTTTGGTATAATTCTTCTGCAATTAACCTCAACATTTCCTAATTCTTAATATTGAGCTTGAGCATATAAGTTAGTAACTAGTCTTTATACTATTAACAGAGCTCAGTATAACTATTGACTTTCCCATGTAATTGGTGCTTTTTAGCAGAATCACATCCCCTAAGACATAATTTTCCAAGTGTTATATTCTCAGACTTAACAGTTGGACAAACAAGAATTATGAACTGTGTCTCAGTGGAGGATGATGTTCTGAGTACACAAATAAGCATGCAAGGTAAGACATCTGAATCACACAATTTAAAAATCATCATCTAGAAGTTTTAACATGTCAATGAGTAACAATGATTTAACTATGCTTTGTAATTATAATTTAAATAAGTTACCTGGGTAAGTCTGAAGTTTCTCTCAGGTAATTCCTAGTTTTTAGCTACAAAAACTTCCAGACTTACCCAACGACTTTTAAACACAGTTATGGGATTTAATAAAAAACTCTTCCCCGCACTTTAAACTTTCTGAAATAAAGTTTAGGATACCAAAAATAAATATTTCAAGACACATAAGATCTTTGGGTATTATTAATTTTTTAGTGATTAAAACACTGGGCACATACAGATGTGAGCACTTACATGCTGGTGTTTTCAAGGGACTCTCAACTGACAGAAAAAGCTCAAGAATTGAGTGCTCCTTGAATTGACTCAAGCCGTTAACAATGATTCTGGTTTGTATCAAGGCAGCAGTGAATACAGCAATCCCACTGAAACATTCACAACAAATCTGCTGTTAGCAATGCAAGGTGCTGTGTAGATCTACATTCAGAAAAAAACTTTTGAACTGTACATGCTCAAACTTCTGTTCTAAGCAGCAGTGAGCTACTCTGAGAAAAATTTTGTAGGCCCTCAGAAGAAGAGTTGAAAACAGACTTAGAGGACCTTCAGAGGTTATCCAATCTATCTCAGTGCACCAAGGAATGATCAACTATTCCTACAATGTCTCTCACAAGGCATTTCTAACCCCTTCCTGAATCTTCAGTAATGTAGTTTTCACACTCTATTCCAACGCTTAATTAAAATATAAGGCTTTAATAGGATCTGAATTAATGACTTGTGTGCTAAGTCCTGAGCTGTGAAGCCACACAGATCCAAAGCACTTACATTTAATAAGTTTTAATCAGGTCAGGATTTAGGCAAGTAGCAGAAGTGATCTATCTTCTTAGACGTCTTTAGCTGTTCTCTCATAGCATACATTCAATACCTTTTGCATATACGATAAAAATAGTTCCACATAATTTATTCTAGATTTTATTGTCTAAGATGACTGATTTCTTCTTCAAAGAAACAGCAGAACATTGAAAGTTGCCCCTCTGTACACAATCGACCTCAGATACAAGCCATTAACATGCAAACCATTTAGGTGGAAAGCCAAACACCCTTAAGTTAGGGTTTAAGAAATCACATAGTTAAAGTATCCTATCTAGTTTACACTACTAACTTCCTTATTTAATATGACTCAGGAGTATGGCTTAACAATATAGCAAAGCTATCGTGATGCCTTCCTTGGCACTGGCATTTGTTGAGCCCTGTGCCAAGCCAGGTCAGAAAAGAAAACTAGAAAAAAAGTTTGCAGTTCTCAGTGAGTTTAAATCTCTGAATTAACTCAGCCTGAAGTCAGACAAGTGCTTTGGCATGATCCAAGATGCTGCAAGCTCCAAATTTTGTATGTCATTTTGTTCAGGGAAAAAAAAAAGACAAACAAGGAAGTGAAATGTTCATTTAGTTCCCTACCTGTATGGGTGGTAAATTAACATCAACTTACCAGCCTTAGTTAAAAACAAACAAACAAAACAACCCAAACTAACGAACACCAACAAAGAAACCCCACAAAAACCAAAAAGCTCACACCACCTATTCTCTGTTCCTCTGCTCCAAAGAGGAAGAATAAATACATACACAGAAATCACTTCGGTACCTCCAACTACTGCTGCGCACATGAAAACAGAAGAAATCCCTTCTCTGCTCACACACATTATCCTGAGTGACTCTAGCACCTGACAGTACAAAAATCTTACTACCAGGACTGTAGTTGCATGAGAAGGCAGGTATGCTTCACCTTCACTGCCTAGTGCAGTCCCGGGCCCACTGATATGCCCTGTACCTACCTGGGCTCCTTCCAAAGGGAACTGGGAGTACATGCAGATCCTCACCCCGTGAGCTGAGGGGTAGGCAACAGGCAAAGCAAGGCTATGTGCTCCAATTCCTTACAACACAGACACAGGTTTTCAGACATGAATTGGGTCCTTAGAATCTCTTTCCATGATAAATGACAAAGGTTGAAATCTAATATTGAAGTCAACTAAAGCACTACTCATTTATGCTCATTATGTCATTTAGCTATTTTAATAAATTCTACTAAGAGAGACTAAGCTACGGAGCGACTTCACTGTTTCCCAAAAGTCAGAATTTCCTAGGTGACTATAAAGCAATTGCTGACTGATGGAAGACAGGAGAAGAAAGACTCCCCATTCACCAAAACAAATGTTTAAGTTCTAATACAAACTAATTCCAGCATTCATGTTATGCAAGGAATAATACAAATAATATTCATCATGGTCTGATTACATTCTGAAATCACCAGTTCTTAAGCCTGCAGGACAAAGAGTATTTTGTTTTTCAAAGCTATGTCTTACTGGACAGTTAAAATCACAATAAAATACCATTTTTTCGTATCTTCTGTATATACTTAAGTATATTCCAATAAATTAATGCTTGAAATTAAATGTTAAATTGTCATTAAATTAAATTTAATGGAACTGTAGAAACTGTGTCAGAAAACAGATCTATGCAATAATAATGTATTTAGAAGACGTGATACTTTTTACACAATTGAATTGTTTCACTCAATAAATAAATAATAAAAAACAAGGCAGCACATTTCCTCCAAAAAGAGTTAAGTGGAGCATTAAGTATACCACAGGGGGTTCCTCACATCAAAGAGAACATATGGTAACTGTTACTGGTAAGAATGAGCTAGCAGCAGCTTTGTGGTTGAGCCACTGGAGTAGGTCCCTGGAAATCAGAGTTCATCTCCCAGCTCAAGAACAGACCCCATGAATTATGCTAGATGGAATCACCATGCTCTTAAGCCTCATTTTTACATCTGTTACACAGGATTCTCCCCCTCTCGCCCAATTCCAATCTTATTTCAGAGAATAAGGAGAGAATAAGTAGCACGGTATCATACATACAAGCACCATACCTGCAGTAAAGAACCACTTTAGTTCAATGAAATGTGAAAATTCCCTGAAGACATTTTAACTTATGCATTTTTACTGATTAAATTATTTCCCCCTTGAAAGCCACCCAGATTGAAAAAAAAAACCAACTATGAAGTAAGACTGGCTGTGGCACTTAGAGCCATGATCTAGTAATCATGATAGTGTTGGATTAAGGGTTGGACTTGATGATCTTAGAGGTCTCTTCCAACCCAGATAATTCTATGATTCTATGATTCTATTAAGTTTTTATCTTGCCTGAAAAACTTCTTAACAGTTTCATTACTGAAATACAGCTATGAATTCTATCAGAAAGGGAAAAAAAAACAACAAACCCAAAAACACCCCTCCCCAAACCAAATGAAAACCCACAAAACCTCCCATAACTTAAACCCAGTAATCTTGCATGAGTTCTTAAAGTTGATACATCTGCCAGCTGCCAAGATCAATCAAATCATAAAGCTAATATTTTTGATGTGCAGACATAATTAAATGCCCACCTTAGTCTATGTATCATTGTGAATCCAAATTGAGTATTTCAAATCACAACTACCTTTAGTGTGACAGATAACAATCAAAAGACAACAAACCAGCCTTTAAACATGTCAGTCTCCTTACACCTACTTTGTGTAAGATATCCCAGCTGCGGTGAAAAATATCACATACGCTATAACGAACAAAACAATTACAAGCTAAGAACTGCCAATGTTATGAAAAGCCCTAACAGAATAATTCAGTAAGTCAATAAGTCAAACTCTACACCTTCTACAAAGAAACCAAGAGCTGTGGAGCGAGCACACGCAATACTGCATAAGGGTACCGAATTCAGCAGAGTAAGACACCCAATCAGCTGACAGCAGGACATCAGTACTTTGTCACATAGTAGGAAGATGTTAATTAAAAAACAGCAGAGGTAAAACCGTACCATTAGTGATCTGAAAAGTTGAAGAAAAAAGCACCACACACCTAAACACCTTTCATGCAGATGATATGTTTCTCAAGACACTATTTACATATATATAACATCTGTTATCTGTCTCTCTATCATAGTAGTTTGTGGAATAGAGGGTATGCTACTTATTTAGATGAGAATTAGATTGCCAACTGCCATTTTTAACTCAGCATAGGGAAATGTCACTCCAGAAATCTGAGAAAAACCCAGACTTCAGAGCACCCTGCACTGACAGCATGTACGTACGAGAAGCTAGAGTGCTGCAGAGGATTTCTCCTGTAATGAAGAAATTACAGAGTTTTGAAAATCGACATAGACCAGTCTATTGAGATGATTCCAATTTGGCTTTGACCTGTTTACCTCTGTTGGCTATATAAGAAATTATAATAGCCTGTAAATTTAGCCTTTGTTCCTGTGGAATGTAAGTACAACACTGAGTACACAGACTAGTACAGAATGTAAAGAGACAATCACAGCCACAGCTTCATGTCTTCAGCTGGCAAGACATTTGATAAATTTCAGATTCCATGCCAGAAGTATAGATTGACATGGAAAGTGTCACAGTGACATGAGAATTGAACTACAAAGCAAAAATTACATTATATCTGATGCCTTAAAGCATCAATACATTCATTAAACGCTACCACCCCTTGTTTCATGCAATGTTCAAATAATTCTGGATCCAGAAGATAAAACAAGGAACTTTGTAGAAAGGGATTCATACTATCTATTTAGATGCCTAAACAGGTAATCATAAATCCCTTGTCAAGAACAATGGAAAAAACCTGAACCTTCTCCACGGCCAGCATAGAGCCCCTAAATTAAAATTCCTAAAGATAGATAGCACAAATGCTTCCCGGAAAGTCTAGCAAACAAAACGGCATCTCCTTATGATGGCCAGCTCTTTCAACATACAGGTGTCCAAAATTTGGCTGCCATAACTGTTTTCATTTTCCTCGAGTCAACATTAATATGCATAGCTGGATGTACAGATCAAAGGATCAAGTTAGTCAGGCATGCAAATACAAACTCAAATGATCAATACTTAATTTGCTTGAAAGCAGATGACTTGAAATAACAAGCACGTTCTCACCATGAAAAAGCCAAATCTATGCTTGTTATAAATCTTGAGTAGACTCTGAGTCAATAAAAACAGCATCTTATTCTACAAGCTTTAAAGGTGTTGTGATTTAAAATATAAAACTTTAAAACCAAAACCAAACAAGATTATACTATTTAAAAAATAGTATAATGGTTTTACACATTGAAAAAGCTGTCAAAGAAGCAGTGTGGATCACTGACTTATTTGCATCTGTAGAAACTGAAGTCCTGCAACCGGTGCCTAAAAACTATAAATACAATTTTATCTAAATATTTACTTGCATTATTCCTTAAGAAGGACCATGCTCTACAGATCTGCTGTCCTGCACACTTAAGTTACAGCAGTGGTTAACTATACTAACTATACTGTCGTCCAAAGTTGCTAAGTGTTCTATTTCTCCTACTAGATTTGCTCTGACATCACAGCAAATCACCTCCTTGATGGTACCACTATGAACCCAAATATAGGACTGCACTGGGGAACAAAGAAAAAATTAATCCGATATAAAAACTCACAGAGTTAAGACAAAGAAAGCGTCTGAGCTGAGTGTGAAAGCTCAATAATTTGTAACTTCATGTGGACAACAGTGTTACATGAACTATGTGGGGAAATCTGAGAGGCTAGCGGAAACTCTTTACCCTACAGCTAAAGATATTATTACTGTCAAACTATGACTGAAATCACAACAAGTTTCCAGGTGGATGTGCTACTCTTGCAGTTCTTCCCCCCCTTAAAAAAAAAAAGTCATCTAAGACCACTGCAGAAGTCAGTGAAAAACTGGTAAGAATTTAAAAGTTACTACAGTAACTTGACAAGAATTTAAGAGACAGATTTGCTTGTCAGATCAGAACTGCAGATTCTTCTGACTCCCTGAGACACAGAAGACAAAGATCAAAAGGACAAATTGTTTCAATACTGCAGAAACTTTGCATTGGTCTCTCTATGCTTCGCTAAGGAATAAGTCCTAACCTTGTGACTAACTGTTGTGAGCTGGCCTGAGTCCATGCTGTTCAGGATCAGCATCACTTGAAGCAGCCTGGCTGCCTATCAGCTGAAGTAGATTCAGGCGGAAGCTGCACTCTCAGAGGAAGCTACTTCTTTTCAGATAGGAGTCTGGTCACAAACTAGCACATAGAACCACACCTCCCACCAGACCAAGTTGCTCAAGGCCCCATCCAACCTGGCCTTGAACACTTCCAGGGAGTGGGCACCCACTGCTTCCCTGGGCAACCGGTGCCAGTGCCTCACTACATTATTGTGAAGAATTTCTTCCTAATGTCTAATCCACATGAATTGTGGACTACTAGGGAATCATGGAGCAAACACAACCGACTGTGTAGGTGTAATGTTTACACAGATCCAAACCAACACAGTAGCACAGTGTAGGAAAAAAATGAAAACAACTGAAGGAATCTCTGGCCTCGGATGTGAGTGGATCTAATTTCCAGTCGCTCTGACTATCCCAGCCCACGAAAGCTGCGTCCTGTCCAGCCGAGGGCAGAAGGAGCACAACACGACCTCCCCGCTACCAACGAGCAGGAAACCGCCACCGCGCTGCATCTCAGCGATGTTCCCAGAAACATCGCCAAGCACAAAGCTTCACCCATGCGAAACATCCCTGCCGTTTCCCAAACGTTTGCGAAACTGCAAGGGACAGCCCCGTCCTGGCTCAGATAAGGGGGCAGCGGCACCGGAGCGGGGATGGCCCTTGGTGGCCGCAAGGGGAGCTCCGGGCAAGACGAGAGCAGACTCCGTGCCCCCCGCAGGGCACCTCGCCGTGACAGTAACCAGACACCGCGTTGCAACAAAAGCAACCGAGCCGGCGGCCGCAAGGAGCAGATTCCCCCCTCCCTCCCGGACAGCGGGGCGGAAGGGGAGGGAGCGAGCCGGGAGCAGCCCGGTGCCGGGAAACACGCCCCGAGCCCCGGCGCGGGGCCGTCCCGGCCCTGAATCAGTGTCCCAGCCGAGGAAGCGGCGCGCAGGGACCGGCCGGGAGGCAGGCTCCAAGGCTGCCCCCGCCGGTGCCTGGCACGGGAGTTCCGCGCCCCGCAGTGATCCGCACACCCCCGGCGCTTCTCGTCCCCGTTTCCCCACCTCCGTCCCCCCTTCCCGGGCCACCCAGTCCCTGGTCCCCATCCTCTCCCCGCCCCGCGTCGCTGACCCCTGTCCCCGCCGTAGTCGCCGTACCCCCTTGGCCGCTGCCCCCTCTTTTCCCCACCCCGGTCCCCATCCTCTCCACCTGGGGGTCGCTTCCCCCCCTCCCCTCCAGGCCCTGTCCCACCACAGCCACTATCCACCCTGCTCCCGTCCCTCCATCCTTTCCCCACCTCGCTCTCGCCCCCCCCCCCCCCATCCTCACCCCCCACGGTGTTGCTGCCCCCACAGCACCTCCACCCCGTCCTGTGGCCCCCTGTTCCGGTCCCGTTTCCCCATTCTCCCTCTCCCGGGCCGCTGAACCCCCACTCCCAGTCCCTCCATATACCCACCACTCCTCCACGGTCGCTGCCTCTTGGTCCTCCCGTTCCACCCCTGCACCTCCGCCCCATCTCCTCCTCAGGTCGCTGCTCCCGCCTCAACATACTCCTACCCCCCGCTCCCCGCCGGCACGCTGACTCCCCACACATCCCCAGTCCCAGTTCCACCATCACCGTCTCCCCCCGGGCCGCTGACTCCCCCGCTCCTCAATTCCGTCCCCCCTCCCCCAGATCGCTGTTCCCTTGGTCTTCCCTAGTCCGTCTTCCCCTGGGACACTGCCACCCCCGGCCCTTCCCCTCCCGTCCCGTTGCCTCCCTACTCTTCTCCCCATCCTGCGTCACCTCACTCCTGCCCCCCCCGCAGGTCGCTGCCCTCCCCTCCTCCACCTCGGCTTTTGTCCCATCTCCCCCCACCCCGCCCGGGTCGCTTCTCCCCCACTCCCGCAGTCCCCGTCCCCACGTCCTCTCCCTCCACCGCCTGTGCCGCTGCCCCCTCGCACCCCCCGAGTTCCCATCACCCTCTCCCCAGTGGCTGCCCTCCCGTCCTCCCCAGTAGCTGTTCCCTCATCCTTTCCCCTTCCCGTCCACCTCTCCTGGGTCGCTACTCCCCGCCCCGTCCCGATCCCGCAGCTGCAGCGCTGCCTGCCCCGAGCGCCCGCGAGGGGCAGCTCTGCCCCGTCCCCGGGAGTCCCGGCGCGGTCCCAGTTCCCTCCTCACAACTTTGCTCGCACCCCCCGCGCTCGCCCCGCACCTCGGCGCTGTTCTCGGCCGAGCTCTCCACAGCCATCTTCTGCCAGGGGTCCGCCAGCTGCGCCAGCGGCATCTTCCCCGCCCGCCTTCCGCGCCTCCGCGCTCCGCTCTCCGGCTGCCAGGCAGGCGGCGAGTCCTGGGGCACCCCGGCTGGCTCTGGCGGCAGCTCCGGCGGCGACTCCTGCCCGCTGCCGCCGTCCGTCCTTCCCCCCACCCGTCCCGTCCTATCCCTCCCCGCTGCCGGGCGGGGCAGCGCTCCCTCCCGCCCTCTCCGGCCCCGCCACCGCGCGGGCGTCGCTTCCGCTCACAACATGGCGCCCGGCTCGCGCCTGCGCGCGCCGCCACCGGGCGGGGCGAGCACCGCCCACACCTGCTGGGACGGGGTGAGAGGAGGTGGGGGAGATAGCAAAAGGCGGGCCCGGCTCTGCGAGCTGTGACGGAGCCTGGCAGAGCCGAACCGAGCCGAAAGGAACGGGGCTGTGGGGTGCGCCCGGTTCCGCGTGGCGGAGCCGCGGCGAGCCGAGCTGAACTGCGGGAGATGGGGGTAGCGGGGTGCGCTCAGCTCCGAGGGAGGTGGCAGCCGCGCACGGCAGAGCCAAGCTGAACTGAGCCGAGCTGTGGGGGGCGGGAGCTCCGTGGTGTCCTCGGCTTTGCGGGCGGTGGCGGCCGCGCATGGGAGAGCCGGAGGAAGCTGAGCCGGGCAGAGCCGAGCTGTTGGGGGATGGGGGCAGCGAGGTGCGCTCGGCTCCGCGGGGGGTGGTGGCTGCGCACGGCGGAGCCGAGCTGAGCCAAGCCGAACCGAAAAGGGTGGGGGCAGCGAGGTGTACTCTGCTGCGAGGGAGGTGGCGGCTGTTCACAGAGGAGCCAAGCTAAATTAAGCCAAGCAGAGCCACGGGGGAAGGGACTCCGAGGTGCGCTCGGCTCTCCGGGAGGTGGCAGCTGCTTACGGCGGAGCCGATCTGAGCAGAGCCGAGTTGCGCCGAACAGAGGGGGATGGGGGCAGCCAGGGTGCGCTCTGCTCCGCGGGAGGTGGCGGCTGCACATGGCACAACCTGGCGGAGCCGAGGGCGAGAGGTTGTAGCACAGCGCTGCTGGAAGCTCAGCCAGTACGATGTCTCCACCCTCGCCGGTCCCCGGCCGGCTTTGCCCAGCGGCTTTGCCCCAGCGCTGTGCGGGGTAGTAGCGCGGCTGGAAGGGCCCGTGTGGGGTTTACGAACCGCTGCCAGGTTCGGTCAGACCGGTCCGGAGGAGAAGGCGCTGTGGGCAACACGTTGGGAATCCCAGCCGGGCCTTTGGGGAGCGGGAGAGAGGGGAAGTTAGTTATCACATAGCCATTAGGAAGAAATTCTTCACGCTGAGAGTGGTGAGGCGCTGGCACAGGTTGCCGAGGGAAGCTGTGGATGCCCCCTCTCTGGAAGTGTCTAAGACCAGGTTGGATGGGGCCTGGAGCAGCCTGGTCTGGTGGGAGGTGTCCCTGCCCGTGGCGGGTGGGTTGGATGGGTTTTAAGGTCCTTTCCAACCCAGACCATTCTATGATTCTGTCATGAATGGAAGAGCAGATGAAGTTGGGAGGTGAGTAGGCACGGGGAGGAAGACGTGGCGTTGCGCAGAATATCATTAGGCAAAGATGGAAAGGAATTAAGATGCAGGAATTTGTTTTTATAGGAATAGTATTTAAGTAGTGGTTGGACTGCATGAGTAAGAGTTGCCTCGAAGAGGGAAAGTCATACTTCTGCAGGCCAGGAGACATGAGAATAAAGCTGTCAACCCCCCCCCCCCCCCAGGTTCTGGAAAACAGCCCTTATTTTACGTTTTATCCTCAGCTGTTAGCTGGTACCCAAACAACTGACTTAAACACAAGGTCCATGGATATGTGCAGTCTGACATGGTTCTCTTGAAATGTTGAGCGCTGTAATGAACACCCATCCTTTTGCAACGCCAGATGCCTTGGCTGACACAGAAGACTCTTTGAAACATTAAACCAGCAGCTGGGGATGGATACTGGTGTCAGACGTCTCGCTGTCAAAGCCAAGTCTTTCAAAACTGTGTCTGAGAAGGCACACCAGTTCCATTGCAGAATTAGTTTCTGACAATCACTTTATTTTCAACAGCCCCCACTGTCCTGAAGCATTTCTAGATTTTGGCAGGTCACGTGCTTTGTTCTGTCCTTGAGGAAAGTTAACATTGTTTAAATATTTGGAGTTTTTTAGGGAGTAGGAGGAATGGCAAGAGTCCTAGTAATTAAAAATGCGTGCACACACCACTGTGGTAAACACAGGCTACTTCTGCCTCTCCTTGGTAGCATTTTTAATCCCATTTTATATTCATGTAAGCATAAATACCTATCTACAAAGAGGTACAAATGTGTGGATAGGCAGTTCTCATAATGAATTAAACTTCAGCTGGTACTAGAGACTTCCATATCTGGAGTAAAAGGTCATAGTTGAATGGTCCATTGAAGCCATCACCGCTGTCTAGAGAGGCATCTGTGCCTTTCCTTGCTCACTGCTGTTCAGTCTGGCCCTTGTATCAGCCTTTCTTTTGAAGTGGTGCAATTGCTTGTGCTGCCACATGGTGGGTTAGACTGGGAATAGATTTATGTGAAAACTAACCCTATCCTTTTTACCTTCTGTTATGCCCAAAAGAAACCCCACCAAGCAACCCTATCAAAGTTTTAAGTTAAAGGCTGAAGAGAGGTCAGGACTGCTTCCATCAAAAACGGGCAATTTTCAAAACTCTAGCCAGTTACTGGTGTGGAATTTAGAACAAGGTAGAAGAAAACATAATTTAGTAGTATGTGGCAGCTTTTATGCTTAATAGCATAATGTTAATAGCAATTTCTTTGTAGTCTGATCAGCACCAGGTCTCTTCAGTCTCAGATTGATTGCTGGAATAGAAAACGCATATTCACAGTAGTCATACATTATGAGTTTGATATACAAATCAGAACTTTTAAAAAAATCCTTGAGTTCATGTGAAAATCAATGATGAAAAAAATGTTTCTTTCCATCCCTCCGGAAACATCAGTTTCTGTTCCCTGACAAGGATAGTTCACTTAATGTTATCAAAGCTCATGCATTTGTACCTGCATCAACTACGCAGTCAGGTAGATACATCTGAGATGTGCCATTACGGTGAAGAACATGAGCAGCTGAAAGGTGGCAACGCACAACATGAAAAAAAACCCCTAAACCTAAGCTTGCATTTAATATAGTTCAAGGAGGACCTCTTTATGTGGTAAGACTTCCTTCCTCTACATAAAAAATCCACAATCTCTTTTTCCTTTTGCACTTGTCTAGTCCTTCCATAGGTACCTATTCCAAATTATTTGTTTGAATTAAAAATCTCTTTCTAGAAGGAGAGTGTGTGTCGCATTTCATTTGGCATCTCTAAATTTTGTATGCATATTGGCCATCTTTTGTCCTTCCCTGTATGTGTCCTGTGAGTCCAGAAAAAACAAGGGCAAAGATCTTACATACCAGCATAGAAGAGGGCTGCAGACAATAGAAATATGACCTTTTTTCAGGCACTGAAGTACAGAGCGTAGGCAGAAGTATGCCATTTCGTTGTTAAGGGGCTTGAGTATTATCACACCACGCATTTAAATTTTATAAAGGAGAAAGCTGTATCCAGATTTTAATAGGAGCTACTATGCAAGAACAGACTTCAGGGCATGAAAATCATCTGGAAGTTGTCTCTGAGGGGAAGAGAAACATATCAGTTAATCTCTCTGAGATGCGAGGGATTCTGATTTTCAGATCCTGCTAAGCTCAGAGCTGGGTTGTCCTCACAGTGAGAGGTGGGAAGCTGGTGATATTTTGCTTCAAGACAGCAGCTCCTGTTTTTCATTCCTTTTGTCTCAGACCAAAGCAAGATCGTGCTCTTACCTGTGGCTTTTGCCCTTTTTCCCTCTAGGCACAGCCATCACTGCTTGACAGTGGTTGCAGTCATATTACATGAACACATATGTTTTACATGCATTGCACCGGAAAATTTGATCATGTTCGTTAGGAAAAGGGTAGCATATGGCACACAAATGAGAGAGCTGTATAAAATCCTCTTCACCTGTCATCATATGAATTAAGTGGGCTTCTCAAGCTGCGTGATTTTTGATCTCCTATCAAATCTAACTGAAATATCACCCTATTGAAAGGGACACATCAGCTTAATAGGACTTACGTCTCTTTCCCCGCAGAAGGTGTCTTGACGTGCGAGTAGCAGAATATGGGGAACTTTACTTATGGTCAGTGGTATCTAATGCTTTGCCTAGCTTTGAAGAAGTAACTACTTTTTGCGATTAAGGCAGAATTCATGATGGAGTTAGTAAATCACCATAGTCATATTCAAAAAATATGTTAACGAGTATAAAACAGGATTAGTTTGCTGATATTACTATCAGAAGAATATTTTGGAGCTTGAACTCGCTTTTTTAAAATACAAATAAAAAGGGGGAAAAAACAAAGCAAACTATGGCAACAAAACCCACGATCCGACACTCATCTGGAAGGTGTAGTAGAGTATTGGGTGTGAATTATAATGCCGTATCTTCTGGATTAAAATGAATAGAATATGAAAAAGTAAATGCATTCCAAAAGTGTGAAATTCAGTTTTGAATATTATAGCCATAACACTGAGGTGTATAATTTGAATTGAGTGCACAAGAAAATAGACAGAAGTTACGATCCAAGTTTACATGGGAAACACCTTTGGGGGCTAAAAAAATTCCATACCATTTATTTGTTTAGCTAGTAGATGCATAGTCTCTTACTGTCAAGACACCTGCATTGAATTCCTAGCAGATCACAAAGAACAATTGTGTAATTTAGTAAGTTACTTAATACAGAGAAGATTCAGCTAAAGACACTTAGTCTTTCTTAATGATATTTTCGAAGTGTGAAGAGGTCTTGATTGGAGAAGTGGAAATACACTCTGCCAAAAAAGACTAAGGAAGGTTCAGAGCTAATTAGAACTGGTTGCTCCATGCTTTAGCTGCAGATATAAAGACCACCTCCTTAACTTCATTGAGATATTGAAAGGATGGTTTCATTGGTGTTTGGAAAGCTGGCAAAGACCGAGGGTAGAAAGACAAAGTGCTGTGAGATGTTTCCAGCTGGTGTGAGTTGTCAGCGGAGACAGTGGAAGGATTAGCTCAAGGAAGGTGGGTTAAAGAGATGTATAATCAATAATTAAAAAAGGAAGAGCTAAAATGAATGTTTATCATATATTAAGACTTAACATGACCTTTCAAACAACATCTGGTGAAGAGTTCTTTCACCATTACAAGCCCCTGGATGATGTAATCATACAGGAATGCAAATATTTCCTACAATTTCCTCTGGCGGGCTCTGCTTTGAAATTCTGATCCTGCAAGTTTAGTAGAAGACGATAATGACAATAGGAATACTTCTAAATCCTACATATATTAGAGATATGATGTCTGATTCACCACTTAAAATTCTACCATTTCTGGATGTTTGTATGTTCACATAAAATTGCACTGGAAGAGTAAAGCATAATGGATTAGGCTTGATGGTATAACTGCTCTGAGTTTTATCTGTGGTCACTATATTAGCAGGAAATATTGTGCCTGTGGTTTCTACATCCTGAGTGGAAATGTGGAATTCAATAAAATATGGTCTCATTACTGCATACCTGTCTCCAACATATGTTCTCGTTTTAGTGTTTCTGTACATACAGATAGCTCAGATTTATCATCTGAATGACAAAGCTTATCCTGTTCACCGCAGAGTTTGAGAAACCTTTTGCAGAACTTTGAAATCTTACATAAAACGTGCTATCATACAAAATAAAAGTTGTCACCCTGTTACAGTGCAACACTGAGAAACAGATCTGAATTTCAGATTGCGTATTTTGAGACAAAAAGTAGAGAATGAACAAGGATCAGTCTCAGGCTTCAAGTGTCCGTATTCTCCTGGGTTACGTATGACACAAGCGAGATGTTCATAAAAAAAAAAAGGTGATAGAGGTAGCATATAGGATTATATTGTATTAGATAAGATGGTATAGTAACAACAATCTTGTCAGCTTGACAAGTCACTGCTCTAAACCACACCAGACCTAGAAGAAGATATAGCATTATACATACCTTACCTGTCTCCTCCCCCAGACGCAGGAGTTTAAGGGTCACATACCATTCTATTATTGTTACCAAATTAGATCTGATTTAAAGTCTACTGACAAGCAAAGCTTGGTTTATCTAGCTCTTTGGGGATCTAACCTTACTACCTCAATTTCCTGATTTTATGCTTTCCCAATTAAATACTTTAATGTCCTTCCTGGTCCTTTGGTCTTTTTGAAAGCTACCCACCTTATCATCTGCTCTAACAGTTCTATTCTTCACTTCTTTTTATACATTACCCAGTATCTTTTAACCAAGAATGCCTTTTAAAACTAGAAAGCTTTACTTTCTCTTTCCTGATCCTTATTTACACTCAACAGGATTTTCCTGGCTGATCTGTCCTTTATCCTGCTTGACAACAGCTGATCCTTATTCCCAGCAGTCTGCTGATCTTTTGTGGAATACCTGCTGTTGAAGTGATCAGACTCAAAAATATAGTTTGCTGCCTCTACTGGTTTAAAAGATCCATGTGTTCTCTCAGGATGGTTCACTCACTGTTCCCCAGCATCTCACATTTGTTCTTTTGTTTTCCCTGTAAAGAACCAAGCAGTACCTTTTAGAGGGGGGCCAGCTTTGCGTCCAGCCACCATGTCTATTTAATAATTTTTTTTGGTGAAACCTGTAACATATTCATTGAATGTAAATCACAAGAGATCACAGTTGTGCACGGGATACAACAGGCAGTAGGTAGCATTTTCCCCATTTTCATATATGATTGTATGATGCCTGCTGTTCCACTGTAGCTGGGGAATTCCTGCTGTGAGCCCTGGCACCCTTGTAATTGAGGTATGTGATGGATTTGCAGTCCCATGTACTGTCAGATATGACTTCTGTGGAAAAGGAGCTTCACTGATGGTTGACTTTCCCAGAAATGTTCCTTCGCCTCTCAGTATGAGCTGGGGATTGACAAACCCCAAAGCATACTGGCACCCTCCCTTGTGTCCAATGGGTGATTTACAGGTCAAAAGGACAAAAATGCGTTAGCTGAAGAAAACCTGTCCCACTCATGGGTACTGCAGTCTGCCCCTGCTGTGTTGACCCACTTCGCCCTATTTGATGGAGAAAAGACATCCTCAAGACCTTGCTCCAGAGCCAGAACCTTGCCAAAAGGAGTAGCAAGATGAGGAGGCAGAAGCATTTATCCAGTAACGCAGAACAACTGAAGGCTGTGTTAAGACATGGCCTATTATTTGGAGTTTTGCTGTTGCAAAAAGTTATGTGACAGGTGAGTCAGAAGTAGTAGAGTTGTGCTGTCTGAGCCATTTAGATTCTGGGCTATCACGTGCTTTAACTAAGAAGTGATACAGACTTGACCTATTGCTAGATCAGGCATGATGCTGTATGTGGTGGAGGGGAGATTGTGGAAGATTTTTTGACAACTTGGTCGTTCTCCAGTAAGTGAAGAGGAAGGTGATGTAAAATGGAGGAGAAAACAGAAGAAGGAGGCTGAGAGTAGGAGATGGCTCTTTAAACAGGGAAGAGGGAAAAGAGCAAAACAATTCTAAAGAGCATATAATCAGCAGTTGTATCTTGGAAATGAATAGCCAGTTAACTCTCTATATAAAGAGTTTTTGTGTCAATATTTAGGGAATCACAGGAAATTGGAAAAACTGATGTGTAAACAATGATAAGCCATAGAGATGCTCTAACCAATTGTAGAAATCTGCCAATATTTTCTTTTTTTACAGTCATTTGATACAAGGTTAATGAAGCAAACAATCATTCAGTGTCTCATTAAATCCATTATAACCAGATACAGTTTCCAATGGCTTCAGCTAAATGTTTGCAGTTAGAAGAAAATGTTCAGCTGGTGAATGGGCCTGCAAGTTAACAGTGTCTTTGGTATTACATCACCACAGAGAGTAGAAAGGATTGAATGAGTTGCCTGGATTGTATTCCTTCTCTACTGATTCACTTTCAGCAAAACTGAAACTTTCTCCGACTTCAAAGAAGCTATTTTAAAAATCACAATTTTCAGGAAGGAATGATGTTATTTTGCCTGCTTCACCAGAGTGAATGCTCCCCTGCTGCACACAAATGAGCTGCTTGCCCTAGTTGAATAAAAGCTATGATGAGGGCTTTGATCAGTTTTGACAGTGTTCCTGCACTATTTCAGTGTCTCATTCCTTTGTGCTTTCTAGAACCATTGCTAATGACGTTGGTTAAGAGACAGTGTAAATTGCAATAAGATGGCCATCTCCAGAGAGTGTTGAACTGATCTGTTGCAAGGATTCCTTAATTATTAATTTCTTTGCTACAGATTTTTTTTGATTTAATAGTTTCTCGGGACAAAGAGGTCTTTTATGAGTTCCTTAAAGCACCACTCATTTATATGACAAAATTTGTCCACTTTAGTCCACGGAAACCGCTTTTACATTAGTGACACATCAATGCTTTTGTTTAAAGGGTTACATTCCACACTGGGTTTATTTTTCCTTGGAGACAAGCAGGAAATCTGTCACTAATTTCCTTCCAGTCAGCTCTGACTGCCTTTTCTCAGTTCTCTTAATCCTCTGTACATTTCTTCTTCTCTATTTTGTCTTCTGAAGACAGATATCATTCTCTTAACTTCGTTCTTGTGTTTCTTTCAAGGTGTTCCTCATCATTCTCACACAGCTCCTAGTTGGCACTTGGCAGAAGAAACAGGTTACCTTCTCTACCTGCAATACAACCAGCAGATCTAAGGTACTCACCCACCTTGTGTACATCTACTTCCTTGATTACCACATCTTCTCTTTCCTGCCCAGACATCTTTATTTTTACCCATGTCTGCATTGCATGCTGTGCATCCAAAACTTTACTTCCCTTTTTCACATCTAAACCCTTTTTCTTAATACCATCTCACTTGCTGTACAAGAAGCCTCTCTAATCCTCCTTATCAAGTCATCAGCTTCTCATTAAATCATGTACCTTTGGGAGCTGCGTAGTTGCAATTCAGCATTTTGTGTCTGTTGCCACTGCCAGGAGTTGCAGCCCTGTTGCTGTAACGGTCTCATCACCTTGTGTTTCATCACTCACCGACAAAACCAGACTGCTCCCATCTATCTTGACATTTCCGCACCTTCACTTCTTTCTGCTTACTCAGGTTCAGTTTTGTGGTTCAGCAGAACTCTGTCCTGGCCTATTTTACTTTTCACATTTTATCCTTGGTCATGGTTCCGTATCTTCCTGCATCTTCTTTCCTTCTATTTCTCAGGCTTATGCATTTTTTATGTCACTTTGTGCTTCAGGCTTTTCACATAGAAAGCCCTGCTCTTCCCCAGATTCCCTTGAGTCTTCTTGTATCTACCTTAATAGTGTTTCTCAGCCACTGTCCCAGAAACTGTATGTTTTCCAAGTTAGAAAACTCTTCAAAGTGCAGCTTTTGTACTGTCAAAAAGCAGAAACCTTTCCACTTCCACTTTAAAAGTCAGGAGTGCACTTGAGAGAGAGATATTTTTGCAGATGTAGAGCCACATTCTGTACTGTCCTCTGGGGACCATGGGCTGGGCATCTAAAGACTGACAGACTCCATATACGATTACTTTTGAACATTTTGGCCAGTGGCCTGAACTTTTCCGTGGTTTATTTAGGTGCAATTCTAAAGTATTTGAAGGACTTGTTCCCACTTAATACAAAGGCTAAAATTGCTGTGAAAGGTATTGGTCCTCCCTAAAGAAAGGAAAAAAAAAGTTTTATTCAGTTACAAGCCTTTGAAAAATGCATACATACTTTTAAACATGGAATGACAATTGCACAAAATACCTAATTTGAGGGAGTGGGTACAAAGCAAATGTATTAGGAGTAGGCATGAGAAAAAGTGGAGCTGCCCTTTCTCTCTTTTATGCTTCTCCTTTACCAGTGCTGTGGAGACTGAAAATAGCTCCACTCTCAGTGATGTCATCACCATTAGAGGCACGCTGTCAGCTTAATTTGTTTTCTGACTCCAGCAGGGGAAATAGAATCTGACTGCTGACTCACTTGTTAGGTCTGAAGTAAAGTAGTTATGTTTATTTCATCTATTTGGCCATGAGTTTGGGGCTTTAAATATCTACCTCTTTTGTAGCAGGTACAGGTATTCATATTCATGAAGGAATAAAGGCAATGAAGGGTGTGAAATAACTCTGCACTTGTTATGATAGAGAAAATGTTGTCTAAAGCAGAAATATTTAAGATTTTTGCAGAGCTGCTCTACTAAATAGTTTTCTTATACTTTTCTCATACTAAGCCACAGTAGTGATCTACTTGTTGGTTGTCTGGGATGGTTGAGTTGTTACCTTAACCTCAGCAGCTGACACAGTTACCACTGGTGTCAGCAAGTGATGGTTTGGCTTCAGTTCCACTGGTCAGACACACTTATTTTTCTTTCTTGGCCTGCCTCCTAATGATTCTGCAAGCTGAAGTGAAGAAGACTTGTAGAAAATCAGTGTGCAGATGACTCACTTTTGACCATTACCCTTTGTTTTCCACGTACCTGTGAGGTTGGGCAGAAATTCTCCTATCACAAAGAATATTTTTGATGTCTACGTGACATATTTTACACACATTTGGAAAAAAAAAAGATTGCAGTTTAGTTTGGACTGGCAAAGTAGCAGCAAAGGGAGACTTTTCCTGACAGCATACCTTTTTCGTCTCTTCTTAACTTCAGTACCTGGAGGCCAAATCCTCTGCTGGCAGAAGGTGAGAAGGGCTCTGGCTTTTTTAGCCACTTTGCATTTTCTGAGAATTTAAAACTTTGACTGCCAGTGTCTCACCTAAGCACAGTGGTGTCCATAATCAAAAGATAAATCATAGTTGAATGCAGTGAATGTCTCTAAATATTTAGAGCAAGGAAGAACACACACAAGAAATAATAACAATAAAAAAGATACAGATGGTTTTAGTTGTGTGTTTTTTCTCAGGATGTTTGGGTAGTGTTGCCTTAGTTTCAATTTATTTTTCCATAATCCTTACAAGTTATTTAATATCAGGTCTAATCTTATTTTCTGCCTTTAGCTTGTTTGGTTTTAGTTCCTTCTTCTAGAGTTTATGTTGGGAGCTGCTCCTTGCTGTTATTTTTTTTACCCTCTCGTTAGGATGCAGGAGAAGAACATGCTGGCATATTTCCAAATTCTCATGGACTCATGAATATTTTTTCATTTTTCACACTTTTAATCATGTGCATACATTTCAGTGAGAGGACTGTGTATTTGTTTAAGAAAAAGCCAAGGAATTCTAGAAACGTACAGAAACATTACTCACAGAAACATAAACAATACTCTTCTGTAATTCTTCCCCCAGGGATTAATATCAATTGTAGAATGTATCTTCCTATAATCAAACTGTGAAAACTGACAGCAACATTTCATTTAAATATGAGGTACACGAAAAGGTAATGTACTAGTACATTAAAGCAATGAATGCAATTATTTTCCCATTGAAACCACAGGCATAATTCAAATACATATCTACAGGAGAAAAACTCCATCTAACTTTTTAACTTTCATTTTAAATTGGCAAAGTTCATCCAGATGTAAAGAATTGCTGCCTAGAATCCTTCAACTTAGGAGCTGTCAAAACAGCTGCCAGGTCCAATACTGTGTATTTAAAAGACATTGTAGTCAGCAACAGGTGCTAGATCTCTGGGCAGATGGTGGGGAGAAGACTTTCATCATAATGCTGCAGACTATGGAAAGCTAATTTAATCCTACTTTAGGAATCCCGTTAGGTTCAGGATAAAATGAATGCCGGATGAGGAAAGTTTATACTAACTGGCTGAGATATTTATATCTCTGGCTTAAATGAACTACACCAATATAGACAGTTTTTGTGAAAACATCCAAGTATTTATTTTCCAGCCTGTAATGATTAAGGAAGATTAATGAATGTTTCCTTTTGCTCATGGACTGGTAAAGGACTTGAACTTAGGCAACCAAGATTTCCATGCTTCAAGGACTCTGTGTCATAATCAAGACTAGGGGAGACTTCCTCTTCCATCTCACAGTGGCAACTAAAAGGTTCATCCTTAACCTTACTTTTTAGCTCTGCATACACTTTGGTGAACTGTTCACTGTGATCTGCATCCTATAAAATAGCTTATACTTGTGGCTTTCCAAAGGCAAAGACTGTAGAAAGCTCGTGGAGGTTTTTTTTTTCCTAACAAAGAACCAAGTAAACTTTAGGTACAAATCTCAGGATTTGGCCTAGAGAAATCTTAAGTAAATAATTCTTCACTGTTCCCACTGGCAGTTACTGAGGTTGGTAAACTGAAGGGGATTTCAGCTAAAGAAGCAATATCTGGGAAATAAAAATGATATAAATAATAAGTAAACAGCATTACAAGAATTAGGAGCTCAGCCTTCTTGATGGATAGATGGTTTTTAAGTTGTTCAAAACCATAAGCATTAGTATTTTTTCTACCATAATATCATTCTATTTTGTATTTGGTAATGTTTAAAAAATCGTAATAAGTGGATTGAGTCTCATGCTTTCATAGGTGCATGTTCAAACTCACTGAACTTCTACATCTGAAGGCTGGAGGAGAATAAAGGCCACCTAAGCTATTTCTATGTTTGATACTGCATGCGTTAGCTCTACATACATTAAAAATACAACAAAAGAAATTATGGATGGAAATTTCTTGTTGCCTTATGCACTATGTAATTTTGCCTTACAAAATAGAGTAATACCAAAGTTTTCTATTGGTGATGTCTCAGATCAGACCCTGAAATAAGCTCTGCATTTGTTTCATCCATTGGTTCCTGGCACATCTACTGATTTGTCCTGCTGCATCTCTCACATAGGTTAACTGTTTGAATGAGCAATATTCAAAATAGTACCTGGGCAGCCACTGCCCTGCGTGCTTTATGCTTGTCAGCAAAGCAAAAGAAATACAAACCCCAGCACAAGTTCAGCAAAAAGTAGTTCAGTTTGACTTTTTAGCTGGAGGAAGAAGCTAATACTGGTGTTAATTACATGCCTTTAAAAATGCAAATCTTCATTACAACTATTGTTCCCAGTTCAAAATCAGTTAGATTTACTGTCTATCACAACTCCTAGCTGCAATTCTTAAGCAGCAGGAACTGCCTCCAGACAAAAGGCTGCAATCAAGGACTTGCCAAAATTAAATAGATGCGTGCATTGACATGCTTATTATAGCACTTATGATGTAATATGTGCCAGGTGCATGCGTGGACAGAATAAAAAATACAGAGCTATCCCAGTTTTATGAGTTTGTATTGTTTTGTAAAAGGCATCTAATCCCTTTTTTAAAGGTATTGAGACAATATATTTCTAAAAACTTCCTCTAGGATGGAGAAACAAGGTTAATTAAGGCTGAAAAATGTTGCTTCTTCTAGCACATCTGTAGCTCATTTTGCAGCTAAATGTCACTGTCTGAAAATTGCAAAGTTGAATGTGGCAATTATAATTGACAATTTTCTATGTTGAGATATATGCTGCTAATTTTTAATGGCCTTTAAAGCCTGCAGACAATAGAAAGGTGGATATACAGGAGCTTATGTGTGGTTGTATATTGAGTCACTGCCTGAAGATAAACTTGAAAATGTGAGGAAAAAATGTGAGTCTTTTGAAATCAAGCTTATCATTGTATCAGGAAGAGGCTTTCTGCACTCAGACAGTACTTTCACAAGCAGGACAATGAATTATAATGTTTCTTGTGGGCAAGACTCTATCAAGCTTCTCAGCCACCTGGGCAGCCACTGGCAGAGCCTGTGTGTGAATCTGCTACTCTCACACACAGACCTTTCTCACCACCCCAAATTCTCTGTCACTAGGGGAATGCAGACGTAAGGAAGAGAGAACCTAGCTGGCAGAAGTATCTTCTTTTGCACAAGATCAGTGTTGTATAAAACAATTATCTAGTCACTTAAAGGACCAGGTGAGTATCCTTTGGCACAGTGCCACACCCATAATTTTGAACACTTCTTGCCCAGAAAGAAAGAGCACGCTTTCCTTCTATTCTCAACCATGCAT
Organism: Dromococcyx pavoninus; assembly: GCA_033558185.1. Lineage (NCBI taxonomy): Eukaryota > Metazoa > Chordata > Aves > Cuculiformes > Neomorphidae > Dromococcyx > Dromococcyx pavoninus. The sequence continues at coordinate 92,173 of JAUMJL010000054.1, forward strand.
CAAATGGCATGGCAGGAGGCACCCATCTGTGGTCCTCCAGGCCACCACATCTCAGAGATAGCCTTGGATGTCTGGACAGACTTCACTGCAGCATCAAGTCTAAGGGGCGCAAGAGGGGTCCGACCAAGTCAGGTGAGAGCTGACCCTCACAGGAAGAAGAAAATTGGTGGCTGCACATAAATAGTATGTGTCCTTCTTAGTATTGCATGGGAAGCCTATATATTTTGGCTGACAGGTGCTGGTGAACGTTCTCTTCTTGGGCTGAAATGATAAACCCCCCGCCCCCCAAAACCAAACCAAACATCTCCAAACCCAAACTAAAAAAGTGCCTCAAAGTGCCAAAATACCTGCAGTGGTAAATGCAGAAATGTTGTGGTCAGGGCAATGGCTGGGAGTGGGCCTGAGAGCAAAACTCATAAGAGGGCCAGCAGGGCAAACTACAACATCCGGAAGCTGCTCAGATAAGCAGGTTCAGAGCAAGTCATAGCGTCTGCCTTCCTGGTCCCAGAATGGGTGGATAGACCTAGACCTATCTTGTTTGCCTGCCTTGTCAAATCAGGCAACGAATGCTGGGCTCCTGAGCCTGGGGTTTTCATGTAGGAAAACAGTCAATTAACTTTTAACCATGATTTTTTAGTGTCAAGAGCTTTTCCATAGAGTATGGGACTGTCCCATGTATGTCCTAGCTTTGCTCATTTTGAACAATGAGAACGAGCACAGAGGTTTAGACAAAGGCCTTTTCCCCATCATTGCTCTAGCCCTATTTGTCCTTCTCATGCCTACACTCAGGAACTACCCGAGAAATGAATCTAGCAGAAAAGGCCTGTGCTCAGATCATAAAGAAATGCCTATAAACCTTCTCCTCTTTAAAGTTTCTGAGTGAGAAAAGCCATGGTATTGAGTATTTATTGTTTCTTTGATATCTAGGAGAAAGTGTTTTCCTCAGCAGCTTCTCTTACTCCACCTGCAGCCATGGCCCAAGCTTCCTGTAGTCTGCGCTCTCAGAGTTTCCCCAGAGCTGTTCACCAGACTTTAAAGCTGTCTCAGGATGGATGAATCAGAGTGGGATTTATCTACTTAAATTGCTTTGGACAGCTTACTTTAAAGTGGATGGATAAATTTGTGTGAATGGAACCGTTCCCTGCAGAAATATCCTGGGAGTGCCAGGTGGGAATGATGGAGGGTATAAAGTACTCTGCGGTATATTAACTGATCAGAATCTGACTGTGAACCACTACTGAGAAGGTTCCTTGAGGCGCAGAGCTTAGATATGTCAACTGAGACAATTTTAGAAAAAAAAGAGACATAATCATACAGGTATGTTTGACTTTGCCAAAATCTTATCTGGAGTTTTGTGTGCACTTCTGAGCATCAGTGACTGAGGGAAAGGGTATTCAGACTGTAACAGGTGCAGAGAAGTGATGACGGTAATGAAAAGTATTTTAGAGAAGACAGCTCGCTCAGCTTAGAAAAGCAAAGGCTGAAAGAGGTCGTGGTTATTCTCTGTGAATGCAAATCAGGTAAAACACCTGGAAGGGAAGGAGCCACTCATGCTAAAGAACAATACTAGTACTGGAATTAATGAGTATAAATTGGCCCTGAATAAATGCAGATTGAAGACTGGGATGGCTTATAACCATCACAGCAATAAAGTTTTGGTTGTTTCAAGAAAATGGAAATAAAAGAGGACAAAACCTACGTAAAATACAAACCAGAACTTGGCTGGATTATAAAAAGAAAGATACAGGTGGTTGCCTGTAACAGCAGATAAGTAGAACTTAATACACTGGGAGATTCCATCCATTCCATTACTCCTGGGTCAGTCTTTAACCTTTCTACTTGGGCAGACATACCTAGTGTCAATAACAGATGAAACTAAAGCTAAACTAAAATTGAAATATTAGTGGCTTAGTGTGAGAGGCTGGATAATTATTTAGAATACAATATGCCACTGTAGATACGACAGTCAAGTTCCTGCTGGAAGCATTTAGGTATTTAGGAAGTTTAGATGAAAAGAGCTTCAAAGGTAACAACTTTTTCATCAAGTTCCACATTTTTGGGTCGGAATTTAAGCACTGAAGATTGTAGCTGCTACAAAAATATTACTGTAGCACAACGTAGTATTAAGGCTATGTCTCACTGATGCAGACTGTACTGTTTTAACCACCCAGCCTGGAAAATTGCTGCCAATGCCAAGCCAATGTATCATTTTTCCACTATAATTTTACCATTTTATCCCATAGTGAGAATTCTCAGACATGGTATTGTTGTCAGGGACATAATACTCTATTACCAGCATGCTGAAAATTTTTCTCTGTCCCCACTATGCAGTTAAATGAATCTTAGCTTTTACTAAACAGTGGTTTCATAATCACAAATTGAACAAAGAGTAGCTGAACTTAATCAAAGGGTCATAGTACAGACACAGACATTTTCTCATTTAAATTTAAAAAAAAATCTCCCTACAATACGATTTATTTCTTTTTAACTGTCAACATTCCCTCCCAAGACACAGATGCTGTATCAAAATGAAAAAAAGAAGTCTTTGACTGGGGTAGGGTAAGACATATGGGTGTCATGACAGAAAAGAATTAAAAATCAAAACACACTGGAATGATGTACCAAAGGGTAGCAAGAGCTGTCTGCTGGCAAATTCAATAAACAGATGGGTAAAGAGTTGTTCAAGAGTACCAACAGCAGAACTTGGTGCAAAAGGGAAAGCAGAAAAAAAACGAGTTAACCTTGCAGAAACATCTCCAGCAATGCTGAAGGAGGGAAACCTTCCAGAGCAGGCGACTGTGATAGCTGTAACAATTGACGTTGTTCTCCCTGTCTCACATGGTGAGACCTGAGGTAGAAGGGAGTGGATATCGACCAGCTTTGTTTTGTCTGGGTTGGTGTGGTTGTCTGGTCACCTGTGCCTCTCTTAAGAGGACAAAGAGGTGATGTTTCTTTAAGCCCAACTGCCAAGGGAGGAGAGGGAGAGGAGAGGAGAGGAGAGGAGAGGAGAGGAGAGGAGAGGAGAGGAGAGGAGAGGAGAGGAGAGGAGAGGAGAGGAGAGGAGAGGAGAGGAGAGGAGAGGAGAGGAGAGGAGGGGAGGGGAGGGGAGGGGAGGGGAGGGGAGGGGAGGGGGGGAAGAAGGGAAGGAGAGGAAGAAGGGGAGGAGGGGAAGAAGTAAAAGAGGAAAAAGGAAAGAGGAAAGAAGAAAGAGGCAATCCAACGAAAAAAAGATAAAAGGCAGGAAGCAAAGGGTCAGGAAGCCAACTGAAAGCGGTCTCCATCTGCAGAGCTGAGGAGGCCTGTTTCTCTCAGGGAGTGTGCCTGTCCCCTCTGCCACATACACTTTACAGAGCAGGCTGGCAACTTCTGATGTGCCTGATGACAGTTCTCAGAACTCTTCTGGTGCTGCTGGAGGAAAGAACCCCAGTCTCGTCTGGAAGAAGAGCAAGAGCACACTGCTGTCAGCTGTCCTGAAAAAAGAGCAATTGTCCTCTGAGTGCCCCAAATGACTCCAAGTTTGTGCTTATTCCGTGGCCACCTCAGGGCACTGGGGAGGTTAGATTTCCCTTGAAAGTGGTGCTTACAGAGGCTTCTCATTTAGTGTAAAAGCCATTGATGGAGGTGGAAATGGCCCAAGATGCGTATGACTATGATCATGTAGGATAAGTGGAGGCTACTCGAAGCATACAGTCCCATCAGAGAGAGGAGGAAGTAAAGCTCTGACGGACCTATAGGGTGTTCCATGACCTACAAGGCTGTGGGAGGGAAAGGGAGTGTGTGCCTATCCACAGCTCTTTGTTCCTCTGAGCTGAAGCCCTCAGCAGCAAGGAAGGCTCCAGGAGGGGAAGAGGGGCAATGGGAGCATCAGGTCAGGAGGAAGAGGCTCTCCCCATGCATCAGTGCCTGGCAGAGCCCTGACAGGCGAGTGAGCTGCTCACACACAGCCTCCTAGGGACAAGTGCTGCCACTTCCAGGGATGTGGCAGCACCAGATTTTCTGCCCACCTTTCCCCTGGAAGAAGAGCGAGGGCAAACAGATAACCCCAGTTAGAGTGTGGGTGAAAACGGAGCTCCCCGGACCCACTTCTTCACAAAACAGTGGCCTGATTGGTAGGCATCTGAGCCCGAAAGCGTCTTAGAGGGGCCCGCATTCCTTGACAAAGCTTTCTCGAGACATACACAGACGGAGCGTTTGTTCAAACAGACAGATTTATTGGTATCTTTGTGGTCACTCTCATGATAGTAACAGAGGTCTCTTCTGCAAGCCTCCGTGCAGCCGCATCTTCCGTGCCTTCCTGCTGAAGGTGGTGCAGCAAAGCAGGAGCCTAGACTTCTCTACAGCTCATCCTCAAGTTGTAGGAGGAATCAAAGGTGCTCTGTGTTGCACAAGCATGCCAGCTCCAAACAGGTGTAGCAGTGCCTCACAGGCATCTTTCCCATGCTGTTGAGTTCTAGAAGAAGAAGTGCCTGACGGTTGCTCTCAGTGGCACGAGCAGACGGTCACTGAGGTTGTCCTTCTGTGCTTTCAGATCTTTGGAGGAAAAACCCTTCTGCACGGCGGAAGGCAGCCCATCTAGAAGTTGTTCTTCGGAAGGGCTTGGCAAACGCAGCAGAGGTTCCCCACCTTATCCACCTGGTGACCCCGAGCATCCTAAAAGGTCTGGTTGCTTGTCCCGGACACTGTCCTCCTTCTTCTCCCTGTTGGAGCTTCCCTGATGGATGCCACTGTCAGACTCTACTTCTCTGAGTATCCTGTAGAGCCCATAGAGCACGAGTGAGGTTTCAGCCCACACGACAAACCACACGCAGTGCATCCCATTGAAGTGCGTGCATGGTTCTTCGTCTGGCTCTTGGCTTTGCTGCTCCATCTCCTGCAGCCGAGTCATCATCCAGTCGTCATAATTCCACTGGGGGTCTTCAACAGTTGTAGATGGCTCTTGGCCCACTCTTGGGAGATACGCTGCCAAGATCAGCAGGTTCAGGACGCAGGTGATGCCCACAGCCATGGCCTGGAGGAAGAGAGAGAGAAGGGGCTCAGCAGGACTGAGTGGGAGGGAGATGGCTGCTGGGGCAGTGGGAGATGGCCCGCGGAAGCTTGCAGGCAGCAAGGAGAAGACTTACGAATGCTGTGAGGATGCGAGTGCGTATCTGCAGTCCCTCGGGCTCCTCTGCACCAAGCCCCGAGGGTGGCACCTGCCTTGTCCCGATCAATCCCGGCAGTGGCTTTGCCCTCAGCCCGACCTTAGAAGTTTGCCCACGTGCTGGTGCTTTTTCCCTGCCCCTTGTCCAGCCCAGCCTTTGAAGCCACCTGCCACTCTCACCGCTGGCCTGAGGCCTAATGCAGCGAAGGGACTGCTGTCTGGCCCTTCTGGTGGCACCCCTTTGTGAGTTGTCCTCTATGATGTCATGTCCTCTATGATGTCATGAGCCCCATGGCGACAGCGTGCCCAGTCGGACGCAGCCATCGTCCCTGGCAACGTACTAAGCACAAAACCCCTTGGCAGGACAGAGCTGCCAGGACCCAGAGGGTGCCCCAGAAAGACCAGTGGGGTTACCAGAAGGGACTCCCTGGCTCGCACAAGGACCTCCATGCGCAGATGAGACGCAGGATCAGGCTCTCGGCTCCCTCCACAACCACTGCAGCAGCATCAGAGAGAGCTTTTGGGGGAGCCGTATGGCACAGGGGACCATGGGGAGAGAAATGAGAGTGCAGGAGGCTCCCGTCGTGGCTCGGGCACTTCCTTGCCCTCCCTCTTTCCGTCTGCTGTACCCGTACCCAGCTCAGAGCAGGGCAACATCTCCTTCGGTCATGTTGCCCTAATTGTTGGAGAGTTGCCCAGGGAGCAGCCAGTGCCTTGCAGGGACCCTGGCTGGAGGGCCTGGCTCCTCACCTGACTTTGGAAAAGAAGAGCTTAATTTGTTGCCAATTAAAAATTTAGGGAAGTGAGCGACAAAACCAAATCTGAAAACAGTTCTCCTACCCCAGCTGTGTTTTCCCAGGCTCAACGTCAGTCCTCTGTTCCCAATTCCTCTTCCCGCTCACCTGAGGGTCGCAGGCGTAATGGAGAGGAGAGAGGAGAGTGCTGTGGCTTACCATGGCAAGTGAAGCAAGAACAACACATCAATATGATGCAGATTCAAGCTCGTTTATTAGCTGCTTCAGCAGGGATTTATAGTGTGTGCTTCTTCCATACATGCAAGCATTCGTGACTTGGCAGATTGTGATTGGTTACATATGTCAATCCTTGTGCCTAACTTAAGCATTTAATTGGCCATTTTATGATCCCGTATTTGCATGTCTTAGAACACATTAGCACCTTTGTATCCTTTTTGTACTTTGCACAACTTATTCTAGCCGGACTTCTCTGACTGGAGTTTAACCCTCTCTGCTCCTCTTCAGAACTGTCCTTGAGGCCTAAAACTCCTGATAGTCATTCCGGATTGCCAGTGCCCCAACATTTCCCCCTTTCTTTCCAAAAACAGAATCAATAGCACGATTTACACACGATTGAATGCATCTTATCAAACAGGGAACTATAAGCAACAAGAATAATATAACACACAAAATTGTCAAAACTTGTTTAACTAAATCTCTCAGCCATCCCCCTATACCTAAAGATTTCAGCCAATTGTCAAGCCATCCATTGTTTACCATTAGGTCCGAGAGGTGTCTTTGTAAGTCCTTAATCTTTTTGTGGATGCTTTCACTCCGATCAGAAAGATTCATACAACACATCCCCTCAAAATCTTCACATCCATGGCCTTGTGCTAACAATAAGAAATCTATGGCTGCTCGATTCTGCAAAACAGCATGACGCAAACTATCTACATCGTGCAATAAGTCATCTCGAATTTGAGGTGTAATGTTAAATTCTTGTACTGCAAAACATGCCAAATTTTTAATGTTTCTCCAATTCTCAGCTCCAATTGTGCCTGGTGCGAAAAATGCCATTGCAACTGCTGCTCCTATAGACGAAATTCGAACATGTGGTTTGCAGTCAGGACCAATGCCATGCACTGATCATCTGGATCTGTGCAAAGGCATATTGTATTCATTTTTCATGAGGCTTCTATATCGGGGAGTAAACCTAGTCAATTTTCCAACATAGCATGGACCTCCCCATGAATTATATGGAATCCCAGGCCATGCTCGATCCCCACAAGTCAAAAAATATCCCTTTGGGAACGCATATCCCCCTTGAGTCCTGACTTCTTTGGTAGATATCGATAAGGACATGTTAACCCATTCCCTTCCTTTACTAGCAGAAACCTTTTGTCTCATTTCAAACCACGATTTGTCTTTGAAATTATCAAAGGCCTCTCTAATGTTGAGTAACACTGCCCCAGAACCGTTTACCGCAATAAGACTGTTTTTACCTTCTTCCGAACAATTTTTAAATGAAGATATGTTACTGAACATTCCATACGGAGAGAGCGATCCCATCAGATCTAATTCTTGTAGCGGCAACTCAGCCTTCTTCGTTAGATTGCTTAAAACTTGTGCCAATAAGATCGAATTATAAACACTGGTAAAATTGTTCTGGACTTGGCACCATAGCTTAACCCCCGGTGGCCGTAATGATCCACTGGACCACTGTTTCCAATATTCTCCAAATGTCGATTCATTTACTCTGGTATAACCCTTCCAATCATTCCAATCAAAAGTTGGAAAACCTATTAGACATGTTCTAAACGGATCTTGAGCCTGCGCTAAGCTTAAACAAAAATCATATTGATTGGTAGCCTGAGCCCATGTAACCCACATGTTATGCCTGACGTCTATTTTTAGGTGAGCATTGTCAACACTCCTTACTTCTCTTATAATCATAACAGATACAACAAACCCGACAGCGACCTCGGCAATCATATTTCTTAACTATTTTTTTCCACTTACACTCCTGTATTATCCAAAACTTTGGCACGTGCAAAGTATCTCCACAATACCAATCTACTAACTCCGAATTTTCTTGTGCTACTAACTTCTCTATAATATGTGTCATATGCCAGCGAGCTAAAGCAATTCTAATCTGATCTGTTGATTCAAAAAGCGCTATAGCATCAAACAAAGGTAATCGTGTAACTGCTACTAAATCACTCAATGCTCGTTTTCTTCTCCAATTGTCATTACAATTTCTGCACCACAGATCTCGTAAACTATTCTGATGCACCCATATCGTTCTATTACATCCACCGCACCTAATTTTTACCCAAGAGGAGTGATCCTTTTCTCTACAAATATAACAAGATTTCCACGCTGGACCTTTTATGTGCAGTCGGTAAAGCTCAACTAATAAAAGTTTAAACTGATTAACTGAGGTCCAGTTTAATAGTTCCAACGGCAACTTATGCTGAACTGTTCGCACCGACGACATGACCGGAATTTCCTCCAACACAAGAGAAGTTTTAAATAAAGGATGAGAGGGATAGTGGTTGTCTAATTGACAACCTTCAGTTGCAAGTGCAAAACTCTCAGAATTTTGTTTCCACAAATTTACTAACTCCATGTCTTTCACAGGTAATATGATTTTTGAAGGATATTGACCTGCCATGACAAGTAACCTCTCTCTGGCTTTTAATAATAATTTCCCTATGATATCACTTCTGGTTGTTAGGGTTGACCGGAGGGTACTGCTATGGAACACCATAGGTCTGTCTTGTGGCAATTGTACGATTAATGCAACGACTTCAATATCTTTATTATACACTACCAATGTATAACGGCAAGTGTCTAGAATTCGATTCACTGCCGATGTTTGGATTTTTTCACTAATAATTTGGAGGGCCTGTTCCGCTAAAGGTGTTAAAGATCTTTCATCTGCAGGAGACGTTGCTCCTTTCAAAAGTTCTAATAAAGGGTATAAGTCTTCATTAGTGATACCACAGTAGGTGCGTATCCACTGAATATCTCCTACTAATTTTTGTACGTCATTTACTGTTTGAATGTTAGCCCGAATTTGTATCTTGTGCGGTCTGACCTGTGTGTCAGTAATTTGCATTCCCAAGTAATTCCAAGGAGCCATTGTTTGTATTTTCTCGGTTGCAACAGATAGTCCAAATGCATTTAAACAACTGATTAACTCTGACATCTTATTATTAGGGAGTGGCTTAGGGCTTGCAACAAGGATGTCATCCATGTAATGATAAGTAATTAGATTAGGATTATTTGCCCTCCAGGGCTTAAGTGCCAAATCTACAAACCATTGACAAGTTGTTGGTGAATTTTTCGTGCCCTGAGGTAACACTACCCACTGGTACCTTTGAGCTGGTGCTGCACGATTAACAGAAGGTACAGTAAATGCAAATTTATCACTATCCTTCTCATGAAGGGGAATCGTAAAGAAACAATCCTTGAGATCAATTATCCAAAGGTGCCGATTTTCTGGAAGCATTACCCGTGAGGGCATTCCTGGTTGTAATGCTCCCATATCTTCCATGCAAGCATTAATGGCTCTCAAGTCATGCAACAACCTCCATTTACCTGATTTTTCACCAGTTTGTTATCATGACCATATTGCAATACCACCTTTTGAAGATTGCTAACCATTTTCCAATCTAAAAGTTCCCATTCTCTGTTTCCATTTCTAACAACTACTGGCATAAGCAAAGGTGAAAAAGCAAAATCTCCCTGCAGGGTACAATTTTCCACTACTCCTCTATACCGCTTTACGGGATCAAAATTTGGATTTACCGGCAGAATCCCACCCTTACCACCAACAGACTCTTTCGAAATCAAGCCCAACTGATTTTCAATATTTTGCAACCCCTGAGCAATTGATTCATGAGCCCGTTTATAGGCTTCCTTAATAGCTGATCGCTTTGACCCTTTATCTAAACGACTCATCTCAGCGAGGAGAGCTGACATCCCCGTGCGCTGTTTTTCCAGCTCTTGGCGGAGAGCCCGATATGGATTCTGAATCTTTCAAACGGTCTTCCTCTTCTTCGCTCTTATTGGTACCAGGATCCAAATCCATATCTTCAAGGAGGGGTGCCGAAGAAGTTTCTTTCTTTGCCTCAGGTCCAGGATAAGATGGTGGCAAAGAAGTAGATGGCAGCTCTTCATCTGGATTCCCAGGTGGCAATTTGTCATCTTTTCCCCAGGCTATTTTCTCGGCCAACGTTGCTGGACCGGCCTGAATATCTGGGTCCGGATCCGACAAGGGCAGCCACACCCCATCAATATCATTTTGACCAGATTCAGGCAACCGCACCGCCGCCTTTACGGCTGCGGCGATCTCTGCCTCACTATGTAATTTTTCAATCATTAAACGCACAGCCCAATATTTTTTTGCAAGTCCTTTTGCTTCTTTAGAGCCTATTTGAACATTTTCCCACAGCTCTTTCCCAACCTTCTGCCAAGCACTAAGGTTATAAACATCTTGAGCGGACGTTATTAACCTTCGTCGCCTACACCAAAACAGTAGGTCTGTTAGGGCTGTCTTTGTCAGTTCAGTCTTAGTTTTCTCTGCTAAATGCATAAGATTGTCTATGACAGCTTTCTCTACCGCTGCTACAGCGTTTCCCATCCTGCTTTTTATTCCCTGACTCACCAGTCAGCCGGGCACGATCCGCCTTTCTTCGGGCGCCCAGCTCTCTCAAACGCTGGCTGCAGGATCCTCGCTGACTCGCAGCTTCTATCTTCAGGCCTCGACAGGATCACGTTGGGGTCACCAGATACTGTGGCTTCCCATGGCGACCGAAACAAGAACAACACATCAATATGATGCAGATTCAAGCTCGTTTATTAGCTGCTTCAGCAGGGATTTATAGTGTGTGCTTCTTCCATACATGCAAGCATTCGTGACTTGGCAGATTGTGATTGGTTACATATGTCAATCCTTGTGCCTAACTTAAGCATTTTATTGGTCATTTTATGATCCCTTATTGGCATGTCTTAGAACACATTAGCACCTTTGTATCCTTTTTGTACTTTGCACAACTTATTCTAGCCAGACTGTTCTGACTGGAGTTTAACCCTCTCTGCTCCTCTTCAGAACTGTCCTTGAGGCCTAAAACTCCTGATAGTCATTCCGGATTGCCAGTGCCCCAACAGGAGAGGATGCATCAGTGCCTGGCAGAGCCCTGACAGGCGAGTGAGCTGCTCACGCACGGCCTCCTAGGAACAAGCGCTGCCAGTTCTAGGGATGTGGCAGCACCAGATTTTCTGCCCACCTTTCCCCTGGAAGAAGAGCGAGCTCAAGCAGATAACCCCAGATAGAGCGTGGGTTAAAACGGAGCCCCCTGGACCCACTTCTTTACAAAACAGTGGCCTGATTGGTTGGCATCTGAGCCCAAAAGCGTCTTAGAGGGGCCCGCATTCCTTGACAGAGCTTTCCCGAGGCATACACAGACGGAACGTTTGTTCAAACAAACGGATTTATTGGCATCTTTGCGGTCGCTCTCATGATTGTAACAGAGGTCTCTTCTGCAAGCCTCTGTGCAGCCGCGTCTTCCGTGCCTTCCTGCTGAAGGTGGTGCAGCAAAGCAGGTACCTAGACTTCTCTACAGCTCATCCTCAAGTTGTAGGAGGAATCAAAGGTTCTGCACTTTGGACACAACAGCCCCATGCAGAATATAGGCTGGGGACAGAATGGCTGGAGAGTAGTCAAGTGGAAAGAGACTTGGGAGTAATTGTGGACAGGCAACTCAACATGAGCAACAGTGTGCCCAAGTGGCCAAGAGGGCCAATGGTATCCTGGCCTGCATCAGGAATGGTGTGGTCAGCAGGACTAGAGAAGTTATCGTCCCCTTATACTTGGCACTGGTCAGGCCGCACCTTGAGTACTGTGTCCAATTCTGGGCCCCTCAGTTCAAGAGAGATGTCGAGATGCTGGAATGTGTCCAGAGGAGAGCAACGAAGATGGTGAAGGGGCTGGAGCACTAGCCCTATGAAGAGCAACTGAGAGAGCTGGGGTTGTTTAGCCTGGGGAAGAGGAGGCTCAGGGGAGACCGTATTGCTCTCTATAACTACCTAAAAGGAGGTTGTAGACAGGGAGGGGTTGGTCTCTTTTCTTAGGCGATCAGTGACAGAACAAGAGGACATGATCTCAAGCTTCGTCAGAGGAGGTTTAGGCTTGATATTAGGAAAAAAATTTTCACTGAAAGGATGAATTGCCAATGCAATGCGATGCCCAGGGAGGTGGTGGAGTCATCGTCCCTGGAGGTGTTTAAAAACACATTGGATGAGGCACTCATTGTCGTGGTTTAAATGATGAGTGGGTGTTGGTGTTGGGTCATAGGCTGGACTAGATGATCTCCGAGGTCTTTTCCAACATTGTGATAGTGTGATACTGTGAAAACACTGGCCTGATTGGCTGGCAGCTGAGCCCGAAAGTGTCTTAGAGGGGCCCGCATTCCTTGACAGAGCTTTCCCGAGGCATACACAGACGGAGCGTTTGTTCAAACAAACAGATTTATTGGTATCTTTGTGGTCACTTTCATGATAGTAACAGAGGTCTCTTCTGCAAGCCTCCGTGCAGCCGCATCTTCCGTGCCTTCCTGCTGAAGGTGGTGCAGCAAAGCAGGAGCCTAGACTTCTCTACAGCTCATCCTCAAGTTGTAGGAGGAATCAAAGGTGCTCTGTGTTGCACAAGCACGCCAGCTCCAAACAGGTGTAGCAGTGCCTCACAGGCATCTTTCCCATGCTGTTGAGTTCTAGAAGAAGAAGTGCCTGACGGTTGCTCTCAGTGGCACGAGCAGACGGTCACTGAGGTTGTCCTTCTGTGCTTTCAGATTTTTGGAGGAAAAACCCTTCTGCACGGCGGAATGCAGCCCATCTAGAAGTTGTTCTTCGGAAGGGCTTGGCAAACGCAGCAGAGGTTCCCCACCTTATCCACCTGGTGACCCCGAGCATCCTAAAAGGTCTGGTTGCTTGTCCCGGACACTGTCCTCCTTCTTCTCCCTGTTGGAGCTTCCCTGATGGATGCCACTGTCAGACTCTACTTCTCTGAGTATCCTGTAGAGCCCATAGAGCACGAGTGAGGTTTCAGCCCACACGACAAACCACACGCAGTGCATCCCATTGAAGTGCGTGCATAGTTCTTCGTCTGGCTCTTGGCTTTGCTGCTCCATCTCCTGCAGCTGAGTCATCATCCAGTCGTCATAATTCCACTGGGGGTCTTCAACAGTTGTAGATGGCTCTTGGCCCACTCTCGGGAGATACGCTGCCAAGATCAGCAGGTTCAGGACGCAGGTGATGCCCACAGCCATGGCCTGGAGGAAGAGAGAGAGAAGGGGCTCAGCAGGACTGAGTGGGAGGGAGATGGCTGCTGGGGCAGTGGGAGATGGCCCGCGGAAGCTTGCAGGCAGCAAGGAGAAGACTTACGAATGCTGCGAGGATGCGAGTGCGTATCTGCAGTCCCTCGGGCTCCTCTGCACCAAGCCCCGAGGGTGGCACCTGCCTTGTCCCGAGCAATCCCGGCAGTGGCTTTGCCCTCAGCCCGACCTTAGAAGTTTGCCCACGTGCTGGTGCTTTTTCCCTGCCCCTTGTCCAGCCCAGCCTTTGAAGCCACCTGCCACTCTCACCGCTGGCCTGAGGCCTAATGTAGCGAAGGGGCTGCTGTCTGGCCCTTCTGGTGGCACCCCTTTGTGAGTTGTCCTCTATGATGTCATGTCCTCTATGATGTCATGAGCCCCATGGCGACAGCGTGCCCAGTCGGACGCAGCCATCGTCCCTGGCAACGTACTAAGCACAAAACCCCTTGGCAGGACAGAGCTGCCAGGACCCAGAGGGTGCCCCAGAAAGACCAGTGGGGTTACCAGAAGGGACTCCTTGGCTCGCACAAGGACCTCCATGCGCAGCTGAGACGCAGGATCAGGCTCTCGGCTCCCTCCACAACCACTGCAGCAGCATCAGAGAGAGCTTTTGGGGGAGCCGTATGGCACAGGGGACCATGGGGAGAGAAATGAGAGTGCAGGAGGCTCCCGTCGTGGCTCGGGCACTTCCTTGCCCTCCCTCTTTCCGTCTGCTGTACCCGTACCCAGCTCAGAGCAGGGCAACATCTCCTTCGGTCATGTTGCCCTAATTGTTGGAGAGTTGCCCAGGGAGCAGCCAGTGCCTTGCAGGGACCCTGGCTGGAGGGCCTGGCTCCTCACCTGACTTTGGAAAAGAAGAGCTTAATTTGTTGCCAATTAAAAATTTAGGGAAGTGAGCGACAAAACCAAATCTGAAAACAGTTCTCCTACCCCAGCTGTGTTTTCCCAGGCTCAACGTCAGTCCTCTGTTCCCAATTCCTCTTCCCGCTCACCTGAGGGTCGCAGGCGTAATGGAGAGGAGAGAGGAGAGTGCTGTGGCTTACCATGGCAAGTGAAGCAAGAACAACACATCAATATGATGCAGATTCAAGCTCGTTTATTAGCTGCTTCAGCAGGGATTTATAGTGTGTGCTTCTTCCATACATGCAAGCATTCGTGACTTGGCAGATTGTGATTGGTTACATATGTCAATCCTTGTGCCTAACTTAAGCATTTAATTGGCCATTTTATGATCCCGTATTTGCATGTCTTAGAACACATTAGCACCTTTGTATCCTTTTTGTACTTTGCACAACTTATTCTAGCCGGACTTCTCTGACTGGAGTTTAACCCTCTCTGCTCCTCTTCAGAACTGTCCTTGAGGCCTAAAACTCCTGATAGTCATTCCGGATTGCCAGTGCCCCAACATTTCCCCCTTTCTTTCCAAAAACAGAATCAATAGCACGATTTACACACGATTGAATGCATCTTATCAAACAGGGAACTATAAGCAACAAGAATAATATAACACACAAAATTGTCAAAACTTGTTTAACTAAATCTCTCAGCCATCCCCCTATACCTAAAGATTTCAGCCAATTGTCAAGCCATCCATTGTTTACCATTAGGTCCGAGAGGTGTCTTTGTAAGTCCTTAATCTTTTTGTGGATGCTTTCACTCCGATCAGAAAGATTCATACAACACATCCCCTCAAAATCTTCACATCCATGGCCTTGTGCTAACAATAAGAAATCTATGGCTGCTCGATTCTGCAAAACAGCATGACGCAAACTATCTACATCGTGCAATAAGTCATCTCGAATTTGAGGTGTAATGTTAAATTCTTGTACTGCAAAACATGCCAAATTTTTAATGTTTCTCCAATTCTCAGCTCCAATTGTGCCTGGTGCGAAAAATGCCATTGCAACTGCTGCTCCTATAGACGAAATTCGAACATGTGGTTTGCAGTCAGGACCAATGCCATGCACTGATCATCTGGATCTGTGCAAAGGCATATTGTATTCATTTTTCATGAGGCTTCTATATCGGGGAGTAAACCTAGTCAATTTTCCAACATAGCATGGACCTCCCCATGAATTATATGGAATCCCAGGCCATGCTCGATCCCCACAAATCAAAAAATATCCCTTTGGGAACGCATATCCCCCTTGAGTCCTGACTTCTTTGGTAGATATCGATAAGGACATGTTAACCCATTCCCTTCCTTTACTAGCAGAAACCTTTTGTCTCATTTCAAACCACGATTTGTCTTTGAAATTATCAAAGGCCTCTCTAATGTTGAGTAACACTGCCCCAGAACCGTTTACCGCAATAAGACTGTTTTTACCTTCTTCCGAACAATTTTTAAATGAAGATATGTTACTGAACATTCCATACGGAGAGAGCGATCCCATCAGATCTAATTCTTGTAGCGGCAACTCAGCCTTCTTCGTTAGATTGCTTAAAACTTGTGCCAATAAGATCGAATTATAAACACTGGTAAAATTGTTCTGGACTTGGCACCATAGCTTAACCCCCGGTGGCCGTAATGATCCACTGGACCACTGTTTCCAATATTCTCCAAATGTCGATTCATTTACTCTGGTATAACCCTTCCAATCATTCCAATCAAAAGTTGGAAAACCTATTAGACATGTTCTAAACGGATCTTGAGCCTGCGCTAAGCTTAAACAAAAATCATATTGATTGGTAGCCTGAGCCCATGTAACCCACATGTTATGCCTGACGTCTATTTTTAGGTGAGCATTGTCAACACTCCTTACTTCTCTTATAATCATAACAGATACAACAAACCCGACAGCGACCTCGGCAATCATATTTCTTAACTATTTTTTTCCACTTACACTCCTGTATTATCCAAAACTTTGGCACGTGCAAAGTATCTCCACAATACCAATCTACTAACTCCGAATTTTCTTGTGCTACTAACTTCTCTATAATATGTGTCATATGCCAGCGAGCTAAAGCAATTCTAATCTGATCTGTTGATTCAAAAAGCGCTATAGCATCAAACAAAGGTAATCGTGTAACTGCTACTAAATCACTCAATGCTCGTTTTCTTCTCCAATTGTCATTACAATTTCTGCACCACAGATCTCGTAAACTATTCTGATGCACCCATATCGTTCTATTACATCCACCGCACCTAATTTTTACCCAAGAGGAGTGATCCTTTTCTCTACAAATATAACAAGATTTCCACGCTGGACCTTTTATGTGCAGTCGGTAAAGCTCAACTAATAAAAGTTTAAACTGATTAACTGAGGTCCAGTTTAATAGTTCCAACGGCAACTTATGCTGAACTGTTCGCACCGACGACATGACCGGAATTTCCTCCAACACAAGAGAAGTTTTAAATAAAGGATGAGAGGGATAGTGGTTGTCTAATTGACAACCTTCAGTTGCAAGTGCAAAACTCTCAGAATTTTGTTTCCACAAATTTACTAACTCCATGTCTTTCACAGGTAATATGACTTTTGAAGGATATTGACCTGCCATGACAAGTAACCTCTCTCTGGCTTTTAATAATAATTTCCCTATGATATCACTTCTGGTTGTTAGGGTTGACCGGAGGGTACTGCTATGGAACACCATAGGTCTGTCTTGTGGCAATTGTACGATTAATGCAACGACTTCAATATCTTTATTATACACTACCAATGTATAACGGCAAGTGTCTAGAATTCGATTCACTGCCGATGTTTGGATTTTTTCACTAATAATTTGGAGGGCCTGTTCCGCTAAAGGTGTTAAAGATCTTTCATCTGCAGGAGACGTTGCTCCTTTCAAAAGTTCTAATAAAGGGTATAAGTCTTCATTAGTGATACCACAGTAGGTGCGTATCCACTGAATATCTCCTACTAATTTTTGTACGTCATTTACTGTTTGAATGTTAGCCCGAATTTGTATCTTGTGCGGTCTGACCTGTGTGTCAGTAATTTGCATTCCCAAGTAATTCCAAGGAGCCATTGTTTGTATTTTCTCGGTTGCAACAGATAGTCCAAATGCATTTAAACAACTGATTAACTCTGACATCTTATTATTAGGGAGTGGCTTAGGGCTTGCAACAAGGATGTCATCCATGTAATGATAAGTAATTAGATTAGGATTATTTGCCCTCCAGGGCTTAAGTGCCAAATCTACAAACCATTGACAAGTTGTTGGTGAATTTTTCGTGCCCTGAGGTAACACTACCCACTGGTACCTTTGAGCTGGTGCTGCACGATTAACAGAAGGTACAGTAAATGCAAATTTATCACTATCCTTCTCATGAAGGGGAATCGTAAAGAAACAATCCTTGAGATCAATTATCCAAAGGTGCCGATTTTCTGGAAGCATTACCCGTGAGGGCAGTCCTGGTTGTAATGCTCCCATATCTTCCATGCAAGCATTAATGGCTCTCAAGTCATGCAACAACCTCCATTTACCTGATTTTTCACCAGTTTGTTATCATGACCATATTGCAATACCACCTTTTGAAGATTGCTAACCATTTTCCAATCTAAAAGTTCCCATTCTCTGTTTCCATTTCTAACAACTACTGGCATAAGCAAAGGTGAAAAAGCAAAATCTCCCTGCAGGGTACAATTTTCCACTACTCCTCTATACCGCTTTACGGGATCAAAATTTGGATTTACCGGCAGAATCCCACCCTTACCACCAACAGACTCTTTCGAAATCAAGCCCAACTGATTTTCAATATTTTGCAACCCCTGAGCAATTGATTCATGAGCCCGTTTATAGGCTTCCTTAATAGCTGATCGCTTTGACCCTTTATCTAAACGACTCATCTCAGCGAGGAGAGCTGACATCCCGGTGCGCTGTTTTTCCAGCTCTTGGCGGAGAGCCCGATATGGATTCTGAATCTTTCAAACGGTCTTCCTCTTCTTCGCTCTTATTGGTACCAGGATCCAAATCCATATCTTCAAGGAGGGGTGCCGAAGAAGTTTCTTTCTTTGCCTCAGGTCCAGGATAAGATGGTGGCAAAGAAGTAGATGGCAGCTCTTCATCTGGATTCCCAGGTGGCAATTTGTCATCTTTTCCCCAGGCTATTTTCTCGGCCAACGTTGCTGGACCGGCCTGAATATCTGGGTCCGGATCCGACAAGGGCAGCCACACCCCATCAATATCATTTTGACCAGATTCAGGCAACCGCACCGCCGCCTTTACGGCTGCGGCGATATCTGCCTCACTATGTAATTTTTCAATCATTAAACGCACAGCCCAATATTTTTTTTGCAAGTCCTTTTGCTTCTTTAGAGCCTATTTGAACATTTTCCCACAGCTCTTTCCCAACCTTCTGCCAAGCACTAAGGTTATAAACATCTTGAGCGGACGTTATTAACCTTCGTCGCCTACACCAAAACAGTAGGTCTGTTAGGGCTGTCTTTGTCAGTTCAGTCTTAGTTTTCTCTGCTAAATGCATAAGATTGTCTATGACAGCTTTCTCTACCGCTGCTACAGCGTTTCCCATCCTTCTTTTTATTCCCTGACTCACCAGTCAGCCGGGCACGATCCGCCTTTCTTCGGGCGCCCAGCTCTCTCAAACGCTGGCTGCAGGATCCTCGCTGACTCGCAGCTTCTATCTTCAGGCCTCGACAGGATCACGTTGGGGTCACCAGATGCTGTGGCTTCCCATGGCGACCGAAACAAGAACAACACATCAATATGATGCAGATTCAAGCTCGTTTATTAGCTGCTTCAGCAGGGATTTATAGTGTGTGCTTCTTCCATACATGCAAGCATTCGTGACTTGGCAGATTGTGATTGGTTACATATGTCAATCCTTGTGCCTAACTTAAGCATTTTATTGGTCATTTTATGATCCCTTATTGGCATGTCTTAGAACACATTAGCACCTTTGTATCCTTTTTGTACTTTGCACAACTTATTCTAGCCAGACTGTTCTGACTGGAGTTTAACCCTCTCTGCTCCTCTTCAGAACTGTCCTTGAGGCCTAAAACTCCTGATAGTCATTCCGGATTGCCAGTGCCCCAACAGGAGAGGATGCATCAGTGCCTGGCAGAGCCCTGACAGGCGAGTGAGCTGCTCACGCACGGCCTCCTAGGAACAAGCGCTGCCAGTTCTAGGGATGTGGCAGCACCAGATTTTCTGCCCACCTTTCCCCTGGAAGAAGAGCGAGCTCAAGCAGATAACCCCAGATAGAGCGTGGGTTAAAACGGAGCCCCCTGGACCCACTTCTTTACAAAACAGTGGCCTGATTGGTTGGCATCTGAGCCCAAAAGCGTCTTAGAGGGGCCCGCATTCCTTGACAGAGCTTTCCCGAGGCATACACAGACGGAACGTTTGTTCAAACAAACGGATTTATTGGCATCTTTGCGGTCGCTCTCATGATTGTAACAGAGGTCTCTTCTGCAAGCCTCTGTGCAGCCGCGTCTTCCGTGCCTTCCTGCTGTAGGTGGTGCAGCAAAGCAGGTACCTAGACTTCTCTACAGCTCATCCTCAAGTTGTAGGAGGAATCAAAGGTTCTGCACTTTGGACACAACAGCCCCATGCAGAATATAGGCTGGGGACAGAATGGCTGGAGAGTAGTCAAGTGGAAAGAGACTTGGGAGTAATTGTGGACAGGCAACTCAACATGAGCAACAGTGTGCCCAAGTGGCCAAGAGGGCCAATGGTATCCTGGCCTGCATCAGGAATGGTGTGGTCAGCAGGACTAGAGAAGTTATCGTCCCCTTATACTTGGCACTGGTCAGGCCGCACCTTGAGTACTGTGTCCAATTCTGGGCCCCTCAGTTCAAGAGAGATGTCGAGATGCTGGAATGTGTCCAGAGGAGAGCAACGAAGATGGTGAAGGGGCTGGAGCACTAGCCCTATGAAGAGCGACTGAGAGAGCTGGGGTTGTTTAGCCTGGGGAAGAGGAGGCTCAGGGGAGACCGTATTGCTCTCTATAACTACCTAAAAGGAGGTTGTAGACAGGGAGGGGTTGGTCTCTTTTCTTAGGCGATCAGTGACAGAACAAGAGGACATGATCTCAAGCTTCGTCAGAGGAGGTTTAGGCTTGATATTAGGAAAAAAATTTTCACTGAAAGGATGAATTGCCAATGCAATGCGATGCCCAGGGAGGTGGTGGAGTCATCGTCCCTGGAGGTGTTTAAAAACACATTGGATGAGGCACTCATTGTCATGGTTTAAATGATGAGTGGGTGTTGGTGTTGGGTCATAGGCTGGACTAGATGATCTCCGAGGTCTTTTCCAACATTGTGATAGTGTGATACTGTGAAAACACTGGCCTGATTGGCTGGCAGCTGAGCCCGAAAGCGTCTTAGAGGGGCCCGCATTCCTTGACAGAGCTTTCCCGAGGCATACACAGACGGAGCGTTTGTTCAAACAAACAGATTTATTGGTATCTTTGTGGTCACTTTCATGATAGTAACAGAGGTCTCTTCTGCAAGCCTCCGTGCAGCCGCATCTTCCGTGCCTTCCTGCTGAAGGTGGTGCAGCAAAGCAGGAGCCTAGACTTCTCTACAGCTCATCCTCAAGTTGTAGGAGGAATCAAAGGTGCTCTGTGTTGCACAAGCATGCCAGCTCCAAACAGGTGTAGCAGTGCCTCACAGGCATCTTTCCCATGCTGTTGAGTTCTAGAAGAAGAAGTGCCTGACGGTTGCTCTCAGTGGCACGAGCAGACGGTCACTGAGGTTGTCCTTCTGTGCTTTCAGATTTTTGGAGGAAAAACCCTTCTGCACGGCGGAATGCAGCCCATCTAGAAGTTGTTCTTCGGAAGGGCTTGGCAAACGCAGCAGAGGTTCCCCACCTTATCCACCTGGTGACCCCGAGCATCCTAAAAGGTCTGGTTGCTTGTCCCGGACACTGTCCTCCTTCTTCTCCCTGTTGGAGCTTCCCTGATGGATGCCACTGTCAGACTCTACTTCTCTGAGTATCCTGTAGAGCCCATAGAGCACGAGTGAGGTTTCAGCCCACACGACAAACCACACGCAGTGCATCCCATTGAAGTGCGTGCATAGTTCTTCGTCTGGCTCTTGGCTTTGCTGCTCCATCTCCTGCAGCTGAGTCATCATCCAGTCGTCATAATTCCACTGGGGGTCTTCAACAGTTGTAGATGGCTCTTGGCCCACTCTCGGGAGATACGCTGCCAAGATCAGCAGGTTCAGGACGCAGGTGATGCCCACAGCCATGGCCTGGAGGAAGAGAGAGAGAAGGGGCTCAGCAGGACTGAGTGGGAGGGAGATGGCTGCTGGGGCAGTGGGAGATGGCCCGCGGAAGCTTGCAGGCAGCAAGGAGAAGACTTACGAATGCTGCGAGGATGCGAGTGCGTATCTGCAGTCCCTCGGGCTCCTCTGCACCAAGCCCCGAGGGTGGCACCTGCCTTGTCCCGAGCAATCCCGGCAGTGGCTTTGCCCTCAGCCCGACCTTAGAAGTTTGCCCACGTGCTGGTGCTTTTTCCCTGCCCCTTGTCCAGCCCAGCCTTTGAAGCCACCTGCCACTCTCACCGCTGGCCTGAGGCCTAATGTAGCGAAGGGGCTGCTGTCTGGCCCTTCTGGTGGCACCCCTTTGTGAGTTGTCCTCTATGATGTCATGTCCTCTATGATGTCATGAGCCCCATGGCGACAGCGTGCCCAGTCGGACGCAGCCATCGTCCCTGGCAACGTACTAAGCACAAAACCCCTTGGCAGGACAGAGCTGCCAGGACCCAGAGGGTGCCCCAGAAAGACCAGTGGGGTTACCAGAAGGGACTCCCTGGCTCGCACAAGGACCTCCATGCGCAGCTGAGACGCAGGATCAGGCTCTCGGCTCCCTCCACAACCACTGCAGCAGCATCAGAGAGAGCTTTTGGGGGAGCCGTATGGCACAGGGGACCATGGGGAGAGAAATGAGAGTGCAGGAGGCTCCCGTCGTGGCTCGGGCACTTCCTTGCCCTCCCTCTTTCCGTCTGCTGTACCCGTACCCAGCTCAGAGCAGGGCAACATCTCCTTCGGTCATGTTGCCCTAATTGTTGGAGAGTTGCCCAGGGAGCAGCCAGTGCCTTGCAGGGACCCTGGCTGGAGGGCCTGGCTCCTCACCTGACTTTGGAAAAGAAGAGCTTAATTTGTTGCCAATTAAAAATTTAGGGAAGTGAGCGACAAAACCAAATCTGAAAACAGTTCTCCTACCCCAGCTGTGTTTTCCCAGGCTCAACGTCAGTCCTCTGTTCCCAATTCCTCTTCCCGCTCACCTGAGGGTCGCAGGCGTAATGGAGAGGAGAGAGGAGAGTGCTGTGGCTTACCATGGCAAGTGAAGCAAGAACAACACATCAATATGATGCAGATTCAAGCTCGTTTATTAGCTGCTTCAGCAGGGATTTATAGTGTGCGCTTCTTCCATACATGCAAGCATTCGTGACTTGGCAGATTGTGATTGGTTACATATGTCAATCCTTGTGCCTAACTTAAGCATTTAATTGGCCATTTTATGATCCCGTATTTGCATGTCTTAGAACACATTAGCACCTTTGTATCCTTTTTGTACTTTGCACAACTTATTCTAGCCGGACTTCTCTGACTGGAGTTTAACCCTCTCTGCTCCTCTTCAGAACTGTCCTTGAGGCCTAAAACTCCTGATAGTCATTCCGGATTGCCAGTGCCCCAACATTTCCCCCTTTCTTTCCAAAAACAGAATCAATAGCACGATTTACACACGATTGAATGCATCTTATCAAACAGGGAACTATAAGCAACAAGAATAATATAACACACAAAATTGTCAAAACTTGTTTAACTAAATCTCTCAGCCATCCCCCTATACCTAAAGATTTCAGCCAATTGTCAAGCCATCCATTGTTTACCATTAGGTCCGAGAGGTGTCTTTGTAAGTCCTTAATCTTTTTGTGGATGCTTTCACTCCGATCAGAAAGATTCATACAACACATCCCCTCAAAATCTTCACATCCATGGCCTTGTGCTAACAATAAGAAATCTATGGCTGCTCGATTCTGCAAAACAGCATGACGCAAACTATCTACATCGTGCAATAAGTCATCTCGAATTTGAGGTGTAATGTTAAATTCTTGTACTGCAAAACATGCCAAATTTTTAATGTTTCTCCAATTCTCAGCTCCAATTGTGCCTGGTGCGAAAAATGCCATTGCAACTGCTGCTCCTATAGACGAAATTCGAACATGTGGTTTGCAGTCAGGACCAATGCCATGCACTGATCATCTGGATCTGTGCAAAGGCATATTGTATTCATTTTTCATGAGGCTTCTATATCGGGGAGTAAACCTAGTCAATTTTCCAACATAGCATGGACCTCCCCATGAATTATATGGAATCCCAGGCCATGCTCGATCCCCACAAATCAAAAAATATCCCTTTGGGAACGCATATCCCCCTTGAGTCCTGACTTCTTTGGTAGATATCGATAAGGACATGTTAACCCATTCCCTTCCTTTACTAGCAGAAACCTTTTGTCTCATTTCAAACCACGATTTGTCTTTGAAATTATCAAAGGCCTCTCTAATGTTGAGTAACACTGCCCCAGAACCGTTTACCGCAATAAGACTGTTTTTACCTTCTTCCGAACAATTTTTAAATGAAGATATGTTACTGAACATTCCATACGGAGAGAGCGATCCCATCAGATCTAATTCTTGTAGCGGCAACTCAGCCTTCTTCGTTAGATTGCTTAAAACTTGTGCCAATAAGATCGAATTATAAACACTGGTAAAATTGTTCTGGACTTGGCACCATAGCTTAACCCCCGGTGGCCGTAATGATCCACTGGACCACTGTTTCCAATATTCTCCAAATGTCGATTCATTTACTCTGGTATAACCCTTCCAATCATTCCAATCAAAAGTTGGAAAACCTATTAGACATGTTCTAAACGGATCTTGAGCCTGCGCTAAGCTTAAACAAAAATCATATTGATTGGTAGCCTGAGCCCATGTAACCCACATGTTATGCCTGACGTCTATTTTTAGGTGAGCATTGTCAACACTCCTTACTTCTCTTATAATCATAACAGATACAACAAACCCGACAGCGACCTCGGCAATCATATTTCTTAACTATTTTTTTCCACTTACACTCCTGTATTATCCAAAACTTTGGCACGTGCAAAGTATCTCCACAATACCAATCTACTAACTCCGAATTTTCTTGTGCTACTAACTTCTCTATAATATGTGTCATATGCCAGCGAGCTAAAGCAATTCTAATCTGATCTGTTGATTCAAAAAGCGCTATAGCATCAAACAAAGGTAATCGTGTAACTGCTACTAAATCACTCAATGCTCGTTTTCTTCTCCAATTGTCATTACAATTTCTGCACCACAGATCTCGTAAACTATTCTGATGCACCCATATCGTTCTATTACATCCACCGCACCTAATTTTTACCCAAGAGGAGTGATCCTTTTCTCTACAAATATAACAAGATTTCCACGCTGGACCTTTTATGTGCAGTCGGTAAAGCTCAACTAATAAAAGTTTAAACTGATTAACTGAGGTCCAGTTTAATAGTTCCAACGGCAACTTATGCTGAACTGTTCGCACCGACGACATGACCGGAATTTCCTCCAACACAAGAGAAGTTTTAAATAAAGGATGAGAGGGATAGTGGTTGTCTAATTGACAACCTTCAGTTGCAAGTGCAAAACTCTCAGAATTTTGTTTCCACAAATTTACTAACTCCATGTCTTTCACAGGTAATATGATTTTTGAAGGATATTGACCTGCCATGACAAGTAACCTCTCTCTGGCTTTTAATAATAATTTCCCTATGATATCACTTCTGGTTGTTAGGGTTGACCGGAGGGTACTGCTATGGAACACCATAGGTCTGTCTTGTGGCAATTGTACGATTAATGCAACGACTTCAATATCTTTATTATACACTACCAATGTATAACGGCAAGTGTCTAGAATTCGATTCACTGCCGATGTTTGGATTTTTTCACTAATAATTTGGAGGGCCTGTTCCGCTAAAGGTGTTAAAGATCTTTCATCTGCAGGAGACGTTGCTCCTTTCAAAAGTTCTAATAAAGGGTATAAGTCTTCATTAGTGATACCACAGTAGGTGCGTATCCACTGAATATCTCCTACTAATTTTTGTACGTCATTTACTGTTTGAATGTTAGCCCGAATTTGTATCTTGTGCGGTCTGACCTGTGTGTCAGTAATTTGCATTCCCAAGTAATTCCAAGGAGCCATTGTTTGTATTTTCTCGGTTGCAACAGATAGTCCAAATGCATTTAAACAACTGATTAACTCTGACATCTTATTATTAGGGAGTGGCTTAGGGCTTGCAACAAGGATGTCATCCATGTAATGATAAGTAATTAGATCAGGATTATTTGCCCTCCAGGGCTTAAGTGCCAAATCTACAAACCATTGACAAGTTGTTGGTGAATTTTTCGTGCCCTGAGGTAACACTACCCACTGGTACCTTTGAGCTGGTGCTGCACGATTAACAGAAGGTACAGTAAATGCAAATTTATCACTATCCTTCTCATGAAGGGGAATCGTAAAGAAACAATCCTTGAGATCAATTATCCAAAGGTGCCGATTTTCTGGAAGCATTACCCGTGAGGGCAGTCCTGGTTGTAATGCTCCCATATCTTCCATGCAAGCATTAATGGCTCTCAAGTCATGCAACAACCTCCATTTACCTGATTTTTCACCAGTTTGTTATCATGACCATATTGCAATACCACCTTTTGAAGATTGCTAACCATTTTCCAATCTAAAAGTTCCCATTCTCTGTTTCCATTTCTAACAACTACTGGCATAAGCAAAGGTGAAAAAGCAAAATCTCCCTGCAGTGTACAATTTTCCACTACTCCTCTATACCGCTTTACGGGATCAAAATTTGGATTTACCGGCAGAATCCCACCCTTACCACCAATAGACTCTTTCGAAATCAAGCCCAACTGATTTTCAATATTTTGCAACCCCTGAGCAATTGATTCATGAGCCCGTTTATAGGCTTCCTTAATAGCTGATCGCTTTGACCCTTTATCTAAACGACTCATCTCAGCGAGGAGAGCTGACATCCCGGTGCGCTGTTTTTCCAGCTCTTGGCGGAGAGCCCGATATGGATTCTGAATCTTTCAAACGGTCTTCCTCTTCTTCGCTCTTATTGGTACCAGGATCCAAATCCATATCTTCAAGGAGGGGTGCCGAAGAAGTTTCTTTCTTTGCCTCAGGTCCAGGATAAGATGGTGGCAAAGAAGTAGATGGCAGCTCTTCATCTGGATTCCCAGGTGGCAATTTGTCATCTTTTCCCCAGGCTATTTTCTCGGCCAACGTTGCTGGACCGGCCTGAATATCTGGGTCCGGATCCGACAAGGGCAGCCACACCCCATCAATATCATTTTGACCAGATTCAGGCAACCGCACCGCCGCCTTTACGGCTGCGGCGATATCTGCCTCACTATGTAATTTTTCAATCATTAAACGCACAGCCCAATATTTTTTTTGCAAGTCCTTTTGCTTCTTTAGAGCCTATTTGAACATTTTCCCACAGCTCTTTCCCAACCTTCTGCCAAGCACTAAGGTTATAAACATCTTGAGCGGACGTTATTAACCTTCGTCGCCTACACCAAAACAGTAGGTCTGTTAGGGCTGTCTTTGTCAGTTCAGTCTTAGTTTTCTCTGCTAAATGCATAAGATTGTCTATGACAGCTTTCTCTACCGCTGCTACAGCGTTTCCCATCCTTCTTTTTATTCCCTGACTCACCAGTCAGCCGGGCACGATCCGCCTTTCTTCGGGCGCCCAGCTCTCTCAAACGCTGGCTGCAGGATCCTCGCTGACTCGCAGCTTCTATCTTCAGGCCTCGACAGGATCACGTTGGGGTCACCAGATGCTGTGGCTTCCCATGGCGACCGAAACAAGAACAACACATCAATATGATGCAGATTCAAGCTCGTTTATTAGCTGCTTCAGCAGGGATTTATAGTGTGTGCTTCTTCCATACATGCAAGCATTCGTGACTTGGCAGATTGTGATTGGTTACATATGTCAATCCTTGTGCCTAACTTAAGCATTTTATTGGTCATTTTATGATCCCTTATTGGCATGTCTTAGAACACATTAGCACCTTTGTATCCTTTTTGTACTTTGCACAACTTATTCTAGCCAGACTGTTCTGACTGGAGTTTAACCCTCTCTGCTCCTCTTCAGAACTGTCCTTGAGGCCTAAAACTCCTGATAGTCATTCCGGATTGCCAGTGCCCCAACAGGAGAGGATGCATCAGTGCCTGGCAGAGCCCTGACAGGCGAGTGAGCTGCTCACGCACGGCCTCCTAGGAACAAGCGCTGCCAGTTCTAGGGATGTGGCAGCACCAGATTTTCTGCCCACCTTTCCCCTGGAAGAAGAGCGAGCTCAAGCAGATAACCCCAGATAGAGCGTGGGTTAAAACGGAGCCCCCTGGACCCACTTCTTTACAAAACAGTGGCCTGATTGGTTGGCATCTGAGCCCAAAAGCGTCTTAGAGGGGCCCGCATTCCTTGACAGAGCTTTCCCGAGGCATACACAGACGGAACGTTTGTTCAAACAAACGGATTTATTGGCATCTTTGCGGTCGCTCTCATGATTGTAACAGAGGTCTCTTCTGCAAGCCTCTGTGCAGCCGCGTCTTCCGTGCCTTCCTGCTGAAGGTGGTGCAGCAAAGCAGGTACCTAGACTTCTCTACAGCTCATCCTCAAGTTGTAGGAGGAATCAAAGGTTCTGCACTTTGGACACAACAGCCCCATGCAGAATATAGGCTGGGGACAGAATGGCTGGAGAGTAGTCAAGTGGAAAGAGACTTGGGAGTAATTGTGGACAGGCAACTCAACATGAGCAACAGTGTGCCCAAGTGGCCAAGAGGGCCAATGGTATCCTGGCCTGCATCAGGAATGGTGTGGTCAGCAGGACTAGAGAAGTTATCGTCCCCTTATACTTGGCACTGGTCAGGCCGCACCTTGAGTACTGTGTCCAATTCTGGGCCCCTCAGTTCAAGAGAGATGTCGAGATGCTGGAATGTGTCCAGAGGAGAGCAACGAAGATGGTGAAGGGGCTGGAGCACTAGCCCTATGAAGAGCGACTGAGAGAGCTGGGGTTGTTTAGCCTGGGGAAGAGGAGGCTCAGGGGAGACCGTATTGCTCTCTATAACTACCTAAAAGGAGGTTGTAGACAGGGAGGGGTTGGTCTCTTTTCTTAGGCGATCAGTGACAGAACAAGAGGACATGATCTCAAGCTTCGTCAGAGGAGGTTTAGGCTTGATATTAGGAAAAAAATTTTCACTGAAAGGATGAATTGCCAATGCAATGCGATGCCCAGGGAGGTGGTGGAGTCATCGTCCCTGGAGGTGTTTAAAAACACATTGGATGAGGCACTCATTGTCATGGTTTAAATGATGAGTGGGTGTTGGTGTTGGGTCATAGGCTGGACTAGATGATCTCCGAGGTCTTTTCCAACATTGTGATAGTGTGATACTGTGAAAACACTGGCCTGATTGGCTGGCAGCTGAGCCCGAAAGCGTCTTAGAGGGGCCCGCATTCCTTGACAGAGCTTTCCCGAGGCATACACAGACGGAGCGTTTGTTCAAACAAACAGATTTATTGGTATCTTTGTGGTCACTTTCATGATAGTAACAGAGGTCTCTTCTGCAAGCCTCCGTGCAGCCGCATCTTCCGTGCCTTCCTGCTGAAGGTGGTGCAGCAAAGCAGGAGCCTAGACTTCTCTACAGCTCATCCTCAAGTTGTAGGAGGAATCAAAGGTGCTCTGTGTTGCACAAGCACGCCAGCTCCAAACAGGTGTAGCAGTGCCTCACAGGCATCTTTCCCATGCTGTTGAGTTCTAGAAGAAGAAGTGCCTGACGGTTGCTCTCAGTGGCACGAGCAGACGGTCACTGAGGTTGTCCTTCTGTGCTTTCAGATTTTTGGAGGAAAAACCCTTCTGCACGGCGGAATGCAGCCCATCTAGAAGTTGTTCTTCGGAAGGGCTTGGCAAACGCAGCAGAGGTTCCCCACCTTATCCACCTGGTGACCCCGAGCATCCTAAAAAGTCTGGTTGCTTGTCCCGGACACTGTCCTCCTTCTTCTCCCTGTTGGAGCTTCCCTGATGGATGCCACTGTCAGACTCTACTTCTCTGAGTATCCTGTAGAGCCCATAGAGCACGAGTGAGGTTTCAGCCCACACGACAAACCACACGCAGTGCATCCCATTGAAGTGCGTGCATAGTTCTTCGTCTGGCTCTTGGCTTTGCTGCTCCATCTCCTGCAGCTGAGTCATCATCCAGTCGTCATAATTCCACTGGGGGTCTTCAACAGTTGTAGATGGCTCTTGGCCCACTCTCGGGAGATACGCTGCCAAGATCAGCAGGTTCAGGACGCAGGTGATGCCCACAGCCATGGCCTGGAGGAAGAGAGAGAGAAGGGGCTCAGCAGGACTGAGTGGGAGGGAGATGGCTGCTGGGGCAGTGGGAGATGGCCCGCGGAAGCTTGCAGGCAGCAAGGAGAAGACTTACGAATGCTGCGAGGATGCGAGTGCGTATCTGCAGTCCCTCGGGCTCCTCTGCACCAAGCCCCGAGGGTGGCACCTGCCTTGTCCCGAGCAATCCCGGCAGTGGCTTTGCCCTCAGCCCGACCTTAGAAGTTTGCCCACGTGCTGGTGCTTTTTCCCTGCCCCTTGTCCAGCCCAGCCTTTGAAGCCACCTGCCACTCTCACCGCTGGCCTGAGGCCTAATGTAGCGAAGGGGCTGCTGTCTGGCCCTTCTGGTGGCACCCCTTTGTGAGTTGTCCTCTATGATGTCATGTCCTCTATGATGTCATGAGCCCCATGGCGACAGCGTGCCCAGTCGGACGCAGCCATCGTCCCTGGCAACGTACTAAGCACAAAACCCCTTGGCAGGACAGAGCTGCCAGGACCCAGAGGGTGCCCCAGAAAGACCAGTGGGGTTACCAGAAGGGACTCCCTGGCTCGCACAAGGACCTCCATGCGCAGATGAGACGCAGGATCAGGCTCTCGGCTCCCTCCACAACCACTGCAGCAGCATCAGAGAGAGCTTTTGGGGGAGCCGTATGGCACAGGGGACCATGGGGAGAGAAATGAGAGTGCAGGAGGCTCCCGTCGTGGCTCGGGCACTTCCTTGCCCTCCCTCTTTCCGTCTGCTGTACCCGTACCCAGCTCAGAGCAGGGCAACATCTCCTTCGGTCATGTTGCCCTAATTGTTGGAGAGTTGCCCAGGGAGCAGCCAGTGCCTTGCAGGGACCCTGGCTGGAGGGCCTGGCTCCTCACCTGACTTTGGAAAAGAAGAGCTTAATTTGTTGCCAATTAAAAATTTAGGGAAGTGAGCGACAAAACCAAATCTGAAAACAGTTCTCCTACCCCAGCTGTGTTTTCCCAGGCTCAACGTCAGTCCTCTGTTCCCAATTCCTCTTCCCGCTCACCTGAGGGTCGCAGGCGTAATGGAGAGGAGAGAGGAGAGTGCTGTGGCTTACCATGGCAAGTGAAGCAAGAACAACACATCAATATGATGCAGATTCAAGCTCGTTTATTAGCTGCTTCAGCAGGGATTTATAGTGTGTGCTTCTTCCATACATGCAAGCATTCGTGACTTGGCAGATTGTGATTGGTTACATATGTCAATCCTTGTGCCTAACTTAAGCATTTAATTGGCCATTTTATGATCCCGTATTTGCATGTCTTAGAACACATTAGCACCTTTGTATCCTTTTTGTACTTTGCACAACTTATTCTAGCCGGACTTCTCTGACTGGAGTTTAACCCTCTCTGCTCCTCTTCAGAACTGTCCTTGAGGCCTAAAACTCCTGATAGTCATTCCGGATTGCCAGTGCCCCAACATTTCCCCCTTTCTTTCCAAAAACAGAATCAATAGCACGATTTACACACGATTGAATGCATCTTATCAAACAGGGAACTATAAGCAACAAGAATAATATAACACACAAAATTGTCAAAACTTGTTTAACTAAATCTCTCAGCCATCCCCCTATACCTAAAGATTTCAGCCAATTGTCAAGCCATCCATTGTTTACCATTAGGTCCGAGAGGTGTCTTTGTAAGTCCTTAATCTTTTTGTGGATGCTTTCACTCCGATCAGAAAGATTCATACAACACATCCCCTCAAAATCTTCACATCCATGGCCTTGTGCTAACAATAAGAAATCTATGGCTGCTCGATTCTGCAAAACAGCATGACGCAAACTATCTACATCGTGCAATAAGTCATCTCGAATTTGAGGTGTAATGTTAAATTCTTGTACTGCAAAACATGCCAAATTTTTAATGTTTCTCCAATTCTCAGCTCCAATTGTGCCTGGTGCGAAAAATGCCATTGCAACTGCTGCTCCTATAGACGAAATTCGAACATGTGGTTTGCAGTCAGGACCAATGCCATGCACTGATCATCTGGATCTGTGCAAAGGCATATTGTATTCATTTTTCATGAGGCTTCTATATCGGGGAGTAAACCTAGTCAATTTTCCAACATAGCATGGACCTCCCCATGAATTATATGGAATCCCAGGCCATGCTCGATCCCCACAAATCAAAAAATATCCCTTTGGGAACGCATATCCCCCTTGAGTCCTGACTTCTTTGGTAGATATCGATAAGGACATGTTAACCCATTCCCTTCCTTTACTAGCAGAAACCTTTTGTCTCATTTCAAACCACGATTTGTCTTTGAAATTATCAAAGGCCTCTCTAATGTTGAGTAACACTGCCCCAGAACCGTTTACCGCAATAAGACTGTTTTTACCTTCTTCCGAACAATTTTTAAATGAAGATATGTTACTGAACATTCCATACGGAGAGAGCGATCCCATCAGATCTAATTCTTGTAGCGGCAACTCAGCCTTCTTCGTTAGATTGCTTAAAACTTGTGCCAATAAGATCGAATTATAAACACTGGTAAAATTGTTCTGGACTTGGCACCATAGCTTAACCCCCGGTGGCCGTAATGATCCACTGGACCACTGTTTCCAATATTCTCCAAATGTCGATTCATTTACTCTGGTATAACCCTTCCAATCATTCCAATCAAAAGTTGGAAAACCTATTAGACATGTTCTAAACGGATCTTGAGCCTGCGCTAAGCTTAAACAAAAATCATATTGATTGGTAGCCTGAGCCCATGTAACCCACATGTTATGCCTGACGTCTATTTTTAGGTGAGCATTGTCAACACTCCTTACTTCTCTTATAATCATAACAGATACAACAAACCCGACAGCGACCTCGGCAATCATATTTCTTAACTATTTTTTTCCACTTACACTCCTGTATTATCCAAAACTTTGGCACGTGCAAAGTATCTCCACAATACCAATCTACTAACTCCGAATTTTCTTGTGCTACTAACTTCTCTATAATATGTGTCATATGCCAGCGAGCTAAAGCAATTCTAATCTGATCTGTTGATTCAAAAAGCGCTATAGCATCAAACAAAGGTAATCGTGTAACTGCTACTAAATCACTCAATGCTCGTTTTCTTCTCCAATTGTCATTACAATTTCTGCACCACAGATCTCGTAAACTATTCTGATGCACCCATATCGTTCTATTACATCCACCGCACCTAATTTTTACCCAAGAGGAGTGATCCTTTTCTCTACAAATATAACAAGATTTCCACGCTGGACCTTTTATGTGCAGTCGGTAAAGCTCAACTAATAAAAGTTTAAACTGATTAACTGAGGTCCAGTTTAATAGTTCCAACGGCAACTTATGCTGAACTGTTCGCACCGACGACATGACCGGAATTTCCTCCAACACAAGAGAAGTTTTAAATAAAGGATGAGAGGGATAGTGGTTGTCTAATTGACAACCTTCAGTTGCAAGTGCAAAACTCTCAGAATTTTGTTTCCACAAATTTACTAACTCCATGTCTTTCACAGGTAATATGACTTTTGAAGGATATTGACCTGCCATGACAAGTAACCTCTCTCTGGCTTTTAATAATAATTTCCCTATGATATCACTTCTGGTTGTTAGGGTTGACCGGAGGGTACTGCTATGGAACACCATAGGTCTGTCTTGTGGCAATTGTACGATTAATGCAACGACTTCAATATCTTTATTATACACTACCAATGTATAACGGCAAGTGTCTAGAATTCGATTCACTGCCGATGTTTGGATTTTTTCACTAATAATTTGGAGGGCCTGTTCCGCTAAAGGTGTTAAAGATCTTTCATCTGCAGGAGACGTTGCTCCTTTCAAAAGTTCTAATAAAGGGTATAAGTCTTCATTAGTGATACCACAGTAGGTGCGTATCCACTGAATATCTCCTACTAATTTTTGTACGTCATTTACTGTTTGAATGTTAGCCCGAATTTGTATCTTGTGCGGTCTGACCTGTGTGTCAGTAATTTGCATTCCCAAGTAATTCCAAGGAGCCATTGTTTGTATTTTCTCGGTTGCAACAGATAGTCCAAATGCATTTAAACAACTGATTAACTCTGACATCTTATTATTAGGGAGTGGCTTAGGGCTTGCAACAAGGATGTCATCCATGTAATGATAAGTAATTAGATTAGGATTATTTGCCCTCCAGGGCTTAAGTGCCAAATCTACAAACCATTGACAAGTTGTTGGTGAATTTTTCGTGCCCTGAGGTAACACTACCCACTGGTACCTTTGAGCTGGTGCTGCACGATTAACAGAAGGTACAGTAAATGCAAATTTATCACTATCCTTCTCATGAAGGGGAATCGTAAAGAAACAATCCTTGAGATCAATTATCCAAAGGTGCCGATTTTCTGGAAGCATTACCCGTGAGGGCAGTCCTGGTTGTAATGCTCCCATATCTTCCATGCAAGCATTAATGGCTCTCAAGTCATGCAACAACCTCCATTTACCTGATTTTTCACCAGTTTGTTATCATGACCATATTGCAATACCACCTTTTGAAGATTGCTAACCATTTTCCAATCTAAAAGTTCCCATTCTCTGTTTCCATTTCTAACAACTACTGGCATAAGCAAAGGTGAAAAAGCAAAATCTCCCTGCAGGGAACAATTTTCCACTACTCCTCTATACCGCTTTACGGGATCAAAATTTGGATTTACCGGCAGAATCCCACCCTTACCACCAACAGACTCTTTCGAAATCAAGCCCAACTGATTTTCAATATTTTGCAACCCCTGAGCAATTGATTCATGAGCCTGTTTATAGGCTTCCTTAATAGCTGATCGCTTTGACCCTTTATCTAAACGACTCATCTCAGCGAGGAGAGCTGACATCCCCGTGCGCTGTTTTTCCAGCTCTTGGCGGAGAGCCCGATATGGATTCTGAATCTTTCAAACGGTCTTCCTCTTCTTCGCTCTTATTGGTACCAGGATCCAAATCCATATCTTCAAGGAGGGGTGCCGAAGAAGTTTCTTTCTTTGCCTCAGGTCCAGGATAAGATGGTGGCAAAGAAGTAGATGGCAGCTCTTCATCTGGATTCCCAGGTGGCAATTTGTCATCTTTTCCCCAGGCTATTTTCTCGGCCAGCGTTGCTGGACCGGCCTGAATATCTGGGTCCGGATCCGACAAGGGCAGCCACACCCCATCAATATCATTTTGACCAGATTCAGGCAACTGCACCGCCGCCTTTACGGCTGCGGCGATATCTGCCTCACTATGTAATTTTTCAATCATTAAACGCACAGCCCAATATTTTTTTGCAAGTCCTTTTGCTTCTTTAGAGCCTATTTGAACATTTTCCCACAGCTCTTTCCCAACCTTCTGCCAAGCACTAAGGTTATAAACATCTTGAGCGGACGTTATTAACCTTCGTCGCCTACACCAAAACAGTAGGTCTGTTAGGGCTGTCTTTGTCAGTTCAGTCTTAGTTTTCTCTGCTAAATGCATAAGACTGTCTATGACAGCTTTCTCTACCGCTGCTACAGCGTTTCCCATCCTGCTTTTTATTCCCTGACTCACCAGTCAGCCGGGCACGATCCGCCTTTCTTCGGGCGCCCAGCTCTCTCAAACGCTGGCTGCAGGATCCTCGCTGACTCGCAGCTTCTATCTTCAGGCCTCGACAGGATCACGTTGGGGTCACCAGATACTGTGGCTTCCCATGGCGACCGAAACAAGAACAACACATCAATATGATGCAGATTCAAGCTCGTTTATTAGCTGCTTCAGCAGGGATTTATAGTGTGTGCTTCTTCCATACATGCAAGCATTCGTGACTTGGCAGATTGTGATTGGTTACATATGTCAATCCTTGTGCCTAACTTAAGCATTTTATTGGTCATTTTATGATCCCTTATTGGCATGTCTTAGAACACATTAGCACCTTTGTATCCTTTTTGTACTTTGCACAACTTATTCTAGCCAGACTGTTCTGACTGGAGTTTAACCCTCTCTGCTCCTCTTCAGAACTGTCCTTGAGGCCTAAAACTCCTGATAGTCATTCCGGATTGCCAGTGCCCCAACAGGAGAGGATGCATCAGTGCCTGGCAGAGCCCTGACAGGCGAGTGAGCTGCTCACGCACGGCCTCCTAGGAACAAGCGCTGCCAGTTCTAGGGATGTGGCAGCACCAGATTTTCTGCCCACCTTTCCCCTGGAAGAAGAGCGAGCTCAAGCAGATAACCCCAGATAGAGCGTGGGTTAAAACGGAGCCCCCTGGACCCACTTCTTTACAAAACAGTGGCCTGATTGGTTGGCATCTGAGCCCAAAAGCATCTTAGAGGGGCCCGCATTCCTTGACAGAGCTTTCCCGAGGCATACACAGACGGAACGTTTGTTCAAACAAACGGATTTATTGGCATCTTTGCGGTCGCTCTCATGATTGTAACAGAGGTCTCTTCTGCAAGCCTCTGTGCAGCCGCGTCTTCCGTGCCTTCCTGCTGAAGGTGGTGCAGCAAAGCAGGTACCTAGACTTCTCTACAGCTCATCCTCAAGTTGTAGGAGGAATCAAAGGTTCTGCACTTTGGACACAACAGCCCCATGCAGAATATAGGCTGGGGACAGAATGGCTGGAGAGTAGTCAAGTGGAAAGAGACTTGGGAGTAATTGTGGACAGGCAACTCAACATGAGCAACAGTGTGCCCAAGTGGCCAAGAGGGCCAATGGTATCCTGGCCTGCATCAGGAATGGTGTGGTCAGCAGGACTAGAGAAGTTATCGTCCCCTTATACTTGGCACTGGTCAGGCCGCACCTTGAGTACTGTGTCCAATTCTGGGCCCCTCAGTTCAAGAGAGATGTCGAGATGCTGGAATGTGTCCAGAGGAGAGCAACGAAGATGGTGAAGGGGCTGGAGCACTAGCCCTATGAAGAGCGACTGAGAGAGCTGGGGTTGTTTAGCCTGGGGAAGAGGAGGCTCAGGGGAGACCGTATTGCTCTCTATAACTACCTAAAAGGAGGTTGTAGACAGGGAGGGGTTGGTCTCTTTTCTTAGGCGATCAGTGACAGAACAAGAGGACATGATCTCAAGCTTCGTCAGAGGAGGTTTAGGCTTGATATTAGGAAAAAATATTTTCACTGAAAGGATGAATTGCCAATGCAATGCGATGCCCAGGGAGGTGGTGGAGTCATCGTCCCTGGAGGTGTTTAAAAACACATTGGATGAGGCACTCATTGTCATGGTTTAAATGATGAGTGGGTGTTGGTGTTGGGTCATAGGCTGGACTAGATGATCTCCGAGGTCTTTTCCAACATTGTGATAGTGTGATACTGTGAAAACACTGGCCTGATTGGCTGGCAGCTGAGCCCGAAAGCGTCTTAGAGGGGCCCGCATTCCTTGACAGAGCTTTCCCGAGGCATACACAGACGGAGCGTTTGTTCAAACAAACAGATTTATTGGTATCTTTGTGGTCACTTTCATGATAGTAACAGAGGTCTCTTCTGCAAGCCTCCGTGCAGCCGCATCTTCCGTGCCTTCCTGCTGAAGGTGGTGCAGCAAAGCAGGAGCCTAGACTTCTCTACAGCTCATCCTCAAGTTGTAGGAGGAATCAAAGGTGCTCTGTGTTGCACAAGCACGCCAGCTCCAAACAGGTGTAGCAGTGCCTCACAGGCATCTTTCCCATGCTGTTGAGTTCTAGAAGAAGAAGTGCCTGACGGTTGCTCTCAGTGGCACGAGCAGACGGTCACTGAGGTTGTCCTTCTGTGCTTTCAGATCTTTGGAGGAAAAACCCTTCTGCACGGCGGAATGCAGCCCATCTAGAAGTTGTTCTTCGGAAGGGCTTGGCAAACGCAGCAGAGGTTCCCCACCTTATCCACCTGGTGACCCCGAGCATCCTAAAAGGTCTGGTTGCTTGTCCCGGACACTGTCGTCCTTCTTCTCCCTGTTGGAGCTTCCCTGATGGATGCCACTGTCAGACTCTACTTCTCTGAGTATCCTGTAGAGCCCATAGAGCACGAGTGAGGTTTCAGCCCACACGACAAACCACACGCAGTGCATCCCATTGAAGTGCGTGCATAGTTCTTCGTCTGGCTCTTGGCTTTGCTGCTCCATCTCCTGCAGCTGAGTCATCATCCAGTCGTCATAATTCCACTGGGGGTCTTCAACAGTTGTAGATGGCTCTTGGCCCACTCTCGGGAGATACGCTGCCAAGATCAGCAGGTTCAGGACGCAGGTGATGCCCACAGCCATGGCCTGGAGGAAGAGAGAGAGAAGGGGCTCAGCAGGACTGAGTGGGAGGGAGATGGCTGCTGGGGCAGTGGGAGATGGCCCGCGGAAGCTTGCAGGCAGCAAGGAGAAGACTTACGAATGCTGCGAGGATGCGAGTGCGTATCTGCAGTCCCTCGGGCTCCTCTGCACCAAGCCCCGAGGGTGGCACCTGCCTTGTCCCGAGCAATCCCGGCAGTGGCTTTGCCCTCAGCCCGACCTTAGAAGTTTGCCCACGTGCTGGTGCTTTTTCCCTGCCCCTTGTCCAGCCCAGCCTTTGAAGCCACCTGCCACTCTCACCGCTGGCCTGAGGCCTAATGTAGCGAAGGGGCTGCTGTCTGGCCCTTCTGGTGGCACCCCTTTGTGAGTTGTCCTCTATGATGTCATGTCCTCTATGATGTCATGAGCCCCATGGCGACAGCGTGCCCAGTCGGACGCAGCCATCGTCCCTGGCAACGTACTAAGCACAAAACCCCTTGGCAGGACAGAGCTGCCAGGACCCAGAGGGTGCCCCAGAAAGACCAGTGGGGTTACCAGAAGGGACTCCCTGGCTCGCACAAGGACCTCCATGCGCAGCTGAGACGCAGGATCAGGCTCTCGGCTCCCTCCACAACCACTGCAGCAGCATCAGAGAGAGCTTTTGGGGGAGCCGTATGGCACAGGGGACCATGGGGAGAGAAATGAGAGTGCAGGAGGCTCCCGTCGTGGCTCGGGCACTTCCTTGCCCTCCCTCTTTCCGTCTGCTGTACCCGTACCCAGCTCAGAGCAGGGCAACATCTCCTTCGGTCATGTTGCCCTAATTGTTGGAGAGTTGCCCAGGGAGCAGCCAGTGCCTTGCAGGGACCCTGGCTGGAGGGCCTGGCTCCTCACCTGACTTTGGAAAAGAAGAGCTTAATTTGTTGCCAATTAAAAATTTAGGGAAGTGAGCGACAAAACCAAATCTGAAAACAGTTCTCCTACCCCAGCTGTGTTTTCCCAGGCTCAACGTCAGTCCTCTGTTCCCAATTCCTCTTCCCGCTCACCTGAGGGTCGCAGGCGTAATGGAGAGGAGAGAGGAGAGTGCTGTGGCTTACCATGGCAAGTGAAGCAAGAACAACACATCAATATGATGCAGATTCAAGCTCGTTTATTAGCTGCTTCAGCAGGGATTTATAGTGTGCGCTTCTTCCATACATGCAAGCATTCGTGACTTGGCAGATTGTGATTGGTTACATATGTCAATCCTTGTGCCTAACTTAAGCATTTAATTGGCCATTTTATGATCCCGTATTTGCATGTCTTAGAACACATTAGCACCTTTGTATCCTTTTTGTACTTTGCACAACTTATTCTAGCCGGACTTCTCTGACTGGAGTTTAACCCTCTCTGCTCCTCTTCAGAACTGTCCTTGAGGCCTAAAACTCCTGATAGTCATTCCGGATTGCCAGTGCCCCAACATTTCCCCCTTTCTTTCCAAAAACAGAATCAATAGCACGATTTACACACGATTGAATGCATCTTATCAAACAGGGAACTATAAGCAACAAGAATAATATAACACACAAAATTGTCAAAACTTGTTTAACTAAATCTCTCAGCCATCCCCCTATACCTAAAGATTTCAGCCAATTGTCAAGCCATCCATTGTTTACCATTAGGTCCGAGAGGTGTCTTTGTAAGTCCTTAATCTTTTTGTGGATGCTTTCACTCCGATCAGAAAGATTCATACAACACATCCCCTCAAAATCTTCACATCCATGGCCTTGTGCTAACAATAAGAAATCTATGGCTGCTCGATTCTGCAAAACAGCATGACGCAAACTATCTACATCGTGCAATAAGTCATCTCGAATTTGAGGTGTAATGTTAAATTCTTGTACTGCAAAACATGCCAAATTTTTAATGTTTCTCCAATTCTCAGCTCCAATTGTGCCTGGTGCGAAAAATGCCATTGCAACTGCTGCTCCTATAGACGAAATTCGAACATGTGGTTTGCAGTCAGGACCAATGCCATGCACTGATCATCTGGATCTGTGCAAAGGCATATTGTATTCATTTTTCATGAGGCTTCTATATCGGGGAGTAAACCTAGTCAATTTTCCAACATAGCATGGACCTCCCCATGAATTATATGGAATCCCAGGCCATGCTCGATCCCCACAAATCAAAAAATATCCCTTTGGGAACGCATATCCCCCTTGAGTCCTGACTTCTTTGGTAGATATCGATAAGGACATGTTAACCCATTCCCTTCCTTTACTAGCAGAAACCTTTTGTCTCATTTCAAACCACGATTTGTCTTTGAAATTATCAAAGGCCTCTCTAATGTTGAGTAACACTGCCCCAGAACCGTTTACCGCAATAAGACTGTTTTTACCTTCTTCCGAACAATTTTTAAATGAAGATATGTTACTGAACATTCCATACGGAGAGAGCGATCCCATCAGATCTAATTCTTGTAGCGGCAACTCAGCCTTCTTCGTTAGATTGCTTAAAACTTGTGCCAATAAGATCGAATTATAAACACTGGTAAAATTGTTCTGGACTTGGCACCATAGCTTAACCCCCGGTGGCCGTAATGATCCACTGGACCACTGTTTCCAATATTCTCCAAATGTCGATTCATTTACTCTGGTATAACCCTTCCAATCATTCCAATCAAAAGTTGGAAAACCTATTAGACATGTTCTAAACGGATCTTGAGCCTGCGCTAAGCTTAAACAAAAATCATATTGATTGGTAGCCTGAACCCATGTAACCCACATGTTATGCCTGACGTCTATTTTTAGGTGAGCATTGTCAACACTCCTTACTTCTCTTATAATCATAACAGATACAACAAACCCGACAGCGATCTCGGCAATCATATTTCTTAACTATTTTTTTCCACTTACACTCCTGTATTATCCAAAACTTTGGCACGTGCAAAGTATCTCCACAATACCAATCTACTAACTCCGAATTTTCTTGTGCTACTAACTTCTCTATAATATGTGTCATATGCCAGCGAGCTAAAGCAATTCTAATCTGATCTGTTGATTCAAAAAGCGCTATAGCATCAAACAAAGGTAATCGTGTAACTGCTACTAAATCACTCAATGCTCGTTTTCTTCTCCAATTGTCATTACAATTTCTGCACCACAGATCTCGTAAACTATTCTGATGCACCCATATCGTTCTATTACATCCACCGCACCTAATTTTTACCCAAGAGGAGTGATCCTTTTCTCTACAAATATAACAAGATTTCCACGCTGGACCTTTTATGTGCAGTCGGTAAAGCTCAACTAATAAAAGTTTAAACTGATTAACTGAGGTCCAGTTTAATAGTTCCAACGGCAACTTATGCTGAACTGTTCGCACCGACGACATGACCGGAATTTCCTCCAACACAAGAGAAGTTTTAAATAAAGGATGAGAGGGATAGTGGTTGTCTAATTGACAACCTTCAGTTGCAAGTGCAAAACTCTCAGAATTTTGTTTCCACAAATTTACTAACTCCATGTCTTTCACAGGTAATATGATTTTTGAAGGATATTGACCTGCCATGACAAGTAACCTCTCTCTGGCTTTTAATAATAATTTCCCTATGATATCACTTCTGGTTGTTAGGGTTGACCGGAGGGTACTGCTATGGAACACCATAGGTCTGTCTTGTGGCAATTGTACGATTAATGCAACGACTTCAATATCTTTATTATACACTACCAATGTATAACGGCAAGTGTCTAGAATTCGATTCACTGCCGATGTTTGGATTTTTTCACTAATAATTTGGAGGGCCTGTTCCGCTAAAGGTGTTAAAGATCTTTCATCTGCAGGAGACGTTGCTCCTTTCAAAAGTTCTAATAAAGGGTATAAGTCTTCATTAGTGATACCACAGTAGGTGCGTATCCACTGAATATCTCCTACTAATTTTTGTACGTCATTTACTGTTTGAATGTTAGCCCGAATTTGTATCTTGTGCGGTCTGACCTGTGTGTCAGTAATTTGCATTCCCAAGTAATTCCAAGGAGCCATTGTTTGTATTTTCTCGGTTGCAACAGATAGTCCAAATGCATTTAAACAACTGATTAACTCTGACATCTTATTATTAGGGAGTGGCTTAGGGCTTGCAACAAGGATGTCATCCATGTAATGATAAGTAATTAGATTAGGATTATTTGCCCTCCAGGGCTTAAGTGCCAAATCTACAAACCATTGACAAGTTGTTGGTGAATTTTTCATGCCCTGAGGTAACACTACCCACTGGTACCTTTGAGCTGGTGCTGCACGATTAACAGAAGGTACAGTAAATGCAAATTTATCACTATCATTCTCATGAAGGGGAATCGTAAAGAAACAATCCTTGAGATCAATTATCCAAAGGTGCCGATTTTCTGGAAGCATTACCCGTGAGGGCAGTCCTGGTTGTAATGCTCCCATATCTTCCATGCAAGCATTAATGGCTCTCAAGTCATGCAACAACCTCCATTTACCTGATTTTTCACCAGTTTGTTATCATGACCATATTGCAATACCACCTTTTGAAGATTGCTAACCATTTTCCAATCTAAAAGTTCCCATTCTCTGTTTCCATTTCTAACAACTACTGGCATAAGCAAAGGTGAAAAAGCAAAATCTCCCTGCAGGGTACAATTTTCCTCTACTCCTCTATACCGCTTTACGGGATCAAAATTTGGATTTACCGGCAGAATCCCACCCTTACCACCAACAGACTCTTTCGAAATCAAGCCCAACTGATTTTCAATATTTTGCAACCCCTGAGCAATTGATTCATGAGCCCGTTTATAGGCTTCCTTAATAGCTGATCGCTTTGACCCTTTATCTAAACGACTCATCTCAGCGAGGAGAGCTGACATCCCCGTGCGCTGTTTTTCCAGCTCTTGGCGGAGAGCCCGATATGGATTCTGAATCTTTCAAACGGTCTTCCTCTTCTTCGCTCTTATTGGTACCAGGATCCAAATCCATATCTTCAAGGAGGGGTGCCGAAGAAGTTTCTTTCTTTGCCTCAGGTCCAGGATAAGATGGTGGCAAAGAAGTAGATGGCAGCTCTTCATCTGGATTCCCAGGTGGCAATTTGTCATCTTTTCCCCAGGCTATTTTCTCGGCCAACGTTGCTGGACCGGCCTGAATATCTGGGTCCGGATCCGACAAGGGCAGCCACACCCCATCAATATCATTTTGACCAGATTCAGGCAACCGCACCGCCGCCTTTACGGCTGCGGCGATATCTGCCTCACTATGTAATTTTTCAATCATTAAACGCACAGCCCAATATTTTTTTTGCAAGTCCTTTCGCTTCTTTAGAGCCTATTTGAACATTTTCCCACAGCTCTTTCCCAACCTTCTGCCAAGCACTAAGGTTATAAACATCTTGAGCGGACGTTATTAACCTTCGTCGCCTACACCAAAACAGTAGGTCTGTTAGGGCTGTCTTTGTCAGTTCAGTCTTAGTTTTCTCTGCTAAATGCATAAGACTGTCTATGACAGCTTTCTCTACCGCTGCTAC
Organism: Dromococcyx pavoninus; assembly: GCA_033558185.1. Classification (NCBI taxonomy): domain Eukaryota; kingdom Metazoa; phylum Chordata; class Aves; order Cuculiformes; family Neomorphidae; genus Dromococcyx; species Dromococcyx pavoninus. The sequence continues at coordinate 135,487 of JAUMJL010000054.1, forward strand.
AGCGTTTCCCATCCTGCTTTTTATTCCCTGACTCACCAGTCAGCCGGGCACGATCCGCCTTTCTTCGGGCGCCCAGCTCTCTCAAACGCTGGCTGCAGGATCCTCGCTGACTCGCAGCTTCTATCTTCAGGCCTCGACTGGATCACGTTGGGGTCACCAGATGCTGTGGCTTCCCATGGCGACCGAAACAAGAACAACACATCAATATGATGCTCGTTTATTAGCTGCTTCAGCAGGGATTTATAGTGTGTGCTTCTTCCATACATGCAAGCATTCGTGACTTGGCAGATTGTGATTGGTTACATATGTCAATCCTTGTGCCTAACTTAAGCATTTTATTGGTCATTTTATGATCCCTTATTGGCATGTCTTAGAACACATTAGCACCTTTGTATCCTTTTTGTACTTTGCACAACTTATTCTAGCCAGACTGTTCTGACTGGAGTTTAACCCTCTCTGCTCCTCTTCAGAACTGTCCTTGAGGCCTAAAACTCCTGATAGTCATTCCGGATTGCCAGTGCCCCAACAGGAGAGGATGCATCAGTGCCTGGCAGAGCCCTGACAGGCGAGTGAGCTGCTCACGCACGGCCTCCTAGGAACAAGCGCTGCCAGTTCTAGGGATGTGGCAGCACCAGATTTTCTGCCCACCTTTCCCCTGGAAGAAGAGCGAGCTCAAGCAGATAACCCCAGATAGAGCGTGGGTTAAAACGGAGCCCCCTGGACCCACTTCTTTACAAAACAGTGGCCTGATTGGTTGGCATCTGAGCCCGAAAGCGTCTTAGAGGGGCCCGCATTCCTTGACAGAGCTTTCCCGAGGCATACACAGACGGAACGTTTGTTCAAACAAACGGATTTATTGGCATCTTTGCGGTCGCTCTCATGATGGTAACAGAGGTCTCTTCTGCAAGCCTCCGTACAGCCGCATCTTCCGTGCCTTCCTGCTGAGGGTGGTGCAGCAAAGCAGGTACCTAGGGTTCTCTACAGCTTATCCTCAAGAAGTGCCTGACGGTTGCTCTCAGTGGCATGAGCAGACGGTCACTGAGGTTGTCCTTCTGTGCTTTCAGATCTTTGGAGGAGAAACCCTTCTGCATGGCGGAATGCAGCCCATGTAGAAGTTGTTCTTCGGATGGGCTCGGCAAACGCCTTATCCACCTGGTGACCCTTAGCATCCTAAAAGGTCTGGTTGCTCGTCCCAGACACTGTCCTCCGTATTCCCCTCTTCCCTGTTTGAGCTTCCATGATGGCTTCCATTCTCAGACTCTCTGCTTCTCTGCCCATAGAGGGTTGGGAATGAGGATTGTGCTCCATCCATACTCTCTCCTTGTCCTAAACAAATATGTTTTGATACCTTGGCCTAGTCTAAAATCTTGTCCAAATTGGATTGTATCTAAAGGCAACTTACTATGAGCTCAGGAATGAACCATCTTGCTGTGTGGCAAGACTTGGAGTTTCAGAAGAAATTCTGCACAGCTAGACAGGGAGCTTCTCATTGAACTAAGACATAAGAAGAGAGTGGAGAAGAGGTGGAAACAAGGACAGGTGATATAAAGCAGGGTTAGGTACTTAGTGTCAAAATCATCAATAACAATTCTGAGCTGGAGCTGAGACTGCCAAGGTGCACTGACTGGAACCAGACAGATGCTGTTGGAACGCCAATTTCAAAGCAAGTTCATGAAAAGCACAGGCCCATAAGTGGCTGAAGAAACTCTCTTTATAATGGAGAAAAAAAGGCTTAAGTATTTAATGACTTTTTTTTTTCACCTCAGTCTTCACAAGCAAGTGCTACTTTGGTACTGGTGTGATTTAGGATGGAGAGGGGTGGGGTGGGGATAAACAAGTTATGGACTTTAAAGAAGTTAGATGTACTCAAAGCCATGGGGTTAGGTAGGGTTTACCTGAAGATGCTGGAGGAGATGGGTAATGTAATTATCAGATCAGTATACGGGGAGAATATTTTGAGATTAAGCTTTTTTAAATAGCAAGGGAGCTGTGAAGAAGAAAATGGAACACATGTGAACAATTTTAGCTGTAGCTGAGCTACTTTAGCTGCACTGGCTAGCATAATGAAAGTAATTCCCACAACTGAGTGAGCCATGGGATTTGCTTTTCATATTTCTTGTCCTACTTTTATGTTTACAAGTCATTACTTACAGCAGCTTTCATTTTTAAGATCTGGGATTTCATTTCTCCTATTTCTGATACAAAGATGAATGTTTTGCTGGATTTGTCACTGAGGGAAGAAGGAAAACTGCAACACTGGTGGAATGGTACTTTTAGAAGCTGGCCTTGAAACAAGCTTTCACAGCTGCTCCGCATGATAAACTGGTACTCTGGTGAAATACTCATTTGACATCTGGGGAAAAAATGCTGGGAGGAAGTGAGTTCTTACCACCAATGGGTTGAGTCCCAAAGTTTCTGCTTTGTTTTAGCTCAGCCAAATGCTCATCTGACTCATTTGGATTTCTCTTCAGAACTTAAATCTGCACAAGGACTGCAAGTCATCATTAAACTGACCCCTTTCCCACTCTTTCTACCCCCTACAAGTTACAGACTGTTCAGTTTGTGAGTTGTCACTTGTGAATCTTCATTTCCGGAGTCTGGCATCCAATCTGCCTAAGATACCCATTATGTTCATCCTATCTCATCTTTCTCTATGTTCTTTAATACCCATGACCAACCTTGCTACCCATGCTTCTTGAGTACTGCAGCAGCAAGAGGGAGCACAGACCTGCAAAACAGGCAGAGTAACAACCCATCTCACACTGTTACCTTTCTCCTAGAGGGGCAACTGCTTTGTCTGTCTCTTCTCTGCTGTTTTCCCAGAATTTGTAGGAGTAGAATCTCTTGGAGATCAGCAGTTCTCTCAGTTTAGGGCAGGTTTGGCTAGAGTATTCAAAAGTGAAGATGGGCAGACAGACAATGTGCGCAGACAATTTCATTTAGAAACCAAGCTAAAATTATAGTGACTCTGAGAAGGAAGAGAAAAAAAGGAAGTGAAGGCTGGAAGCAAGAGATAACAACTTAGTCTAATTTTCCCTTTCTTTTACATCATTGGGAATTCTGCTGAACTAGACCCTGATTTAGCTGTGTATATTTCAAAGAAACATATTTAATTTAGGAAGGGAATAGTGAAGCTGTAATTTAAAAAAATGAAAAAGGACGCATTATAAAGGAAGTAATGGTTTTTTTTCTTAAAATTTTCTGTTATATGTTAATATTTGGATATCTATTTACACTAACAACTGCTTTGAGGAATAATTAAAGGAAAAATGACTGGCTTTGGGGCTAGGTGAGGATATAAAATAAATGTCTTGATACTATGGAAGAACTAGAGAAATAGAGAGAGATTTTACATTACCAGTTAAGAAACAGTGAAAAGAACTCGTTTAAGACTGAGTGCATAACCTCAGCATTACTATTTGCTGTCTTGCTGTGCTTAGGCAATTTATGTGATCTTAATGTATGTGCTTTTAATGAGCATACAGGTGATGCAGTGTCAATGTATATATTGAGATCAATTCACTTGCACTTGGGTTACCAGCTGTATATTCTGAGTGCCTATAATGAAATGTAGTTATTACAGAGTTTGGGTTTCCTAATTATTTAAGACTAAGACTGTATTAGGATCTTTTATAGCGTCATACATGTTAATATACTTTCAACCTGCTTCCTTCAGACTCAGCACAGGATGAGCACTTGCTTTGTCAGTCTGACCACACAGTTTCATAATCATTGAACACTGGCGTTACTAGTCCTTATGGACTTCATTTGGCAGCGAATGAGCTAAACAGCGGTTAAAGATTTCATTTGGGCAAGAGCTGAATCATCTGTTTAAAGTTATGAGAATTCTGCTGGACAAAAATGTGCTTTCTCCGAGTCATGCCTAGGGTTGCCCTGGTTCACCACCCATACTCAGGCACAAGGGAGAAAAGGCAAAGATAGAAGGGGAGAAGCTTTTATGAGACAAACTCGTCTTCCTGAGAGCTTGCAAATGGCTCTGGGCACCTGCTGTGTGCAATCTCCAGATGTCTAGAGGTGAAAACCAGGCAGGAACCAAGTCTGTAGCTTAATTCCTTGAGGAGATAGAGAGCACACAGGCTTGTGGAATAAGAATCAGTGGAAGTTCATGGTTATTGTGCTTAAATTAACAGAACATACTTCTTTAAAAAAACAGACTAGGCATCCTCTGTCAGAAGGGTGTCTATTTCCTGACAACCTTGTTTGCTCCTGCTTCTTTCTTCCTCCTGTCCTTTTCCCCAAATGGGTTTTCTGTGTTATTCTTTTCAGGTGTCTTTGAGAGGGGCTCAGCATCTTCTTACAACACAATTTCTTGCTTAGTTGTCACTTACCTCAGGTATTCAGAGATGAAAACTGGTGTGCCCTGGACAATAGTTAAGAGTGTCCAAGAGTGATATGTGAAAGTGGATGGTCAGGCTTCATTGTTCCTGTGCACCCTGTGCTCAGTGTAAAAGTTGTCCTTGTCTCCTCCCATGGATCTTGTGTCACCGGGAGGCCAGATATAGCAGAGAAGGCAAAGGAGACCCATGCTCAAAATATCGTTTTCCACCTGACCTCTACATGCAGATACCTGATGGGTTTCAAAAGCCAAACAGACATTTCGCAGGGGCTGCAACAGGCGGGGCTGTTTGTGGGGCTGCTGTACACTGCACAACTTGCAGTCCTAGGCAGTCAAATTGGCTGAAGCTTAGTATGATTTATAGGGGAAATTCACTGTAAAGGATGAATAACTATGTGCAGTGGAACTTCATGAGCTTATAAAAACTACTCTTGATTACGTAGAAAGAGAATGGCTAAGATCTGAAACTGAACTGTTAAGTTCCCACTTTCTCATCTTATTTGTGAATTCCAGTTTTGGGCTGTGCTTTGAGCTGTAATCAGTGTTTTGAAAGGACAATCTCAGAGGATGAGGAGTGACTAATACCGTTATTCTCCTTTTAAATTGCTTGTACAGAGTTTCTCTTTTTGATTAGTAAGAAGAATTCTCTACCCAAAAGACCAAACTACTTGCAGCCTCTGCATACATACTCAAGGATTACTTCCATTTAAGACATTACTTGGATAATTTTCAAAATTTGCTCAGCATTTTCATTTTCCATCTCCCATTTCTTATTTTGCTCATATTCTCCTCTGTTTTTTTCTTCACAGAAAGATCTTGCCTCTATTCCTGCAATAGTTTTGAAGACTTAGTGTGCAGATAGTGAGTTTAAAAATTACCCCTCTTGTGGTCTTCCAGCTCCATTTGCCTTCCCTAAAGAAAGGGACAGCCTTTGCTAAAGAGGTCATCACCTCCATATTTTAGAACTCAGCAATTCAGGAGCAAGTAAAAAAATCCAAACTCTTCTGCTCAGGAGTTGCGTGTCAGCTCAAACATCAAAGTTAACCATCAAAATTAAGCACAGGCAGAGACCAAATCCACACATCCAAATCCAGCTTGAGACAGCTATGCTTCAGGAAAGGGAAAACTTTCCTTGTCTTGCTTCTTTTGAAGATGCTAATTTGTCTGCTTGTAATAGGCTCCCTGTTCAATGCAGGGCAGAGCAATTACCTGTGGCTCAAGCTTCAGCAGTTTGTGGCTCTTCTTTTTCTACTTCCCAGTTTCAGAAGAGATCACCGCACTTGGTTTGAACTTCCCTTCCAGCAGATGGTTGTCTCAGTTTCCCAATAAGCTAGTCGAGCCTTATTAGGCCTGATAACACTTTCTCTTCCTAAAGACACTGGCACAGAAAAGCCTCTGGCCTTTGCAGTTCTCTTCTGGGTCCATCACAGCCTCTCAGGAGAAGGTAGTGTGTTTGGGAGTGCAAGGGAATAAAGCTCAACCTAAATACAGAGTTTCCTCATCTTGATGAGGCACTCCTGGAATGAAATATTCCCATCTCTGACCTGTACTTAGCAGTTGTTATGAACTTAATCTTTATTTTTTATCAGTTTTACAGTTCGAATTTGTTGGGAACTACAGAGGTGTGTAGAACACACTTAGCCACAGCAGTCTTTTTAGAGATTTCAAAGAACTCTTTATTATTTGACAGTTCTCATTCAATAGGAGGTAGACATTTGTGGCTCACAAATTCATAACATTATTTTGTTTTTCTTTCAAAATTAGCACTTAACTAGTATTTCTAATAATACTGCAGCTAAACATATTCTAAATATGACAAAATATTGAAAATACAAACGTGCAGGGGAAGTCATATATTTGATTAAAATCTTCACTGCTTATGCTCAACACTTTAATCTAATCTGTCCATTGAAGCATAGTGGTTTCTTGGTCTTTCAGAATGCTTATCTGATAATGAGCTTTTAAGAATAGAGATGGGACTAAATTCAAAAAGAGTATTCAAATCTCTGAGTACTAGAACGTGTAGATAAACTGGAGCTTATATTAAAAGCAGCTGCTGTGCTAACAGTCGACAAAACCAAAGATAGGCCTGAAGTTGAATTATTTATTGAAATATTGTAGTATTTGGTTATGGTGGGATGTGGTTTTCCATGTGTTATTCTACCAAACAAAACCCAATTCCACTTTGAGATCAGAATCATTATCTTCTGGAAGGCATAAGCTGTTACTTGCGCATGCTGCCAAGCTACACACACAGCCACCGGCTGTGGCTTTGGCAGCTGGTCCTAAATAATTGCCTCCAGCAAGATAAACATGGTCCTGGAGTTTGACCAACTAGTTTTTAGAATAAGGGACAAATAGAAGAGAGCTATGCACTGTGGGAAACCACGAGATTAACAGGAAAAAGATTAACACTGTAAGAATATTGCTATATCAAGGCAAAAATACTCATACATTTTATACTTATAAGGTACAATTTATACAAGCAATTTAGAACAATCTGTGATTTTACCTTTGCTACATCCCACAAAGAATATCTCCTTTCCTACAGTGCCATTTTATTGAGTAATTGTCCCAAGACATTATACTTTCTACAAACAAATCATAGGCAGAAATGTAAGTGTGAAGGGAAATACATTGCTTCAGTTTGTGGAAGAATATGTACCCCACTCCTGCTTGGCATGAAATTTTGATCTGATTTACTTACAACTGTCCATACAATCTGCTCTTATTATTTAGCTTTGCACAGGAACTTGAGTCTTGAAGAACAATTTGCCTAATTCTTTATACTGCTGTTGCACAGGCACAGACTTGACACATGCACCTCTCTCTTCTCAAGCCAAACCCAAGTGTCAAGAGGAATAACATAAAGAATGCTGAGATTTGTTTTGAGTTAGATATGGATTTATATTTTGTGGCACGCACTAAACTCTAGTATTCCATTAAGATTAAGGAGAAAATTCAGTTTTCACTGAGGATTTATTTCAGTTGCATGCAAATTTCTGGATGATGAGGCTGCTATGATTTTTCAGCATCTATAAGGAACAGAATTATTTTATCACAAAAGAGACTTTTGAGAAGAGGGAGCTCAGAGAAGACAGAAAATATAACTTCAATGTCATCTGAGTTTGAGACAATTAATTTTCCTTCTTACCAAGTATCTCATCATACTTCTACTGTTCCCTGCCTTTTGTGAAAACCCAGAATGTTTTCTCCCAAAATATGCACTAAGAATTCCTTCCCCAAGCACAGAGGTTATAATAAACAGAGGGGATTATCCCCACTTTGGGATAGCACTAAAAAGGTAATGCCAGCCTTAAAAAAGCATGAATGCAAAGTACATGAGCACTGTACAATTACTCTGTTTGTGCAGTCAGTTGCAGTAATTGGATAATTGGGTACACAGCTGCCCAACCACATGGGTAACTACTCATTACTAAATTATATGTGAGCAATGTATAAAAATCCCCAGCGTCTAAAAGCCTTTGTTACAGAAACTTTTGCTTCATGAAGGCTCATCCTGCCTAAAAGAAGCAAGCCTGTGCACCATGATCTTTTGTTTGTTCATTCTTTTTGAACTAGGAGAATGTAGGCAGAAAAAGAAACACAACTGAATGGGAAAAGAGGCTGTTACGAGCATAAGTTCTTGCTTTTCTCTTCTACTGATCCACAGAGCTTTTCAAGGAATGCCATGGGAAGTTGTTATGTTTTTACCTCTCCTGCCTTTTCACAACTCTCATTTCAGTTACTTTCATAGGAATAATGAATGACTTGGGAATGTCCCAAACCTGCAGAATTTTTTGGAACTGAGCCTTGGCAATGGTAAACATATGAAAAGACAGATTGCCATAAGTGGACAACACATGGATAGTCAACAAAGAGTTACCAGCAGGACTACGTTTTTCACCTGAGAGCTCTAAAGATGCAAAAGTGAAATAGTAGAACTACTAGTTCGAGTGTACAGTCACTTACCTCTCACCTACAATGAATAACCTGGATAACAGAGAAAGGTCAAGGACAACTCTCTATACAAGATCTCCAAGGCCAGCTCTCTACAGGACATCTCTACACTTTCTATGGGGACAACTCTAAGTGGCATCTGGGGCTGCTGGTTCCCTGCATTTCTGGTTGCCCAGCACTGAGGAGGTGGATGGCATGATGGGAAGTCATGCCTGTAAGTGCCTCAATTTAAAAAAAAACAGCAATCCCCACCCCTCCCCCCCCAAATAATAAAACAAAGGGAACAAAAATCCAACCCAGCAATTGGACCTCCCTGCATCGAATTTTACCCAAAGAGAGTCAGCTATGTAGCGATATCCTGCAGAGTGTTATCCTGTGGAGAGCTGTTCTGCAAAAAGTTGTCCACAAAGAGTTGTGCCTTTCCCACCAGAGGAATGGAAACATAGCAAACCATGCTGCCTGTTGTTGAAAAGAGTTGCAAGGATTTTAAAAGATTACACACCGGTTTTGGACATTAATAGAAGAGCGGAATTATTGGATATGTAGGCAAACATGGTACATCGAGCAAGACTTTTCAGAGTTTTGTAAAGGGAATTTGTTCATTGTAAAACTATCTGTTTTCTGAAGGAATGAACATGATATGGGAGATATAGCTGATATAGTCTTCTTGGATTCTTGAAAAGCACTTGTCAAGACCACTCACCGAAAGGTCTTAAAGAAATTAATATTGGATGACATGGACAGTGCTGATGTGGATATGCAACCAATTAAAAGAAAAGTAGTTGCTTTTCTCACAGAGGGAACTTACCACTGTGGTCCCATAGGGACTTACCCGAGGAGCTGTGCTCTTCATCATATTCACAAATGAATGGAAAAAGCAAAAACTAGCAAAGTGTGAGGAGCTGCTATAGCTTCTTGTGATACTGAGTGGTATGGCGGGACAAGAGGATGTATGAAAATACAAAAAGCGTTCACAAGTGAAATCCTAATTTAATGTATACAATTATGGGTTCTGAAAAAGGTATTATCAACTAGTAGAAAGACTCTGAAATTATAATAGGAAGTTCTGTAGTAACGTCAGCGTAGTGCTGAATGGCAGTCACTGTGAAGCATATTACTAGGGAAGGAAGGGAGAACAACCCATAATATGATATAAGGATATAATATTTTGAATGCCATGGATATTTTTAGCCATCGTATTACTATATATATAAAAAAGGACCAAATATCACTATATATATAAAAGAATAGGACCAAATTAAGGGGCATAGTAGAATGACAAGGACGATCAAATGTGTGAAATAGGCTCAATACAAAAACATCAAACATGCACAGTCTCTCGGTATGAAAAAATTGACTCAGAGGAGATATGAAAGAAAGCTATAAAATCATATATTGGATGAGGATCAATAAGGAAGGATCATTTTGTTTTTCAAAAATAAAAGGGAGCATCCAAAGACATCACCAGACAGCAGTTCAGCTATGGAACCCAGGAACAGGGATATTCTAGGTATTAAAAATTGACACTGATTCGTAAAGTGATTATACAAATTCATGAAAATAAAATAAAATAGTAAAAAAAACCAACCCCAACCCCCCCCACAAAACCACAAACCCCCCCTGAAACACCTAATTTTATTTGATGATAAGATTAAACATGCATTTCTGGCTCAGGAAATGATTGTATAGACAATTGTCCCGGATGGGCAAGTATTCTGGGAGAGTACCTTATGCTTGTCCTGCATTTTTAGCCTTTCTTATATCTGCTTTTGTTCACCATCAGACACTTAAGTAGATGGATTTGGTCCAGTTCTAAATGATTGTTATTACTGTCAGTACAGGGATCTTATGAATTAGGAGATGTCTCATTAGGAGACTTCAGTTATTATAACAAGCAATGTTGCTGCTTTCACTATTCCTTTATGATAACTTTAACTTTTTAAAAGTGCTACACATTAAGAATACTTACCTTTTTTTTAGCACATAGTTGCTATGGAAATAAACAATAACTTGACACAAATCTACACTCTTTTTGTTTTCATGGGTAATATCTTTGAGAAACTCCAAATCAGTGAGGCAAAGAAACAATTCATGAATGAATTTTGTTTTGTAACCCGCACACACAATTCCTGAGCTGACAGGAAATTATTTTTAGAGTAACTAATACATATAAAAACCAGTCACTATGTAAGGGAATTTTACAGTTTACCTGTTACCGTATCATGTTGAAAAACAAGCAAGTGTCCCAGCAGGAAAGTAGAGGGGGGGGAAAAAAAAGGGTTTCCAGCTTATTTTTAAAATAATTCTCAACTTTTGAAAATTATGATTAATAAAAGGGCCAGTGCCAGTAGGCAGCAAATCTCACACCCTTCAAACAGTTTTGATTATAGTGTTGATCTCAAATGTCTGCTTTTTTTTTTCCCCTTTCTTTTTTTTTTTAATGCATGCAAAACATGCTTTTTGTCTTTTTGTCTTTCTTGTTCTGGCTTCTAGACTTTATCTACTTTTATTTTGCTTTTTCACCATAATGCTAGCATTTTCGTTATCTGGGGTTTAACAGTCCTTACCTTCTTTGCATGTGCTTGAAGTACATTAGAGATGCTCCCTGATTTTTTTTATATCTGAAACATTATTCAGTTCTGGATTCCTCAGAACAGTTAGAGTGAGCCCAGAGGAGGCCACAATGGTGTTCAGAGGGCTGGAGCATCTCCAATATGAGGGCAGGCTGTGAGAGCTGGGCTTGTTTTGCCTAGAAAACGGAAGGCTCTGAGGAGACCTAGTAGGGGCCTTCCAGTATTCAGAGACGTACAGGAAAGCTGGGGAGGGGCTCTTTATCAGGAAGTACAGGGATAGGATGAGAGGCAATGGTTTTAGGCTGAAAGAGAGGAGATTTAGATCAGATATTAGGAAGATATTTTTTACTGTGAGGGTGGTGAGGCACTGGCACAGGTTGCCCAGAGAAGTCATGGATGCCCCTTTCCTGGAGGTGTTCAAGGCCAGATTGGATGAAGCTTTGAGTTACCTGATCCAGTGGAAGGTGTATCTGCTCACAGCAGGAGGTTTGGAACTGGGTGATCTTTAAGGTCCCTACCAAAGTAAACCATTTTATGATTGGCCAGCAGTGGCCCAGGTGGCCAAGAAGGCCAATGGCATTGTGGCCAGGTGGCCAAGAAGGCCAATGGCATCTTGGCCTGTATCAAAACCAGCATGGCCAGCAGGACCAGGGAGGTGATTGTGCCCCTGTACTCTGCACTGGTGAGGCCTCAAGTACTGTGTTCAGTTCTGGGCCCCTCAGTGCAAGAAGGACGTTGAGGTGTTGGAGCACGTCCAGAGAAGGGCGACGAGGCTGGTGTAGGGGCTGGAAAACAAGTCCTGTGAGGAACAGCTGAGGGAACTGGGGCTGTTTAGCTTGGAGAGGAGGAGGCTGAGGGGAGACCTCATCACTGTCTATGGCTGCCTGAAAGGAGGCTGTGGGAGAGCGAGTGTTGATCTCTCTCACAAGTGGCAGGTGATAGGACAAGAGGAAATGGCCATAACTTGCACCAGGGGTGGTTCAGACTGGATATCAGGAAGAATTTCTTTACCGTCAGGCCCTGGAACAGCTGAGCAGGGAGGTGGTTGAGTCACCATCCCTGGAGGTGTTTAAAAAGCTGGTAGATGAGTTTTTGAAGGACATGGTTTAGCAGAAGATGGATACCATTAGACTCGATGATCTCAAAGATCTTTTCCAACTGGAAGATTCTATGATTCTATCATTGTATGATTCTGTGATCATCCTTGTCATTTTTCCTTCTGAGAGCCCTCAAATAGTCACATTTACACTCTCGCATTGGATGCAGAGGCACAGAGAAATGGCAAATTCCCTTCAGTTACTCAGCCAGCTGCTGAAGATGGTCAAAATGAAGATGGCACAAAGTAGGTTCTTTCTGAAGTGCTGAAAATTGTACAGTCTGTGAAATTTATTTAATAAGTTTTACAACTGGAGGCAGTCTTATGTGGTAGCACTGCATAATTATTACTACACGAAGTTGCAGATAAATAATGTTTGTTCCTTTTACTTGGAGGGGCTTTTTGTGGCTACACTGCTGAAAGTACTGCTGTTCTGCCTAACGGTTCTGGCTTGTGACTATGTCATGCAATTTCCTGACCACTCTGTCTACCAGCTGAGCTTTGGCAAGTGGGAAGAGCACATCTTACAATACCTGACAAGGTAGCATCTTCAGGAGCCAAATACTTCTTCCTCTTGTGTGTTCACCTACTGTATATGTATCAAATCCATGCAGCTCCCCTTGTCAGAGCTCCCAGTGTATATACCACAGCTTTTTGAAAGCATTAACCACCAGGGACATGCTATAGTCACGTACGTGGAAAAAGGAAATGAGAATGATAAAAACAAATGCCAAGTAAAGCAAGAGTTTAGTTTTGGATTGAGTTCACAAAATACGTAGTCATCAATAGATTTTATGAACCACACATACATAACTGCAGACATTCAAGAAATTCAACATTAATAGACATATTAGAGGACCAGTGAAGAACTGGCATCCTAGTCTGTAGCCTAATAAGACTGATGCTCCTTGCACCTCTTGGACCCCAAAAATAATGCATATTGCCGTGGCTGTTAGTATTAAAGGCATAACAGGTTTAACTCTGTGTAAGTTGTGCCCAAGGTCTGTGAAGTGGCAGAACCTGTAGGACTGGCATTTGGGTGCTGGTGGATTTGGTTCCCCAGCAAATATATGCTGGCTGTACCTGCCCTGAAGCTAGGTCTTGATCTCCAGCCATCATGGAGATGGCCTAAAATGCCAAAGGAAGTGACGCAAGCTACACCTGCTGGTCAAGCATAACCAAAGAGACCCAACGTTGGTATTTGGGTTAGTATGAGGCACAGAGTGCTCATACTACTTGGGATGCAGCAGCGCAGTCGAGCAGCACAACTGTCTTTATTCCTTTGGATCCAGGATGCCATTCTCGTCCCACATGCCTTCCCAGCAGCCTTGGATAGTTTCACTTCAGGAAGCCAAGGTTTCATGGCTAAACTTTTGAAAATAACCCAACAATAAAATGTCTCACAAACTTAAACTCTTCTTTATCCTCTCAGTATCCTCACAATTTAAATATAAAGTATAAAAATCTTTTAATTCCAGTTCTGTGTGTGTCAGTTTTCTCATTTTGTTTAAAAGGATATAGGAAATAACACAGTAAAGAGTATGTCAGCAGATTCAGGATCATGAAGCAGTATTTGCTGGGGCAGTTTATCTTACAATTGGAACGAAGCAGGATGAATAATTTTTCATTTCGTAATCTTGGAGACACAACACTGTACAACAATTAGGCTCATGTATTCAAGCCTCTATGATTAGCATTTCATTCTGCTGAAAATCTACTATAAGCTGAGTTTTCTTGTAAGTTTCAAACACAGGAGAAGAACTAATTTCTGGTTTGAATTCATTCAGACAACATCACCTCAGCAACCACAGAACAGTTATCAAAGTAGAAGAGCAGTGTTTGCAGATGTCAGACTTGTGGTGCTCATGTGTATCATGTCCTGATCTTTGAAGCAATAGCATGGCACCATAGTGTCCTGTGCCTTGGTAGTGTGGAGTGGTAGCTACTCAGACTAAAAGCCCTTATACAATGTCTGTCACTTATAATATCTCTGTATCGTGTAAATAATCTCCATGAAAACCCAAAGTAATGGTAGAGATTGTTTAATGACACATAGTAAGAGTATGTACAACTGAAATATAATTAGTAAAGGATCAGACTTATGAATGTTGTAACAACCCGGAAATGCTTTATATATTTGAGATAACCCCTCAACCCAAGATAAGCTATGAATACTTCACCTGTATCTGGACAGGTCTCTAGGAGCTGATCATAAAATGCATGAGTAATTTCCCATCTGAATTAGGGAAGTAGTAGAAGTAGCTCAAAGATCAATATCAAAAGCAGCCTTGAATGTTCAAGGCAACAATTTCCAGGTAAGCCTGAATACCTCATTGGCACTGAGAAAAGAAAACTGAAATACTGTATTGATAAAGCTAAGAGAGAACAGCATTCAGCTCTTGGGCTGCTGCTGGAGTTGATGCTGCACTTTTACTGACCAAGGCCTAATTTAGGGATTGTGGATGAAGGACATGAAAACTTCCTTGAAGCAATCTCTTGGCAAGCAGACTGAGCTAAGCTTAAACCAGACTTCACTGCTCCACTCTGCCTCCAGGAACCACATCTCCAGTTTTGCAATGAGGACATCAACCTTTGTATCTTCCAGAATAGTCCCTTCCATTGTCACCTGTAAAGAGATGAGTCCAGAGTAAAGACGGTAAGTTTGGTTTGTACTCTCTTTCTGAAGGCAATAAAGCCAAATCAGCCAGCATGTGATTGCTCCCAGAGATGTCTTTATTGGAGATGTCAAAACACTAGCACTCATCTGCTGGGAACGAATTTCTAAGCAGCAAGGAATGGGTATTAGAAAGACACTTTGCAGCTTCAGGCAGACCTTAACCCACCACAGTGGCATCTCTGTTGGTTAGCAGAAATACTTACTTTTCTCTAAGCGTTCAAAATGTCTTTCTGGCAATTGATCATAGCTTGAATGCCATGGGGATCTCACTCCAAGTGCTACTGCTAAGAATTTGAGACGTGTCTGGCTGAAAGACCTTGCTGATATGTTAGCAGATTATAATTGTTGGACAAAGATACTGGAGACCTCAGGAAACTCCAGCTCTGTACCTGTAATGATACCATAAGGCTACTTGCCCCTCTGTATGGGATTTCACCATCTCAGTGGGCTAGTCACAGGATCCAGGCTCCAGCTCTTTACTCTTCCTCTGTAGTTTAAACACATCCTTTCCCAGAAGAGCACTGACAGTGCAAGCTTCTGGGTTGCAACTGAAACCCTCAGGAGCCACAAGACAGATGTAGACGCACTCCACAGAAAACATAGGCTCATGCTAGTACTGTACTTAAGATGGACCTCAGAGGTTTACAGAAAGCATAAGCTTATTCACCCTTCATGGGGCAGCTGAAGGAGGAAGAAATTGTAGTTGTAGTGGATACCAGCAGCCCCTGGGTTAATATGAGGGAGTTCTTTCCCACTGTTTAGATTACAGCACAGATTAGCTGAATGTGTCAAAATATTTTGGTTTTACCCTAGTATAGAAATGGTCTTAGCTCGAAATCCTCAGTGTTAATTTCCTTTTATGCAAGTTAAGGCATGCTTGGCCTGGACGGCAGACAAACTGCTGCAACTCAGTTACGCTATAGCTAAGGAGCAGTAAAACGCTGAGACTTTCATAAGCCAGGAGTCCACACACAATCTCTTTCTCCTCAGCAGAACAAACCCAGTAGGAAAGTGGCATTTTTCTAGTCTCCAGTAAAGCCTCCCGGGCAAGAACAGCCTGTAGACCTGTCTGTCTGTGGCTGGTGCAACCCCCTCCCTGAGCTCTGAGGAACCGTACCCTAACCCTGTGGCCTTCGCAGAGCTGGTCCCCTGCCAGCAACCCAGGGGGTTGGGACACTTTGCTTCTTATTGTTCTGATTCCTGCCGCCCTCCCACTCTGCCTCTCTTCTGTGTGTCTTTCTAGCCCTGGCTGAGTGCCCCTGAGTGAGCAGGCCTGCATTCAGACTTACAAATCTGGCAAATGACAGGAATTAAGCTTCCTGTTGTTCACTGCTGGCAGTCCTTCCTCACCCCTCCATCACGTCTGATGGTGAAGCCAATAAATCACGGTTGAGGACCACCACATTCACTGCAAAACCTCAGCAGTGTCATGGAAAGCCTCCCCCCATTTCCCCAAATCAGGATTTGGTTAATTTGTTTAATTATTGTCTTGAAGAGAGCATAAAAGTTGTATAGCAGCATTTGGGCTCTAATTATTATCTCCAAGTGCCTTATGCAATGACATTAAATCACCCTACGTAACAAGCTCTTCAACAGGACAGGTATTTTTTTGTAGTTTCATTATGATGGCAAAGTCTGAAAGAGGAAGGAAGTCACTGTTGCTTGTATTTACCCTTCCCATACCAGTGTAGAAGTACCTGTGCAACCTTCTGATGATCTCTGACAACAATGTTAACGCTGTATTTCCTTCATTCCCCTGGTTAGAATATTTCAAAAGAGTGACAAATGGACAACTGCTTCTTTCAGGTCTCATCAAACCCACCACAGGTCTCTTCCAAGGCTTCTCTTCTTCACGGAAGACCTCCCAGGCCTCTTCTGCTGGTGTCACCATGTTGGCAATGGTGGTGATGGCATTTGCCAGAAACGTACCTTAAAGTCACCCGAGTCCCGTAGTGACATGTGGAGCCTCCCTGAGGACTCCCTGCCTCTAGTAATCAAAAAGGAAACGACACCATGTGTATCCTGTCTGGGAGGCAGAGGCACTACATGGCCACCACATGCAAAACCACTCTGCTATGACCTTTTTCTGGGCTTGGTGGAAGCAGGGCAATGGTCATGGCTGCTGCATTGCTCTCCACCTCTCTGCTTGCGAAGGCTAAGTGACCAGACCTGGGGAAAGGTTTCTGTCAGGTAGTCCTCTTCATGAGTCCCTCCCAGGACAACATCTCTTCTTCATGAGAACACTGATGTCCCAAACACATGGGTTTTTAGATTGGAAAGAATTTTAGTTAATCCCTTCGGTTGATACAGACGTGACCTACAAGTAACCTGCGTTACAAACTTAATTGAAAACATGAGACACAAAACACTAAGTGTGCATTGGCTTTTGAAAGGTGTTTGCAAGGATTACTTTTCATATCCTTTGATCTTTTCAATCTTTTAAAGGTTTAGTATTTTAATTTCTGATTAATTTTATTTTCTTCCAGCAGCTTGCAGATCAAGTGAGGAAAAGGCACTGCTTCATGGTGGCATTTTTATGTTCTTTTGTTGCATAAAGGAAAGCTGATGAAGATTTACATCAGATTTGTGTTTGAAGAACACAAATGAATCCAGTGTGAGTTACATTTCTCATCCTCAAACCTCTTTAGTTTTCAAACTATATAAGTAATCATGGGAAGCAGAGTTAATTTTGCAGTACTGAATTACTCTCATATCATATGTATGTACAAATGCCTGGATCAGCTCAAGCACGTTTGTGAGAAATGATCTGTCAGACAAAGTGTAGGAAATACAGTGCAAAACAACTGTCACCAATCCTTTTGTAGATGTAAAAACGTATTTTAGCTGCTCAAGCATAGGAAAGCCTGTTTTGATGAAAGCACTGATGAATGCAATCCTTTTTGGTTATGTGGATTAAAGTGCTTCCTGATGTGTAGCCCTTGGCAAAGCTTCCTATACTTTTTCTTGAATAATCATTCAAGCAGATATTCTTGGCATGCCATTTCTACTTAGAAAAATGCAAGGTAAGGTGTACCCTGCTTATTCCCTTGTTGAAATTAATTGTCTCGTGAAAAAAATGCAGAAGATGGTCACTATGAGAAGATGTGAGAATCCTTCAGAAAAGCCCATTTGCACCCATAGGACTGTCCATCCTCCCTTCCTCTCCTGCAGAGGAGTTTTAATATTTTCTTTCTATCCCAATCTCTATCTGCTTATGGGGATGTGAGCAGAGCTTGCCTGTGACTACACCATATGCACTGCTGAAGGTGAGCTCAAACTCCCAAGTGGTCCATGCACCCAGATGGCCCACAGAGTGAGCCAGGATGCGGGCTCCTCCAAGGTACCCTGTAGGGTGCTCTCAGGACAGCACTGCACTCTGCTCCTCAGACAGTGTTGTGCTTCACTCATCCTTGCAGCTGCAGGTTTCTTCAGAAGTGTTCAGCTTATACAGGCGTGTAAAAACATGGTCAAGGACATTTTGGAAGCATGGCCAAGGACACGGTTTGAAGATCCCAGCTATGCCCTCTGCCTCCTCTTTCTGCAGCTTTTGTCTCTGCACACAATGTACTTATTAGTTTGCAGGAGAATATGTTGTTTTCTAGTTCTTACAGAAGTCCTATTCCTCTTCCCATCAAAAACAGCAATTGTGTTTGTGTCCAAAGCACTTCGACCTACCAGGTACAATTAACGCCTTCTGTAAGTCCTCTTTTATCAGGGAAGTCAGAGCAAGGATAAGCTTGGCCAAGGGTGAAACCTATGTTCAGTGTTATGCTCCTGATGCTTGAATGTTATTGTAGCATTTAAAGAACAATAGCTCGCTGACATCGTTGCTAGCTATACCAGGGCATATTTTACTAATGTATACACCAGGGTCCTGGCCAGCTCTGTCTAACAGCTGCCAAGAGTTATACTTGTGGTTGCCTAAGAAAGTCTCATTTGTTTGCCTGCCTGGGTACAGATGTTGGACCCAAATTACCTCGCAGCACAAGGTCCCTCTTTGGCTTCCAAAATATCTCCTAGTCATTGAATTCCTTCAGGCTACCTCTGGCCTTTAGCTAGCACATTCTAACCTGCTTTTTCCAGTGGAAGCAATGCTGCTTTTGAATGAGAATTGTGCCCAAGTTGGTATGGGGATGGCAGGGAAGGAACACCAGTGCAGGGTGCCTATTATATAGGAAAAATGACAATGCAAGAATTGAGGGAGCCACGGGAAGGATTACTTGAGTCTGTTTCTAATGTCCATTTGTCACAAGCTGGCTGAGCCATTCTCTGACAGCTCTCTAGGCTGAGTCCAAAGCCTGCATTCAAAATGGGACCACTTGGATCTGAGCAGCTCAGCATGGCCCGAATGCCGGAATACCATCCTGGAAGAGGCCCTGCTCTGGATTTCCTCTCAGAGCTTTGGTTCAGCCCTCAGGCACATGCAATTGTTGAAGTAAAACCAAACAGCTTTGCTACAGGGGTCTGCACAGCAATACTGGCACAACGACTCCTTCCTCAGTTTCCACACTAAAGCAGAGATCTTCTGAAGTTTCTTCATGCCTGTGATCAGGCACAACACATGCTTGTTCAAGTGAGTCATTTTCACTTTCAGTGACTAAGCCATCCAACTTGTGTGAGGGAGGGAAATTAGAATAGTAATAATAGTTTGCACTACCACTGGAACACTTCAAAGTGCTATCTAAGCAGCTTACCTTATCAGGGTTTTTCTGAGAGATGGCAATCATACAACTGATATTTCATGATCATTTCTGTCTATTATCTTTTTAAACTGCTCATTGCTTTTTTTTCTGCCGAACGTACTGCACTTCCGAGACCTTTGAGCTCCTTCCTTCCCCCAGCCATAATCAATGATCATTTCCAGTTTGGAAAATAATACAGTGAGTTGCGCTGTAGTGAAAGCAAACTAGAGGCACAAAATACTCATCTGTTTTTTTAATGCAACCTGCCAGTGTTAAAGACATCAGCTGTTGCAATGTCTACAAAATAACCAGCTGCCAAAGAAGCCAGAGGGGGCAAGTCCATCTCCTTAAGCCCTTGGGACTGCTGACCTCTAACAGAAGTTGAGAGACAGCTCAAGAAGGCAGATGCTGCTGCAGATTTACATACATTTTATTAATATTAATCTAGGAACTTCTTCAGTCAGTTTCCTTCTTTGCTCTTCAGTTGTTCTCTCCAATGCTGTGTGTGTGGTAAGAATGTGTACAGGAGAGTCTAACTGAGAAATTATACTAATCACAAATAGATTATTGATTGAATTGGGAGATACAACAGATCAAACTAAGCTGCATGGCTGAGTATTTGGGCTGTGTTCTCATTCTGTAAATGCAAGAAAGATGTCAAAAAGAGTATTCTTCTGGGCCAAGAAACTACTTCTCTTGCCATAGATTGAGTCAGTAACAACTGAGGGGTGTTCTGAGACCTGTCTGAAGGACACGTGCCCACTCAACCCCATTCCCTCTGCATTTCAACAGCTAATTTTCCTAGTCTGCATCTTCTATTAATTTTTATGAGTTACTCAAACTGTAGAATACTGATAAAATAACTTACCCTTTGCTTGCTGCTTTTCAGGCATCAGCAACTTAGTGTGAGTGAGGAACCCAGAATTAGTGGAGGTCTGTTGGAATCAACACACAATTACCATTCCCTAACTGCCCCCCGCCACATTCCCCCTGCTCTCTCTCTCCCAATCTCTAATCAATCACATTCACAACAATAAAGAAAAAAGAACAAATTAACTGTCCAAGTGGGGTATTATTTAAATAATGACTCAGACAGATTAGAGGATGATTAATTTATTTAACCATTGAGAAATAAATTTTACAAGAAGCACGGAAATAGTCTGACATGGTTGAATTTTCTTTCAGACACTGCAAATAGTTCCTTTCTTGGGAAAAAATAAAAATTTGTACAGGTGTACATATGTATACACGCTTATATATACAGGAGATATAAAAATTTATACTTCATTAATAAAGCTATTACAGTTATAAAAAAAAGTCCCCACAGTAGATGATGCATGCTATGTGCATAGTATTTCTATGAAAATAGAAATTAGGTTTTGCTAAATGCAAGCCATGTTATCCCAGATGGCAGAGAGTTCTTTCTCTTGATGGACGATCTACCCATAATTATCTATAAAATAGGCCTTGTCATTTTTATAACTTTCAAGTTCTTATAAAAAGATGAAAATGCACATAAATAATAAGGAACTATGGATGTCTAATTGATCCATTAATTTTGTTTCCAGTAGTAGTCATCACATGATGTCAGACTTGTATAAAATGTAAGGGATGTTAAATACTACTTCAGGAATATACAACAGAACTGGATGAATTATTAATGACTGATCCTGTTGGGTCACCATTTTCACTTGTGTGTTAATGAAACTCTATTCCAAACAGTTTTTTCAGGGTCACTAAAATAAGTCCTGTTTAAAAAGGTTTGAAAAATGTGTTTACCTTTTTTTTCAGACAATGATTTAGAGGACTAAACAAAGTGACTGTTAGAAACTAGAGTAATTTAAAATCTGACTATTGTTTTAGTGTTGGTGTTAGTGTTGGGATATAGGTTGGACTTGATGATCTCAGAGGTCCTTTCCAACCTAGTGATACTGTGATATTGTGATTTTAAGCATATTTCTATGTACTTTTTAGCATGCCTACATTACATCCCTGGAGTATAGCCCCATTCCTGTTTTTTTACTTTATCTCAGTTCTCCATGCCCTCCACAAGATTATTTTTATTGCTTATTTTTTCTCTTGTTTCTCTGTCAGTCTGTCTACATGTCTGTGTTTCATTGCATTAGATTCTGCTGATCTGTGAAACAAGGTACATAAAATTCAATGACATTTTACAGGATAGTTTGACAAGACCTGTAGAGCTGCTGATCCCTGCCTGGAGAGTAACACAGAGAGTATGTCTGTCTATTTTACTGTTCTCAGGTTTTGCACTCTGAGACATCTTGTCCCTATTGCTAACGCACATCAGGCACTTCTGTGTTTGATGCCTTTTTTGTGCTGGGAGTCTCAAATATTTTTTGAGGACAGACCTCAGTAGGACATCCTAAGCTGCACTGTTGCTACAGGAATTTCAGTTGTACAGCTATAGATAAAATAAGGTTGCATCTTACCTAATTGTGCCTTCTAGTCTAGCTTGCTGCTTTGCAGGGGAGGAGTTAGGAGCTGTAGTAAAAGTGAAATAGCGTAATTGAAGTCCACACCAGAGTACCTTCAGCTAGACTGTCCAGTTCGTTACTGACAGCCCCACCGGGTGTTACGCTAGAGCTCAGGTAGTTCAGCTCACTCCTTTCTGTCAATCCCATGGCCCTCACTACTGTGATCAGAGAGTTTTTCTTACATATTTCATGTTGGAGCAGAGGTCTGCACTTGTCCTTGCAGGAATACAGAAGGAACAGTAGAAGACTAATTCAACTCAAGTAACTAAACCTCAGCAGCACAAATATACGCTTGAGAAATACCCAGATATAAAGGAACTCCAGAAGAATCATTTAAAGCTAATCCTATGATTTACCTTCTGTTCCTTCATTTGATGAAACCCAGATTTTTTAGCTGTCAGCTGATCAATCTGCTGAGTGTGTTGGCAATAAAACATCACTCCAAGAGGGGATTTGTAGCAAATTGATAGTGTTGAAACTGTTTTTATAGTAATGACAAGATATATATATTAATTTATTGTCAAAAATTAAATGCAATAGAACAGCAAAGCATTCATTAACTTTCATGGAAAAAGGATTTCCTTCTTACTATTATTATTTGCCTTTTTATAGAGATGCTATTGGAAATTATATGAATTAAGTTGGTCATATATAGTACTGAATGGTTTATAGAAATAGACAGATATGTTTCCTGTGCATAGACAGTAATCAGTGTTACAAAGGCAATATTGTCTCATTACATCAGAAACTGTAAACTCAATGAGAGGGTTCTTGATGTGCTAATAAATTCTTTAGAACAGACAGTCCCTACTGTTGCAGAATATATGCAGTGTACAAGGTTTTAATGTAGATTTGTGAACCTCTCTTTCCAATGCTTGGCATTTTTCTAGGGTACTCATTTTGCTCCTCTGTTTTAGACTGTGTTCTCTTTTTCTCTGGAGAGAGAAAACTGGTTTTGCTGGCTTCACTTAAACCCTTGTCACAGATGTTTCCATTTCTGAAAAAAGCACTAACATCTACAGACCACAAAAATAAGTATACATTCACACAGCAATTGGCCACAATACTTCCATTTTAAGGCTAACAATAACATGATTTAATCTGTACAAAAGGTAGATTTCCCCAGTCACAATACGTATAGATCGTGGTTTCCAGCGCTCCATTGCTGGTAGCGAGTAATACAAACGCTCAGGTGATTGAATGAGGAAAGGGGTGTTGTGGAAAGGAGTGCTGATCTTAAGGACATATGAAAGGAACTTCAGGACAAAATGTCTCAAATAAAGGAAAAAGGCACAGAACTATGAAGCTGATATGATATACAAGTGAAAATGTGTATAGCGTATGTTTTGAAAACATCCAGTTGTCGTATTCCAGATCCAAGACTCTTAAATGTCTGAAAAATTTTGCCTCTGAATGTGCAATGCATCTAGCTGAGTGATGAGCACCATGTTTTCATCAAATGGGTTCACAGGACTCCATCGTCTTGGACCACAGCTCAGGATATGATGCTTTGGTTCCTGATTGCATCATGCTGGATTTAATAGGGTGAAAACAGTTCTCACATTTGTCACGACACAGTCTAGCATTTGTAGCTACACAATGTTCCCCACTTCTGGAGTTAGAGCTTAGTGTCTTCATAAGCAGTTCCATATGACCAATAGTTATATTAAACTATAAATTCTTTTTCATAGTATACATCTTCAGCAAGGCTCAAGTACAACCACTCTTCCTGCTATTATTGCTTTGTGCAAAGGTATCCTTCAGTCTCTTTATGATCTGCCTAGTTATTATTTAGGTCTTTTCTCTGTAAGTTTTAGTTCACGGTGAGATGTTCAATCACGACTACAGGGCCTTGGGATGGTTGATAAGGGAATGTTTTTTTCCTCTCTCCTTCTAGTTGTGGGCAGTGACATTAGAAGAAACAGATGGATACTTGGCTCCATGGCTAGTGTCATCACCAGTTTTCTTTTTTTTTGATAATGAGGTGGCCTACATGGTACCAGGCTTACTAATGTCAGATGGATTTCACCTTTCTCAAAGAAGGGAGAGGGTCTTTACTCACTAGCTTGTAGGGCTTATTGACACGGCTTTAAAACAGACTTGATGGGGGAGGGTGACAATATTAGGCTTGCTTGTGACAAGCTGTGGAATGACATGTCAGGGTTAAAGGGACAGGGTTTTAGTAAGGGCTCTCAGCCTGTTGTTTGGAGACATGCTGACTGCACTGCAGCACACCTGAAATCTTACAGAGATGAGATGTGCTCCTGAGGTAACAGGAGCCAACAGGGAAATACCAGTGAGATGCCTCAAAGGAATTAAGGGGTGTTCTTCTAAGAAGGTGACATGGTGAACAGCCCAGCTGAAGTGCCTCTACACCAGGGCTGTAAAACTCTCGCCCCGTGGGATGAATCTGGCCCCTCCACCTTGTTTTATCCAACCTGGTACGTTGTTTCTACCCGGCGGCAGCGCCGAGCTCCTTGCCCCTGCGCTCCTGCCAGCTCTGGTCACATGTGCAGCGTGTGACGCGCGTTACGCTGCAGGAGCACGAGAACAGCAAGAGCTGTGAGTTTGACAGCCCTGCCCTACACCAATGCGCGCAGCATGGGCAACAAACAGGAGGAGCTGGAAACCACTGTGCTACTAGAAAGCTATGACGTAGTTGCTATTATTGCAACTTGGTGGGACAAATCCTATGATACAGCTATCGATGGCTACAGGCTATTCAGAAGGGACAGAAGAGGAAGAAGGGGTGAAGGGGTTACTCTCTACATCAAGAAATGCATGGAGTGTTAAGAGGTGTCTTGAGAATAGCCGCAAGCAGGTTAAAATCTTACGGGTAAGAATCAGAGACTGAGGCAACAAAAGAAATCTTGTTGACCATGTCTAGTACAGGTTGCCCAAACAAGGGCAGTCTATTGACAAAGCCTTCTTACTCCAGCTGTAGGAGACAATAGTGCTCTCAGGCTCTCATCCTTCTGGGGGACTTCAACCACACCAACACCTGCTGGAAAAGTAGCACAGTGAGCTGTAGGCGATCCAGAAGATTGATGGAGTGCACTGAGGATAACTTCTTAACCCAGGTAATAGAGAACCCTACTAGAAGGGACACAGTACTGGATTTGATGATCACCAATGCAAATGAGCTATTTGGTGACATCAAGATTGGAAGCAGCCTGGTCTGAAGCCATCATGCACTGATGGAGTTCACAGTCCTGAGGGATATGGGTCAAGCAAATTCAGGATCCTGAATTTTGAGAAAGAAAATTCCAGCTCTTCAATGACTTAGTCAGTAGGACCTCCTGAGAAACCACCCTTAGGGACAAGGGAGTGGAGCAGAAATAACACATCTTTAAGGATGCTTTTCATGGAGCGCAAGAGCTGTTGATCCCCAGGTGTAAGAAATCAGGAAAGGAAGGAAAGAGGCTGATGTGGCTGAGTTGGGACCTGCTGGTCAAACTAAAGGGCAAGAAGGAAATACACAGGTAGTGGAAGTAGGGACAAGTCCTGGGAAGAGTATAGGGGTGCTGTGTGGTTGTATAGGGATAGGGTCAAGAAGGCCAGGCTGTGGTTGGAGCTGAACTTGGCAAGGGATGCAAAGAGTAATAAGGGCTTCTACAGGTCTGACAGCCAGAAAAGGAAGGTCAAATAAAATGCAACCCACTCTGAGGAGCAAGGCTGGCAAACTGGTAACAACAGCGAAGGAGAAGGCTGAGGTACTCAACAACTTTTTTGCCTCATCTTCACTGGCAACCTCTCTTCCCACACCTTTCTAGTGGATGGACTGCAGGACAGGGACTGTGGGATGAAAGTCCCTCCCACTCTAAGAGAAGATCATGTCTGTGACCTGAGGAAACTGAAAACCCCTGAGGAGATGCATCTCAGAGTCCTGAGGGAATTTGCTATTGTGGTTGTCTTGGCATAATCTCCATCTTGGCATAATCTTGGCAAATATCTCCAAGATATTTGAAAGGTCATGGTAGTCAGGTGAAGTCTCTTGTGACTGGAAAAAGGGAAACATATCACCCATCTCTAAAAAGAGGAGAAAGGAGGACCCTGTGTACTACTGACCTGTCAGCCTCAGCTCTGTGACTGGTAAGATCATGGAACAGATCCTCGTAGAAGCTATGCTAAGGCTAAGGGAGGTCAGAGAGGCCTGACCAACATGGCGGCCTTCTATAATGAAGTGACTGCATCAGCGGACAAAGGAAGAGCTATGGATATCATCTATCACAACTTCTGTAAGGCCTTTAACACCTTCCTCTGCAACACCCTTCTCTCTAAATTGAAGAGATATAGATTTGATGGGTGGGCAGTTTGATGGATGAAGAATTGGTCGGATGGTCACATCTATAGGGTAGTGGTCAATGGCTCAATATCCTGATGGAGACTGGTGAAAAACGGTGTCCCTCAGGGGTATGTACTGGGACGAGTATTGTTTAATATTTTCATCAGTGACACAGACAGTGGGATCAAGCGCACCCTCAGCAAGTTTGCAGAAGGACACCAAGCTTGGTGAGGTTACATGCCTGAAAGATAGGGTGCTATCTAGGGGGACCTGGACAAGGTGGAGAACTGGGCCCGTGTGAACTTTATGATGCTCAACAAGGCCAAGTGCAAGGTCCTGCGCCTCAGTTGGGGCAACCCTTGGTATCAATACAGGCTGGAGAACAAAGAGATTTAGGGCAGCCCTGCTGAGAAAGATTTGAGGGTGCTGATTGATTAGAAGCTGGACATGACCCAACAATGTGTGCTTGTAGAAGGCCAGCTGTATCCTGGGCTGCATCAAAAGAATTGTGACCAGCAGAGCGAGGGAGGTGGTTCTCCCCCCTCTACTCAGCTCCAGTAAGACCCCACCTAGAGTGCTGCATCCAGCTCTGGAGCCCTCAGCAAAGGAATTACATGGACCTGTTGGAGTGGGTCCAGAGGAGGGCCACAGAAGTGATGAGAGACATGGAATACTTCCCATGTGAGAAAAGGCTGAGAGAGCTAGACCTGTTCAACATGGAGAAGGCTCCGGGGAGACCTTATTGCAGGCTTTCACTACTTAAAGGGGGTTTATAAGAAAGATGGTATGTTGATTTTTCTTGGCAACAGTTTAGATGAAAATTTTAGCAGGGCCTGTTTTGGCAGGACAAGGAATTTTGAACTAAAAGAGGGTAGATTTAGACTAGATATGAGGAAGAAATTTTTTACAATGAGGGTGGTGAAACACAGAAAGATGTTGCTCACAGAGAGGGCAGAAACCCTATCCTTGGAAACATTCAAGGTCAGGTTCGATGGGGCTCATGTATTCGAAGATGCCCTTGTTCATTGCCGGTGGATTGGACTAAATGACCTTTACAGTTCCCTTCCATCCCAATTTTTTCCATGAATCTATGATTCTATGACTTGCAAAATATGATCTTTAGCTCAAGGAAAGTGCATCAGTAGCAAATAATCAACAAAACTATTTTGCTACAGGCATAATAGATTTGAAATCACTTCACCTTTAACTTCTGAGGTGGATTATTTACTGTTGCACAGTCAATTTTCAGTACGATAGAAAAAGCATTTAATTTATTTTGTTTTCTCTTTTTATAAGGTCTGTCTAAGTGAGGTTGTTTATAGTAAAGTTTACTGTGGCTCTGCTGCAGCTTCCTAATATGATTGTATTTCATGGAAATTGCATCTTCTTGAGCCTTTGCCTTAGAAAAGCCTTTCTTCTCCGGTAGATGTTTAGGCCATATGAATCCACTTTTTCATTTGAGATACTCTAGTGTTCACAGAATCTTTCTTCTGTATAGAACAGTTGTTAAAATATCAAGGAACTACACTGATTTTTTAAAAAATCTTATTTTAAGGGTTTCTCTCTCTTAAAATGAAAGAATGATTGTGGTTGCATTTTGATGTCTTGCATTTCTCTGTTGAAGCTGTGTTACTGTACAGACAAACCCATCCTATTCTTTTTGGTCCTTTGAGAAATACAGCTACTGCTGTAGTCTGTTGTGAAATTAATTTTATAAATTTCTTCATATTAAAAAGCTGGATACCTAAGACAGCAGGGGATATAATTAAAAACCCTTTAAAAAAATCATGAATATAATAAAGTTAAGCAAGCAATTTCAGTAATATGGTTTGTATAATTGAGAAATAATGAAGTGATGCTTGTAGAGGTCTACACTGGCATCTGCTCTGAAATGCAATAGAGAACTTGCAAAGTTCAGAAAGACACATAAATAGAAAGATACTTGGAAGACAAAAAAGGTTCACTTTGTCTGATGATATAGCCAGAGTACATTACGACTTGAAGAGGAGAGTAAAGGAAATGTTTCACTTGGCATGAAGGAGTATAAAGCTCACCCACACCCTTTCTTCTGTAAACAATAACTCAACAGCTCCGAGTACTTGGCAAGTTAAGCCATGCAGGCAGTAGGAGGTAGAGATTATGTAATTCATCAACTATCTCCCCTTTTCATTAAAATGGGTTGGCACAGCTTGTATATTAAGTCCACTATAGGCCATATCTTCAACTTTGCATATAATTGCCTTGTCCTTCTGTGCTCAATAGTGCTGCCCATAGCTTTTTCTGGGGGAAAAAGACGTATTTTTACGGACTTGGCTTCCCTTAAGAGAAGAGATTGGAAGAGGGTTAATGTCTCCAGAGCATGGCTGTCAAAGGTGGCTGAAAATGGTGCTAAAAAGAATCAGGTATGAAATGGAAAGAACTGGCTGCTCCTGGGCGCATCCAAACAAACTATAGTGTGACCAGGGTGGTTTTTTGAGAAAGAGTGAATAGTTAGTGCTTGGTGAGGAGTGCTGATGAATTGATACAGCCACCTGCTTGGCTTACACAGACCAGGAAAATACAGAATATGGGGCTTGTCTTTTTGCTGTGTTTCTATTTTCTCCAGTCCCGTTGTTTTCTGTTCTTTAAAGTTACCTTTAAATAGAATTAGAAAGTACCTTAAAGTTGTATTGCCCCCTGCATTTATATTCTAGTATTGCTCTGAGCACCAAAATGAAATAAACCAGGATGAGGCTCATATTTTTGTTCTTTTTTCTCCCTTGATCCTTTATAGATCTCAAGTAAATGTAATCCATTCATCTGTGACCCACTTTTATAGATGAATTTGCCTAGGAATAGGATCTGATAGCTTCTTAGTAATGACAGCTGGCTGTTTTCCAAATCTCTTGTGTAGCATTTCTTTACTATGTATAAAGATTTCCTTCCTGAGATTTTTTGCTGTATTTTTCAAGTCCTCCAAAAGTATATCCATATGGCTGTTATTACATTATCTACCTGCTCCTGATTTTTAAGAGAGATGGCTACAGCAGTTATCCTTCTGAGATTATAAATAACTTTTCAGTTGTCTACTGGACTCTATCTTTAGTGGAGCCATAAAATAATTTTTAAAGGAGGTGAAGTCTTCAAAATTTAATTAACTGTTATTATTCCTGCCTTTTCAGAAATGAACAGCTGATAAATTCACTGAAGCAGACCGGTGTGAGGCCATATTTATGGAACGTTTTCTCAGAGTAGAACAATATGTTATAGCTTTAGTCACAACGTGCAATCTAAAAATAATTCTGCTTTGCCTCAAAGACGTGTGTGGATTGATTATTTTTCTCCTTCAGAGGTGATTTAAGCTATTAAAAAGTAGAATGAGTTGAAGAAAGGGAAATGCAATTAGATCAGGTGGATTTATCTTTATGCCATGAGCTTCTAGCTTTCTTGTAAGAATTATTAATGTTAGATTTGAAATAAATCACTTATCACTTTCTTATTTAAATAAGACTTTACTCTTGGCAAACAACTAATGTTGAAGTTTTGCTGGGGAGTGGAAATGAAAAATGTGACTGTCAGGTAACTTTAGGTAGTCTTATTCAAGATGGAGCTGCAAGTGTTCAATGCAGCTGTTCGTTTTCTTTGGCATTCAAAATAAAACATATTTCACTCAGTTGCTACAGTTCACAGCCAAGAAATACCAATTTAATAAAATACCTTCAGAAGCTGAAATTTAGATCCGCATTTTGTGCAAGGTGTGAACCCACAAGGAGAAAAAAAGAAATGAACAGGTTGCTTCCTGAGCTTCTGGAAGCTTTGCAGAAGAACAGCCTGTTCCCAGTAATGTGGCAGGCTTTGGTGGTGACGGTCAGGAAAGGCAAGGGTCAACTGCAGAGATTTGCTCTGGGGCTCCCTCTCACTTACTAGTCAGTTTCTGAGATGCCTCAGCCTTGATCCCCTCTGCCCGACCTCTGCCTTTCTGCAGGATGACTCTCCCGCAATATGTTCTTTCTGAAAAGGACACCCGTTTAACCTTAATTCCTCCCCTGTTCACCTTTGGCACAGCTTCTTAAATGACTGCAATTTCTTTGCCCTTGCCTCTTTGCAATAAGCAAGCAGCTAAGAATGCCAGTGTCTCAGCTGGCCTTCTGTCAAGATTGTAATTACCTGTGAGATCTCCGGATTAAGAGCAATAGAAGCTGGCAGCAACATTAAGTGGATTTTGAAATTTTTTTTCTTAAATTAAATACAAAACAAATGCTACAACTTACACAGTGGATACTCTGTCATGGCTTCAATACTGAATACATACATTAATTTAAAAATACAATAAAGTCCATGATTTCAAGTTTTTTAATGCTATCCCATGATTTCATTCTTTACTGTCTCTTAAAGTCTACTGAAGACACTCCTAACTAACTCAGTTGATGAAGTTGCCAAAGGTGGGCTGTAGGTTTTGGAAGCTGACTAGAAAGTGTCTAAAATGTCTGATATGGGAGTTTTTTTGAAAATGAGCGAACCCCCAAATCAGTTCAAAGTTTGTTATTGCCAATAACTCAGAGGTAACAAAAAGGTTTCATGTAAACTATCATCATTTGGTGTTTCCAAGGTGAACTGGGCACCACAAAGCTGGCAAATAATGCCAGGATGATCCATCTGAGCTCAGTTGTACCACTGTGGATAGCGGATACTCCTGTGCACACATTGTACCTTATTGTAGATGTTAAAAGAAGAAAGAGGCAATCCTCATTGTCCCAGTTTAGCTCATCCCTGGCCAGGTCAGTAGCTAAAATTGGGCAGCCTTCAGTCCCAAGACCCCACCCCACAGAAAAGGGAAAAGGGAAATGAGAGAGACAGAGACTTGCGGGTTGGAAACTAACATGAAGACAACTTTAATGCATCGTAATAAAAAGAAGATAACCATGTTGATAAGAATACAATAAAGAACCTACAAGTATACAGAACCCAATTCAAACTCCCCCTATAACCACACCTCACCACTGATGCTGCAGGGCAGTCACAGTGAAGGTCCCAAACTGGACTCAGCATCAGGCGGGAGCTGAACTGAGGAACCTTAGTGATAACTGACAGGCTGAAAAGTCAGAGAAAAAATGTGCTGCTTTAGTCCCAAACCAGCCTAATCGACCTCTTATTCAAGACTATTTATGTCATGCTCTGGTCACCACTACTTAGATCTTCAAGTACACATATGCATTCAGGCACAGCGATGTTGTTATGAGCTCAAAATTACTTCACAGACAAAGCATTGTGGGCTGGTGCACACTGACATTTTCCGACCAAGGCAAGAAATGGTCTCTATTTGAACACACACCCACTCGTATTGAGTGAAGCAATCTAGTTGCACCTTGTCTCACTGTGACAGGTTAGAACATTTCTATAACCCTCTCTTTGACTCTCCCCTCCCACTCCTGGTTCCCGTGCTATAGGACTAGTCTGGGTCTTTTTGGTGTCAGACCTTGTAGATATGAGGAAGAAGTGGTGCGCTGGGAGGGTGCCAGGGAATGCATTCAGACTTCTTTTGTCACCACCACTAATTCATATTTGGGATGGAGCCAGAGGCTATGTCTAAATAGGAAACCTGGAATCACTTCCTCACTTATGGGTCAAGAAATTTACTGGGGCTGTCTCCAGAGGACATGTGAATTTCTGACATTGCTCCCAGCCTTTTCCTACTTCTGCAGAAAATGAGGCAGACAGAGCACATTTAGTTCCCTAGTTTGTACAGTCCAGAAGTTAGATGCATAGCATGAATAAAACATTATTGTTCTCATGGACGTCTATAATTCTCATCATTTCATCTCACTGCTGAGTTATACTCGGGAATTTAATAATAATATCTGATTTATTGTCCTGGCTGGAAGTCAATGGAAGATGATGAGCAGCAAAAATGCCCATTAGTACTGGCATACAAAGAAGCTTTCACCAGTTGTGCTGCAAACCTAGTTTTCCCTTCTGAAGAACACCAGAGGTATTCAAGCAGGACGTTTCCAAATGATTCATAGTATTATTTAGAAAAGAGAAGAATTTAAGTGGAGAAGGAAATCAGCGGTTGTCTCAACTGTGTCTTGAACGGGAGGTTATCTTAAAGGAGACTGGCTGTGAGAGTTATTAACTCAGCTGCTGTGATTAGGGCTGTTTTGTGAGAAAGGTTATACACTAAGATTTTGACTAAACATTTTCTTTACAGATGAATGAGATTATTTTATCATAAAGTAATAATAAAGCTGAAAACTACAATGAACACCCACATCAAAACCATATTAGACATGAGTATTTTCTTGTATAGTGAAGGGGAAGGAACATTTTTTTAAAAATTTCCCTGTTATCTGGGATGGAGATTCTGAATTGCATCACGTTTAGTGAAAGGCTTTAACAGATCTAGAGATCACACTACACAACTGGCAAACTAAATTGCTTGCTCACACCCCACACATGGACATGCTTTGATGAACATTCTTTGTTCTATTAAGTGCTAATTTCTGCACACAGGACAATTTTTTGAGGGGCCAGTTTGCAAACTGAAGGGTTTTTTTGGGTTTTATGTTCCTGATCTTAGTTCTGATTGCAGGTGGAATTTCCTGTGACTTTCTCCAGAAGCTGAATCTTTGTTTTCGCTCTCTTTTCCTGCTCATGATGTCACATTTTCAATGAAATAATGACTAAATGAAAAACAATCACATTTCCAAGTAGAGCAGACAACGACATTTCATACCAAGTAAAACTTGTAAAACAAAACAAAAGTATTTATCATTCTTTCACTGGTTCATCCTGATAAGATTATTTGTGTTTCTCAATGTGCGTTTCAGCAGAGTGAAGATGCAGGTGCCTGCTGACTCTACAGCATGCTGCCCCAGAGAGACAAGGGCTACACGAGGAGAACTGGGCCCAGCACTATCTCCTGGCTCCCTTTGCTTTTCTTGTTGTTGTCAAGCTCAGAAATCCAAATCCCAGCACTGATGATGGTGCACTTGTTTTTCCTGCTGAGTGAACGTAAGATGACCTAGAAAAGTGAATCTTTCCGCATAATGACACTATTTGTCAGGGTGGTTGAATACTGGAGAAAGAGCCCGTTGCAGCTTTTGCCACCATGTTTCAAGATTTTGCCTCTTTTTCATCCCCAACTTCCCAATAACAATGATGCAATATATTAAATTAAGTGGTAACAATGTATGAAACTGTGGTTATCATAAAATATTTACACTGCTGGAGTGTTGTAAACAGACAGTGGAGCCCTAATTAAACATAGGTAGTCTACAATTATCCCATGGTGATTACCCTAATTGGAATTGGCTCATTATGGGGAACAGAATAGAATTTGTGTTCTGTTTAGTGCTGACAAAATAGAGTTGGCAATTAACTAAAAGCAGCAGCCACTTCATCTGACTTAAAAAATTAAATTGCCCTTTTAGAGCCTGTCACTGTTCCCATAATCTGAGTAGTTTTACAAACAAAACAGATAATCAGATCCAGTTTCAAAAGTAAGTACTTTCATAACCTTCATCTCTGTGTCAGCATTATCAATGAATTGGGTGATTAAAAACTGTGATTGCGCAGAGTTCCATAAAAAAACCCAAAAAGGGCTATCCAAAGCACTCGGAGATACACAAATGCTCTGTGAAATTATTAGAGGAGTTCTGAGAGCAGAGAGAAAGAGCACACACTTTCTTTTGCTATGGGAATTATTCAGTAGTGGAGGTGGAGAGGCTTTCCTTAAAGCCTGACAAGCAGTATTTCTGATCAGGCCTTTCTTCCTGAAGCTGTTGGGAAATCTTGCAAGTGTGAGATCCTCTTTGCAAGGGAGTGATCCTACGCTTGAGGAGCTGTTGCAGGCTAATGGGACCCCTTCCACAGCCCAGGGTGCTTGACATTCACCTCAAACACTCGTTCCCAGGCCCCTACTAGCAAGAGGGTGAAACACTTGTCTGGAGGGCACTGCTCGTGGATCTGTGTGAAGCCCTAACCATGGCCAGTTCACAGGAGGGTGAAAATTCCTGGCTCCCTTCCCAAATGATGCCAAATGCTGGAAACAGCCAGGCATGTTTGTGTCAGGCTAATAAAACAAGTGCCTCTCCCCCATCGAGGCTGGCAGAGGAGCACGAGGAAGGAAAGATCATCTGCTGTCTGATACCCTCCTGAATCAAAGAAGAGATGAAATTTCTGGACCAGACTGATCCCTGCTGGCCAAGGTTGTGGCCAGGAACATGGCCCTGCTGTTGCTTGGCTGAGTAAAGGTCTTGCTGTTCTCAAATGCCCATCAGTGCCCCTCCTTCCCCACCAGGCAATCCTGATCCCTTACACCCACCAGTGGCAGGGAGCTGAGAACATGAAGGCGCAGGAACAGCTTTACCTGAGGCTGCTGCTGGCAGAAGATGCTCTGTAATTGCAGCCTGGGGACTGAGGACAGCAGGTTGCCACTGTGCAGACTCTCCTATTTCTAATTTTATTTTCCTATCTACTCGTAAATGTAGAGAAAAATTAAATTTAAAAAGACATGTAGAGTGATACAAAGTCCTGTCATAAAAATGTATCTTTTGAGTCATGAATTTATAATTCGTTTCTCCATCTGTTTTGCCTGATACAAACAGGAACAGTTTGCTTTTGCTGAGAGTGGAAATGCCTCTGCTGAAATGATTTTGTGAAAACAGGAAGATGCAAGAAGAAAACATTCAAGTAGCCTGTAGCAGTCTGCACGCTGCTACAAACAGAAAGAAAGTGCACAAAAGAAAATATGACTTGGAGGACAAATATATCCGACATGTTA
This sequence comes from Dromococcyx pavoninus, assembly GCA_033558185.1. NCBI lineage: Eukaryota > Metazoa > Chordata > Aves > Cuculiformes > Neomorphidae > Dromococcyx > Dromococcyx pavoninus. The sequence continues at coordinate 170,373 of JAUMJL010000054.1, forward strand.
CTGATTACTCCCTACCATGCAACATCTCCTCAGCTGGTAGGTACGTTGCTGTTTTCCACAGTTCATGAAAACTCACTGTTTTTCGACTTTCCTCCTAAAAGCACGACCTGCCTACATTTCTGTAGTGCTAGTGACTTTCAATGTTGTTGGGTCCTTGGGCCATACTTTCCAGCACTGTTTTTGGTTTTTTTCCAATCACATTAACTGCCACCTCCAAAGGGGAAACTAATATTTCCAATTATGAATGAAGCTAACTGTGAAAAGGAGGAAGAAGCTGAGTCTGGACAGTATTTCTACACCACTTCCGAAAGGAAATGCATCCCCATATCTTTGGAGACAGTGAACAAGGTGTTTTTTGGTCAGAGTGAATACGGATAAATGACTTGGGATTTTTTTTTAATTGTAGAAATCAAATCTATCTCAATCACTTGTCTCTGTTTCTCAAGTGTCATGAAATTGGATGTTAGCAAAAATTTGTTGCTAGATGTTAGCTATTTGCCTGCAGTAATGCCTGGGAAAAGGAGGTAGGTCTACTGCACAGGGAGGTTGTTGGTGAGGATTTCTACATCTGCTGGTGACTTTCAGAGGACCTTAGGACTAGCAGTAGGGAAAAATACATTGGTCTAACCAGGAGAATTAGCTTTTACCATGATTGTTACTCCAGGGAAAAGGATAACATAGCAAACAGTGATTTAGAGAAAATACCTAGGTGAACATAGCCTCCTTCAGGATTACATAATAAAGGACAACGCATCCAGAATTTTTACAGTAATTCTCTACAAGCTGATTTTAACTGTAGAAGGGTCCTAGCCATCACAACATGACGCTGCCTTAGTTCACTACCCTTTCTAAGCAGCAGGAGATTACATTTGCATCAACAGTCTCCTTGCTTGCTTGGCAATACCCTTCTCCAACATCCAGTGTTAAGGGCTGGTCTGGGCATCTGATTGTGATACTGCGTTGTGCTATAGAAATATAACCTTTGATATTTTGTGTTTCTTTTGAAATACATGTAATTGCTTAATAATTGCCAAGATGACATTTAGGTTTTTCTTTTTAATTTGAAACATAAATACATGTTTCAGCTCTCTCATCTAGTAAAAAATACGTTTTTAATAGACTCAGATACATTGTTAAATCATTTTAGATGTTACCACTGTATTATCATTTTTCCTTAAGTTATTCATTTGTTCCAGCACTCCTTTTGGCAAGAAACTCACTTGCATAAGCTGTTGGATCAGCTTTTCACTGATTTTGAACTTGGTGATTTTTTGCTTCAGCAAAAAGAAAGAGCTGAGTAAAAGAGTTTTTAGTTTAGAAATATTTTTCCTCCTCTAGAATTTTGGATGTCCATTAATTCTAGCAGCAATAGAGATACTTAGCGCTTAGAGATACTTAGAGATACTGACTTGCTAAACCAGAGATGTTCCTGTAAACTTGACCAGCTTCCAAGGAGCTGTGCTGCTGCAGTGTCATTCCCACTTGTCCTCTGTTTCTCATCCTCTGCTTTTCTGACTTCTTTTTATTTAAGCAAAGGCATTGGTTTTCCTGGAATGAGTTGCAAAACCTACTCCTCCCTCTGCCACAAATGTCCTAAAAGATGTAATACAGCTATTTTCTCAGAAGTGTGCTTTTTCTTTTTTAGTGGGCCATTAAATACTGTTAATCACTAGTGGGTGTTTTAGGTAAATGAAAGCCAACCTGATGAGTGAGTGATGCCTGGCAGGTGAATTTATTGATTTTTTTAGTTGTTAGTTTTCAGTTGACATTGCTTGCAGCAACTCCTTCCTTCCTTTGCTTGCATAATGTACTAGGGAAATTTGTAACCAACAAGGAAAATATTTATTAAAATTACAATAACACAATAGCTTAAGAAATTTTTACCTTCTAGGGATTAGTTCTAAGGCAGTACATTACAATGGAAAATGCAGTCCTCTCCAACAGATACTGCAGCAAAGCAAACCTTGAAGTGCTCTTGAAAGCACTCAGTGATTCCTCTTACAGAGCTTGTTGACTGTAATGAGGGTGATAAGTGATTCACATTGCTCTGTCTCATAACTTAACAGCACAGCTGGTTCTGTGGAGTTTTGTAACTCTTCTGTTCACCTTGGTAGATTCAGTTTCCAGATAGAAAATTTAAATTCTGTGAGAGAACCCATGTCAAAACCTTGCGTCCCTGAAGCCAGTCAGAGTTCTGTTTCCAGCTTCCCAGGGATCAGTTGTTTCGTGCTTTCATCTTCTGGAGAATTCAATCTTAAAGTGAACTTGATTCCAGGCTTTAGATATCCTTTACAAGGATCCAGCCTACAAGGCAGGAGGCTGAAAATCTGAATCTGATCCATTCTCAGCCAAAAGCTCTCTTCTCTGTTGATGGCACTTGAATATGGTCCACTGAATACAACTCTGTCTCAAGATGTCCTTACCCTAACAGTTCCTAGGAGATGTGAAGGCAAAACAGGGGAAACACAACTAAGGACATGTTACTTGTCCTAAGACTGACGCTTTCATGGAACTCTCCTGTGCTGAGTGGAACTTCGCTCCAACCCAACAGGACTGTTCCTGTGCACTTCACTGAGTAAATAATTCAACTTCTGTGTGTTTCCACTTACAGGTCTTGAAAATGGTGATAATTCCTCATCTTTACTGTGTGTACATGACAGGCAAACTTCTAATAATACTTTGGAATCCAAAGAGGCAAACTATCCCATAGTAGGATTTTCAAAATACCACAGGTATCTAACTTCTCTTGGAGAGTATTGCAGTGAATTACTTGCTTTGAATTGCACTTGCTGCTCAAACACATGGGGCTCATCTCTTGAAGGTTGTGTGAAAGGAATCTGCATGAAATTTTGGCTCTTTCTTCTTGCAAACATGGATGAGACATTCTCCACCCTCTCCCTCTCCCTCTGCCCACCCCCCCCCCCAAAAAAGAGACTTCTTTTTTTTTGGAGTTTTTCACTGAAATGAAAAATTGTGTATTTGTATACGCACGATGAAATAACACCCCATTTCCAGTTGTCTACCATTATTCCATACAGTTAGCCAAGAGGTTTAAAGATAGTTTGTAGCTCCCTTTCTTTTACCAAGTCTTGGTCCCACATGCAGCTTTAAAGATGAAGGCATCTGGCTGATATGATTCAGAAGGCATTTTGTAAAACCACTTGGCTCTATGAACAGAATTGATTTCTTTGTCAGCGAGAGTGATTGGTAGTCCAAACGCACATAATCTAAAAGGGCATGTGGAGACAGGATCTGACAGTCCATCACAAAAGACCTCTTGAGTTAGTGAAGTCCTGTGCAGGAATCCTGTGGCAGGCCCTGTGGTGGGGGCAGGCATTTCATCAGGTGATGAAGGCATGCTTTGAGCGTGCCAAACAACGTGATGAAGATGGCACAGGGAAACTGTGTGCCGTCGGAGAGGCTGTTGCTGGAGCATCTGTTTCTGAGTGGTGCCTGTCCCTGGCTGTGGTGCAGCCCCCACTGCCCAGGGAAGCCAGGCACCAGGCACAGTTGCTCAGAAGTCCTGGTTGGTGGGTGTGAAGGGGAGTACCAAAATGAGACTGATGATCATGAGGATTTGATGGGTCTGGCACCACCTCAAGCTGATGTTTTTGGTCCCTGTTTCAATGGACTGGAAAACAGTACCAAGCCTCAGCTCAGCAAGGCTCTCCACACTGTACTGCAAAAGTGACTAAGTCCTGTGGAAGTAGATTCACAGTGCAGGAGTTTTCACTGCAGCCTTCATCTAGGACCCTTGTTTAGAAACCTGGATGAATCATGCTATCAGTGCTAAGCACTAAAACATGCACCTACCAAATCTGTCAGCGAGAAAATTTATGGGTAAAAAGTAAGTCGGTACACCTCTTTAAAATGTTGGCAGCATTTTATCAGGATAAGTATTTGGATCTTATAACCATATGAGCTTTCCAAAGTATTAATTTAATTGCACAGCCACCTTCTTATCTGATTTGCCCCTAGCCAGATCTTAAGAAATGATTTAAACTTCAAAGATTATATTAATCCCACATGCACAAAGACATTTGGAAAAACTATTTCTTTGAATTGTAACTGATTAAAAACTCGTGTTGATAGCCTGTGCTTTCCTTGCAACATTAGCTTTTCTGTGGGCATGAAGTGCTCTTGTAATTTGTCAACAGATATCACTATTTAGGATGTTAAGCTTTCTCACGTTAATTAAAAACTGTAATTAAATAACCAAAAAGCCACTCACTATGACTCAGTTTCAGAGTGTGCATCTGGCTCTTGTTTGAGATAGAAGGGGGGGGAAAAAAGTGAAGTTATGTCAGAAATTTACGGGATGTTTTCTTTTGATTATCCCATAAAGACACTCTGCTGAAATGGTAATGGCTGGGAATAAAAGAGAGAGACAGATGTCTTTCACTGAGGTAGAAAGGAGTGTAGTAAGTATTTCCACTTATGTTGCATTTTGATCTCAGAGTACAGTACAGGACTAACAGATCATGAACAGAAGGTGCAAAATAAATATTCTTTAACAATATCTTTTAATTATAGCCCTATAAAAGACTTGGAGAACCTCATTTAAAAAGATTCTTCTCCTTGATGAGATGTGCACTCTGCTTTTATTATGCCATTTTGACACAAAAGGAGAAGATAAGCATTAAAGAAGCAGATTTACTCTTGCAAGTGTTTACCACTGCATTTAATATTCATATATTTATGTATTTTAAAAGATTAGTCTGTAGCTTCCGAGTACTTTTGGGAAAGAAAGAAGAGTGCTGTGCATAATCTTTATCATAGTGCCTGTGATCTGTCTTCCCTAATTGAATTTGGCCACCTTGATATTGTTTTAATGACCACATAAAACACAGAGGGTAGGATACCTCAGCTTCTGTCTCCTGATGGAGATGACGTACGTACTGTGGCTAAAGCTTTCCAACAATTAAACTATTCGGATCATAACATAAAGAAGAGACATACTTCTTCATAACTCCCAACCTAGGCTCCGTGAGAGCTGTTAAAAAAACATTTGTTGAACAGCTGTCTCTAGAAAAAAGAGCACATTAGTGAAATGAATTTCTTAAATTGACACAGATTTTGGTAGATTGCTGCTTGGAGTTATTTTTGGAGAAAAAATTTCTCGAGTGAAAAAATATCACTTCAAAATATACTTTTTTTCTTCAAAAAAATATTCAAAATGGTGTTTCTTAAACTGAAAATTTGGAGTCATACAAAGTATTTTTTGAAGGAGGGAATATTTTGTGTTAACTGTTGGATTTAGAGCTCAATTTAGTTAGAAAGAAAAAAGATAATCTTTTACATGACAGAAATGTTCCTTTTATCAGCTCAAGATTCTTATTTCTGTCATAGTAGATGGTATTTTTTTTCTTTGAACAATAAGGTAATTGCCTTGTTTATTTACCTTTCATTTATTTCTATGTTGTAAACAGGTTCAATTGACAAACATAGCTCTATTATTAAAAGGCTGTGATCTCACTTGTGAAATCAGAGTCATAGAATCACAGAATGGCTTGGTTTGGAAGGCACCTTTACATATCATCTAGTCTAATCCCCCTGACAAGGGAAGGGACGTCTTCCACCAGATGAGGTTGCTCAAAATCCTGTCAAATCTGCCCTTGGGCACTTCCACTAATGGGGTATCCACAACTTCACTGGGCAATCTGTTCCACTGGCTCACCACCTTTGTCGTAAAAAATGTTGTCCTTGATGTCTAATATAAATCTACCCTGGTTTAGTTTAAACCATTGTCCCTCGTCCTGTCACTTCAGACCTTGATAAGAAGTCTCTGTTTTTCTTGTAAGCCCACATTTATACATGAATGGCCACAATAAGGCTTTCCCAGAGCCTTCTTTTCTCCAGGCTGAACAAACCCAACTCCTTCAAGCCTTTCTTCACAAAGGAGGTGTTCCAGCTCTCTGGCCATTTTGTGTCCCTTCTCTAGACCCACTCTAACAAGTCCATGTCTTCCTTGTACCAGGGACCCTGGAGCTGGAGGCAGTACTCCAGGTGGGGGTCTGATGAGAGCAGAGAAGAGAAGGAGAATCCCCTTCCCTTGACCTGATGGCCACACTTATTTTGATGCAGCCTAGGATACAGTTGGCTTTCTGGGCTATAATTACACACTGCCATCCCATGTCTGATTTTTTAAACCACCAGTATCCCAAAGTTCTTCTCTGTAGGACTGATCTCAATCCATTCATCCCCCAGTCTGTATTGATACTGATTATGCTGACCCAGGTGCAGGACATTACAGTTGGCCTTGTTGAACAACCTTGCTGCAATCCATCCAGAGACCAAAACACAGCAACATTTAACCTGTAGTTGAAACCCTGAGAAAGCCAGCATGTGCGAGGGTTGTCAACCAGGTCCTGAACAGTTTGTTTGATGCTTCCTCAAGCACAATTCTCACTGTCTGTAGAAACATGTAAGGTGCAAGTTAATGCTAGGCAAGTGGATACTTTTATAGAAAAATAAATGCACAATTACTCTTCCCTCTTCCCCAAGAACACTGACAATGACAATCTATCCTCCCCTGACAAAGCTGGCCTGGTGGTTTTTCGTCAGACCTCTGTCAGGCACCCTAAAGGCTGGATCGTGACCTAACAGCTTGGTTTCCCAGATAGGAAAACAAATAAGGGGAAAGGAATTGTGGACTTCCAATACTTAAAGGCGGCTTATAAGAAAGGAAAAAACTTTTTTAGCAGGGTCTGTAGCAATAGGAGAAGGGGTAATAGTTTTAAACTAAAAGAGAAGAAGTTTAGACTAGATATTAGGAAGAAAGTTTTTCCACTGAGTGTGGTGAAACACAGGCACAGGTTGCCCAGAGAGGTGGTAGATATCCCATTCCTGGAAATATTCATGGTCAGATTGGATGGGGCTCTGAGCAACCTGATCGAGTTGAAGACGTTCCTGTTTGCTGCACAGGGGCTGGACTAGATGACCTTCACGGTCCCTTCCAACCCAACCCATTCGGTGATTCTATGATTCTAATTGCATAGTCACAGAAATGTTGAATGGAAAGATGCCCTTGCAGCCTCCTACCTCAGCCTCCTGTTCTGAGCAGGAGAGCTGCCAGTGCCAGATCACCTCTGATATGGTTTTGACAAGCTTAGTCCAGAAGGCCAGAGACATAACCACCTCTTCAGACAGCCTGACCCGGTACTCTTTATTCTCTGTTTTCCAGGCAGCAGGAAGATGGACATGTGTTTACTGCTGTCTGCAGGGTCCCTTGCTTGGCAGGGCACCCCTTGTGCTACTTCTGTCTTCCTGTCACGGTTCACTTATGAAATAAAAAATCATCTAACTCTGCTCTTCCCATGCTGTTGACTAGGAAAAAGGAAAAATGGATATTTCTTTCATCTCTCTGTAAAATATCTGCATTTTTACTTCTGTGTAGAATAAAGGAAAGAAATGTGTATTCTGTACTTGATCTGCTCCCTTCTTCCCATGCAGGTAGACTGCAAGAATTAGAGAGGGGAAAAACAAGAGAAATGTGTCTTTGAAACAGCAGTAAACACAGGGAGTCGTGAAAGCACAGTCTGGACTACGATGAGTCTGCTGAATGTGATCTGTGAAAATTAATATCACCCTTTCTGTATTATCTCTGAAGAGAGTTAATCGCCAGGTTGAATCCTGTCTAAGACTGTCAGATGTAGCCATTTGTCCACCATTTCCAGTAGGCAAGAGTAGCTACACTTGGGCAGGAAGACAAAACAATGATCCAAAAACAGAGAAGGGGATTTTGGTAGCAGTGTGAAGTAATTCTAAGAATGTGCATTGTGAGACAATTTTTTTATTATTTTATTTTATAAAATTATAAAAGCCATAAACAATTGTTAGAAAATGCAAAGCTGTGTACAACCGTCTCAGAGGCACTTTGGCTAATTTATCTGTGTGTATGGGGAGAGGTGAAGTGCATCTTTGTCTTTGCAATTGCTATTTTTGAGATTGCCTAGTCCTTGCTGGAGGTTTGGGCCCCAATGCAGCACGCTATTAATCACCTGAGGGTCCCCAGTGGCAACAACAAGAGTTAGAGCAAAAATATGCAGGAGCGCCTAGATCCTAGTGACACCATGATGGTTTGAGAGGGCTCTGCTCAGTGTACATGTCTGCTTCAGAAAGTGGAGAGCAAATGGGTCACAGCATATCCTCATGGCACGACTGAGGCTCAGATTCCTGGGTCACACTGAAGTGAACAGCTACATCTGAATCACACAGCACAGCGTCACGTGGAGGTGCCGGCCCATGCTAAACCACATTATCAGTATGAAAAGACCTCTGCTCTCAACAAGGCTGAACAGCTCAAGCACAGCTCTCACCTAACATAGGGGCAACCAGCACTACCAGAACTAGATCTGCTTATGTTAATTTGGGCTGAATCTGTCTTTTATGCTTTATTAGAGCATGTAGAACTATCCTGTAGTTTTTTTTGGTAGTATCTCTGATAGTATTCATTAAATCACCCATGCCTGTCTCTTGGTGAATTTTAGCACTTTCACATTTTAGCTTAAAGTCAGAATTCAGAATAAAAGGAAGATATAAATAGGCAGGGTAGGGACTTTCTACTGAGCAACCCATGCAGTCTTCCGTTATGGATTCTACACAGTTTTACTAGGCATATCTTTAGGTTTTTGATTGCTCTGAACTAGTGCACCGATGTTCCATTGTGTATCTGTGTTGACCACCTTTGCAACTAGATCAAATATTTGCCAAAAATCATCTCATCTGTGTATAGAAAAACATCTCCTCTGGGAACCGCTCAAAGCAGCTGAATAAGCAGTAAAAAACACATAGTCAATCCATGACCTGAGACTCTTTCTAAATTGGCCCGAGCCTCTTTCTAAATTGGACAGACAAGACAGAGATAACAAGATAATAGTCTTTTTACAAGTCTGTGCAGCCTCTTTGCAAACATTGATCTTACATTTATCTCAATGAACAATTAATGGCAATTTCAGCAACATATTCTGCAGTGGTATAAACTAACATTTCAGCAGACATGTTTCTTTCTAAATGGAGAAATACTGTAAGAAATAAAATCCTGTCTTATTCTATAAAAGGTTTCCTTACAAGTAAGGCCTCTGACATCTGATCACCTCAAATACTTGTATCAAAGAAAAACCATTTCAGATTTATAACAGTGCTCTGCTTGAAGTATATTTAGAAAACTTAAGTTCGCCTGTTGATTGCTATGCTATGAATGTCACTGATCTTGTCAACTAAGCAGCCTAATTTCTGGATAGAGGGCAAGGTAAGGAGAGAACAGTTTGAGTGAGATCCAAACATTAGATATCTGCTGTTCAGAGAAGTACATCTTACTAAGGCACTTTTGAAGCAATAGACGCTCTGTGTGATTCACATTGCACAGGGTAAAATAAATTGTGCTCTAGAAGCACCCCAGGCTGTGCAGATGTTGACATCTGCATTTGATGGGATTAATACCAACCCTGGCAAACATGGAAACCAAAGTCACGGAAAGACTTTGTTTGGTCCCATTTTCGCTAATGACACAAAGTGGGAGGAGGGCCTATACAGGAGCAGATACATTCTGCTTGTGATTAGATCTGTGCTTGAAGGGTGTCTGATATTAATTAAGTACACAGATTACAATAGAAAACAATGAATGATTCTTGATGCTCCTAGGGTATGGATTTCAACAGAGGGTTGGGCTGATGCTGTTAACTCCCCGCTGCGCCTTGGGCTACTGCTACAGGTTAGCAGTGGATAGGTTTTGCAAAAGTGTATAAGGAATGATGTGGCTGATTAGCTTTTGTTTTGTGTTTGCTATTTTTCCTAGGAATCTGAAGTGTCAAATATCTTTGTCAGCCCTCTCACCCTTAGTATTATTGAGTCCAGTCAACCTGTGTGAGTCAGATTTGAGGGGCGGTTGCTCTTGCAAATGCATGGCTGCAGGCACTGCGCAGGGGAAGGGTGACACGTGCTGTTGTATGTATCAGCTCTCCATTGTAGGTGTGGAAAGACTTGGGGAGCTACCTTGGCACTCAGGATACCATAGTGGTTGCCTGCTCACCAGTGCATGCTCCTTCTTGTCCCAGACAGAAATCCAGAGCATTTAGGTCATGGGCTGAGAAGATGAGCATTTGACTGAGAAATCCTTCTGTTGGTTACTCAGTCCCCAAACTCCTAATGGATTAAATTTGAGACCAGTTATTCTTGGGTTTTTTAAATGAAAGCTTTTCCATGTTTCGCAGAAAAACAGGAGATGATTTCATCTTATCATAATCACTAAATTTATTTTTAAGATGGGAGAGTGTCAAAAGCTGTAATCTTGCATGCCTCCTTTAATACGTAACATCCGATTATAGTGGCCCTGAAAAATTAACAAGTATTCAAATAAACCCTAACTGAAAAGGATGAGAGGCCACCATTATCCAGCCTGCATGACTCATTAAAGCGAAGGGTGAAGAGAACAGCAGAATTGCATTAATCACTTGGTTCTGCTATAGGAAGAAAAAGCATTTGTGTGATATTTTATTTACAACAAATGATAGAATTAACTGATAGTCTGACAAAGACTCTAGAGATGCTGGTGACAAAGGAGCAACCTACTTCTAAATAATTTTGGAAGTTTTCTTAATTAAGTTCTGTTTTAGATTCTCATTTTCATAGAATCATGGAATCGTTTGGTATAAAGACTTTTGAGATCATCAAATCCAACTGCACCTTTGCTTGATATAAAGCATAAAAAACCTTCAGATTTTTACTTTTGTGATAAAAAAAAAGAGCTTAATTTCCTGTTTAATGACTTATTCCCTCATGGATTTTAGAATATGACAAAAACTCACATAAGTTTGAAAAGATAATTTCATTGCCAATTTTTGTAAGATCAAGAGAGAAACACCCCACCCCTGGCCTTCCTTTATGATGAGGCTGAAGACACCTCTGGATGAGTTACTTTGGAGGTGCTCTTAGAAAGGTCACATGGTATTAGTTCTGCTCTTATACCTCAGGTGACTGTGCTGTTAGAAAAACAAATGGGCTAAGTAAAACTCTGGTTGCTTTGACTCTCTGAAGAATATTTGGGAGAAAAGAAGTGAAAAGAAAAGAAGTGAAAAGAAGTGAAAAGAAAAGAAGTGAAAGAAAAGAAAAGAAGTGAAAAGAAGTGAAAAGAAGTGAAAAGAAGTGAAAAGGAAAGAAGTGAAAAGGAAAGAAGTGAAAAGGAAAGAAGTGAAAAGGAAAGAAAAGAAAAGGAAAGAAAAGAAAAGGAAAGGAAAGAAAAGAAAAGAAAAGAAAAGAAAAGAAAAGAAAAGAAAAGAAAAGAAAAGAAAAGAAAAGAAAAGAAAAGAAAAGAAAAGAAAAGAAAAGAAAAGAAAAGAAAAGAAAAGAAAAGAAAAGAAAAGAAAAGAAAAGAAAAGAAAAGAAAAGAAAAGAAAAGAAAAAGAAGCAATGTGACCAGAAGGAATATCAGAGTGTAAAAAATAGCATTGTTTCTGCTGATATGTGGACCTGGTGAATTTGGTGTTTGTATCGATTCCAGGAATGTCTGATTTGCAGTTGGGTTGGGGGCTCCAAATTGTGTTTACACCAGATGGTAAAGAAGTTCCCTATGTAAAATTTGGTTAACATTGAGAGCAAAGGAGGTGACAGAAAACTGCTGATAGATACAAATGCCATAAATTACCATTCAAAAGAATGTGCTTGGTTCAGAATAAGACTTAGTGGTGATAGTCACTGTATATTTACGAGGATCTCAGAGAAGATGGTTAAAATCCTGGATTATATTATAAAAAAGGTCACATTGCACAGCACTGCTCAGAAGTGAGGCAGCAGATGGAGAAAATTTCAGACGTGGTTGATACTACAAAATGCAAAACACAGAAGAAAAGAGACTTGGTGCAGGAAGAAGTGATGAATTCAAAGTTGATGTTACAAAAAACAACATATGGAGCTTCATATGCTATGGCAAACACCGTAAACTAAGGCATGGGCTGGCATTTGGAAAAATTTTAATATAGTTTTATTATTGTTGTTGTTTTGGACTGGGGAGCTGTTTGAGAGCCTCTTCTGGCAGCCAGCTGGGACTGATTACTGTGCACAGAATACGTTCAGTAGTGTAGAGCAGCTAGACCCAAAATACTTGTGGAACAGACCTCTTCCACGCTTCCTGACTTGGAGTGGCTGCTGGATTTCCTATAGCAGAAATCACAGAGGGATTCCCAATCTGAAATTGCTGTATGTTGACTAGAGAGTGTTTGAATTTGTCCACACACTGCCATTGTCACTTTCAACAAATCAATCAAAGAAGTTGTTTTAAGATCAGGCAACGAATTCTTGTCCATGCAGTCCATAGCTTTTCTGTTGCTGTTGTCAACTGAAGTAGGGGAGCCTGTGATGTTGAAAGATCATAGAATCAGAATCTTCTGGTTGGAAAAGACCTTTGAGATCATCAAGTCCAACCATACCACCATCTGCTAAACCATACCCCCCAAAAACTCATGTACCTGTTTTTTAAACACCTCTAGGGATGGCGACTCAACCACCTCCCTGGGCAGCTGTTCCAGTGCCTGACAACCCTTTTGGTAAAGAAATTCTTCCCAACATAATTTTAAAATTTTTTATTACTATTTTGATGACAATCATGACATTTTTTGTCTTCTAATGTGATTTTATTTCAAATTAACCCTTAAACTTTCCTGAGTTTGCTAAAATAGAAAATGCTCTAGATTTGTACATAGTCTTCAAACTTTGCAATCCTACAGCACATGCTAAACATATAATTAATCCAGTGATATCAACAGGATTGTTCTTATGCTCAGAGATATACATGTCTGCAAGGTCAAGACCTTATTCTGTATTGTCGTAACTATGTAACAATGCAGAGATGTGTGCTGGGTCTGACTTCCCCAGCAGGCTGAAAAATATATTCATTTGTGGAGTCAGGTTCAAAAACTAATAAAAAATTCAGTTCATCATCTTGCCTGGGTCAGCAAAATGTGGCTGAACCTAGGCTTTCTGTTCAAGATTTATGCCATTTCTTTTTTTTGCAGTGATGGAAATATCGGAAAAAAAAGCCAATGCCTTCCATTGTAATGTAGTAACAGTCATGATGAGCTAAACATATCCATCAGATTATGATTACCTGTTTTTGCATCCTGACCCACAGGAGACAATCACCACCTCCCTGCACGACCACATCCTCCTATCGCTCCTTTACTGCCTGCAACTTTTTCTCTTGGGTCTTACTGTTCAACAGTCAAGTTAAACTTAGAATCTTGTTCTTTATTTGTGTTTAGCTCTGCAAAATGCTTCTGTTGTTTCAGAACTGAGCAAGTATTTGCATACCTGAAAGCCTGTTTGTTTTCTCAAAGATGTAAATTGACCTAATAAAGACATTGTCTGTTTTTACAAATTGTGTCTTTCTAGCAAGACAGCATCTTTAACCAGCCTGTCTGAACTGCTTTGAATTTTGTAATGTAATCCAAACTTACTTATATGTAACATAAAAAATTCTCAAGTGAATTTTATAGGATCGTTGTAGGGTGGTTTATTTTCCTACCATGCTGAATTATTGAGGCTCAGAAGTACATGTGCACAATATGTGAACTTAAGTTTATGTTGAGAAACAAACTGCATTGTTAACAGAATTATTTACCCAAACCCAAGACACGAAACGATATGTTATTTGATAAAATTATCATCTTGTAAACAACTCTCTGTCCCTTAACACAACCTTCAGTAAATTAAAGCAGCAACAATAGAATACTCAATATTATCTAGTTTAACACTTCCTGTCAACTATTCAAAACAGAAAACTGTGAATGTCTTATAAGGAAATCTGATTTTCTTTGGTCTCATTTTGCTACAGGAATTTTCTTTAGCACATTTCCCCTATTGTGTTTCCAACTGCAGCATCCTAGCTCTTTCAAGATCTGTGAAATAAGTCAGATATCAAGAAGTCAAATATCTATGTCTCCTTCATATACACAGCCTGTGAGAGCACTCCTCTTGACTTCCTACGTTGTCATAGGGAAGCATTTATATTTTACCTTGTTTAGTCAAGGTACAAACATGTCTTAGATAATGAACACAAGGGAATAGGTAAATACTGTCAACAAACAGTGCCCAGAAGATTTACATAAAGCTTCTGTAACATGCAGATGGAACTGCTACAGATAATAGAAATACCTGTCATTTTAGCTGTCAACATATCTTGGCATTTTCACCCAGTTGCCCTTTGGGTGTCCCTTTTGCTGCAGTTCTTTGGCTGGTCTTGCCTCACTACCTTTCACAGGCAAAGTTAATGACTGTGATCATTCCCTTCTACTCACTTCACATATTCTTTCTGACTCAACTTTTTTCTCTGACTCACAATCTGTTTCTATTTCCATAATTGTGAGTGTATGTGAAACATCCTGGGTTAATGCGAAATGGCACAGACTTCAAAATGTGTTATTCATACCTATGTGAGTAATGCCCACTCATTCTTTGGTACATGTTGTATTGACTTGATAGCACCTTCATTTCCTGCCTCTTTCCATTTACTCAATCACTTGGTGAACCTTCTTCCACAGCAATGGGTATGATTTTGTTCTTACGTCAGGATGAACCCCTCTTGAAATACAGTGATTACATTTTCAGCCAACTTTAAAACAATTATCAAGAAAAAGATAAGAAAAAAAAGTTTAGGAGTTCTGATAAACAATTAACCCTCACAGGGAACCAAATAACTAATTCTTCATACAGTCTGCTGAAAGTGCAGGAGTTCCCATTCTTAGTGAACAAAAGCTCACCAAGGAATTCAGCATAATTTAGGAGTCATAAGTCACACATGCAATTTTGACCTTTGCCAAAATGTTTCTGTAATCATGTGTGGAAGACATCAGAGCAAAAAAATGACAAAAAAAGACTTAATGGTTTGCTTAGGCTGTAGATCTGGTGCATCTTGAGGCACACGTTTTAGTGATAATACATACTACAGTTAAACTGACTACAGGTGACCTGTAGGTGTTTCACTGCTTGAAATACTGGGGCTTTGTGGTGAAAACTCTGCTGTACATGTGAAATCCACTAGGCAGATTCTCCTCAAGGACCTACCTATTCTGTAAACTGTAAAAAATTGGAGTAAACTCCACAGAGCTCCGGAGATATTACCAAAATCCACAAAAAACCCAGAAAGTGCTAGAGAAAGGAATATCCTTTCCTATATTAACATCTGTGAGCAGAGGGGGGGCAGGAAAGAGAAGATAGTTACAAATAATCATGACATTATCTATTAATTTAAATATGACATTAGGATTTTTTTTTTTACTTGAACATTATCACATATACATATGAAAATCCTGGAGATTTCTACTTATAATAATACTTTGCTAATGCTAACTCTATGAGTAGATATTAATTGACAAGTGTGATGTTTTAGAATCTTCTAGGAGGTCAAGGACTTGGTGATTATTGTGGAACTGCAGGTTTAACTTTTCCTGGAGCTCCTACTGTGTATCCGAAATTCTAGCAACAACTCTAATTCAATTGCTTGATGTTTATTCAAGCATATTGGTAAGATATGCTGTGTAATTGGAAGTGTTGATACATATAAATTAACTTAATCACATGCAGTAACACAGATTCTTACCACAGACAATATCCGCATGGGAACAAAGAAATCCTGACATGAATAAAAGATCTGATGTTCAGCCTGTCTTGAAAATTGCATAGTCTGACTCTCCAAGACTTCTGATGGAGAGGGATTTAAAACTTAAACTGTAATTTTAAATACCCAGCTCATCAGAATTAGAAGAAAATCTGGATTTGGGTAGCATAATAAGTGCAAAGGTTTTATTATTTCAATCTTTTTTCTCTGTACTAAGTTTCCAGGGACAAATACATCATATGTTCTGAAGAGGCTTCCCTGTAGTCACTGCAACATCATACTGAGCACAGACTCCAGAAGGCTTGCTTGTAGGAGGGTTGAGTCCATTTGGACATGCTGGAGATGACACATCTGGTAAATGGGTGTGATGATCTGGCTTTCCAGCTCCAAGTGGGTGGATCATAGGATGTCACTCTTGAGTATTGCAGTGGAGGTGGGGGAAGAAATCCCAAAAAGCACACGACTGGGCCGGGGTGAAACCTCATTCCTTTACTGAAATGTTGAAAAAGTGTCATCACAATGCAAATACTAAAACAAGGTATGATTTTGGCTTGGTTATTTCCACGCTCCCTCATCTTATTGCGAAACATTTATTTTCTGGAAGTTTAGGGGTTTGTTTGTTTGTGTTTGTTTTAAACAGATATTTGTTGTTTTTAATAGTAATTACCATACACTGCAGTATTTTGTCTTGCTCAAAATTAATACGAAGCAAGAAATGATCAGACTTTTTTCTCTCTTCAATTTTTCCTAGCTGCATGCCACTTGCGATTTACAAGTTTCCAAACCTACTTCCTTTTAGAAAAGCTGCGCAATCTGTGTAGACAGAAATTTTCTGTTTGAAGACTGTTTTTCTTTAAGTTGGCCATGCACTAGTAATGGACAGCAGCTTGCTTTTTCAAAAAATGCTTTAAATAGCAGACATCAGTGAACACAGAAGTAATTCGTACTTCAGCATAGTGGATGCTACCACAGTTCTGAGTGATCTTCTGCATTATCTGAACAACTTGGAGATCAAAGTTTAAAACTCACCATCTTTTTTAATGCAGGATGTTACATCTTGTAGGAGAAAACACAAGATATGAGATGCTTATGCTGGTAACTGAAGACATATGAAGCACTTGAATATTCCAACTATTTTCTGACTCATTGAAACTCGTACACTCTCTGTGGACTTCCTAATCCATTCAGCAAAAAGAGAGGAGGTTATATATATCTGGGTAATTGAACTGAACTCAAATATTTATCTGGCATCAGTAACATTTCTTGCATTTCTCACTCTGCAGTTTCAATTTTCTTGTTGTGAAATCATCTTGCTGGAATAAAACCCTAAACCAACAAGAAAAAACAACTGTGAGAGCTAAGTTAAACAGATCATCCTGATTGTGGTTTTTTGCTATGTATTAATACTGATATTCGAGTACACAAAGCAAAAAAATGTAGAGGGTGATCCTGTTGATGTCTGTGCATCCCCTAACACTGTTTCCATGGGTACTCCCGTGGGCCTCAAGCCATGTTTTCCCCAGATAAGAGTGTCCACTCCTCCACCTATGACCTTGGTGATGGTAGTCCTTGGCTGCTCCCCACGAGGCCAGCCCACAGCCTATTCTTGTGCTTCCCAGTCCTTCATACTCCCTCCTATGTCCCTGGGGCAGCTTGTGGGAGTTGTCAGTGCTTTGCCATCCCATGGGGCACTTACATCTCTGCTGCCTGGAGTAAAGCTTTCCATCCTACCAGGGCTGTTTGCTTACACGGTCCTTTCAGGAGGCAGATGCAAGGGGCTGACAGCCTTCCTGAGAGGTCTTTTTGTAACATTTAGTCCAGAGTTTAGACTGCTAAAATCTTCTTTCAGATGCTGGGGTACATGGAGCTTCATATAGAAAGTGCAAACTAAAGGTCTGTGCTGCGTGTGGAGTGAAATCTGTCTCCAGGCAGAAGATTTGCTGAAGCACTGGTGGTGGGAAGTGGGCTGGCTCCTGACATTAACCAGGGTATCAGTCATTTCTCCCTCTTTCAATATTTTCCTCAGTGTTTGATAACATTAAGTAGACTGTAGAAGACACTTAAGTGGTGCCAATGACTTTGCATGGGAGTCTGGTAGCCAGTTCCCAGAGGGACTTTATTACTGCTTTTTGCTCAGTTGATGACGACTGAGTCTTACTGACTGCTTGGTCTGTAAATTTAAGCCCCAGTATCCTTTTACTGCAGCTCCAATGTCTGTTCTTTCTGGCTTCAAGACAAACCTTCATTTGGAGAAGGTCACTGATAAAAGCACTGCTTTAATTGGGTAGAAAAAATTGTTGTTTGCTATAAGCATGTTGCTAAACTGTGACATCAGTATTTGGGAGCATAGCAATTATGGAAGGACTGTGTGAGAAATGATCTCAGTCAATGGATAACAGCTCAGAAAACAACAAGAAAACTTTTGTCTTAACTTAAGGCAAAACTCAACTTAAATCCGTGTCAAAAAAGCTGACACTGACAGAAATTGTACATTGAAACAGAAGAAAATATTTCTGTGGGAATATAATTTAAAATTAACTTTTATAACTTATTGCAGTACTGAAATTCCTTAGTGAGTTGGAGATTGCTAGGGAAGATTCCTGGACATAGCTCAAGCCTTTGCAGATAGGTGCTATCAGTCATCAAAGGAAAACGTAGCTGCTCTGAAAGAGCAGAGTGACATTCTGATTGAATATGCCATTATATTAGAAGCTCATGTGCCTTTCAGCCCCCTTTGCTCAGTATTTACTAAGGGCATCCACTTAAATACACATTGCTTTAGGAACTACTAACATTGCATGAGGCACTTTACAGCTTTCCTGCCCAAATAAACCACTTGAAAAGAGTGTTTCAGCTTCTGGAAGCAGTCATCTCACACTATCATTGCCTACGTTTGGTAACAGGCTTTGAAAGATGCTCTCTGACTATCCTGTTATGTGGGTTTCTCAGGCTCAGAGCGTGTTTGTCACAAGACATCTCCGTCTCAAAGACACAGTGGCTTGATTCTCATAATTTTACATTTTTTTTCCTGTTCCTACCACTTACAGCAAAACAATTAATCAAGTGAAGGGAGAGTTCATTAGTCTAAGAATTCATTTATGGGTAAGCATGCTCTTGTAAGCTCTTAAATTGCTCGGTATAGTAGACTGTCAAGATAATACATATATGCAAGAAATCAGAGACCTGTCATAGTGCATCTCTGATCACAGTTAAAATTTCCTCACCTGAGCAAATATGTGAGAGATGTACGCTTGTAAATCTGACCAATCCTTCGGACTATGCTTTTTTTATTGCACAGCTCATATATTCCAGTGAAGCATTTGTATTCCAGGTACATTTCTTCTGATGCATTTTAAATTCTTCTTCCTCCCATTTCACCTCACCTCTGCCCATCTCACCAAAGGCAGCAGCCATCACATCATATATGTATGTATTCCTGTACTATTTCTTTTACTACACTTTGTCTTTCATGGAAGACATTCAGTCTCAGGAGACTTGCTTTCATCGCTTTCGTATTTTGAACAGGTTGAAAGGAGGGCCAACAAACTAGATTCAAAATGATGAATAGACTGCTGGCATAGAATCATAGAATGGTTTGGGTTGGAAAGGACCTTAAAGATCATCCAGTTCCAACCTCCCTGCCATGGGACACCCCCCACCAGACCAGGCATTTTTTTTGACATATTGGTCATTTTCCTTCTGAGTGACGCTTCTTTGTTTCAGACAGAAGGTTGCAAGGAGCCTTAGTATTAATGAAGATCATACACTGACCTATTTGGAAAAACACAGTGTGATTGTGCTGCATCTGTTATTTGATGTAAAAACTGAAGTCAGAATTTTAATAGAGAGAGTATGAGTATTTTTTTACCTACAGAATAGCACATCTCACTTTTCAGTACAACTGAATCAAAGTTACTGTTACTACCTACATTGACTGATAAGACTATGGTCTTTTCTCTCTCCGTTTGACTGTTAAGGTCCATGGAAAGCAACTGCCAGCCAACACAGAAAACTAAGTTCTGTCTCCTAAATTTGATGAAGATATAGGTTTGGTACAAAAATAATCAGCCTTGCATATGCTGGAGTAGGAATAAAGAAGAAATCAATTCTGAAACATATTGAATAACTCAGCAGTAGAGAAATATTTGTCAACTAATAGTTGGTGCCAGGCACAGAAACTCTCACAGTAAAATGTGTATTTACGAAGGAGGAAGAGAAATATTAACCAGATGGTCATAAGAAGGAAGAAAGACTACTGAACTGCAAAAGAAAACAGATTGTATTGAATGGCTGTGAGTAGAGGCACACACCTTTCTCAAACTGTACTCTGCAACGTAGGTAGAAATCACATCCTGGTGGAAGATCTGCTATCTAATTAAGCAAGCCCATATAAAAATGAAGTAAAAAACAATCCCCTGCTCTGGAAATGCTCCTTGTGAGCACTTCTTTTCAGATAAGAACACCACTGCCCATTCCCTGGTTTTGATATTTGAATGTTGGAGAACTAGAGCTGGAAACAAATTATCCCTGGTTCTGAAATCGCATTAGCCTTGGTAACACATTTGAGAGTTTAAAACGAAAATACTCCTTTGACCAATGGAGAAAAGCCGTTTATCAAAGTGTCTGGCGTAATGTATTAATATTTTCAATGATCCTGTCTCAGCATTATCCACAGATCTTGCAAATGACTGAATGCACAATATTGCATAGTTTCACTTCTTCAGTAAAGATTTTGTTCTGTCAAACATTTTCTCAAACAGGTTTTTGAAAAATGGGCTGAGCATGCACAAGACTTTGAAGGGTCACCACTCTTTGCTTAGTAACATTCAACAGAGAATTGAATTCCTGAAGTGAGGGGAAGTGTCCAGGAGTATTGTTTTGAAATCAGCTGTCAGACTCTTAAAACTGAAGTTTTAGCAGTCTGCCAATAAAACTAGAAAGAATTTTGAGTTACCCTGATCGTCATAGGGGGTATCCTGCAAAGCGCAGGATAAATTCAGCAGTCTTGGTGGGACTTACACTAATCATAGAATCACAGTATCATAGAATTGCTTTGTTGTAAAAGACCTTTGAGATCATCGAGTCCAACCATACCTGTCCACTACTAAACTATCCCTGAGAACTCATCTACCCATCTTTTAAAAACACCTCCAGGGATGGTGACTCTACCACCTCCCTGGGCAACAGGAGAACCCTGTTGGTGAGGAGATTTTTCCTGATGTCTCATGAAAGAAGTACTCTAAATTCCAAATATTTTTATTTTTCTTTGAGTTGATAAGAGATTCCTCAAGAGCTATTTCTGTTTTTCATTAATATATTGTTACTCAAACTGAACTTGCCTGTGAATGTTTTTGTATTTTATAGTCTTGATAGTGTCTGTGTTTTACTTTGACTACTCTGTTGTGACCACAAAAGCATTATGCCAAGGGGACAAGTCCTTTTCTAATGGTAGTCAACTTTTAAAATACATTAAAAAGCCAGAAGAATGCCAGCTGAATCCTCAGCTTGTCAGGATTTGAAATGCCCTTAGGATTGAACCTTCCCACTGACAAGCAGCTGCATTGTGTAGCCACCATTTGGAAAAGTTTTTTCCAAGCTCTGTGCCAAATACGAGACTGTGCATTTAATTTCAAAGCCAGAAATGCCAATCTCAGTGTGCAGACATTCAGGTCGAAGTAATGATACAGCCCTCAGCAATCAGAGACATTGCTGTTATTTCCAAGGATGTATAACACATAATTTCAGAAACTGAACCTGAAATATTTGGATGAGGAGCATGGGTATATAGTGAGAATGTACTCCATGTACATAGTGAGAATCAGTTCAGTTCTCCCTTCCAGCACTGGCTTCTCTCTCCCAACCATTGCCTCTGCCTTTGCTTATTTACTTCCCTTATTAACTCTCCTTTGGGGCTGTTGACTGCAGGAGGTGGGAAACCAGTAGCATTCTTTCATAAGAAAATCTCCTTTGCAGCCACTATGGACACCTTGTCTTTCCTTGAGTGCTTTGTATTTGAAATAAACAGAAGGGGTGACAAGAAAAGAGATGTTGTATATATTGTTGGGTAATTGCTTGCCTCCCTTAACAATCTGGACTGGGAGCCACGTGGAGGCATAAATGATTGTGTCCATGGAGAGCTTGGTTTGAGACAGAAGGAAAGCTTGGAAGATAAAAGAATATGAGCTAAGGAAATTGGTGTCCTGCTTGTGATTGTGGTGAAAGAGGGCAGAATTTGCCACATCTCTCACTAAAAGAAAACTATTCTGTAGCACCGAATTTGAGGGTTAGAGGAAATAAACAGAAAAGACACAGTAAACAAAAGCAGAAAATATGTTCTCAGCCATGTCTAACTTGTACTGCTGTGCATATAAATACAGTAAACATGTTGGTATGTATTGTAAATAGAACCTCATTACTGTGAAAGGTGACAGCGGCGAAAAAAAAATCAATTAAAAAGATCAAACTCCCTGAAAGACAGAGCTAAACGCATTTCTGTAGAGCAGTCGTAAGGGTGTAAGAGTAGATAAGAGTGTAAGTATTCCACATACCTTCACAAAAAATGAAGGGGGAAGCACGTGTAAAAATAATCAAACCAGCCAATATTTCACAGCCACAGTGTCTGCATAGCCCTTTTTTCAAGTGTATCTAAATTGCAAAGGAACAGCACCTCTAGCCTGCACAACAGGCTGCTTCCAGATGGGTGACTTGTGTGACACTGTAGAGACACCAAGCTGAGGTCTCAGACTTGCAGAGGAAATACAAGAACAAACTGAGAGGAGTGGAACCATGAAGATAGCTAAAAACTTTCATTCTCTTGCTGTGATCCTCAGCCCCTCATTGCTTCCTGACCCTTGTTAGAATTGGTAGGAGACAGGAAGGTATAATGGACTCCATTGGAGGCCCACTCTTCGAACTGCTTAAGCAAATTTTCTCTTCTTCCTACACTAATAACACTACAATAGTGCAACTTCACTACAATATGAAGTATCCTCCCCTACACATTTTGGTTAAGCCTGTTTCTTCTTGTTTTCTTTCCTCTTATTCCTGCCCTTTTGCACCCTTCATAATTTCACTTTTCTGTTCTTCCTCATTTCCTCTCTCCCTAACACATTTGTCCATGATGTATGACTCCACAGGCTCCCCTCTGTTTCTACGTCCCACCACTTTGGCTCCATTGGAAGATTTTCAGTGCAAGGAGGGCAGGATGGAATTCACTTTCATGTCCTTCTTTTTCTCCATTGGGTGCAACAATGCTTTTTACTGACAGCTGCCCAACTGTGGTAGTTTTGATGCTTTCTCATTCTTTATCGAAGGAGGTGATAACTCATGTGCAGCTCAGTGCCAGCACTGTGGTAGCTGATTAAATACTGATTACATACTGACAAAAAAGTCATACAGTCTGGAACCACTTCTGAATGATCTGCCCTCTTGGCTATGTTCCTGCATCGCTGTTTTTAACAGGAAGTACAGTACTTAAATAACTGTGACGGGAAATCAGGGAATCCTACAGAGGAATAATTTCCTTCAGCCTCCAGTTCCTTGCTGACAGTTCTTAATCTGTTCACAAGTGAAACTGGAACATATGATTTACACTGGGAGAGACAAGAAAATGCATTTTCTGCATCTTGAATCTTTCTTTTGAGCTCTATCCCATCTATCAATGTCTCTTTGATGTTCAGATGCAAGAGTCTGAAGTTTCCTTGATCTTAAACAATGATTATATTAAATCTCTTAGCTATAGTAATAGAAGTTCCTATTTGCTGATAAAAGGAAATGTATATTTAGCTGATTATATGTCAGAACCTCTACAATATTTATAACGTCATGCTTTCCAAGATCTCATTCTCCATCCTATGAGCATGTCTCAGATTCCACGCTCAATGTTTATGACTGTATTAAAACGTATACTTGTTTGAACAAATTTATCCTATCATTCTCTTCAAGGTCTGCAGAGAGACATTAGTTTGTGTAACTGCTATGTTGCAGCATTATTTCCCACTATTTATACAGAAATACTCGTATTGCAAACACCGATTTTATGTACCTTTTCTAGGTCTCCAAGATGATGAATTTTTATGCCCACTGAAATAATCAGTTTATCTAATTCGTGTGCCCCTATCAATCTAATCATCAACTTTTAATTCCCTTAATATGACACATTTTACTGGAATTCAAGTCACATGAAATGGAGTGTGTATTCAGGTGTGAACTGCCAACATTTTTTCTAATCTACCATTCAATAAAACTAAAGTCTTCCAAAGCAATCATGTGCCACAGGGCTTTGTCCTATCATCTGGCACCATCAGAACTCTGTGCCTTTGGCATGACATAGTTTTGCATTTTTGAGTTCCTAAACAGAACTGATGAAATCTCAGGCTCAAATCCCTACATTTATTCCTGAAGAAATTTGCTAGGATGAGGACAAGAACTTCTCACTCATATAAGTGGTTCCTTTCAAATCAGCCTGCTACCCAGGAAAACAGAAACTTTCAGGACAAGGCAAGAGGCTGTGGTAAACAGCCATAGCAGCTTGCTTATTTATAGTACTTTTCATCCAGAAGAACTCCAAACACAAACATGAAGGCAAAATTTAAAAAGTACAAAATAAGAGCAAAGCATTGATTAAGTAGTGAAGGAGACGCCAGCCTGCATCTAATGAATGAGGGGCAGCCCTAATTATAAATGTATTTGCTTTTATTGTCATGTTTTAGAACTTTAATGACCATCTAATGTATTTTTTATGGGTGATTTTTATGGGTGAATATATTTCTTTTAAAACCTCAGGAACATGTGCAGCTGCTTTTAACTTCAATAGGAGTTGTAAAAGCCCTTTACTGTCTAGATTTGTCCTTCAAATGTATTTGATTAAATATATAAAGAAGATAACCAGAAAGCCTGAAGTGGCTGAGACAGAGTTAGCACCAAACCATATTTCCTTCTCTTTTTATCCTAGGAATAGTCATGAGTTGGGTCAATTATCACTTTGAATTAAACTAATTGCACAACTTCCTCAGTTTAAGTGGATTGCAGTAGGCTCATAGTATTACAGCATCATGTGTCCCACTTTGTGGCTCCTGCAACAATCCCTTGCCTGCACAGTGATAGGGTAGCAATGAATTGCCACAGCTATTTTGGCATTAGATCACAACAGGCAAATGGTAACAGAGTGTTTGTGGCAGCTTCACAATTTCTTTGAACCACCTTTATCCCAGTACATGAAAACAGCCCACGTTTTCATCTCACAAAATACGGATCCATCCTGTCCCTCACATTTTAAAGACATTGCATAATTCTCTGGCATCCAGCCACAAAAACTCTCCTTTAAAGAAATGCTTTGTGGAATGCCAACAACCAGAAGCAGGGCTTACAGGAGTTAAAGCAACTAGCCTCTCTGCAGTCCCCTAACATTGCCCCAAAAATAAATGCTAGGATAATTATTATTTTATAATCACAGAGGGCTTTGTAAGCTTTCCGTAACAGAATGGAAAACACAGTGTCCCTGCCCCAAATAGCACTTCAATTGCAGTGCCATGAGGAGGATGAGTAACAAGCCAGAATAGAATAAGGAGATTTTGGGAGGAAACACACACTAATTTTGACAAAGTTATATATGTACCAAGGAAGCATAAAGCCATCTTCAGAAGAACATCTAATTACTTAGCAAAGGTCTTGTGTAGCTGGGGACAGAGAGAAGAAAAATTGGTTTTTAGGAAAACAGTAAAAGCAGAATTTTATTTTTTTTTCAATCTTCTTGAGGGCCTTAAAAAAAAAAAGTGGATCAGTAAGGAAAAATGTGGCTGAGCAGAGAAGCACATCATTTTGCACAGGCTTGTCTAAGCATGGGACAGATCGTGGAAGAAATAGGCTGACAGGGGAGCTGCAGCTGCAGGTATGTGTTTGGGTCTTGCTGGCATGGCAGCAGGCCTGCCTGGGACAGGCATTTCCAGATCCCAGTGCATACCAGGCAGTCAGGAACAGACAAAATGGTACAGGAGGAAAAAGAGGTCATGAAGACCTTATAAGTATTACAGCAAGAGAGTGGAGGACGTCACGAGGCATGGGGATGAAGGGCACTGCAGACAGGAGAGAGAACTAGCGTATCACTGCAGCATGTCACCCTTAACGGTCTAGGGGGACATCTGGAGACAGCTGTCCAAATCTAACTGGTTTTCTTCATTGGGATTTGCCTTCATTGTCTTCCTTCCCATCACATTTAAAGTACTACTGCAAAAATCTTCTCATTCTCCACAGGCTGTGAGATAAGGAAGTCTTCCTGATTTTACTTGTCTCTGCCTAATTTTCTGTCTGCAAACCTCACCCATAAAATTATTTCTTATTTTTTACTCCTCCACTTCCTTTTGTCTTTCATCTGTTGTTAATTTTATCAATAACATTTTGCTGTCAAGCTCACTGAAAACCATTTTCAAGAAACAATAGAGAAAATGCAGCTTTTTTTTCCATCTAGTATTTATTCAGTGGATTCTGATTTCCGTTTGCCAGGAAGCAGCTGTCTCAGAAGCCTGCTGCTTAATACATAACAGTCAAGAGTTGTAAAAATAAAACAAAAGACATATTTGGGGTATGTAAAATAAAAATTCTCATGGTACTGAGAATAAATACCACTTATCTTCGTAAAGCAGTTTTATCTGCTTTTTAAACTTTACATCAGTCATCTCTCCTTGAGAGGTGTTACTGAAGGCATTCCATTCCTGCTTAATTTTCTGAGCTTGAGGTCTTCGTGTGTTCTCCTTGGGTTTTTGCTATGAATTAACTTCCAGGTAGAAAGCTTTCTACTTGTTTATCCCATGCATAGGGAAAAATATGCAACTGTTATTTCCTGGGAGATAACAAAAAGCTGTGCAGGTATGAAGGCTCGTTTGTGCATTGTAAGGTGACTTCAATATCCTTTTCATGACTGAAATCCCTGAGCGTGCTGTGGTTAACGGTGGCGGATTAGCAAGATTCACTCAGAGGTGAGCTGTCAATGACCTCTTCTCTAAGATGGTAGAGCTGGCAAGATGTCAAAGCCCATTATCCCCACTGGTAAGCTGGAGAGAGATACCAAAGCAGACAGACACTCTCCGCAATGCCTTGTCTAAACTATGTTATTGATCTCTGTTAAAATCCCCTCCCTTCCTCTATGTCTACTCTGAATGAGGTAAAACTGCATTGTGTAATTGAAGGCACTCGAATTACAGGAAGAGCCATATTGATAAAAATGCCACTTTTGAGATTTTACCCTAGTTATAGCTATGATAAAAATACCACGTGCTAGGCCCTGCAGCCCAGTGGGCAGATCATAAACACAAACATTTAAAATGACAAATTCCTGTTGCGGTAGGCAAATTTTAAAAAGTGGAGTCTGAACTGAGATGTCTCTATTTTTGCCGAACTTGAGATTCCTGTATCTAGGCCATGAATGTTTCTTTGAGAACTTGAGCTTTCCATTGATTTCTCTCACAGCTAGCAACCAGCAGCAGTTCCAAAAAACCTATCCTGTAGTGAAATCTTGGACCTGCTGTAGTTAAATGGAATTTATCCAAGATTTCATCTGATGTCGCTAATTCTGAGCACTTGGAATTAAGTGTTAAAAATGAGATGAATGCACTTCCTGGTAAGCAAAATGGAGAAAACATATAGCCACTTCTGTAAAACGTATTACAATCCATGAAAACTGCATCAGGGTAGTTAGGGAAAAATAGAATTAATTTTCAGTGAGACCTCAGTGAAACCTTCAAAAACTCAAAACAAGTTTTCCAAATACTTTTTTTTATACCCCTTTATTTTCATTTAAATTTCAGTTATCTCCCTTGAAACAAAAAAGTCAGAATTTGTAAATTTTTTTTTCTTTTTTTTGGTATTTACATAAATGTAAGAGGAGGATGCTAAATTAGACCTAAGAGGAGAGCTGCATTCTGTGCCTGTGCCTGCTGTAATTCTGCATTGGCTTGGGACATGTTCAGACCATGAAAATTTTGAATATGATTTTTTGGCATGAATTTCAGTGGATTAATTGTTACCTACTTCCTTTCTATATACTGCATCCACCCTGAAGTGATTTTTTCAGGGGAAATACTCAGCACTCTGGGCAAGATTTACAAGGTGGACTCCAAAGTCAGAAGCCTGCCTCTCACTCCAATTGGCATCCCTTGGTCTGAGTGCATTCAGGACTGTGATGCGTATGGCAACAGCAAAACCAAGACAGCCACTCGGCATAGACTGTAGCTGCATCCAGCCCAGGATTTCCCCCAGTGTCCCATTGCCACCTCCAATCTGGTTGTTGTTTCACATTTCTGTTTCTAGTCTTGATATACGTGCTGACTTAGGGGAGAGGACAGCAGCGCTGCTAGAGCAGCTTTCCTGATTCAGGGAATTGTGCTGCAGCAGTGTTTGAAATCTGAGCATCGCTACAAGTTGCCATGCCTTGCTGTTGGCGTGAAGTGCTTTGTAACACATAGGCTGGCCCCTATGGCTTATGGCATGCATGATCTACTGAAAAGGCTAAAGCCAATACTGCTGAAACTGCCATCTAATGAAAGAAATTATCATATATATATTATATACTATAAATGATACATAAAATTTACTCAGTGCCAAAATTCAAGTCAGTTAACTACAAGTCAGTTAACTTCCTAAGATCAAAAATAATTACAGGAGAAGAAGAAATCCTATGAACATATATCACAGAGGAATCAATTTCAGACAAGCATAAAAGTACTCCATTAATATTTGTGCAGGTCCTATGCAGTTACACAATATTTCAACTCAATGAGACTTTCTGAATGAATAGATAAATAACAGTGTTCTTGAGATACATCATCTGCATTCAATAACTAGAAAGTTCCTTAGTAAAAATGGGCAGTAGGCATCTACTGACTATGCAAGTCTGCTCAGAAGACAGCATTCTGGAAGCAGAGTTTCCACAGCTGTGTCCTAATTTGAGGGTCTAATTTAAGAGGAGATGAATTATATCCCAGAAATATCTGTTTGTTCACCACTGACTGTAAAAGGAGCCTTAGGTGAGCACTCAGTTGGGAACATCCACATTGTACCACTGGGCACAGATGAATCTTACTATCATACTGTAACAGTTTATTATTGCAATCCTGTAACTTTTCTTTATATACCTCATTACATTGCATTAACTTCCATCTCCCTGTCGCAGTTTCTTGTGGTTTTAGTTATCAGACATTTGGCAGGGCTTTACATTGTATTCTAGTGCTTTATATCACACAGCACTGATAGCTTCTGGGAGCATAAAAGGGACATGACTAAGGCTCTCTGATTATTCAGGTGGGAAAATGTACAGGATGTTTATATTGAGAGCTAGATTAAAAACAATTAACATTTAGATAGCTAGATTAAAAATGCTCTGTCCTTTTCATCACTGAATATTCTTAAAAAAATCCTTTGATGTCATCTCTTTCGGATCAGGCTTTCTTTTGGGATAATAGCTGCAGTCCTTTGCCATTTCTGGGCTGGCATTACCAGTCTCTGGCCAAGAGTTCCAAGCCAAACACCATCTCCAGGTCGTTTCTCTCTGGAGAGGACATGTGTCTTTCAGGTGAAGCTGTAGGGAAGAGGGTTAGCCTGGACCTTAGAAAGGTCCAAAACAAAAGCTTACATTGTTACCATCCCCAGTATCATAGAATCAAAGAATCATAGAATCTTCCTTTGAGATCATCGAGTCCAACCGCACCCATCATCTGCTAAACCATGTCCTTCAAAAACTCATCTATCCTTTTTCAAAATACCTCCAGGGATGGTGACTCAACCACCTCCCTGGGCAGCTGTTCCAGGGCCTGACCACCCTTCCGGTAAAGAAATTCTTCCTAATATCCAGTCTGAACCACCCTTGGCACAACTTAGGACCATTTCCCCCTGTCCTATCACCTGTCACTTGAGAGAAGAGATCAACACTCGCTCTGCCACAGCCTCCTTTCAGGCAGCCATAGACAGTGATGAGGTCTCCCCTCAGCCTCCTCCTCTCCAAGCTAAACAGCCCCAGTTCCCTCAGCCGCTCCTCATAGGACTTGTTCTCCAGCCCCTTCACCAGCCTTGTTGTCCTTCTCTGGATGCGCTCCAACACCTCAATATCCTTCTTGTACTGAGGGGCCCAGAACTGCACGCAGTCCTCGAGGTGTGGCCTCACCAGTGCTGAGTACAGGGGCACAATCACCTCCCTTGTTCTGCTGGCCACACTATTTTTGATACAGACCAGGATGCCATTGGCCTTCTTGGCCACCTGGGCACACTGCTGGCTCATATTCAGCTGGCTGTCAACCAACACCCCCAGGTCCCTCTCCTCCTGGCAGCTCTCCAGCCACTCTTTCCCAATCCTGTAACGCTGCATGGGGTTGTTGTGCCCCAAGTGCAGGACTCCGCATTTTGTCTTGTTAAACCTCATCCTGTTGGTCTCAGCCCATGGATCCAGCCTGTCCAGATCTCTTTGCAGAGCCTCCCTTCCTTCAAGCAGATCAACACTGCCACCCAGCTTGGTGTCATCTGCAAACTTGCTAAGGGTGCACTCGATCCCTTTGTACAGGTCATTAATAAAGATATTTAACATGACTGGACCCAACACTGAACCCTGGGGAACACCACTCGTGACCGACCTCCAACTGGATTTAACTCCATATACTGTAATTTCTCCTAAGGGATGCAGTAGTACTCTCAATATACTACACTTTATATAGCTTATTGCTTCATTACTCTTATCTCAGATGGTATTTGATACAAGCTAGGATCCAAAGACTTCAAAGACTAATTGGAGTTAAAAGAAGTAATATTTTTTAAAAAAAAAGACTTTTTGTAGTCTGTGTTTTCAGAATATTTCCTTGAGAGGAAAAAAATGTATTTATAAGCTCTGTTTTCAGAATAGTTCAGTTGCTTAAGGGTACTAACTAGTGCACATTAATTTGCAGTAACATTTTTAAGCTTTAGAACAAGCTGCTCCCTGGATATCTACGCCATGGTGAATATTGCATAAAGGAAAATGAATCAGACTTTTTGAAGATTTTTTTGTATGTCTTGAGTGCAGCTCTTTCCTGATATATTATTGGCTGTAAAACAAATCTCAGAGGTAACTTTACTACCGAGTGGCTCAGTATTATATTAACTACCTCAGTGGACTGTTGTGAGAATATGACTTTTGTGGAAATGTAGCTTTTATCACTAACTTGTGGAGGGAACAGTCTAAAATCTCTTAAGTGAACAATCCCTTGCCAGGCATGACTCTTGATTGATTGCTGTGAAGGGTGATTTGGGATGGAAAGGATGGTGAGTAAGACATGAAAGAGAAGCTGAAGCATGTATAACCACGTTCTTTCTGTGGAAGACATGATGCTATAGAAACGATGCAAGGAAGACATGGGATTGCATTTCCATTGCAAATAAACCTTTCCAGGGGAAGACCAGTCCTGTCAAAACTTTCTGGTAGTAGCTGTTATGGCATTACAATATTCTGGAGCTAGAGTAATGCAGAAATGAGGAAAAGGGGATGTGAAATATTGCCTGTGCACAGTTATGCCCACTCTGTTCTTGGAATTTTGCATCCAGATGGACCATATCCTGATTACACTTGGTACAATTGCTGTATGGCACACAATGCAAAGGAAGTTACACTTTCCCTGTGTGGGAAATACCAAAAGTGTTACTGCAGACTTTTGCTAACCCCAGTCCTTCCCTGCTCCATGTTTGAGGTCTTTAAAGAATGTCTTTCTTGGATTTTTACTTCACCGGGAAAATTATGTGGTTGCAGCCCAATGAGATCTGTGGGGGAAAAGCAAGATTCTTCTCACCTAATTTATGATGTTTCTGCCTCTGACGTAGATGATCTGCATCTGCTCCACTCACTGTAGACTCCCTTTGAGTCAATGAGGAGGAATAAACACTTCTACGACATGAATCATCTGACACATTTTAGACATTTATATTAGAGTTGGATCACTTCCACTGTGGTACTGCCTATTTCCTCTCTATTTGATTGCAGAGAGAACTTGGCTTAGAAATAGATGTCACTATTTAAAGTTAGGTGAAATGAATCCCACACAGGCAGCCTGTTGTTGAGATTCTAACTGAGTGGGAGATTCAGGCGTATCTTTTGTTCATGGTGCTCTGAGGAGGAAGTCTAGAAAAGGACTGGGAAGGAAGTGATGGCCATGTTCTAGAGAAATCTATTAAGGGACAGAGGATAGAAAATATGAAGCTGGAAATAGCTGGACAAGGGGATAAATACTGCATTGAGATGATTGCATCTGATAACAAATTATTCAGAACAACCTCATTTGAAGCTGACTGCAAAAAGCTTTGGCAGAATATCATAATACTGAGTGACTGGATAATAAAATGAAAAATGAAAATTAATGCTCATAAGTACAAAGTAATGCAAATGGAATAAAAATAACTCTAACTATTCATACATAATAACAGGCTCTAAATTAGCTATGACCATTCTGAAGGGAATACATTAATTTAAAAAGTGCCATACTGAGTCTACTGTATTGGTGGTAGCCTTCAGTGGGGTCTGGGATTGGACCCAAAGGGTCATTCTATGTCAAAAAGTAAGATAAGAAAAAAAGATAAGAAAAAAAAAGAAAGAGAAAAAAACGTCCTGATACTTAATCAAAATCCCTTTATCTGTTCAGAATGACATCTGCAGTCTTCAGTGATTACCCTCCTTCCAACACAACTTGCTGTTCTTCCCATTCCTCCCTCTCTCCATTGACGTTTGGCAGAAGAAGGATGCATCACTTAGTGCCTATGGCCCTGTTCACAAAATTTCTACTCCAAACCTTTCAAAACCCTCTTTTCCTGGTGATACAGACAGCCACCTGGACTTTTAGATTCTTGATGAGGTTTTCAAGACTGGATTAAACCAATTTGAATTTATAATTTATTTCAAAGTCAGCCAAATTTGGCTTGGCAGCCTGTGGGATGTGATAAACATGGAATTCCAGCAGCAGTGGCTTCTTGAAAGAAGCAAACAAATACTTTAAAGTTACCCTTTAGTTTGCAGTTTCATTTTTGGTAGATTAATAGAGTTTTGCTCACAGTGAATGACAGCCAAGGCCATGTGACACAGTACTTTTTTCTTGTTCAGCGGTAAGGTTACATCTTTTGCAACCCTAACCTAAGAAAAGTCACAGATGCTTATGGACTCTTACTTCTACACTGCAGCTAGAGCCATCACACACACCAGTGAAGCAGTAACCGATTCCCATCTAGGCAAGACTGGTAGGATGAAGAACATGGGATACAAAGTGAATGGAAGTGACACACATCAACATTTGGTGCAAAATCTTTGTGAGGATTAGCATGTTGTCAGTTCTTGGCTTCCAGTGTACCATAAGCAAATCTGCATCTGTTATGCAACCATTTTAGCAGTACAGGTTTAGCACAGCGTATATGTCCAGACAATACCAAGAAAATTTGAAAATTTGAAAAATTTTCTTGGAGATACCAGAGAACTTCATTAGAAGCAACACAGAGTTTTATATTTGCCTTGCCAGACTTGATCTCGAGAAACTGAATTTCTGTTGTCTCACCCACATTCTTACGTAAGCCCGAAACTCCAAACACAAACCCCCAAACACTTTGATGCCTGCCTTCTGCTCTGCATAATTCAACAACCTTTATATATAAAATTTCCTACTGCTTTGGGGATTTTCTTCTTGTCATGGTTGGACTAACATTTCAGTCAGATCAGAACCCCCCTCTAGATTCAGTGCTGTCACCGCAAGGGCATTTCAGATACGCAGGTTAATGCACCTAAAATCAGTTTCTGTATTTCTAAGAAGTGCTATATATGTACAATGTTACAAATGTCCATAATTCTGAATTATTTTCACCTATAAGGTTTTAATAGCATTGCTAACACAGACAATCTCTATTAACATGAATTCCAAAATAATGTTTCCCATGATCTCTACTTTGATTTTAATGAACATTTAGGGATTATAATCTATGATCGTCATCCTTGTTTTCCAGTATCTTTACTGTTCAAGAATGATTTTGAATTAAGCCTCTTCTGGGGGACAGAAGACTATAAAAAGGAAGTGATTCATCTCTGCTTCCTGTGAAGATCAGCAGTATTTTTCTGGATGATTTTTGCTTAGCCTGAGCTTTACGTGTGCTGCAGCTGTGAGACTGCCAAAGAGCTGCTCTAGGAAGTACACACTGGTACTAACAGTTAGCAATGGGAAACGGTCATGTTCTACCACACGGACTGTTCAACTTTCTCACCTGGAAGTCTGTGAACACTAGGCCTTGTTGTCCCTGCTGGGGAAGGAGTAGCACAGTTGACAACAACCATGGAGCTGATTACAGGAAAGGGAGAGCTGCCAAGATTATTTTTCAGAAATACCCACACAAACACTGAAGGTATACAATTGTACACAGCTGTCTTGCCTGCAAGCTGCTTCAGCCAGCTATAAAAGCAGCAGGTCAGGTGACAGTGTCACAAGAATCCTGGCAACAGTCTTCATTTGGCAGTGGGCAAGCTCACGACAGCCTGGTTTTGTGCAATTCTAGTCCTTATTTCCTCATTCACAAGGATGATGGAACAATGTTTGATCAGACAAGCCCTCCATTCATTTTTATGGACTAATAAATGTCCAGCATCAAAAGGCTTGTTTCTGTTCTGTTATAATCCAAGCACAACGTAACAGACTGTAATGCATTGCCAATGCCTGTCCTGGGCAACAGCAACAACTTTCTTCAGACTGAGAAACTTCAGGTTTCTTAAATATTGAACATGCAAATCCAGACAATATAAGAATGAGAGTGAAAACCTTCAATATCCAGAAGTTTTTCTAAGAGAGATTGTTAGGTAGTAACTGAGAGGGATTTTCGTGTCTTTATATTTATCTCCTACCAGTGTATTTTCATTTGCTTCCACTGAATTTTTTCTTGGTTTTGTTATATTTGAATTGCATCTTTATGAAAGAGTACAAGATCAAAGCAATGATGAAATCACTAAGAGTCACTTCATGATTTAGTCTTCACACTGTCACCAAAGTAGAACAGTTTCATAATCAGCACAGATCTCTTTATAGACATTAATCCAGGAAAGCATTAAAGTGCCAGCTTAAGTCAACTCCTGTTCAGGAAAACATGTCTTGAGCTCATGTATATTACTGAATAGAGATCCCATCCTGAATTAAGGTGATGTGAAATTCTCTATGGATGATAGAGTAGGACACTAAGTGGGGTTAATGATAATACAAAGAACACATCACTGTAATTCATTTTCAGTGCAAATGTTTACTATGTGTGTGTACTGTAGATATATACCTAATAAAAACATTATTCTATTGAGCAGGACATATAAATGTGTAACTAAGACACTTCTGCTGCAATATAGGTTTTATCTTCACATTCTCTTGGTATGCTTTTAGCTAATTATTTTATTCCTTGGTCACATGAAGGTTCCTGCTAAAACTGCTTGAATGATTTTACATATTCTGGTTAGAGGAATTTTTCTATTTAGAATCAAGTGAAAAATAGATTTAAAAAAATAAGATGCTGTAAGAAAAAATGTCACTGAATTAAGTTTTGCTAAATAGAAAAGAAAAAAATAAGAGGGAATGGCATCAGTGAGTCAATCAATATACAGGTTACAATTCAGAAAAACAGCCGGCACACAGAGAGTGGAAACAGTTTGATAGAATGGTACTAAGTCAGACTGAAGTTTCAGAAAAGCTCAGATAAACATCATTGACTTGCAATAGACCTCTCTCACATTTCTTAAATGGTTACACTTATAAAAGATTAAAAAAGTGCACTTATTTTATTCACATTTTCAGCACAGTATGGATAAAACAGCCACAAGATGGCAATACACCATGCTGTGAAAGAAAATGACTACATTTTTCTGATTTAACCCCTCCACACATGGCTGAAATGTGCTGCTTTTTTAGAAATTTAATGAGGAATAGAAAGAAAAACATTTTAAGAAAAAAATCTAATCCCGCCGCTGCTGTAAATATTGTTTCTCATTTATTTTTAGTTCCCTGTGGTTTCTCTCCAGTTATTGCTGTTTGCTGTGTGCAGGGAGCTATTGCTTTGAATGAGTGAAAGCGCTACGGGACAAAATATACACTAGCATCTCTGCAGTAAGAGAGAGGTCTGTACTTATGAAACTCACAGAGAATAAAGCTGTTTGCTGTTGCCAGTCAAAGCATGGCTCCATTACTAGTGGGATAGAAACAGATGCCCTTCTCCCCTGGAATAATAAAAACAGAGACAGCTTAATGCTATGACAAAGGATAGAAATGGGATAGTGCAATGTTCAAAGCTGTGCTCTTAGGGACTTACAATGGGAACTTCTGCAGTAAACTAAAGACTGTAAGAGGTAGCAAAAACTTGCCTAAGCATACAAAAGCACTGAGTCACCAGTATGAAATAGCTGTAGAAATGGCTAATGTAATTATGGGATGCAGCAGGTGAAATACATTTTTCAGATGTTCTGGAAGGGCGCTGTGTTGCTGTTTGTTTGCATTCCACTTGTACTGCAGCAATATGGTACGTCAGGGCATCGCTGACAGGGCATGGAGGTGGTTCCCCTCCTTTTTCCTGGCAACATAACTCAGCTTTCTGATGTGGTTACGAGGCAGGATGTTGGGAAGTGTCTGGTTGACGTACTGCATTTACAGAGTCAGGATTAAATTAATCACTACAGAAATTTTTCCTCAAGTCAAAAGGTCAGAGATTGTTGAATATGGTTTATGCTTTCCTGGGTAACAGGAGGGTGTTACTTACATCCTAAGCCAACCTGAGAATTTTGTCTGACAGCGCTTGCTTCTTTTCTTCTTGTGATGTGTTGCAACTGACTTTTGATCTTCTGTTACTGCCTTCAGCTAATGGCAGGTTGTGTAAAGAGATAGACGTGGGCTGCCTTCAGTAAATGTTCATTACATCATGTACTGCAATCGAAGGGCTCTGAGCTAAAATATCTAAATAGTGTTACTTTATGTCATATGGTCCTATAGAGTGATATTTTATTAGTCTTTGTTTCAAAATGCTTGGGTTAGAAATGAATCACCAGTTTAGCTTTAGACCATAAATAGGCAAACTATAGATTAGAAGTTTTATTCCTTATCTGTCATGCTGAGAAATTTATTCTCTACCCTACAGGTTTTGAATTGCCATTTTGCTACTACTTTCTCAGATTGCCTGCTGCTCATAAGGATCAGAATAATCAATCTGTTAAATTGTTGCTCATTTCTGATGATCCCAAGAAAGGTCGCGCCTCATGCTAGTCTATCCTTTGCATAGCATCAGACAATGCAAACTGAAATCCTTTCTGCCTCTTGTAGACAGCTGGACTATAGTTTGTAACTGGAGTTTGAATTGCTAATACAATTTTGATTACAGTTCCCCATCTTTATTGTCTAGATTTAAAATGCAACAACAAGTTATATGCATCAGTCTACAGATCTGTTATTAGATTGTTCTGTATGTCTTTTATTAATTCCACTAAAGCATTGATGTATACCCTGATTAACCACTTTGATTCATTTACTGTAAATTGCTTTCAGCTACTTTCTGCTCCTTACGCTTTCAATGAAGATAAATATTTTTCTTACAGGAATCGCAATATTACAGCATGAGATAGATTGAGAGATGTCAGGTGACCAGTGACAGAACAAGAGGGCATGGACTCAAGCTTCGTCAGGGAAAGTTTAGACTTGATGTTAGGAAAAAGTTCTTCACTGAAAGGTTGATTGGCCATTGGAATGCGCTGCCCAGGGCGGTGGTGGAGTCGCCGACCCTGGAGGTGTTTAAGAGGAGACTGGATGAGGCACTGAGTGCCATGGTTTAGATGATGGTGTTATTGTTGGGATATAGGTTGGACTCAATGATCTCGGAGGTCCTTTCCAACCTTATGATACTGTGATACTGTGATGTTTAATGAGTAATCCAGTGTTTTCTTCCAAATACTATTTGTTCTGCATACACCAGAACAAAGATGTCATGATGCTGACAGAACTGTTTTACAAGTGTAGTATGCACACATAGAATATATTCAAGCTGCAGGATAATGCCAGCAATTCATGGTTCATATGTTGAAAATAGCAAGAGATAACTGGCAGTCAAAGGGTCTGTGTTTCTCAAATACTAGATGGTGCCAGTTGATCTTTTGACATCACACTTTGGTCCCAGCTTTGCTTGTCATCATAATGACTAGTCCATAACTATATGAGTTGCAGTTGTTCTCTTCTTTCCTCTGTTCTTTCCTCTCTTTCATGCATGTGAATGTCTTATGAATGCCTTCATGCCATCCACTACACAATAAATGTCTTCTGGTTCAAAGGAAAAAGAGAGGTTATTAGATTACTATGGCTACTTCAGAATTTTCAGTGACTGTTATTCTCATTCAAAAATCTAGGGTTTTTTTCCAGATAAGTCTGTCTGTGGGAAAGGCTCAGTCTCATTTTTTTATATCAATTTTGACATCCTCAACTTTCTGAATAATAAACAAATGCAATTTATTTTTGCCTATTAATTTTTCCCTTAGGGAATTAAGGCACTTCTAAAAGTATGCCTTTCAAAATGGTTGAAAAGTGTAGTGTGACCTCTCTGTCTAGTCATGCTTTTTGCACATGCTTCATTTGTGAATACTTTGGAGATTTTGACGACTGTGGTTTAGCGAAACTGCAAAATTTTAGAAATTATCAGAAGAAGGAAACGCTATTTGTCATGCAACTATACTGATTGTGCCTCTCTCCTGACCATTTTTTTAGCTTCACAGACTCTTCATTACGTTCCTGTACCCTTGTGCTATATGTCCTATGCACTCCCCCTTTCAAAAAAGACTCCAAGTGGCATCAGTTCGGTTTCCTCCCTACCCTTGACCTCCTAGTTCACTCTTGCGATTTGTTTCTTGTTGAGTGTAAGGCATGTCACTGACTTTCTATGGCTCATTTCATTCTGTGTAAAATGATAGCTAGACATTGCCACTGGTACCTGTGGATAGGGAGTTCTGACCTGATACTGATTTTGCGCGCTTTATCTGAAGTGCACTGGAATGGTATAAACAGAGAACTTAGATTTGTGTTACTGTTGGAGCACATCTAGAACTCCAAGTGCAAAATCTGATTCCAGTTATAGCAAGTTCAATTAAGTAGGAAGGAACAGAAAAGATGGGAAAAAACCCAGGACCATTATCACTTAATTTAGCTGAGAGCCATGCACAGCTGTTTTTGTAGATGCTATGCTATATCAAGATTGTTATATCCTGTGTGATTTGGAGCTATTTCTTCTTTTTGGTCCCAGTATCCAAACAGGGTAACTTATGAGTGACTCAAGGAAAACAGAATTACTTGTCTCTAGACAGTTAAAACAGTGTGTACCAAACTTTAAATGGGTAAGTACACAATAAGATTACTATAAACCTTTCAGTCAACCTATTCACAGCTCTTTGTTCTCTCACTCTTCTCAGCCATAAAGATTTATCTTGCATCCTTCCTTTCCTTCACTCTGACTCATTGATCACGTATCACTAGTGGGTTTCTCTGTGCTTCAGTTTCTCCATCTGTGAAATGAGGAACATTAATATTTGCTGTTGTGTCAATGTAATAGAAGTATTAGAAACACCTCAGCTAGTCATTGCTATGTTCCTATTTATAGGCAGCTCTTTAAATCAAACCACTGAGGTATTATTTCTCCATGCTCTGAGGCACTGTAATTGGGTGTGTTCAAATATTGCTGCTATTCTATGCTAATCTGAAAGAAGGGGAAAATACCTTCCTAACATTTAGACAAGTGAACTCCTGGGAATAAGGTGGCTGGTTTGTTCGTAAATGGGATAAATTATGCAAAATTTATAATATCTTGGGCTAGTGATTTAAACCAGAAAGAGCAGGTGTAAAGTGTTACAATATTATAATTTGATGATTGTTGTGTTTTTTCTGTGCCTGTGTTTATATGTGTGTGCATGCATGCACATGGTCTTAACACTGCTTTCAGTAACTTGTGAGAATTGCAAAGGCAATGGAGAAATAGGCCACTAGATTCACGCATGAGATATGGGTTAAGACAGTCCTTCAGAGGATCACAGACTGGTTGAGGTTGGAAGGCACCTTTGGCTGTCATCTGTTCCAAACCTTCTTCTCAATCTGAGCCACCTACAGCTAGTTGCCAAAAACTCTGTCCAGAGAGCTTTTGAATATCTTGGAGGATGGACAGCCCCAGACCACAGCCCTGGACAATCTGTGCAAGGGCTCGGTCACCCTCACAGTGAAAGAGTGGTTTCTGATGTTCAGAAGGAACCTCCTGTGTTTCAGTTTGTGCCCATTGTCTCTGACTCTGTAACGGGGTACCACTGAAAAGAGCCTGGCTCTGACCTCTTTGCACCCTCCCTGCAGGTATTTATACACACTGATGAGATTGCCCTTAGCCTTCTCTTCTCCAGACTAAACAGTCCTCACTCTCTCAGACTGTCCTTATATGAAAGGATGCTCCAGTCTTTTAATCATCTATCTCAGTGGTGTTCCATGGGACTCTCTCTGGTAAGTCTGTGCTTCTTTTGCACTGGGGAACCTAGAACTGTACACAGCACTCCAGGTGTGGCCTGACCAATGCTGAGTAGAGGGGAAGGATCAGCCCCTTGACCTGTTGGCAAGGCTCCTACTCATGCAGCACAGCATAGAATGCCACTAGCCTTCAAAGGCAGGAGCACTCTCCAGACCATCTCTTTTCCGCCTTAACTGTTGCAAGAAATTGCTGGTTGAAGAACTGTCGTGGTTTAACTCCAGCCAGCAACCAAGCACCACATAGTTGTTCACTCACACCCTCTTGGTGGGATAGGGGACAGAACTGGAAAAGTAAAAATGAGAAAACTTGTGGGTTGGGACAAAGAGAGTTTAATAGGCGAAGCAAAACCTGCCCACGCAAGCAAAGAAAAACAAGGAATTGATTCATCACTTCCCATTGGCTGGCAGGTGTTCAGCCATTTCCAGGAAAGCAGGGCCTCATCACATGGAATGGTTACATGGGAAGACAAGTGCCATCACTCTGAATGCTCCCCCCCTCGCATTTCTCTTTCTTCTTCCCACAGCTTTATACGTTGAGCATGACGTCATATGGTAGAGTATATCCGTTTGATCAGTTAGGGTCAGCAATGTCGCCTCCCAGCTGCTGATGCACCCCAACCTGTTCACTGGTGGGGTGGTACGAGAAGCAGAAAAGGTCTTGACTTTGTGTAAGCACTGCTCAGCAACAGCTAAAACATCCCTGGGTTATCAACATTGTTTCCAGGCTATGTTGGCCTCTTTCCTGTACAAACTGAAAGAAAGAAAATCTCATTTAACCCTTGCTTCATGAGAGCCTTTGGACTTGCTTATTTGGCCGTAGCTATGAGCTGCCTCCTGGAACTGTCTCAAAAGTCTCTGAAGGACGGTGAGTCTGTACTCATCTCCTTTGTTAACTGCCTTCAGACTGCTCTTCAGACAGCACTATTTGCAGCTGAGCCTGGATGTTCACCAGTAAGTGAATGTTATCCAAATTTTAGTTCAAAATAAGATGAATTACAAGCATTTCAGTTTCAATTTTAGTCTCTCGTTGTTTTTCTCCAAGCTGCAAAATTGAGCTGACATTTCTAAATCATTGTTCCCAGCTTCTTGTCACTTAACATCTCTAGCATCTCAAGCAGATTAATCTTGACTCCTTTATTGTGTAACTGCATTTAAAATGGAAATAGCAGCAAATCCTAGACATTTTGAATCTCATATTTGCACAGTATGTAGCCAATGTTATTAATGCAAAGTAAAAATTCAACGAGTGTTGAATGTTCACTTGCATTGAATAGATGCAGATGGGTGGGAGAAAGAAAGATGTCTCCTTCTGTACATGCTGCTCAGCAAATGTCTACCAAACAGAGCAGTGAGACATCACGCTGTTAAGAATCTGCTATGTGTGGCAATTGCTGGATTTCCTTCCTGGAAAAGAAGGGGACTTCTATTTGAATTCTTGCAGATCCTCTGACTTTACCTATTCTGTTATTCAAATGAGCCTCATGGCTATGGTTCATGCACAAATAGAAGCTGGATGAATTATGGTAAAATTCAGCCTGGCTGTATGATATGTGTGTGGTTAGGAGGAATGTAGGATAAACATGTCATCAACAGACTTGGGAATTTAGCAAATCCATAGGTTGCAAAACATAGACTAACAATTCAGTACCACCTGAACAGAGCCAGTTCAGTATAGACCCTGAATTATTTAATGTACATGAGTTCTCACCTCAGAGCTATTAAACTGTCAATCCTTAAAGACAGCACTGGAAAACTAAGTAATTTTGGGTTAGCAAACACTAAACTTTGTGCAATGCTCTCTGTGAAGTAGTCAGTCAAGGAGTGAAAAGTCACCTCGTATAGCTGGTCTCCAATGGAAAATATATGGAGGAACTGAGAGGAACTTAACTGAGGACCTAAAAGTTTAGTTTGGTGCTGTGATGGAAGGATAACGATCTCTAGGAAGAGGAGATCCTCTCTAAAATGAGATAGAGGGTTAGGATGGTAGAAACAAACTATGAGGGTTTAGAAGGGTTTGATTCGGGTTGATGAAGGTTTAGATTTCATTGATAGAAGGAAGGAAATAGGATATAGAAGAGGACTGGCTGTGGAGTTTTCTCTTCCTTCTCTCCCTTTGCTAACTTCCCTATGGGGCTGACAATCTCTACATTCTCCTGTCACACTCCCCTTGCACTCAGGCTCTCTTGTGCCCTCCCCATCGCAGCTGTCCAGGCAGCTGCTCACTTTTACCTGCATCGTTCTCAACATCATCCCCAGCTCATCTTCCTGCGCTTTCTGATCAGTGAAAAGTGCATGTGTGGGAGGACAGAGTAGGGAAATACACGGGGCAGCAACAGTGCTTGCAGCTGCCGATGGAGATGTGGGCTGTCTCCTGTTGCAGCAGCTGCACTGCAAAGGACAGGTGCTGGCACTGTGGTGAAGCTGTGAAGCCCTGGCGAGCACCCTGGGGAGGCTGGGACAATGCGGGGATCACTGCAGCACTGCGAACCATGAGGAGGCTTGGCTTCAGTGATACTGAAAATGCCGGCAAATAAACTTTCTAAAAATTATTTTTGAGTTTTAGAAAGGAGTATCCTTTATTTCAGCGCTGGTCATGTGAGGGAATGATTTCCATCAATCATGAGTAAATGAGACAAAAGCTGGTTACAGAATATATGTCACACTTGCATGCATATGTATAATTTTTCCTATAAATCTTATGCATATTCTAGTACTTTCTAAGGCCTACGGGAAAGTTCGGGAGGGATTTTTCACAGGGGCGAGTAGTGATAGGGTGAAGGGGAATAGCTTTAAATTAGAAGGGGGAAGATTTAGATTAGACATTAGGAAGAAATTCTCCATGGGGGGGGGAGACATTGACACAGGTTGCCCAGGGAAGCTGTGGATGCCTCCTCCCTGGAAATGTTCAAGGCCAGGCTGGATGGGGCCTTGAGCATCCTGGACTGGTGGGAGGTGTCCCTGTCCATGGCAGGGGGATTGGAACTGGATGATCTTTAAAGTCTCTTCCAACCCAAACTATTCTATGCTTCTATGAAAACAGGTGCTGGTCTCTTCTCTCTGACAACCAATTATAGGACTCCAGGGAATGGAAGGAAAATGTACCAGGGGAGGTTTCTGTTGGATATTAGAAAAAGGTTCTTCACTCGAAGGGTGGCAGAGCACTGAAACAGATCCTAAGGGAAGCAGTCCCGGCGCAAAGCCTGACATTATTCAAGAAGCACTTGGACAATGCCTTCAGACTCATTGTGTGAATGTTGGGGTTGTCCTACGCAGGGACAGGAGTTGCACTCTGTGATCCTTGTGAGACCCTTCCAACTCAGGTCATTTTGTGATTCTACGGTTCTATCTCCCCGCTGCCACCGACCAGCCCGCCCTCCCCTCCCCCTCCCTCCCCGCCCCCTCCCCGCCCCCTCCCCGCCCTAGCTCCGCCCCCATCGCCCCCCGCGCTGGGTGAGCGGCGGCGCCCGCGGCCACCAGCAGGTGGCGCTGCAGCAGCTCGCGCCGGCGCCGGAACGGTCGCGGCTGGCGCCGCCATTTGCCCCGGGCGGGCGGAGCATCCTGTCCTGGTGCGGAGTCCAGCCGAGGGGCTGTGCTCGGCGGGCAAAGCTTCTGAGCTGCTGACAGCAAAGCAGACTAAACCAGAAAGAAAAAAAAAAAATCCCTTTTTTTTGGCTTTGGAGCAAGAAATTTCGCATACTGAGCTTTGGCTTTTATTCTTTTCTCTAAACTAACAGTGAACTCCCTATTTTTATTCCTTACACCATGCAAAGGCGAGTCAAAACGTGGGGAATGGTGATTCTGTTGGAATGAGTCCAGAGGAGGGTCATGAAAATGATCAGAGGGCTGGAGCACCTCCTACAGAAGGACAGGCTGAGAGAATTGGGCTTGTTCAGCCTTGTTCAGTCGTCCGAGTGGTGGAATGCAGCCAGGTTGTCCTTGTCAAAGAACACGGAGTTTTTATAACATCATTAGTGACTCTTCTACTGGTTTCCTTTAGTGTTTCAGCAGATTTGAAATCAGAATTGTCTTTTACTGATTAATGACGTTTAAAAAACTTGATGTCAGCCAGCTTGGCCAGGAGGGTGAGACTTTTCAC
Source organism: Dromococcyx pavoninus (assembly GCA_033558185.1). NCBI lineage: Eukaryota > Metazoa > Chordata > Aves > Cuculiformes > Neomorphidae > Dromococcyx > Dromococcyx pavoninus. The sequence continues at coordinate 214,612 of JAUMJL010000054.1, forward strand.
CGTAAGGAATAAACTTCAGAATAAAGTTTTGTTTCTATGCCACAGCAGAAATGAATTACCAGTCAGAAATGTGTTATTCAGAGCAGCCCAAAGTATTAGGAAGGAGGGAATTTACATAAGGGTCACATTTTAATTAGCTCTAATTTCTGCAGTCTCCTCTGTTTTATATGTAACTCTCTACAAAATAGCTGCTTTAAAATGAGTGTTGTGTTTAATTTCTATGCACTGTTCCACGTTCTTGAATTATATACATAAAAGAGACAAAACCAACAGCAAATTCACTCATTCAGCAAAACCAGATTAATGCAAGTTTTCAGCTGTGTATGAAAATCTCCACATGATAATCTGCATCTCTTTTTGGTATTTAGCTTATTCCTTCTGTGACAGATCAAAAAATTCTAAATTAACAAAAAAAAAGTTACATGCTATGTCTACATTATAAAATTAATATGGTTGTGTAAAAATAGATTTTATAGGATTACTTTAGACTTCTCATCTGATGTTTTTTGTTGTGAGTTATAGTATTGACGACGGAGTGTAGACAGTGCCCACCTGCACATGGTCCTTAAGGCTACCGGAGATAGGATGCAAGAATTTAGGGTACAATGCAATTTGAGTTCTTACCTTTTCTGACAGAATCAGAAACATTTCATTACCATGGTAGAGATCATAGCCTGTCAGGTGATCCTGCCTTACGATGCTGTGCCCTAGACTCAAATTATGATTTTCAGCTAGGATTTCAGGAGCACCCGCCACAATAAGGCTGCTTTTTACCTGCAGCATAGCAGAGGCATATGTGAACACTGAAGTCCCTTGGTGACAGTAAGATCATTAGCAAACCGACTGAAATCATTGCAAGACATTCTTCTACCTCATTTTTAACCTGCTGAAAAATGTTCACATCTCTGTTTGAAAATTCTTTTCCTTTCGTTAGAGGGCACTATTAAACAGAAGATGCCATATTTAAGCTTGAAGATGTGGAAAGAGACATCCCCTGTTCTCAGTTGCAAGAAATCCTGAGAAATTCATCTTTCAGCAACCGATTTTAACTTGACTTTTTTTCTTTCTTTCCTTTTTAACCTGTACTGTTGCTTTGCTGCTCTTACTTGTCTTCAGTTGGAAAACCCACTGGAATCATGTCAGCCAGATACCAGGCCTCTTTCACTGTTTCAGGTATTTTAACCTGAAAAAAACATAATGGTGTCAAAAGAGATAGTTTGGACAGAATACTGGGCAAAGGGAATTTCCTCCATGAATATAGAGACAGTGCTCTCATTTTATTTGTAAATGTTACTGATCTCTTGCTTCGATCCCTGTTCTTATCCTTCATATCAAAATCCAGAGAAAATCAGCAAGAAGCTTTCACTGTTTCATCTTGAAACGTATTGAAATAAACAGCACCATTCAACTTATGACAAATAATAAACGTAAGCGATGTGTGTCATTCGTGGAATGAGAGCTGCTGAGCACAAATCTGAAGAAACCTATGAGCATCGACATATTCACAGCAGACAACTTCATCCCACTGGTATTAGTTTGCAGTATGAAATACTTTTATTGTGGAAACCATTTTGTGCTCCAATGCAACAGACTGCTTGTAGAATATGGGGAAAATTCCACATGCTACACATCTTAGACTTTTTCTAAGAAATGTAATAATGTTTCCTGATATAAGGAGGAAGAGAAGCAGGGAGCTAAGGCTTTTATTGTTGAAAACATGGGTGTGTTTTTCCCAGCGCTGTCCAACTGGTGTCTTTCATAACACGGTGTTAATATAACTAAGCGTGTAGAAGACCAGAACCAAAAGCCAGTGCTTCAGGGAATGCAATAATGAAACCATTTCACCAGTTTTATTCTGAAAACAGCAAGATTATAATAGATGGCTGATAGCCAACCCTCAGCAGTGTTCAAAAAAGCAAAGAGATCAGAAAAATATATAGACCGAGAACAGTGTTTACGAATGCTGATGCTGAGTTCAGATTGAGACTGAAGAAGATGTGGATCAAAGGTCTATAGAGATATGCACAGATCCATGCTTTGAAAATCATCTTATAAACCACTTTTAACCAAATATATTTTTGAGTAGTCTGGCTTTCAGTAAAAAGATGAAATGAATCACTTTGCATATATTTTGATGGGTTAAAAATGTATGCTGCATATGCAATAGATGCTTGGAAGTGATTGTGCACAAACAGTGATTTTCTTGGAAGGCAGTATGGATTAATTATTTACTGAGTGAGGTGGAGTTCCAAGAGGAGGTTTGTGATTCCTATTTCAGACACAGGACTGGCTAGTTTTTATGCCCTTTTCCTTTCCAGTTCTCTCATCAGGCTCTATACAGTATCAGTCCCAACACCTGTTTTGTGAAATAGCTGAAACTCGGAGCAAATTGAAATACTAAAACTGAGGCTGAGGAGGAGAACGTAGCTAGATGTTCCTGCAGTATGTTGCTTACTCTGTGGTGTGGCCTGCACAGGTGCCAGTGTAGAGGACAGTCTGCAAAATCCTCAGCTTTACTGAATTCTGCACTACGAAGCATAGTGAGAGCCTGCATCCCCTTGGAATACTACACGGTGGAAACCTATGGGCAGAGAAAGGTGTTTTTATTCTCTTGGTATGGTTATATACTGTGCTGTAAGACAATGCTGAAACCCTCCAATTGCTGTTTGCTGGGCTGTTTGCTGAAAATAGGTGTCAAGACCCTTTAGCTTCCCATCAGATCTCAACTGGCTGATCTGTTTGAACTTCCTGTTCTGTTTCCCTTAATGGTGTCTGTGACTCTAAGAGTGAGAGAAAGTAAAAAATAACCATTTGAGAAGGAAAAAGTAAGAGTGAAAGATCAGACAATTTATAGTGGGCCGCTGGATTACAGAATTATCATAAGTGCATGGTATATTACATGGTCTCTTTCTCGCTCTTTCCGCAAGGTTATTTAAGTGATAAATTACAGAGCTTGGTTCTCTCTGTATGTAAACACCCATGAGCATGTTCTTGACTGACCTGTGCATTTTCTGCAGTCCTTTTGCTCAATTTAGTGGGCGAAGTTTGGGCAGTGTCCCACTGAATAATACATGTGTCTTTTAATAGCATTCATGTGCTGCTTCGTGTAGGCACTGCCAGAAGCCAGCCAGAGCTGATGCTAGGCCTGCACATTTGTGACAGTAAGTAGAGACAAGTATGTGGGACGTGATTGCATGCGGGGCTCTCTCAAAGTGTTTCTTGTGTGAAGAGAAATTGACACAGCCATCTAAGGAGTCAGCAGTTAGGGAATAACGCCCTTCTGTGCCTCCTTTTAGCTAAGCAGCTAATATGTATGTATATCTACAGCAACTGAAATAGTAACAGTAGAAGGCACTGAGAAAAATTGAGGATAAGGCGAAACCGTGGTTTCTACCTATTTTACAGGCACAGGAGTTAATTTTCATAGTTGGCACCAGATGCATAGGTTTTCTTTCCAGATTCCTCACTTTTTTTTTCTTTTTCTTTCTCTTGGGTCATAATTTATTTGTTAAAAGAGAAGAGTGTTTGGAGATGTTTATGCTTTCTTCTCCGAAATACCACTGGCTTGTAATGACATTAACTGCAGAGGGATGTTAACCTTTGGCTAACAGCCAAGTATTTTCAAAAGGCCTGTCTTCCTGCACTCTCAAAGCAGTACGAGCTCCTTCAGCTGTGCGTTAGACCTTATGCCTTGCTTGTACTTGTATATGTGAGGAGAAAGAGGGGGATCATTGTCTATTACAAAATTTAGTTGCACAATGAGGAGAAGAGAGGAGAAAAACTTACGTGCCAGATATATAAAATTGCATGCATGCCACTGCAGTCTCTGTGGCACAGGACACATGCCAGCTCTCTTTCTTAGCCTGGTAAGGCAATTGATTAAATCAAGTTAACCACTGTATGAATCAAAACTTTTTTTCTTGCTGGCTTCCTTTTATCTAATTTCCTTCCTTCCAGAAGATGCTGCTACAGCTACTCATAGCATTGCTGACTTTGAAAGTGACAGAAATAGTGTTTTTTTCCTTAGTTGGAGTGATATGACAGGAAGGAATATCTGCCTAGAACATTTTGCCCTGATAGAAATCCTATACAGTTACTGTGAGTTGTGTCCTCCCACTCAAATTTCCTGACTGGTGTTCAACCAGGCTCCATCCTGATGGTTACCAGAGCAGGTGATAAACACCCATGTGGTTGTGCAGCACAACAACCAGTTCTAGCGAAGGAGCTGAGCTCCTACCATTTTGGTAACATCTGGCATAACTGGAGAAGCTGACCGGTTCTCCAGAAGTTTGAGGTGGATTTGCTTAAAATTTTTCCTTACAGTGAACTTTCAAAGATGGCCATAAGGTTTTAAAATGAAGAGATGTCAGATTTTGTAAGAATATGAATTAGAATAGTTAGAAGTTTTTTAGCTTAAATAATGAAAGCTGAAGGGGACTAGAGGTGGAATAAAGGTCTATAATTAAATCTCCTTCTGCCACGGTGTCATTGCAGTTGGATTCTTGTTTTTTTCAGGTGTCAGACAGCTCAGTAGCTTCCTGGGTTGCAGCAAATTTTGCAAAGTCCTCTCCAATCCATGAAAAGTTTCTGTTCCATTACTTCAGAGGCTGAAGTGTCAGCTCCCCACTTTTCCCAACAGTCTCTTTGCTTGGGTGGCAGACACCCATTTCTTTGCTGAGCCCCTTCTCTTGTAGCACTTTGTAGGTTCTGGAACTTTCCATCACTTGTCACAGTTTGGTGACAAGGTAATGGCACAGAGAAGGTAACAAGTGGAGATACATTAAAACTGATTAATCCTGGATCAGAATTGTCTAAATTTTACAAGAACACCCACTCTGAAATGAAATGTGGTCGTTCTTGACTAGTGATAGCTCCCATAGCTACGTTAAATCTTCTTCATTCTACACAGAAACTTAGCATTCTTCCAAACTGATCTGTGGCAGATGTCTCCCCTAAGCCCTATGGCAATATTTTTTTTAACCTTAATCTTTCTGACTAGGGCTATTTTATGAGCTGTTTTTATGATTTTTCTATTCTCATTTCCTGGCCATTTGAAACTTCTCCTGATGCTTTCTTTAAGCTAGAGGAAGTTGTCAATCATTTTTCCTTTGTCCTCTGTGGTTATAGTTATTCCTGCTGTGCAGTTCAATGCTTGCTATCAAACATCAACTTAGAGTGACATTTTTAGTAGTTGCATGTGGCCCACCTACTGCTGTTTTGAGTCCCTAAGTCTGTTGCTGATTGTGCAGAAGAGCCTTGGTATTGATTGCAACTATACTGAGAAGGGAATTATTGCTGATGGGAACATTTGCAACGGTACTTTTTTAAAATTGAATTTTCCAGAGACAGAAATGGTAAATCCAAAATTAATTACTGAAAGAGTATGTATTTCAAATGTGTAATTGTAAACACAATTAGTTATATATAATTAAATATATATTATTCTTTAATCTTGATATTCAGAACACAGAAGTTCTCAAATGTGGTTCTGGGGCAGTGAATTCAATCTCATATCTTGTCCTTCAGGGAAATAATTTGCATTGCCAAATATGGTTTCTGAATTCTCCCAAATTAAAATCTCTATTCTGGAGAGGGAATACTGAGGTTGAATTTAAACAATGTAAAAGCAGAATGGAAATTTACCAGCTGATCAGTAATTACCTGACTGGACTTGCAGATGTTTATTCAACACATCAACATTTTTTTGGTAGTGTAGGCAAGGTCACTTCTTATTTTCTCTTATCTTATGGGGAAGAGATGATTGACCTGTTTAAAAGCTATCCTGGAACTGATCTACACTTTTGGATCTTGTTGGCTTTGTGAAGAGTGGTGGCCCACTCAGTGTCATAGTATCACAGTATCACAGTATCACAAGGTTGGAAAAGACCTCTGAGATCATCTAGTCCAACCTATGACCCAATACCAACACCTACTTGTTGTTTAAACCATGGCACTGAGTGCCTCATCCAATCTGTTTCTAAACACCTCCAGGGACGATGACTCCACCACCTCCCTGGGCAGCGCATTCCAATGGCCAATCACCCTTTCAGTGAAAAATTGTCTCCTAATATCAAACCTAAACCTCCCCTGACGAAGCCTGAGACCATGTCCTCTTGTTCTGTCACTGATCGCCTGAGAAAAGAGACCAACCCCTGCCTGTCTACAAACTCCTTTTAGGTAGTTATAGAGAGCAAATGGAGTGAATCATCATGTCAATCTGGAAATTTAAAGCAAGTTTTAATTTGAATAAAATATTTTTTTTTTAAAAATGCCCAAATTAAAATTTGTTATAAAAGCAGGCCATGATATGGACTTTCTGTATTTAATTCAAAATCTAAAAGTGACCCACATTTTCTTTCATATTTCTTAAGGGAACATTCATGCTAAAAGTAATCTCCAACTTTAATTTGTTTAAGGACAAATATGATGATGAATATTTCAGCAGCCTGAATGTTGATCTTTATCTGAACAATAGAAATAATTGTTTAGAAATTGTTTCATAAATAACGAAACACAGTGTTTGAAATAGCTGTATTCTCTTATGGCTTTATTTAAAATTAGCAGTGATCACTCTGAAATAGATAAACTTTTTGCTGTAGTTTATATTTTTTGTTTTGTTTATAGAACACATTTGCCAGACTTTCTGTAGCTACATCTTTGTTGGTTTTTTTTCAAAACAGCTTATGATATTAAATCAGAAAAAAAATGAAATAGATTTTATAGGCAGCAAGGCTATTTAATTTATTTTCAGAGAATCGCAGAATGATTTGACTTGGAAGGTACCTTTTATTTTACACTTGCTTGCACGTGTCACAAAATGGTTTTAAGTTCAAGCCAAATACAAGAATCTCAAATTCTGTTCCTAAATACAGATTCAGAAAAAGTGGTATCCTCACTGTCAAAGATGATGAGCACCTACTATTGCCACAGATTTTGTCATCCATCTGTTTTAGGACCCATGAAGGAGTAGCTTCAGTAGCAGGTATGGATGGGCCTTGTGGAGAACTCTCCTCACTTCTCAGGTAGAAACCATCAGCATTCTCCAACTAAAACCCTTGGTTCTAGACTTGTGGCTCTCTCCTACTGGTTTGTAAAGCTCATAAACTGAGTGAAGTTTTGATCAACTTCTTAAACCTTTACATTCAGAAGTGCTATTTGAGGATTTTTATAAACTGTTTTAGAGCTGTGGGCTTTGATCTTATCACTGTGTCATAACCCGCTCAATTCACATTAAAAGACAGACACTGCTGTCAGAAATCTCATGGCTCAGATTTAGAGTTTGATCTCCCCTAGAGTTTGTGTTTGGCTACTAAGTAATATATGGAACCCATCTCTCATTTGAGATGGAGGTTTTGATCAGCTTCTTTCATTCCTTTCCTTTCTACATACACATGTATGTATACTTCAGATAAACCTGGTAAGTATCTCTCTTGGCTGATTATTTTGGGGGCAATGATGCGAGAGTCATAAGCATTCATTTCTGTAGTGTTATCCCACTCCACCTCCTCACCATGTGTTGAACTGCTATGGTATTTTTGTTCGTCTCTTGTCTAGTCTTCTCCAGCCTTCTCTTTTCTCACCATGGACTTAGAAGCTTATAAAAAATGAATCTTTGTTATTTTCGCCTTTCTCTTTTTTTACTTCTCCCTTCCAACTGAATGTGTGAGTGAAATGAGGGAAGAACATCGGGCTGCTTGCTTTGCGTTGGTGTTTACTATGAGTCATAACAACAGCTTGGTTTTCTTGAAAACTTTTCTGGTAGGAGAATCAACAGCCTGGATGCAGTAAAAGAAACAGCAGAATGTACTGTTCTTGCAGTTCTCTGACTCAAGGACATAACTGTGGATGATGGGCACGCATATCAATAGAGGTTTGCACTTACTCATGCTATGGATATATAAAGTTTCTGCTAAGAAAGCAAATCTGGTTGCTCAGAGTTTGCCTTGATTGCATTGAAACTGGACTTACTGGAAGGGATTTTCGTGGTAGCTGACTTTTCATAGAGCTGCCTAAAATAGTCTTGGTGTGAGAAGCAAGTCTAGAATGATTATTTTTACATTGACAGTACATAGAAGCTTAACATGACATGATGTATTCATCATACTGCTCTCCAGTTTTTCACCTGGAATTACCTAGATTCAGACAGTTTAAGAACTATTTAATTCTTATGCCTGGAATTTGCTTGTTCCAAATCTGCTCCCAGTTTCTGTTATATCAGAGACAAGGATTTGTCCTCTGTTGGTACAGAACTGAGCACATATTAGGATCTTAAATGACTGTTCATACGCTAGTTAAAGACCATGCATTCTTGCTTTCTAGTGGAATGATCAACTATAAAACACTCTATTCCCTATTAAGTGACTGAAACAAACAGTAAGAGACTGTATTCAGCGCTATGGCTGAAAGTCTGTTTATCATGGTAATAAATGAGAATTCAGAACACTTTCGTGATGCAAAATGCTATTGGACAATAATTTACTGACTTCTCTGTGTTCAAAGAACTTAATGGTGTTACATGCAGCTTCCAAACTTGGCTCTGGTTCCAACAGCTGCTGCAGAACACAGGGAGAACAACAGATATTAAGACATGATGTTAGGGTATTAGGGTAGGTAATACAGTATAAGTGAACTGAGATAGGAAGAAAACATCAGGATAAACTAGAAGGACAGAGCCCAGTGGTTCCAATTGCACATCATAACCTGGAGTTTCCAATGTAAAATATTAAAAACTCTTTGAACAAAAATTGCCCACTCACAGTGGGAAAAATGCTCACTAGACAAGCAGTTTCAATGTTCAGCTCTGCTAAATGGTCAGTATTTGACAGTTCCACAAGAAATGCCATTTTACTGGCAGTAATTTTGCAAGTTAATAGTGATGTTGGTTGCTAGTCAATCATCTCAGCTGTCCTAATCTACCAGTGAACAAGACAATAAAGTGAAGAGATGGAGGCTACATTTGTCATTATGAAGATTCTTTCAAATTGATATCTGTGCAGCCACTCTGCCTTAATATAGAAAATATTAATTGGGAATCCCAAGAAGCTGTTAATTTTACAGCACAATAATGGCTGTGTGTTGTGGAACTGCAAAATTCCACAATTTCCACAGAGCATGAGAAATGTCTGCCTGGCATATCGTGCTACTCGTGATACTTATGATTCCAAGATATTTATGATACTTATGGATACAAAAGGAAATTAATTGCACACACTTGACTGCTTAAAGAATATATAAGATAGCAAGTGATTTGTATCAGTACCAGTGTAATTGTTATGGTTACCTGGCATTGCCAATTATAAGCAAGAAGCTAGCTGGAGTATTGCCCCAGAACATACTGTATTAGAATCTATTTTCAGTAATAAGGCCAAAGAGAGCTAGAACTGAAAATGTCATTGACTGATTAAAACTCTATGGGCTGTTTATGTTTCACAGTTTGGTGTCAGTTTAGAAAAATGTAAAATAGACCAAGAGCTGAGATAAGTATAGTATCAAGTTCTGTGTCTAAAGGCAATTATACTAATACTAGAGTCACACCTGAGTGTGACTGATCTGAGCTGCTTACAGCAGCAAGGCAGAATCAGAGTGCATATGAGGTTAATGGCTGTGCTGAACCTACTCTCAGATGTTTTGGTGTTGGCTAAATATTAAACAGAAGAAAACAAATGTGAAAACATGACCTCTGTCAAAACAGTTCACCTCCTGTGAGCAGAAGACATCACGTAGCTTCTTAACTCAGAAGAAAGGTTGGCCTGGGAATAAATTTTTGGGCTGTGACAAAATGCTTGTTCTGCCACATACCTCAAGTGTAACTTTAGATTCACACATTTTTAAGGGCAGAAGGGATCATATACCTTGGCCTCCTGTATGATCCAGGATGCAAAATGTCACTCAAATCCTGCATCAAGCCTACAGGTTTTTTTTCCCCCGTGACATATTGTATAGAAAAATACCTTGTCTTGATTTACATAGAGTGGATAGTAGCATGCACTTTTGGTAAGCGCCCCTCAGAAGTTATTTGCCCTTGGAGTTGAAAGGGTATACCTTGTTTGCAGTCCAGATTTCTCTCTGATATTCACAATGCTGAGGTTTCTATCAGAAGTGTCTTGCTGACAATGATGCTTGTCTGCTCTGATCAAGAGGCTAATTAAACATTCTCTTGGCTAGATTAAGATGCTTAGTCATAGTTGCATAATTTCTGAACTTGTGTCTTTCTTACAGTTTTTCCTAGGTTGCTTCCAGTTCTTCTCCTGCAGTGTGGACAGCTACATTTGTCACAGCATTGCATACGGAGCTTCAATTCAGTCAGTAACCTACTAAGATCCTGAGCATCCTTCTGAATTTGAGATTAGTCCTCCATCTCTTACGTGCTTTGGCATATGTTCTTTTTAACTAGATTTGTATTTGGCTGTATTAAAATTGGTGTTAATTAGATGAAATTATTTCAACAAAGCTATTCAGGTCAATCTGATCTGTTGCCACAATTCATTTGCACTCTGTTGCCCATTTGTTATCTGCAAGTGTTGGACATTTTCTTCTGGGTTATTCATAAAACATGGGTTTGTATGAGGACTCATGGTCAGTTCAGAAGTAATTCCTGCCAGTCTTGGCAAAGATATTCTTACAGCACAGTTGTTTGCCATCCATCAACCAGTCTTTGCTCTATTTAGTACAGTAGTGCATTGTGCACATTCCATTATCATGTGACACAACTAAATAGTTTATCACAACGTTTCTAAGCAGTTAATTAACATACTTACTGTTAACTGAAACACAAATTAACCAAATACATAGTCCCATCAAAATTTATGACCTGTTTTCCATAAAGCAGTGATTATCATTGTATTGTGGCTGTATTCTGAATCAGTCTCTTTACTACTTTGCCTATGCTGATAATGCAGTAATTGACATAGAATTATCCAGGTCATTGTCTTTAATTTTTATATTGCTAGCCCACCTCTAGATTTTTTTCCCCAATAATTTGAATAATCTGTAATAATTATTATTTTTATTATGAATTTTTTTAGTGTGATATATAAAAAACAATAAAAGATGCTGGACAGTGAGGAAACAGATTTAGATTAGATACTTGGAAGAAATTTTTTACTGTGAAGGTGGTGAGACACTGGAACAGGTTGCCCAGAGAAGTCATGGATGCCCCATCCCTGGAGCTTTTCAAGGCCAGGCTGGATGAGGCTTTGAGCAGCCTGATCTACTGGAAGGTGTCCCTTCCCATAGGGAGGGGGTATGAAAAGGGTAGCACAGAGAGTGAAAAATGGGGTGAGAATTACCATGTTAAGTCCATAGGCAAGGTAAAGGTATTGCATTTTATCACATCAGTTAGCATGGATGGATCTGGTTGCCCCATCTCTAAGTAGAAATCGAGAGAAAATTGCATTTTAGTTAAGGTTTATCTGTTAAAACACATAAGAACTGGTGCTTGATAACTGGAGAAAGACAAAATATTGGTAGTCATTGGGAGAGGGGAAGAGGTTATTAAATCGTTGGTTTCTATGCAAACCAGAGACATATAAAGTGGGGTTTTTTTTGTGCTTGGGTGGAGACAGGCAGTGAGGTGCAAGGAGGGAGGTGGCTTCAAATGAGACAACCTGAGGACAACAAGATCCACTGCCAGGGAAAACAACAGCTGGCACTGACTTCATTGGCTGGTGACAACATCTTTCAAGTGCGGGAAACATTGTTGTCCTCAAAGGCATTATGCCAAAAAATAAGAAGTGTATTCTAATGATTGTTCAGGTTGCTGTAGCAAATGTTGTTCTTGGAAAGGTCATGGCAGAATGGAGATGACTGGAAAAGCATACATCACACCTGTTTTAAAAAATAGCAAGGAAGGAGATCTGGTCAGCCTCACTTCAGCCCCTTGGAAGGTTATGGAGCAAGGACAGGAAGGTCGTTGGGAGCAGCCAGCGTGGACTTAGAAAGAGCGAATCATGTCTAACCAACTTGATTGCTTTCTATGATGAAGCGACTGTCCCTACAGCGTAAGGGAGGGTAGTGGGGTTTTTAAAGTTTGACAAGATCTTTGATACAGTCTCTTTATCACTAGATTACTGGGATGTGGGCTGCATAAGGGAGCAGTAAGGTGGGTAGAAACTGATTGGATTGCTGGGCTCAGAAAGTCCTGTTTAGTGATGCAAAGTCCAGCTGGTGGACACTAACTGTCAGTTCTCTTCGAGGATCTGTTGCTAGGAATGATGCTGTTTAGTATCTCCATTGAGGACCTAGATAACAGTACAGAAGCACTCTTTAACAGTTTATTAGTGACACCAATTTGGGGAGAGTGGCGAAAACTCTGAGGGTAGGGTTGCTATTCAGAGGGGGCAGGACAGTCTAGAGAAATAGACTGATAGGAACTTCATTGAGGCCAAGTAAAAAAAATGCAGAGTCTTGTATTTTGGAAGGAATAACCCTATATGGCAAGAAAGGCTGGAGGACAACTGTCTCATAGTCCAAATAGTCAAGAAGTTGAACATGAGACAGCAGTGTGCCCTTGAAGCAAAGAAAGGCAATAGCATCCTGTATTGGTACAGGGCTGTATCAGTCCTGGGTTGTATTAGTTCCCCAGTATAAGAGAGGCCTGCACGTATTGGAGGAAGTCCAGCAAAAGTCCACGATGATGAGTAAGGAATTGGATTATCTGTCATACTAGGAGAGGCTGAGAGATCTGAGACGGTTCAGCCTGGTGAAGAGAAGGCTCAGGGCAAATGTCATCAATATGTCTATATAACTGATGCGAGAGAATAAAGAAGATGGAACCAGACTCTTCCTGATAGCAAAGTGAGAAGCAATAGGTACTGGTTGAATTGCATGTAAACACGAGAAAAAATCTTTTTGCTGTGAGAGTGGTCAAACCCTGGTACAGGTTGGCTAGAGAGGTTGTAGAGTCTCCATTCTTGAAGGTACTCAAAACTTGACTGGACATGGCTCCGAACACCCTGCTGTAACTGACCCTGCTTTGAGAAGAAGTCTGTACTGGACACTCTCAAAAACTGATCTCCAGCCTCGGCTAGTCTGTGATTCTGTGAACTTCGAAATCCAAAGACTTTGTTTGTACTGGTTCCCCTTTTGTTTGTGGTTTGTTATATTGAAGAATCTTCTCTGAAACAGTGCCCCATCCATTTTTCCTCAAAATTTTAAGTGTCATGTATCTAATCTCACTGCCTTTAAATATGTTAATTATTTTAATTGCTGTCTAATGTCTCCTGTAACTTGGGACAGTCAGGAGATGCTTACACCAGAAAACACCACACTGCTTCTTCTGAAGTGGAAAACACTTTTTTTTTTAAATTCAATCATGGTGTTTTTTTAAAAAGGCTAAAGGCGTGCAGATAATCATCTAATCAGTCCTTTACTAAAACTGGAGGTACAGACCTTTGTAATATTTCTTTACCTACAAAAATTGTTGGTGTTTACTGACTCTGAAAGACTGTGCGGGATGAGGGTTCATGTTGTTATTTGAAGATAGTTGAACAGTAAGAAACCTGGGAAGACAAAATGATGTTACACTTTCAGGTGGCTGTTTCCTTAAGTGTCAGGTTTTGGATGTTTGCTGTGTTGGCTTGATCACACCCTGCCTCAGATCATCAACCATGTGGTCTGATAAGATTCAGAAATTTGGTGGTCTGGAATTGGTCTAATGGGTATTCGTGTGCAAAATGAAGTACAAAATAACCACTGAGAGTTGGAACGGTTACTGTAGGCTGCTTGCTGTATGTGAGAGCAAAGTGCGTGACTTTCATATGATTAGCATGAATCAGAGGTAGCCCACTCTGTATTGCAGAGACACTTCCATTAAATGAATTTGCAAAAGCGGGGTTTTTGGAGTGCTTTAGATGGTATTAACCATAAATCTTTTGGAATGAAGGTTGTTTCTTTTTACAGCACCTTGTAGTGTGTGGTCTGTCTCTTCAGATTCTTACTGATTGCTGCGTTTGAGTGAGGCCATAAAGAAAAAAAAATACAGATGCTTTTCAAGTACATGAACGTCAAATGGAGCTGAAGGCTCTGAATGTGGCATTTTGTTATATCCGCTGGCTTGTAACATAAGAATCTCAATATAGAAATAATTAAAGGTTTGCTTGTAATTTCATAAAATAAGCAGAAATGTTCCTGATAGGAGTAAGATCAGACCCTTATTATCCTCAGTCATTGTTAAACAATAAAGAAAAGTATTGCTAAGTAATTAGGAAATTTGGGGGTTTGCCACTTTATATTCTTTGAAATTCTGGGCTGTTACTATGTATGGTATCTTTTTAACACCTGATAGATGTGGTAATGTAGGCCCCATATCTTATCATGCAGCAAACATGGAGTTTGGAGCTCAAAGTGTTGTGAAAATGCATTGGGTCTAGAAATGAATAAACATACACAGATTTATTGCATTTGCAAGTACTAAATGAAGTGTGATTCTTTCTCTTTCAAAAAAAAAAGGGCAATTTATTTTCTTAGAAGTAAGTAATTGGTATATAACAAGCTACCTGCTCATGAATAGTAGTTTTCAAAAAGATGCCTGTCAAAAATGAGGTCTTAAACTCTCTGGTGTTTCCCACTGAAAAGAATGGAAAATGTAACTTTTGTCAAGTGATAGAGGAGTAAGAATTCAAGCAAACAAATAACAAAAGCTAAAAAATTCCTGCCACCAAAGAAACAGCAAACTTAGGAATCAAAACCAGAGCTAACTTAATGGCACTCAGAAAGTAAGAGGTGAAATTCGCTATCCAGTTAACATAGTCAACCATGCATTTATTTGGGGCTCACCATCCTAAAGCTGAATTGAATTAAAGAAGTTAACCTCCCAGAGACTGTCTCTAAATTGACAATGTTTCACTTTGAGTGGCTTTCTGGCATAAAAAAAAGCTCTTTTGTATCTGGCCTTTCTTTTTGTCTTCACCTGCACTAACTTTTTATTCTTGTTTTCTGATGCTTGTCACCACATAGGTTTCTGCATCTATTTTGTAGAACTTTTCCCATCAAAAAGTAATTTTTATGACTCATGCCATCAGCTTCTAGTTATCCAAAAAACTTAATCTTAATTTAATATTAAGCTTGGGCTTACTCAGTGTACATTAGTATAGGCAGAACTACCCAAGCTCACACATTGCCGAAGTCTTGACATTTAGATTCAGATCAGTCATTGAACAATAAGAGACTGGACTGAATTTAATCCTGGTTTACTTTGTGTTATGGGAAGTAAGTGGTAAGTAGGGAATGTATATCTCTTAGTTATGAAACAACTGGATGTTGATATAGTTTCACCACTGTTTCAAGCTGGAACAGCTCTGGAAGACACGTTGCAGTATACAGTCAATGTGCAAGAATGTGCCATTGGGTTAAGCTCTTTGTCTCACCCTGTATTGAGACGCATTAGTCACTTGGACTGTGTTGCATAGATTACTGCACTTAAAATGGAATACACCCCTGTTGGATCCACACATTCCATTTTTTGTGTCTTCATGAAAAACAGATATACAACTGCAGCATGCAAGTGTTTGGTTGAACAATTTGCACCCTTACACACAAATAGTGCTTGGAAATGCATCCCTTAGATAATAAGAGATGGAGACAAGGGATATCTTGGAAAGAGAAAGCTATGGGGACTTAGGAGTGGCAAGGTAGAAGGAAGGGTAGTCTCTTCATTAATCTTCATATCAATTTTACACACTTATGACCCGTGCTAGTACATTTTTAGTTTTTCACAGGTGGTATACATATGTGAAAATGTGGTAATTTTAAACACAACCTCACACTGGAAGCACTCTAGAAAGTCTGGCGGATATAGATGGAGGGATAGGAAGCATGATAAGGCTATATCATCCAATAGGTTATAGCCAGAGCCAGTAGTACATCCTAAATATCCTGATTTGTATCAGGTGCCTAATCCACTAGATACCACTTATTTAGGTAATATTGACACTTTGAATATGGAAGCTTTATCAGCTTCTTCTATGGCCCTTTAGTGTCTGGCACAATTATTCATTTTTACTCTGAGTCTGAAATTTGCAGCTTCAGTCCAAGTTGGATATTGCTGAAATATGTACTTGAGAAAAGTTTCTCATATTAGTATTAATGGCACTGGACAGCTTTAAATCTTGTTGGCAAGTTTAACTTACTAACTTTTAGGTTAAGAAATGAGCTGGTTTTGAACGATAGATAGCTTAGGTGTGATTTTCAAAGTTGATCTAACAGGAGATTGTTCTGACCACCTTTATGCCTGGCATCATATTGCGATGAATTAAACATCTACAAAAACCTGCTGCATTCATTGGAAGTGGATAATATTAAGGTTCCACTGCTATGCTGTGTCTCAGGTCATTTCCGCATGGATAGTTTAAAATGAGAAGGATTTGCCTAAAATAATCAGCATCTTTTTTTTTGGTGCAAATTATTATTTAGAATTGTGTCTACAGGAAGCAATTAGCGGAGACTGGATGTACCATTCTGGCCAAGAGGAAATGAGAAACTGCATACATTGTTTGTATAAGATACTCCTCTGGAAGTCATAATTCAATACTATTCCTGTTGAGCAGGAAGACTGCCTGTAATTTTGCTTATAATGGTTTGTAAAGTTTATCTATTGATAGAAAAGGCATCCTAGTGTCATTGGGAAGAGAAAGCAGCTGGACAGTGAAAGTGTGGCTGCCAGACACACAGTAGAAGGCACTTCATGCTGTTGCATAGGAAAGAATTAAAATAAAAAATAAACCTAGCATGGGAGGAAAATATTAAACTCACTGAAGAAGCAGTGGCTTAAGTCTTCATCCAAAGAAAACAGTCTTTTTTTCCCCCTGAAGGTCTGCAGTGTTAATCTGTTTCTTTGCTTGCCAGTGTGTACTTCTTACAGTTTGCATGCGTACTTAGACATGAATAAGATATTTTGAGAGTGCCTGTGTACACAAGTATTGGTTGCCTGGGGTAGAGATGGTGAAATTTTAGGGGGAGAATTAATAAGGATTACTTATGTTTATACCCATTGGGCCTTGAGATAAACTTCAAAGATAACGTGTAGAACACTGCTTTTGGAATTTGGTAGTTACAGATGTACTCTTAACGTCTGGGTTTAGTAGCAGCTTCCCAGGAGAGAATACTCTCTCTGATGCCTGGTTCACTTGGAGGCTTGAGGAAATAGCTTTCTTGTTTCAAAATTTTCAGAAGCAGACATGAGTTAAGGAGGGCTTTTCTGACCTGAAGCATCCTCCACGTAGCCTGTCTTCTGATGTGTTAATCAAAGTAGCTCAGGGATCCCCCTATTTAACAATGATATGAAGATACAGAAGTTAGCATTTGAGAACTCCATATACAGAAATTTGTAGACAAAGATTTTATTTTTCAGCAGTGGGAAAAATAATCCAGTCACACTGGCATTTGATTGAAGTATTTCCTACCCTGCAACTGGTAACTGCGTTTGCAAACTGGAGTTGCACCTCACAGAATGAGAAATTATGATTATTAGCAGTATAATCACAGTATGGTTACAATATAGTCAGTCTGTTGAACTTATCAGAAGAAAATCTTGCTTTATTTGCAGATCAATATATTTTAACCCTCCTGCCATGGGCAGGGACACCTTCCACTGGATCAGGTTGCTCAAAACCTCACCCAGTCTGGCCTTGAACATTTCCAGGGGCACGACTTCCCTAGGCAACTTGTACCAGTGCCTCACCACTGTCACAGTGAAAAATTTCTTCTTAATATCTATTCTAAATCTCCCCTGTTTCAGCTTAAAACCACTACCCCATGTCTTATCACTACACTCCCTCTACACTTTATTTTTCCAGTTGTTACTTTAATAGTACTGTATTTATGGTTTGTCTTTTCTATCTCAAAGGGAAAATAACTTGCAAACAAGAAATTTCATTTCAGTGGGAACTAGTTGTTAAACTGATTAATAAAACTAATCATTACACTGAGAACACGACTTTCAGCATTACCTGGAACATGGATCCTTGGAGAGAATAAATTAAAGAATGCCATGGAAAAAAAAGATACATCACTCTGAAAAGATGCACTGCATTCTTTTGAACCAAATAAAGCAAAATGACCACAGTCACGCTGATCTGGAAAATGCTGATATTGCTGGATCCTTTGTAGATGCAAGCAACTGTCAAATTTATCCATAGGGCGAAACATTCAGTCTGAGTGGCTTATTTCTACCAAAAAAATATGCATGTCAGATCCTAAATAGAAGTAATGTGATTTTCAGAGTAATCTCAAATTATCATAAAGGTTATGTGTACTTGAAGATGCTTCCTAGTTGTGGAATCCAAGTGACTTATTTAGGATACTAAATACAAGAATCATAGCCTTTGTTTACGTAATTTTATTTTCATATATGTTAGTTTTAATGTTTAACCATGGAAAGTGGTAGCTAGTTTTTATGCACATTAAAATAATATCTATGTTCGTGTATTTTTTTTCCATATGCTCCCATTTGCTGTCATATACTTCAGTTGTAAATGCTGGACTGTTTCACTGCAGGGAGAAAGGATCTTTGGTCTCTCACAGCAATGATCTATGGAGTTAGTGATTTGCCACTAAATAGCAATGGTAATGTATTGCAGTTTCTTTTTCTGCTTGTGATTTTCTTATATTCCTCAGAAGTACTTTTTTCATGGCAATGTGTCTCATGTAAGTTTGTTCAGTTTCCAGCTGATGGAGTGTTTGCCTGTACCTCTCTCAAAGACATGGCTGAAAAGCATGGGAACATCAAGGCAAACTTTCTGGACAATGCTGTAAGCAGTCTCATTGGTGAGAAATGTTTGGGAGGTATGAAGGTGAGGGAACTGTTGACTTTACAATCCATGGTAAAAAAGAGAGACATCTGGGGGAATGAAGCCCCACACTAGTGAAAGCAGAGACATCCAAAATCAGACCAAGCACTCTGTGCTGTGTCTGCTTCTTTTCCATTATTCTACAGAAATTTTGATGTCTTTTGATGTCTTTGCCTTGTCTAAGATTGTGGAAAGGAAGGGAGAAAAATCTGCACGTCTTCAAGTGAGGTGGTATCCTGATGTGGTATGCATTTTTCAAAGATGGTGCTCAGGATTTTATGAGCTGTGGAAAATATTAGCATTCCAGAAATT
This sequence comes from Dromococcyx pavoninus, assembly GCA_033558185.1. NCBI lineage: Eukaryota > Metazoa > Chordata > Aves > Cuculiformes > Neomorphidae > Dromococcyx > Dromococcyx pavoninus. The sequence goes on from JAUMJL010000054.1 coordinate 233,709, forward strand.
CAGCATGAATAGTATGATATTACTGATATATTAGGAGAAGTTGTGTAAGGATCATCTTCTTCCATTCATCTGCCTTCTCTTTGCCATGCGGGTGCATTTATGAGCAGTTTCACTATGGTGAAGACACTTCCCAGTTAATGATCAGTCCAAGTGTGGTGTGTTTCTCAGGGAGGTTTCACTGATGCTTCTCTCTCAGTTCAGATGTTTGCATTTGTATTTTTCCAAAGATCTAAAAAAAATTTGTTTTTTCTTTGTACATATATAAGAGGGAGGAGAAATGTGGGGATAGCAATGGATGAAAAGGAAATTGGGATTCTTTCAGATGTGTCTTTGACACTTTATGGTATGTACTGTTACTTTACGAATTTCAACTCCTGTCATCTTAATATAGCCTGTAATTATTCCTCAGGGTACCTCAATTATTGAATGCCTATTTAAAGTAACTAATAAGCTATCTTTGACAGTTTTGTGATTTGAGTTCTATTGGCATTCATGTAAAGCTACCATTTTTTTCCTCTTCAGTGAATATTTCTCAATAATTTGATGTCGATTTATTTGTATGTTTGTGCTTGACTAAAAAATATTTATCTGCACAAGCTTGCATAAAATTGGTGCACATTAAACTGAAAATTAGACAAGTTGTGCTTTTTTCTTTTGTTTCAAGTGCTGTTTGGATTCTTGTGGTAGGGCGAGGCACTACTGCAATTTAAAATGATCACAAGCTACAAATTATTGATTAGAAATGTTTCACTGCATTGAAAGTCATTTTCAAGATGAATATGTTTAATAGCATGTCTGTTTTGTGGAGTAAATAATACTTTCCTAGAATCATGCAAAACAATGGCTGCTATGCTTCCTATAATTGCAGTTGAGAAAAACACCTTATGGTGAAGCTAAAATTCCTTATAGGTGTATGTGTTTGTTTATTATATATCGCATATGTTGCATGTGCTCTCTGCTCCTCCCCCTTCCCTAAAGTAAGTTTTTCCCAACTTTTCATCTGCCTGTGACTAAACCAGGAATGGTCAAAATTTCATGGGCTTAATTGATGGACATTGTTAAGTATAGTAAGAACCATGTTACTCTGCTTAGAGCTGTAGGAGGAGATCTATGCTCCATGCCTCTTCTGATTTAGTTTAGCACCCATTCCTGGGGTGGCCATCCCTATGCAGGGAGACTGCTGGTTGAAGTAAATCTGTGACCCACTGTCCTCTCACTTTTTTTCCTTAACCTTACTTTCATAAAAATACTAATCCTTTGATATCTGTGGTTCATCATAAAATGTTTTGAAAATAGCTGACTTCATTTCTGGGAAGTGTATAACTTATTCTCCTTTGGTTTTACTTCTGGTTTCTCCTTCTTCCTTCCTTACTGAAACAGAACTGAATAAAAATCTAGAGACCATGCCAGGCTTTCCCTTATTTTCTGACAGGAGAATATAAAACTGATGGTGACAGCGTTTAAGCAGCACAAAAGTTGAAGTATCTGCAGGAATAATTTCTGTGCCCTGGAATGAACTCAGTTGGCCAAGTTGTTTAACATGATCTCAGTACTTTGGGACACAAGTGTCTAACTGTAGAAGTTATTCCAAAGCAATCAAAGTCCTTATAGATATATACAGGGCTCAGCACTGGTTTCGTGAGAGGAGATTGAAAGAGATGGTTTTTCAGCCTAATGGCCACTGAGAAAGACAGGAGGAGAAACTGTTGGGCTGCAGCTTTAAAAAGAAAGATGTAGATCAGAAGTAAGGAGCTCATAAAAGGAAAGAAAAACCTCTTGGAGGGTTCCCTTATGAAGAAATTACATCTAGCATATGAAAAGCAAGAAACAAAATAATGCAACTGAGTTTTAGAAGTTCCATTATAGCTTTTAGAGTGTTTAATTATCTCCAGTACTGTACAAAGCATCATTTCAGTCCTAATCATTTCCTATAGCAAGAAGCAAATGAGATAGATATATATATAGATAAACATCACCTGTAATGCTACTCCTGGTGGCAAGGAGTTGGAAACTTTCAGATATTTCTCATTTTCTGGAACTATAACAGGGCTAATCTTATAACTGCAAAAGGAAAAAAAATGTAGACAATTTTTTTTTTCCCAGAGAATTGTGCTTGGGCAGAGACCAGATCTAAGTTGTAATCAGCAACTTGGGGTCTCCTGTTTGTGAAAAGTAGACTGTCCATCCATTAAAGTTTTATTTTCCTTGTGAGACAGATAAATAGCTGAATAATTGGTTGTTTGACTAATTATACAGCTGATTTATTGATGATTTTAAATATGAATTTCATGATGTGAGATGGTTAGAGACTGGGACAGGTACCAGGGGAAGCTTTAAGTAAATGAATGGAAGTTGTCAGGTAGAGTTTGTCAAGACCCTTTACTGAAATTAAGATTATGCCTGTCAATTCTTGTTCTCTGTATCCTCATTCTGTCCTTTCCATACATAATAAACCTTTTTTTCCCTAGGGCATTGAAGTCCTAGCTTTCCCATTTCTCAGTAAGTCCTGCTGACATCACCTCTAAGGAAACACAAAGTTACCCAATGTCATGATTCCATTCAACATTCTAATACCTATCAGGTTCTGTTTTTGCAAATGTTTTGCTCCGTTGTGACTTGACTGAATCTTTCCTGAAATCAACTGGGCTTGATTAAAAGCAGACTGCTTCTGTGCTGTTGGTTGGAGAAACCTTAAGTGTATTATTACCATACTTCTATTTTTGCAACAATTCCATTTGCAGTATGTGTTAAAATGAGTACCTTGCGGATTGACTATGTCTTTAAGGTCCAGCTTACTATTAAGAGCAGAGCAAGACTTGGAATAAACATATGAGCAATTCTGTATTAGCTTTTAAGTAGTTTCAGTGATTCTTAATTTTTGCACTTCGTAGTCTGAACAGCCGTAGCTAGCATGCGTGGTTGTGTATCCTAGCAAAAGGTGAACAGGGGAGAGACCGTGGCTAAAAACGTATGGACTTCTATTCTGCAGAACATTTATGCAAGATTTTAAGAACTCCCTCATGAGCATGTGTTAATGACTCTATTTTACCTATATGAATTAGAGTGAAAGTTTTTGGTCTCCCTTATATTTAGGTCAGCTTATTCTTTCCACAATAAAGACAGAGGTCTCAGTGATGGCTGTTTATTGTTCATCTTTGATGATCAGCAGCGGGATTTTCTGTTTTAAAACTCGTTGTTTCTTGATTCTCTCATAAAAGTTTTGTAGCTAGACAAAATAATTGAATATTGCAGTATAAATGGTATACTACTAATACTGCAAAGATGATAACCAACAAATATGCTCTGCTAAAGGAATATTAAGTTTGCAAACTCTAGCAGTAGACAGTTAGGAAATGCCATGTTTATGATGCGTCAAACTGTGCACTGAGGAAGGGTAGACTCAAGGAATGTAATTTGTTATTTAATTGTATAATTTTTTTTTTTCAGTTTTACATTTTTAAGCTTTGTGGAACATACATGTTTACAGTACCTTGCAAAAGAAATAATGTTAAGAATTTCATTGTATGTTCAGTGGTCACAAAGGGCAGACCTGAATTCTCAAATTAAAATACAGGAGATGATATGCTACAAAAGCAATATGAAGTGATGAACTTGCAAAGGAGTGCAGTTTTCTTGGGTTTAGTTAGTGGTGTAAGCGCTTCTGTGCTAATTAGTAACAGATTATTTGCTGCATTTACAAGTTTGTTAATTAAAGTATGTGAAAAGTGAACGATTTTGTAAAATTCACTTATCCATTGCGCAAGTTTCCCTCTGGGAGCTTTCTACTTAGGAGATTAGAAACTAAAGCAAAAGTAATTGAGAACTGAGTTGCGTTGGGAAGGGTGATGAATGTAATGGGGAGTCATAGTTTGTTTTGGGATGATCTTAAATGGAAGTTTTGTTATATTAGATAAGGGATCACAAAATCCCTGTTTAATATCATGTAAGTGAATCTAACATAGCATCAAATGCATAGTAACTTTTGACATAGCAGTTGCTGTGTTGACTGTATTTTTGACATGAAGCCAACTGTTATCTGGGCTGAAGATATGTAATTCTTTCCCCTCATTAGAGACCAGAGTACTGGCTGTCAGTGAGTGATGAAGCAAATGATAAAGGGTGTTCACCTGGGTGCTCTGGTACCTACCAATTTTTGACTACCGTTGGATAGTGCTTGTCTGTAATCTTGTCAAACTGCAGCTTCATGTGAAGTATGCAGGGTGTGCTCTAAGTGAAGAGTGTTCCACAATCCCATTCTGAAACCAGAAGAGAAAATATCGTCCAGGAACTAACACCAGTAGAACACTATTAAGTAAGAACCAGAGGTTTCGTGGGGTCCTTTTTATATTGATATGGTGCACAGCACAGCAAACATCTTGATCATAGACACCATTGCAGCAATGATGATGCTGCTGAAAATGACAACAGAAGCCCAAGAATGAACATAAGTTGTAATTTATGCTCACACTTTATGTCATTGTGTGTTCTTGAACAGAAAACTAAATTCCTAAAATAGTTTTGTATGAAGAATCATAGAATCATAGAATCTTCCAGTTGAAAAAGACCTTTGAGATCATCGAGTCCAACCGCACCCATCCTCCGCTAAACCATGTCCCTCAAAAACTCATCCATTCATTTTTAAACACCTCCAGGGATGATGACTCAACCACCTTCCTGGGCAGCTGTTCCAGGGCCTGAACACCCTTTCGACAAAGAAATTCTTCCTAATATCCAGTCTGAACCACCCCTGATGCAAGTTATGGCCAATTCCTCTTGTCCTATCACCTGTCACTTGAGAGAAGAGATCAACACTCACTCTGCCACAGCCCACTTTCAGGCAGCCGTAGACAGTGATGAGGTCTCCCCTCAGCCTTCTCCTCTCCAAACTAAACAACCCCAGTTCCCTCAGACACTCCTCATAGGCCTTGTTCTCCAGCCCCTTCACCAGCCTCGTCGCCCTTCTCTGGATGCGCTCCAACACCTCAATGTCCTTCTTGTACTGAGGGACCCAGAACTGAACACAGTACTCGAGGTGTGGCCTCACCAGTGCTGAGTACAAGGGCACAATCACTTCCCTGGTCCAGGTGGTCATGCTGTTTTTGATACAGTCCAAGATGCCATCGGCCTTCTTGGCCACCTGGGCACACTGGTGGCTCATATTCAGCAGGCTGTCGACCAACACCTCAGGCAGCTCTCCAGCCATTCTTCCTCAAGCCTGTAATGCTGCATGGGGTTGTTGTGTCCCAAGTGCAGGACTCTACATTTGGTTTTGTTAAACCTCATCCCATTGGTCCCAGCCCATTGATCCAGCCTGTCCATATCCCTCTGCAGAGCCTCCCTTCCTTCAAGTAGATCAACACTGTCTCAAAGCTTGGTGTCATCTACAAACTTGCTAAGGGTGCACTCGATCCCTTCGTCCACATCATTAATAAAGATATTAAAAGGACTGGACCCAGCACTGAACCCTGGGGAACACCACTCGTGACCGGCCTCCAGTTGAATTTAACTCCAAATACCACCACTCTTTGGGCCCGACGATGCAGCCAATTTTTTACCCAGCAGAGTGTGTGCCCATCCAGGCCAATGGCAGACAGTTTCTCAATCAGAATACTGTGAGAAACAGTGTCAAAGGCTTTGCAAAAGTCCAAGTACACCAAATCCACAGCCTTTCCCTCGTCTATTAACGGGGTACCGTTGTCATAGAAGGAGATAAGGTTGGTCTGGCAGGACCTGCCTTTCATAAACCCATGTTGACTGGGTCTGATCACCTGGCTGTCCTGCATGTGCTGTGTGATAGCACTCAATAGGATCTGCTCCATAACCTTCTCCGGTACCGAGGTCAAGCTGACAGGCCTGTATTTCCCTGGATCCTCCTTCCGACCTTCTTGTAAATGGGAGTTACATTTGCCAGTCTCCTGTCAAGTGGCACTTCCGCAGTCAACGAGGACTGTTGATAGATGAGAGTTTGGTGAGGACCTCTGCCAGCTCCCTTAATATCCTTGAGTGTATCCCATCCGACCCCATAGACTTGTAAACATCTAATTGGTCGAGCAGGTCTTTAACCAAGCCTTCTTGGAACATTGAGGGTTCTCCTTCACAGTTTTCTGGCTCAGGAGGCTTGGAGCCCAGAGAACATCTTACCTTACTATTAAAGACCGAGACAAAGAAGGCATTGAGTACCTCTGCCTTGTGCTCATCCTTTGTTACTACCATTCCCCTTGCATCCAATAAAGGAGGGAGATTCTCCTTCGTCCTCCTGCTGTTGTTAATATACTTGAAGAAACATTTCTTATTGTCTTTCACCAAACTTGCCAGATGGAGTTCCTGTTGGGCTTTAGCCCTTCCGATTTTTTTTGCCTACATGCTCTCACCTGCTCCTTGTAGTCCTCCTGAGATGCCTGCCCCCTCTTCCAAAGCTCATATGTTTTCCTGTTTTTCCTGAGACCAACACAGAGCTGTCTGTTAAGCCTAGCTGGCCTTCTTCCCCGCAGACTCATTTTATGGCACACAGGGATGGCCTGCTCTTGCGTCGCCAGAATTTCCTTCTTGAGGAGCATCCAGCCCTCATGGGCTCCTTTGTCATTTAGAACCATCTCCCACTGGACTTCATCAAGCAACCTACTAAACAATTTGAAGTCTGCCCTCCAGACGTCCGAGGTGACAGTTCTGCTGATCCCCCTCCTTACTCCTTCAAGAAGTGAGAATTCTATCATCTTGTGATCACTGAGCCCCGGGCGTCCTCCAACAGTCACCACCCCCACAAGGCCCTCTCTGTTCACAAACGGCAGATCCAGCAGGGTGCCTTCTTTAGTCGGCTCACTCACCAGTTTTATCAGGAAGTTATCTTCCATACACTCTATGAAGCTCCTAGACTGATTCCTTTCTGCTGTGTTATACTTCCAGCAGACATCTGGAAGTCTGAAGTCTCCCATAAGAATGAGGGCCAGTGATCGCGAGACTTCTCCCAGTTGCTCATAGAAGAGCTCATCGGTTTCCTCGTTCCTGGCTGGGCGGCAGGTAACAGACTCCCACCATTATGTCTGACTTACTGTGGGTTGCACTGATTTTTACCCACAAGCACTCAACCCTATCGTTAGCATATTTTAGTTCTACACAATCAAAACTTTCTCTAACATAGAGGGCAACCCCACCGCCTCTCTTTCCTAGCCTGTCCCACCTGAAGAGATTATAGCCACCCATGGCAGCACTCCAGTTGTGCAAATCATCCCACCGTGTTTCTGTCATGGTAATTATATCATAGTTTTCCAGCCTTACAATGGCTTCCAGCTCCCCTTGTTTGTTGCCCATGCTGCGTGCGTTACTGTAAACGCACTTCAGTTGGTCTGTTATTTCCACCCCTATCCTAAATGGAATAGGCTCAAGTCCTGACTGTCTGCTAGTGGTGGTTTGTAACCCACCGATAACCTTTGGATTTAGGCTGCCACCTGGAGCGCTATTCTCCACTTCCACTGAGGTGGCAGACCAGATGCTCTCACCACCAGACCATCCCTCAGAGCCTGAGGATTTAGGCTGCCACCTGGAATGCTATTCTCTGCTTCCACTGAGGTGAGAGACAAACAATTCTCACCAGTACACTGTCCCTCAGAGGTGCCATAGGGCCCTTATCGGCCCTCTAAAAGGCATCGCAAAAAATACATCACATTCACAGAAAGTTTAAGTTGCACAGCACTGTGACTTCCTTTGCAGTTTCTGGTTAGCAAAATTATTGGCTTGCCTTCATGGAATATTACCTCAGGACTTAGTAAGATAAGGGCGAATGATAAGAAATGAGTTTGTTTCTCTGGGATAACCCATGCTGGGGTTGCCCTTACTTACACTAGGCACACTTTGTGACAAACATCTTATTTAATTCAAATTGTATAATTCAGTTTGGCTTTCATTATCCTACTGAAAGGCTTTTCAGTGCAGAAGAAGGGCATCCATTTTAGAAAGGAGCATAAAATAGCTAACCTTGTTTAAATTCTATATGACCTATATTCTATATTCCATAGAAAAGTCCTCTGAGGAGAAAAAACCCTCTGTTATATGATTTGAGTGCATATTATGAGTTTTTATCTATCTTGTATCTCACTACAGAACTCTGTATGGTCTTTATAAAGAGCATAGAATATACGACAGTAACAATGACTTTCATTTCTGAAAGAAGCCCTGTTAGTAATCCTTGTAGTTTTGGAAAGGTTTTTGTTTTATTCCAACACTGATTTAATAGTCCCTCATGTAGATAGGTTGTGTCAAATTAAATATGGAAACCATAAATTATTATATTAAGATTTATATAGGTAACTTGATTCATGAACCTCCAAATCAGAAGCTGTTGGTAAGGTCTACACTGTTGGGAATGAAGGCTGCAATTGGTAAGAAGGATTTTTTTAGTAATGGTTTTCTCACTTTTAAAAATCCCAGTCAATCCCACTGCTTAGGCAGCAGCAGAAATTAGACGCCACAGACATCCTAAATTCCTGTGCATTGTAGACCCCAGTTCTCTCTGGTGTTGTAGGTCTTAAAAGACTATTGAGTGTGAGGATTTTCTTCACCAGCAGAAGTCACAAAAACTTCTTTCATTTAGGATTTCATAGAACAGCATTCCTTCTACTCATCTCTCCATGGATGCCTGTAAAAACTTTTCTCTAGAATTTATGAAAACAGACAAAAAAATCATTCTTGTGTGTACTCAATCATGGCTAAAAATTATGTCCTTTGTCACTGGCCTCATAGAATAGAGTTGATCTTTGTCATAGAGCTGTCCAGAAGGCAAGAATTCACTCTTAGTGACTCTCAAGGTTTTGCATTTTGTTTTCATTCCCATGCATGTTGTTAGTTCATGACCAAAACCTTCCAACTGCTGTTTGGAAACAGAATTATGATTTTACATTTTGGTTCGTAGCCAGAACCATTTAATGAAGGAAGGTTTTTTTGTGTTCGGCTAATTACTCTGTCTTGGTCACCACTGGCTTCAAACCCCTTTTCTGATAACGCTTTCATATGGTTATGAAACATTTTATTTTCAACAACACTATCAAATAATTCTCTCTCTACAGTTCAGGCCCTTGGATAAGAACAAATTGTTGTGTTGAAAAAAAGAATTTATGGGTATGAGAAAATATTGGATTATTTTGCTTTATTATTAAGATGCAGAAGAAATGGTTTGCAGAAACCTCCATAAGGAACAATATATGTATTTCTGAGAAGCTGAGTATTACTACCCGTTAAGATGAAACAGAAATGTGTGGCCAAAAAAAAGGCATGGGGTAAAAGAAGAGTAAGAGAAAGAACTAGATCAAAACTACTTTGTTACCACTACTTTGAGTGTTCTATTTCTAGAAGCTTGCCAGAAGCTTCTAATTAGTCTGTAAATGCATGTCAAAGTACAGGTCTGTTACTTGAAACATATAATTATCTGTATTACCTGTATATCTAATTGACAACTAATAATTTGTAATATGTATAGGTAGATCATTTATTTAAAGTTCATTACCTGTCAGATTAGCAATGAAAATACTTAAACTTTCTGCTATGCAGGTCCAGGGCTGTATTACGGAATAATGTATTTGGACTGGAAACTACACTACTTCAGTAGTTTTATAAGCATTAAAAAAATTATTTGAAGTGCATTTCCATATTCCACAGAATACCCATGTAATAGTAGTTTAGTTGTGAAAAAGGGTATCACAGAATTATTATTTTTTGAATTAGGCATAAAAATCACTGGTCCATGAAAAATGATGTCACATCATAATGAGAACCTGAGAGCATCTCTCCAGCTGGTATAGGATTATTACTTACTATATATTCTCCATGGTTTTGCTCAGTGTTCAGATGTGATAGGATTCCCCTACTCCTTAGGTGTGACAAAGCTTTCATCCTACAGATGTACTGCTTGCAGAGCTGTGAGTGGAAATCTATTATAAACACACTTGTGCTAGCTTTGAATGTGGTGGTTCAGACACTGATAGCTGTCTAACTACAGCTTAGAATAGGATATGTGCCAGATATAGCTGCTAGGTGAGCTAGGTTGCAACTTCTGTTGCCACAGCTGGAATGCTGCTGTAGAGATATTGTAGACCTAAGTAGCAGGGGCTACAGTCTGTTCCTATGGTTTATGAACTGATGTTTTGGACTAAGGTTTGGCTAAACTACCCAAATCATTTAGGTTATCCTTTCTCCCTGTGTTGTAATCCTTTGAGCACATTAGTTTCATCCACACTGTGCCAGGTTTTTGGGAATTTAGCATGTTTTCCAGGTACTTGAGGAACTGTGGTGAGGGTTTTTTTTTCAATATTATTGTCTATGAAGCAGGTGATTGAGCAAGACCTCGGAATCAGTCCTAACTATGGATACAGACATTTCTTTTCTGTAGTCAAGGAAAGAAAAGAAGGTAATGAGTACCATGAGGAAATGAAATGTAGTGGCTAAGACTCATTACACACCACTAAGTAGAGTGATATATTTATGCTTGTTTTTATATGTTTAATCCACAAGGTATGGAATGCAGCTGTTAAATGGTTATGACCTGTATAGCTCCACAGTCCTTGACAGAGGAGTTTCGTTCTCTTTCTATGCTGGTCTTAAAAGAAAGTTTTTCTGTTCTTAATATTCAAGAAAGCTACAAATTTCTTCTAAAATCTAATAGCTGTATCCAGTTTTGTTCTTAAGGCTTCAGGTTCCCCCAGGCATTACTTAGAGAGTCTTTTCTATCTCTGGAGAGACATTTCCTGTGCTTCAGCCTTTGGATAGAAGTGATATTGTTATCTTATTATTTACTTAATACTTGACCTATTATCAAAGAGCATGATTGACTTTCTACAGCACATGCTGGGATGGGGTCACTGGGCACATGAAGGTCAGAGTAATACTTGCCAAGATGGTCTAATGTACACTTGTACACATACATGTATATGTACGCATACATATATAGGCTATGCCAGCGAATTGTGAGAGGGGAGTATTCAAGAGTGAATAAGAGAGAGCCATTCATCCTGGTGCCATAGAACAAAGACTTTTTATGATTCCCTCTTGCCTAAAGCTACTCCTGGATCACTTTCCTTGAAAATGTGCAGTGAATTGATAGCATCTGCCAGGATGAATCAGCAGGTATCAGTTAACTGCTCCCTGAAGGGCTCATGCATTAGAATTCATGCTAATGAGAGAGCTTGGCTGAAGATCCCTGGCTCCTGTTAGAGATCTTTTCTCTGCTCCCTACTTGAAGAAAAAAAATAGAAACAGCATCATAATATTGCCAAAGGTAAAGTTGAAATGGTAGCTATATTCACCAGACCAAGGAAAATTAACCTTAATCTGGACAGAACTGTCTGTTGACGTCACTGGCTCTCACAGAGAAAAAAAGTGATATGGACTTTCACAGTCTTTACAATAGTTGGCAACTTTTCTGAGGATAGGATCCTCTGGGTTGCAGGCCCTCAGATTTAGCCTAAGACGTGTGTCAGAAAGGTCCATAGAACACGTTTCAAAAATTTGATGAATGGCATCTTTTTGAATAATATTTGAACAGGTCTTCTCTGCTGACTTCAGCTTTGTATACAATTATATCATATTACCTGAGAAAGTGCCAGTGTGGCCCATACGCAGGTTTTGTACTAAATTGTGATTGTTTAGTATCCTAAGAACTACCATAAATGAAATGTAATCTGAAGTCACTGAGGTGAGTAAAATTGCCTGAGTGTGAGTTTTGTGGCTGAATTTCTTCTTTGACTTTGTGTTTTTATAAATAACCAAACACAAGTTCATGTTTCAAATCATCTTCCAGAAGTCACGTGGTGTGGTATTCATTTTACCTTAGGTTACCTTGGACATCTATTACATTAAACTCTGCCCTGAGCTAGATCACTCTGAGCTCTTTTCATAGTCAGTGCAAATGTACAGGTAGCTTGAGGACAGCGTTTAAGTTGATGTACATTACATATCCATCTTGGGCTGAAGTGAATTCTATTCCAGAAATTCCTGTCTCTGTAGGACCAAAGGAGATTAGGCTACTCCCTCAGATACAGACATCTAATCCTGGTCTCAACAATCTAGTCTCTGTGGATCTACACCTTTACTGTAAATGGCTATTAGTTTGCTGATAGTTACTTTGGTGTCTGATACTGGATTTATGCCCATGTTATGGACTGAAGGTGTATTTGGCTAACTTGTAAACAATAGGTTTGGCCCAGTTACACTGCATGAGATATCCACCTCACACAGTAGAACTGAAATCTACTTGAGATTTTTTCATGCTTATTTAACTGAGGATTATGTGCTTTCAAAATGAGGAGACATGGATGCCATTTCTGCCCTAGAACAGGGATGTATGTACCTTGAACCTCACACTGTACAACATACTTATGGCATGTAGGCAAAACCATGTGACAACAGCTGTAAGTTTCGTAGCTAAAACCCAACTAGTTTTCCCTCACATTTCTGTATAGTGTATTGTTCCTCCTCCCTGCTATTTGAACACTTTGTGTGGAATAGCACTGTTGTTAGCATGAATTGCCAAGCTCCTTCCTTCCAAGTAGCCAGATCTTGTGGTATTAACAGAGAGCTTTTATCCTAAAACTAAACGAGTTCTTTACTGTGCATCTTTGCCATTGAATAGTGATGAAATTAAATTTCAAAAAAAGGTAAAAAAAAGTTTTGATTTCTAAAATGAATCTGTCAGGGAAGCACTGTTCCTCATCAGCACGATGTGTCACTTCTGTGCAATGAAGAATGAATAATTTTCATTTGGAGATGGTAAGTATAATTTGTAAATTCAAACCTCAGGAAACGAAGGGGAAAAGATGACTAGGTAAAACTATTGTACAGATAGACAAAACTTTATTGTGACCTGGAGTTGAAGATGTTAGCATTATTGGTTTAGAAAACACAATTGATGGTATTTACTGTTTTAAAATCTTGTTTAAAAGTTCTAATCATATAAGCTTTAGATCCCTTGTTCCTCAAGGTCTGTGATTTTCAGTTTCATTTTTACAGTCTCATCCATCTTCCATTGAAAAAGGTAGCTGTATAAGGAAGTAGAATTTGATTAAATTTGCTAGACTATCGTTGCAGCTGCTGTTTATGTTTATAGACAATAGTGACTATTTTCATCTGTAAGTCTGAAGCACCTGAAGTTGCTCAGCTCCTCTTCTAATTAGGTCAGGTATAAATACCCCCCTTTTTATTTAGAAAGAATGTCAAGCTGAATTTATTAATAGTTCTTAATTCATACTTCTTCCAAAACAAAATGTAAATGGCAATGCAATCAAGTTCTGGTTTTGATCATCTCATCTATCAATGTATCCTCATTTTACTTGTCTTGCACTTTGAAATATATATTTGGGTAAGCACTTTCCAGCTTTCAGAAAGAAGCCATTCTATACTCCCGGCAGTAGTGAAAAGTACCATGTCTTTTTTCGTATCCTTGCCACATGAATTGCTGGATCTATCCTCTCTGTGAATCCGAACTTATTTCTCAACATTGTGGAGAATTTACCTTTCCATTCTTAATTCTACTCTTGTCTGTTAATTCCAGTTTAAACTGCCACCATCTTTTTTAGATTTTAGGTGTAGTTAGTGACATCAACATATTTCTTGAACTAATTGGCAGATTTGGGGAATAATGCTTGGAAGACTTCCTAGATACTTGGATCGCTAAACCACTACTCTACCTAATGCCGATCACCTCTACCACCTTATTTACCTGGATAGGGAACTTTAATTGTTTTCATAGTATCTCATTAATAACAACTGATATGAAACTGTCTTTGGAGTACCAGTCCATAATGCCTTTTTCAATTACATGAGCATCATAAAATTGAGACTTAAAATCTACTATATGTAGAAAGCCTCTTGACCCAAACACCTTTCTCCACAAAATCAGGAATTCTCTGAAACATCCCAAAGACCCTGATTGTATCTGGATGTTTATCACACCTGCCCATGAAAAAAATGATCTTATCACCTGCCTCAGGGACTTGAAGAGGACTTATATCAAAGCCATTCTTCTAGGCAAATAAATAATATTTTTGAATAAGTCAGCTTCCTGTCACTACGGTGAAAGAAGAAGACTCTCACAAAACTTACTGTCAGCAATTTATGTAGAAGAGAATGAGACTTGAAAAACATTTTCTGGGATTTTGTCTCCCACCTTCCAGACTCCTACCACAGCCAAATTCATCACCAGAAATGCAATTCCTGTAGACCAACAAACACTAAATGAAGCCGACCTTATAAGGATGACAAACACATTTCGATTGCAATGAAATTTCTGCTTTAAGAGCACTTGTGTGAGTCACGCACAAGACTCTTTTTGTGGTGTATTTCCCTTACCACATTCTTGGAAACTGTAAGCGAAAATGGACATCTCTGCAGCAGAATACATTCACATGGGCAGTTGATAAAAACTAGAAATAAATAGCTGTAAGCATGAATATGTTCTCAACAAACAGCTTCTCCATCACTGACTGCTTTATCTTGATCCTTGATGAAGATTTACAGAAAATAACCTTTAAAAAGTAGACTAAAATTTGTAATATGCAGTAATAAAACTGAAAGCTCAATTGAGACATTGTTTTCATAATCATGTATAATTTTCCTCATATACTAGCATTGCTACACTTTCTTTCTTTTACTGATGTAATCTATTCCCTCAGTTTACCTAGTCAATTAGATTAGTCTCAGTCTGCACTTAGTTTGATGTTTGTTGTGCTGTTATCATCTCTAAAGAAGGGCTAATGTGCTCCAAGAGATTGGCAATTTCTTTTTTTGCAATTGTATCACTTAGACTAATAAAGAAATATAACCTCTCTCTGAAAATCTTCCATTAATGGTGCCCATTACCATCTAATGGCAACAACTTCATTTTTTTTAGTGGTATCTTCCAGTGTTGCAGTCTTCATGGAATCAGAAAATCTCTTCCAGATATCTAACCTAAATCTCATGCGATGTAATTTATGCCTCTTAGTCCTTTCTGTGGGTTCAATGGTTAAGATATGGGAAAGCAGCTGTGATTTGCATCTTTGAAGAAGACAAAGGAAAATAGTTTCTAGTTAAGAAAATCAAATTTATTTCGGGTTTTATGTTGCTTAGCGTAAAATGTTGAGGGCTGCAGACTTGCAAGTAACCTTCCCAAAAGGCAAACATCTCAGCTTAGTCTAAAAGATGATAATAACTTAACTTTCAGAGGATCAAGCAAACCTTAAGAAATAGCCAATGCTGTTTCTGCTTTTGTGCATACCAACAAGGAAACAGCATCAGTGAAATGCTAGATGAGAGGGAGACTGAGAAAAAGAAGTGTGGAAGGTTTTGCCAAGAAACCATCAAGTTGAAGATGGACAAAGTGCATTAGGTACTCTATAAAACAGACACAAATGCATAGGTTCTGAAGACATATCTCCAGTGTGCTATACCTAGAATGCCATTAAGTGGGTAGAGTACTCTGGGTTCTTTGGTAATTATTAAAGTAGAAATGTATCTGATAATGGACAAAATTACACTCCAATCCACAAGTGTGTTAGTCAATGTTAGTTCGTGAATGTGAAGTGTTTGCAGGTTCTACTATGGTAAGGTCTATGTAGTGCAATTTATTACTTTCCAAACCTAATTCTCTTTTATTTCAATAAATATTCTTGCTTTTAGACGTAGACACACTTCTCTCCCTCCAAGAGCCCTACTATAAGCATGCTGGAAATTCAAAGCTTGAATATGCAGCTACTTTGCCTGTAGGAATTTCTTCTGAGTTGAATCGTGACACATCATAGAATCTTTGTATAATAAAATTCTACTTTGTCTTTTATTGTATAATACCAATAGATAAATGGAGAAAAGTAAGAATAAAAAGAAAAATCATGAAAGAAGAAAAGGAGGGGGAAAGAAAATAATATATATGAATTATTTCTTGAAATTCTGTCAGTGTGTTACCCCATGTACAAAATAGATTATTAACAGATCTGATCAAAGGAAATGCATTGTGAGGGTCTAGTAACATTTAATGATTAGACGATATTTCATGTCCTAAGAAGACTGCAGCATATTTCACTGTACTGAAGACAATGAGGAATATTACAAAATTTGATGACAAAGATTAATTCTAGCTGTTATTCTAAAGGACGTTTTTCAGCTGTTGCTATTTCTAAGAGACAGTGATTCATTTTACTCTATAGGAGTTAGAGTGGCTTTCTAATATGATAGCATCTGATTTTTTTCTCCTTCGGTTTCATATAAGAGCTCTTCTGGTAGTGGAAAAGCAAAATTAGTCTGCATTTCTTTTATTTCTTTACAGTTTAAAATATTAATTTTATTATACTAGAAGATTTTAAGAAGAAAGTCATTAAAGCTGCAACTATATAGCAGCATGACCTCAAGATGGTATTTGGAGGGCTGAGGTCTCCAGCTCTTGTTGTGGGTAGTGCCATCAAAGCTATTTGAGTAGATATACCTGGTACATAGTTATGCAGAGACTGAGGCACTGTTTTCAGATCACATATACTGGAAGTGTCGTTTGCAGATGTGTTTGTGGAATTCATAAGGCTGTTGACAAAAGTCTAGTAATAATGACACGGAGGTCCATAGACGAAAACTGCTCTCTCACTTTGGGTGCTCTTATTTCAAGATACCCAGTTGAATGGTCATGCTAGACATGACTTTTCGAGTTGTTGAGTGAGTGCATTGAGTATTCATTTTGATTATTTTTCAGAAACACTAAACACTCACAATTTTCTATGAATGTTGCAGCTCCCCAGGTAGTGGGAGGGCAGCACATTCTCAGAAAGGAAACCCACTGCAGAAAGAAAACGAACTGTTCTCTACCAGAAAATTGAACAGCATGTGGAAAGCTCATGCAAACAAGAATTAACTGCAAATGAAGGGACAGATGGTCTTGGCAGCCTGTCCTTAAAATGTCATCCAGACTAAAAAAACCCTCTTAACTTGAAGAGTATGTGAATGGAAGTGGGAGATACCAGAGATTTCATCCTCAGTATATTTGATTGTGGAGGATAGCTTCATGATGCATTTTCTTTATTTTTTTGTCAACTGGTTGAAATTTTCTTGAACTGCTGCAGGTAGAACTGAACACAAAAATTTGCCTTTTCTTCATTCTACTTAACAATAGGATATATTTATTTTACCAACAGTTCTCTTCATCTGATCTGAAGAACAGAGCAACTGGGTGAGGAGAAGTTCATCTTCAAGGAGTCATTGATCATCTCCATGTGTTATCCTTAATATCTGGTATTCAGTCATATGTCTCTACCACATGTCTACCTGGACAACTCAGGAACATGCTGGAAAATGACATTTCTTATTCTTGTTTTCAACCTTATGTGGCAGGTTGACCTTGACTGTCTGCCAAGTGCCTACCATGCCACTCTACTACTTCCCCTCCTCAATAGGACAGGGGCAAAAAATAGAACAAAAAGCTCATAGATAAGGACAGGGACATCACTCAACAATTACTATCCGGGCAAAACAGACTTGACTTCGGATATTAATTTAATTTATTATCAATTAATGATAGAGTAGGTTAATGAGAAATAAGAACAAATTTAAAACCACTTCCCCCCCCCAAACAACTTCTTCCCAGGCTCAACTTTACTCCTGATTTCTCTGCCTTCTCCCCACTGAGTAGCTCAGGGGGATGGGGAATAGGGTTGTAGTCAGTTTATAATGCTTTGTCTCTGTCGCTTCTTCTACCTCATGCTCTTTTCCTGCGCCACTGTGGAGTCTTATCCATGGGATACCATTCTTAATGAATTTCTCCAGTGTGGGTCCATCCCATGGCCTACAGTTCTTCAAGAACTCTCCCAGCTACTGTTGCACAGCTTTTTTAACTCTTTCTTAAATATGTTATGACAGAGGCACCACCACCATCACTGCTGCTCTCAGCTTTGGCCAGTAGCAGGCCTTCAGTCTTGGAGCTGACTGAAACTGGCTCTGTTCAAAATGAGGGCAACTTCTGGTGTCTTCTCACAGAAGCCACCCCTTCAAACTTCCTGCTAACAAAACCTTGCCACATAAATCCAATATACTTTAGCTCTTATTCCATTCATACTGATAGTGTCCACAGTCTATAGGAAAATGCCAATAAGAATTCCTGACAGATAGCAAGATATAACAAAAGCAAGATCCTTTAACTGTTGTGTATGTGTAACATTCCATTATACAACTGCTGTGCTTAGTTTGTGTGCAAAAAGCAGTGTACTGCAAAACCAAATCTATTAGTGTTCATGCTGTAATGAAACCAATAACAGTTTTAAAAACAAGAACACAATAAAACGAGCCAAAACCCTAAGCAAACAAATAGGAAAAAAATGCCCACTGCAAAACAACAGCAGATAAGAGGAAAAACAAAAGGAATTTTCTTTTGCATTCCCAGGAAACAGAGATGAATACAAAGTAGCTCTCAGGTCAGTTCCTGCTGTAGAGTCCACAGCAGTTTTGGTAATAAATAATAGATGTCACTGCTTGATAAGAATTCATTAACAGCCCCTTTATAACCAGTCATCCTCGGTGATGATCAAAAGACAGTTTTCTGTGTTGGGAAAAGATGCCCTTAAGATAGAGTAGCTGATGGTCTAAACAGGTAATTTCCTATGGATGGTCAGATCTATATTGTGTGATAGGAGCACTGAAAAGGATGAGGAGCTGCTTTGTAGGGAGGGGATCAACATATTCCTTCTTCACCCTAGGGACATACAGACTCTTTTTGTCTGCAGGGATAGGCAAGCCAAGCCAGGAACATGAGCCAGCAGTGTGCCCTGGCAGCCAAGGGGACCAAATGTGTCTTGGGGTGCATCAAGCACAGCATTGCCAGCTCGAGAGAGGGGATTGTCCTGCTCTACTCTGCACTGGTGAGGCCCCACCTGGAGTACTGTGTGTGTCTTTGGGCACCACAGTACAAAAAAGACATCAAACTACTAGAGAGTTTCCAGAGGAGGCCACAAAGCTGGTGAAGAGTCTAGAGGGGAAATTGTACAAGGAGTGGCTGATGTCACTTGGTCTGTTCAACCTGGAGAAGAGGAAACTGAGGGGAGACCTCATAGATGTTTACTGCTTTCTCACAAGGGAAGGAGAAGGTGCAGGTGCTGATCTCTTTTCTCTGGTGACCAAGGGACTGTCAGGAAGATGTGCCAAGGAGGTTTTGGTTGGATATTAGGAAAAAGTTCTTCACCCAGAGGGTAGTGGTGCACTGGAACAGCTTCCCAGGGAAGCAGTCACAATGTCTAGGCTGACTGTATTCAAGAAGCATTTGAACAATGCCCTCAGACACATGATGTAATTGTGGGGTTGTCCTATGCAGGGATAGGAGTTGCACTCGATGATCCTTGTGGGTCACTTCCAACTCAGAACATTCTATGATTCTATGAAAGCCACGGGCCATGCTCATGTCTCTCTTTGTCTTATTTTACATACCTCAAAGGACACAGAGATGCAGAAGATGCCATGGAGCCTCTGATACTAGACTGGTGATTCTACTTGTCTTTCTTGATATTAATACCATCTGAGAATGATGTTAGTAGATAGAGAGAATGAGTTGACAGAGACTGAGAGAGGTATAAACTGAAGTATTTGTTTTGGTGTTGCATGTACAGAAAGCTTTGAGGGTTATCAGAGCCATTCAAATCAGTGCTGAGTTCTCCCATGGCTTCATGAGTTACATGTCAGGTTCTTTTCTCAGATTTGCACCAAGGTTTTTGCTCGTATTTGTACATCTGCATTAAGATTGCGCACCATGTGGCTTTTAATAAAGAATGAAACTTAAAATGAGACTTTGAATGGATAAGGAATTGTTTAAAGCCTGGCATATTTATAAGAAATACCCACCAGACAGCTTCAAAGTAGTAGCTACTGGCTGTGTAGTGACTGTCACTAATTCTTCACACATAGACTGCTATTAATTTAAATTTTCTGTTACTAAGAATGCTAAAATCAAAGCTTTTCTATGTGTATTAGTTAATTGTATCTGAGTAGTAAGATAAAGAAGTCAGGAGAAAAGGAATGGAAACATTTTCTGGTTTTCTCCTGTCTCCAACTGGGAGAGAACCTATTGGGCCATTTTATCATCTTGCTTATTCCTTATTGATATACAGCTGGCACCTAAGAAAATCCATACACCTTGCTTGAGTCATATTTTTAATTAAAGGTGTGGATGGTCCATAAGTAAATGTGACAAAATGTATGTATAGTTTTAAAAACTGCAATAGCTCCTCAAACTTAGAATTTCCCAGATACTAGATTTTTCTGTGATAAATACGAAGCAAGACTAGTCAAGTACATTATTTCTTACCCAGATTGTCAAATTATATGGAAAAGTGTTCATACCTGGTAAGGAAGTAATTAAAAATGGCATAATAATAAATTAAAGACTACAGCTAATGCAATATACCAATTTCTTCTGAATATTTCTTTAGGCATAGCTCAGATCTACTCATCTTGCAGTAAACATTGCTATCGATTGGTTTATATTTATAGGCCTGATCAAATCCCTGCACATTAATAAGGAAACATTCAATATGATCCTTTGAATTAGTATAGGTCATCTGTATTTGCCTCATATTTGAAAATTAGTTCCATGGAATTCATAAGGGTCTTAATTTATTGGAAATTGTAACATGAAGAGGAATATATATAATAGGTTTTTTTGCAATGAATCAACAATTTATTAAGACATTGTTCATATTTTCTTTTAATATATTTAGCACAAGATGCAAATAAGTCATGGAAGGAAAAACTTTAAATCTTGGAAACCAAAAAAATTAAAGCTAATTTGCAGCTGAGCTCTGGTGTGCTGAAATCCTAATTTAAAATGATGTTTTATGAGTATTGATAAAATTGCAGGATGGAGGAGAAAGTACCTTGGCTCCTGACTCAGAAACCTGGGTCTTGATGGGTTCATTCTTTGCCTTATTCTCTGTTATCTACAGCCAACCTTGCTTGAGTCATATTTTTAATTAAAGGTGTGGATGGTCCATATGTAAATGTGACAAAATGTATGTAAAGTTTTAAAAACTGCAATAGCTCCTCATTGCAAAAAAAAAAAAGTTCATTCTTTGCCTTATTCTCTGTTATCTACAGCCAATTCAATTGCTTTCCAAAGTTGCTAAGGTCTCCTTATGGTTAGCGTGCTGATGGCTGTACCAGTTCCATGCATTTGTGTAATGGACTTCGGCAAGCATGTTGAAATTGCCTAGAAAAGACCTAATTTCTAAGTGATCAGTTCAAATTTAGCCTTAACAAGTGTGTGACAGGCAACTCGGAATTTTCTAGGTGAAGGAGACTGGAGAAGGAAAAATATTACCTCTTTGGTGAAAATGCAGAAGACTAAATGCTGCTCGCAAACAGGTATCTGTGGACTTTGATAGATTTACTTCTGTTTAAAGACTTTTTTTGTCATCTCATATTTCCAGAAATAGACTAAAAACTATTTTGCACCAATATTAAAGAGACAATTTCTGCAATGGGGTTCTACTGAAAGCCTATGTGCACTTGTGGAATGTGCATCGATCCTACTAAAATTCGAGGGAAGTCTTAGTTCTCTTAGGCTTGTAGGTGTCTATCACTTAATGCCATTTATGACTTATCTGAAGTTAATAGGTAGCAACCTCTGATGGGTGGATTGGACATGGTACTTGAGTGTTCTGTCTGAGAACATTGTGCAAGGTTAAAAGCTTGGGACACTAAACTTCATAGTCTCATCTATTCACTTTGTATAAGCAGATGAATTTCCCTAGAAAAGTTCACTGCGTGAGGAGTTTCCTGCTAGGGAAAGCAGTGCTTTTCAAGTAAGACTTATCCACATCACCTGTCCTGGACCTGTGTTGTCTTTTATAATAGGACCTGTCTGTTGTTACCACTCTTTCTGTGAACATCTTGGTTTATTTTCTAGGGCTCCTCACCTCCCAGACTTGTATGATTAGATAATAACCTCACATTTAGTATTTTTGAAAGTACATGGCTAAGCTTGTAGAGATATTGTAGAAAGACTGTAAGCCTGACCTAGGCCATGGGACAGAGGTTATAAGGTACCATGACTACAGGATTGATTTTTATCCATATTTTTATCTATAAAATATAAAGAGTCATGAATCACCTGGACTGTCGTGTATTCTTCTGTTTATGACACTCAGTGGTTTTTTGTATTGCTGAACTGGCAGTGGCACTTGGCAACGTAGGTCACTGGAATTCTTGCTTAATAGTGACACTTGGTTTCCTAGTTCTCTCATCTAACTCAAGCCCTGGGACACATTCATATTCTCAGGTCCTAGCAGTGGTAACTTCAAGTAGTAAAATTTTGTTTGTCATGGGCAGCTGAAGTCCTAAAAATCCACTTGAATATGCAACAGAAGGCTAGAAAAGGGGGAGTGACTGACTTAATGGCAAACATTTTTCTAAAAAAATTGCCTCTGAAGAAATGATAGTTCATTTAATATCCTAAGTGCTGAACTGCCCTCCACTAGTGTCACAATCGTCTATAGATTTTAAAAGGAGTTTCAGAAGTGAAGTTGAAATTGTTTTTCTTTTCTGAACTAAGAAACCCGGGAGGTGTTGTGTTAGATGGCATGATGACAGTGGACTTCCAGTGGGAAGGGTGAAGTGGTAATGGTTAATATTGTTCTAGCCTTCTGTATTTATTCATGCTGGATCAGTTGTCTTCTCCGTGTTACAGACTGAAACTGTGATCAATTTTATTAATTTGATGCTCCTTTTCAAACATAATTGCATTTCATTCAGTTCCAGTATTAACTTTTACCTTTCTACTTGTCAAAAAAAGAACCAAACATAAGTGATGTAACTCTCTGTATTTTCAGATTAAAGTGATAGGAATCTATGAGAAGTAATTTTTACCATTGTTTTACATTTACATTTAATGAGTTTCAAAGAATATTTCAGCTTCGAAGTCCATCTTTGAAAAGTAAGTGTTTTCTCCAATTAGCTTTTGGTGTCAGTTTAAATGTCATGATTTAGAGAAGCACAGTTTTATTTTTAAGATAAGCAGAGATACATTTGAATAAAAAGGTCTGTCTTTCTTAGAAGCACTTTGACATAGTCGGTTTCACCTTCTTATGACATCTTAAGTGACTTAGTCAAGCGCATATGTAATTTTAACAGTACTTGATAGGGAAGTGAGAGGTTATTTGTTTTCCAAAAATAAGAAGAGTGTCTTTCAAATATCTTATAGCTTTATAAGTAGACTTTTTATCTAATCAGGTCACAGCCTTTTTTTCAGAAGACCTTAATAAACCTTACATAGTCCGGAATTTTCAAGTAAGAAAGAAAATTTTAGGTGCTATGTGCTCAACTCTGACATTGTTGAAAACAATGTGCTTTTTCCTATTCTTAAGTGCTTATTTTGTCTGTGATGAGGTAATTTGTGTTAAAAATAGATATTTTTTCCTGATGGGCATCAGTCACCACAGTCCACTTGCACAATAGCTGGCCTTGTCTATGAGCTGCAAACATACCTTTTACAGGCAACCACAAGAATTTATCTTACAAGCTGCTTTTTTTTTCCCCAGAAACCTCTTACTGTGTCTTAGAAAGTGATTCTATTCTTCTCTGAAAGCACAACATCTCTTAAAATGCCTTACTTTTTTATTCATCAGCAGATTGATCTCCTGGGAAAGTTACTCACAGACGGCGAACTGTATTGACTCAATTAAATTGTTAATGGCTGTGCAGTTGTCTAACTGGAGATGGGGAAAATTGCAGGGGAAGAAGGAAGAATGTTGTACTTTCTCTCCAGGTTTGAGCCTTTACCTCTGATATCTGACACATGAAACACTTGTTCAATAATCTTTCTTTCAAGATGCATTCTTCGAGAAACAGGTCTGATTGTAAATAGTCCCTTGCCTTGGAACTCTACCATATCTGGATAGGACCTAATGTCCAGGGTGGTGCAGAACAAGGAGAATGCAGTATATTCCTTCTACTATGGCACTGAAACAAAAGAGAAAAACCTCAATAGGAAACCAGACATTTTTGAATATTGTCTCCAAAGCAGCCCTACATCTTTTCATCTCTTTCCTTCACAATCCAGATGTCATCTCCACAAGTAATTCAAAAGGTATCTTAGGTACAGTATAGTGGACTATACAGCTGTATACACACGAATCCTTCTGTGCTTTGAAAGATCCTTTTAACGAGCAGAGGAACAGTTGCCACAGTGACTTGCTCTGTCTTACGATAGAACTTACCTCTACAAAAAAACCTGAAATACAGGAGTTATCCTTCTCCTAACCCTGATACCAACTGCCTTTGTAGGATACGTCCTCCCATGAGGACAAATATCATTCTGAGGTGCCACCATTATTACTAACCTATTCTCCGCCATCCCCTACATCGAACAGACCTTAGTAAAATGAGCCTGAGGGGGCTTCTCAGTAGACAACCCAACACTAACCCGCTTCTTCACCCTACACTTTCTCCTCCCCTTCATAATTGCAGGCCTCACCCTAATCCACCTCACCTTCCTCCACAGAAGTGGCTCAAACAATCCATTAGGCCTATGATCACTCCGACAAAATTCCGTTCCACCCCTATTTTTCCTTAAAAGATATCCTAGGATTCGCCACAATACTACTCTTCCTAACAACCTTAGCCCTATTCTCATCCACCTTATTAGGTGACCCAGAGAACTTTACTCCTGCAAACCCCATAGTCACACCTCCCCACATTAAACCAGAATGATATTTCCTATTCGCATACGCCATCCTATGCTCAATCCCCAACAAACTCGGAGGAGTTCTTGCCCATGCTGCATCTGTCTTAGTACTATTCCTAAGCTCTCTACTCCATAAATCTAAACTGGAAATATAATTTACGTGAGGAGTTTTGTCACTGTAATTTAGGGATGGTAACCTGAAGGCTGTTTTACAACTTTCACGGAGATTTGACCCTATGAATACTTTCTTTCTTTGATTGCAGTGTTGTGTGATTTCGGTTGATCAGTTTTACATAACAGCCCTTAATTTTGTAGACCCTGACTGTTCTGAGATTTTGAAATGTGCACACGCTGAGTTTTTGACATATGTATCCTGAGCACTGAAAATCTCAGACCTAGACTGAATTTTCAGATGATGACTTTTCCTGAACTAGAAATTGTTTAAAAAATAGATTCCACAGAGTTTTTAATGTATATTTATGCAATTTTATTAGAAGCTTGATAGTATTGTTGGAAAGCTTAAACTGATTAGTATCAGCAGGATAATTAAAATATTAAGTAGGTAAAAAAAAGTTATAGTAAATTAGGTTTTATTTTTCTTAGTGCACATTAAGTAATAAGAAAGTCAAGGTAAGTTGTCTTACAGAACACCATACGAAAGCATTTGATATACCGTGCTTCGTCCTAGGTTGTGGGTCATACTGCACTCTTATTTAAATTGTTGCACAAGTGGGTTTTTTTTTCAATATTCTCTCTTAAATTTCACTGGCTATGTATAGGAATTTCCTCCATGCAGATATTTTCAAGCCTTTAGCATACCTGGAAGAAAAGGGTAATATTTAGGAGGTCTTTCCCATAACTATTTCAGGCAGCCAGCCTGTTTACTGGGAATTTACGGAGTTAGGAATTGCTGAAGCTGTTGTAATCTAAGTGAAAACCTAGCAATCACAAAGTCTAATTAAATTAAAACTAACATTTAAAAAAAAAAAAAGAGAATGAGAGACAGGGAGAATATGTTGATGTGTCATCTTGCTCCTCATTTGCAGCGGTTTCAGCTCTCACAAAGTTCAGGATGTCTATTACGGTTTAAAAAATGTGCCCAAAGGACATTGACCAATATATTCAGATGCTCTGCCCTCACTTTTGCACAGCTGTGAATCACTGTGCATAAGGGGCGATTCAGCGAAGAATAAGGCTACCCCTACAGTGCCACAGCATAATTGAACTTCAAACACATGTGGCCTTTAGGCTGAAAAAGGAACTTTGATTTTTCTTTTTAGATGGGACTAGTGAAGGAATTAATCTCCTTCATGTTCTTCACAGTGAGATCTAAGTAGGATTTTGTGAAGCAGAATCATTTCTAATGCTTCGTGATGGGAGACCTCGAGTAAACCTGGCAACTGTGAGTGGAGTTCATTCATCCTGAGCAGTGTGGCAGTCAGGGTTGTGAGGGAGTAAAACCTAATGACAGGCTTATTAGAGTACTGAAAGACTTTGGGGAGCTTTGCATATCAGTGGAAGTGTTAAAGCCTATATCATGACCAAATATCATTAAGATAATTATTTACCACCTATTTTAATTTCTCTTGCAGTTGTTGTTCTTCACTCTCTGTGCTAACCTGCTGTGTACTGTTGCTAAGTACTCTTAAGTGCTTCTTATGTTCCAACCCAGTAGGGAACTGTGGAAATGATAACTGTAGAACAGCGGTGGTGGCTAATAAAACTGTAATTTTAAAACAAGCCCTGCTTTTGCTAGCTTATTACTTTAAAAAGTAATTTTCAGAAATTCTTCCTTTGGGATAAAAACTGGTGAGACAGAAGGGGATAGGGACAAGTGATGCAGATTTAGATACTGAATGAATATCTTCATATCATCTACCAAAGAAGTCATTCCCTCCCTAATTAATGGCTTAGCAGGATATCCTTCCTTTCCTTTTTCTTTATCTTGGAGTGAGTGCACAGCTGCAGAGCAGGAAAGTTGGGATATAATATGGACAGATGCCCCTGACAATAATCATGTGAAATAATAAAAATACCTTCCAAAAGTGTAATTATTTGAAATTATTGGAAAATCTTTAGAAATTCTCCCTCATGTGAATTTGACACTTAAAAATAAGTAGCATTGGACACTGAGAAAATCATAAACACAAATTGAAATACTTCAGATGTGTGTGTATGACTTCTGTATACAAGATGCTATTTATTAACTATACCAAAACCACTGTAGATTACTTCTTGCTTTTACTACTATGAAGAATCATGACGAAGTTAATATGAATATGAAGCAACTGGCTAGATATGAGACAAACCCAAATGTTAAAAATGGAGGCTGTTCTTCTCATTGTGGATAAGAGGACACTGAGCTGTACCTGAAAAGAGAAAGCACTTAAAAGGAGAAAATCAAATGGCAATATAATTTATATAAAATTTATATATATAATTTATAAAGAAGTTAAAAGAAATAGCAAGGCATGAGTTTATATTTAAAAAATTAAGAAAAACCACACGCCAAAATGCTGCTACAATTATTTGGAAAGTGAATTGATATTTTGTAATTTTGTAAGCAGTGAAAAGGAAGGACCGGTCATCTTTGGAGAGTTTTCTGCTTTGGTTTGTGTATGTCTTGAGTGTTAAGAACTCGAGAAACTGGAGGTCTCAGGCCAATCAATAATATTCCTGGTAACAAGTTAAACATACTTACAAACACCTGTTTGTGGAACACCCACTGCTACAGACTGGTTTGAGGGGCACCCTTCTGGTGACATTCGTTCTGTGCCAGCAACTAGCCTTGTATAGCTGGAAGAAAGCAAAACTGTATTCATTCATAAACATGGATGAAACTCTTTAGTATTTCTTTATAATAAAGTGTGGACAGTTTGGTTTTGGTTGCAAAAGACTGAAGGACTTTACAGATGTGTTGAACAGTGAGCAAGCGAAACATTGCACAGCATTTGACTGGAATCCCAGGGGAATGCTGGAGGGCCTAGATAGCCATGAGACAGACACAAGTCACTGGGGAAGTCTCTGGCCTGACAAGACTGATAGCAGATGCTGTGCATGGATGCACACTAGTTCAGGAAACTGTTTTAATCATTAATGATGGTCATAAAGCATAATGTGGCCTTATTACAGCACAAAAAAGAAGTAATTATGCAGGCTCTGCTGCAGAATATTGGTCGACTGGGTTGACATATGCTTTGGGCTTTACCCTTTGAGAAGTGTTTTATGTGGCTGTATTTAAAAACAAAGAGTTATGTTTATACTTTTGCCATGGAATCTGTAATTACAGCTTTCCAAAGCCATTAAAAATACTGTATAGCAAGAGAACAAACATGGAGGATAAAAAGGTGCAAAGACTCCCATAAGCTGATATTTACTGAAAATGCCAGATAGGGTGCTGGGTAGTAAAATCATAGAATCATTGAATCATAGAAAAACTCTACATAGTGCCATATTCATTTTGACCATCTTCAGCAGCTGGCTGAGTAAATGAGGGGAAATTGCCATTTCTCTGTGCCACTGCATCCAATACGAGGGTATAAATGTTACTTTTTGAGGGCTCTCAAAAGGAAAAATGACAAGGATGATCACAGAACCATACAATGATAGAATCATAGAATCTTCCAGTTGGAAAAGACCTTTGAGATCATTGAGTCCAACGGTATCCATCTTCTGCTAAACCATGTCCTTCAAAAAGTCATCTACCAACTTTTTAAACACCTCCAGGGATGGTGACTCAACCACCTCCCTGGGCAGCAGTTCCAGGGCCTGAACACCCTTTTGGTAAAGAAATTCTTCCTAATATCCAGTCTGAACCACCCCTGGTGCAAGTTATGGCAAATTCCTCTTGTCCTATCACCTGCCACTTGAGAGAAGAGATCAACACTCACTCTGCCACAGCCCACTTTCAGGCAGCCGTAGACAGCGATGAGGTCTCCCCTCAGCCTCCTCCTCTCCAAGCTAAACAACCCCAGTTCCCTCAGCCGCTCCTCATAGGACTGGTTCTCCAGCCCCTTCACCAGCCTTGTCACCCTTCTCTGGATGCACTCCAACACCTCAATGTCCTTCTTGTAGTGAGGGGCCCAGAACTGAACACAGTACTCGAGGTGTGGCCTCACCAGTGCTGAGTACAAGGGCACAATCACTTCCCTGGTCCAGGTGGCCATGCTGTTTTTGATACAGTCCAAGATGCCATTGGCCTTCTTGCCCACCTGGGCACACTGCTGGCTCATATTCAGCCGGCTGTCGACCAACAACCCCAGGTCCTTCTCTGCCAGGCAGCTCTCCAGCCAGTCTTCCTCAAGCCTCTAACACTGCATGGGGTTGTTGTGCCCCAAGTTCAGGACTCGGCATTTTGTCTTGTTAAACCTCACCCCATTGGTCTCAGCCCATTGATCCAGCCTGTCCATATCCCTCTGCAGAGCCTCCCTTCCTTCAAGCAAATCAACACTGCCACCCAGCTTGGTTTCATCTGCAAACTTGCTAAGTGTGCACTCGATCCCTTAGTCCACATCATTAATAAAGATATTTAAAAGGACTGGACCCAGCACTGAACCCTGGGGAACACCACTCGTGACTGGCCTCCAGCTGAATTTAACTCCAAATACCACCACTCCATGACCTTCTCCAGTACCGCGGTCAAGCTGACAGGCCTGTATTTCCCTGGATCCTCCTTCCGACCTTCTTGTAAATGGGAGTTACATTTGCCAGTCTCCTGTCAAGTGGCACTTCCACAGTCAACCAGGACTGTTGATAGATGAGAGTTTGGTGAGGACCTCTGCCAGCTCCCTTAATATCCTTGAGTGTATCCCATCCGACCCCATAGACTTGTAAACATCTAATTGGTTGAGCAGGTCTTTAACCAAGCCTTCTTGGAACATTGAAGGTTCTCCTTCACAGTCTTCTGTCTCAGGAGGCTTGGAGCCCAGAGAACATCTTACCTTACTATTAAAGACCGAGACAAAGAAGGCATTGAGTACCTCTGCCTTGTGCTCATCCTTTGTTACTACCATTCCCCTTGCATCCAATAAAGGAGGGAGATTCTCCTTCGTCCTCCTGCTGTTGTTAATATACTTGAAGAAACATTTCTTATTGTCTTTCACCAAACTGGCCAGATGGAGTTCCTGTTGGGCTTTAGCCCTTCCGAATTTTTTTGCCTACATGCTCTCACCTGCTCCTTGTAGTCCTCCTGAGATGCCTGCCCCCTCTTCCAAAGCTCATATGTTTTCCTGTTTTTCCTGAGACCAACACAGAGCTGTCTGTTAAGCCTAGCTGGCCTTCTTCCCCGCAGACTCATTTTATGGCACACGGGGATGGCCTGCTCTTGCGTCGCCAGAATTTCCTTCTTGAGGAGCATCCAGCCCTCATGGGCTCCTTTGTCATTTAGAACCATCTCCCACTGGACTTCATCAAGCAACCTACTAAACAATTTGAAGTCTGCCCTCCAGACGTCCTAGGTGACAGTTCTGCTGATCCCCCTCCTTACTCCTTCAAGAAGTGAGAATTCTATCATCTTGTGATCACTGAGCCCCGGGCGTCCTCCAACAGTCACCACCCCCACAAGGCCCTCTCTGTTCACAAACGGCAGATCCAGCAGGGTGCCTTCTTTAGTCGGTTCACTCACCAGTTTTATCAGGAAGTTATCTTCCATACACTCTATGAAGCTCCTAGACTGATTCCTTTCTGCTGTGTTATACTTCCAGCAGACATCTGGAAGTCTGAAGTCTCCCATAAGAATGAGGGCCAGTGATCGCGAGACTTCTCCCAGTTGCTCATAGAAGAGCTCATCGGTTTCCTCGTCCTGGCTGGGTGGCCGATAACAGACTCCCACCACTATGTCTGACTTACTGTGGGTTCCATTGATTTTTACCCACAAGCACTCAACCCTATCGTTAGCATATTTTAGTTCTACACAATCAAAACTTTCTCTAACATAGAGGGCAACCCCACCGCCTCTCTTTCCTAGCCTGTCCCACCTGAAGAGATTATAGCCACCCATGGCAGCACTCCAGTTGTGCAAATCATCCCACCGTGTTTCTGTCATGGTAATTATATCATAGTTTTCCAGCCTTACAATGGCTTCCAGCTCCCCTTGTTTGTTGCCCATGCTGCGTGCGTTACTGTAAACGCACTTCAGTTGGTCTGTTATTTCCACCCCTATCCTAAATGGAATAGGCTCAAGTCCTGACTGTCTGCTAGTGGTGGTTTGTAACCCACTGATAACCTTTGGATTTAGGCTGCCACCTGGAGCGCTATTCTCCACTTCCACTGAGGTGGCAGACCAGATGCTCTCACCACCAGACTGTCCCTCAGAGCCTGAGGTGCCATTCCCATGATTTAATCTATTGAGCCTGGTGATGTCCCCCTCCTCCTTCCAGGATCATTGCATAACTCTGCCCCTGACTGTAACTATATGGTCTATATACCCTTTGCTTCTTCCCCTGACTTGGTCCTGTTAACTGAGAAACATTTTTGAATTTTGGATGAAACATTTCTACCATGTGCCATTTTTTCTTCTCTCTCTGTGTTATTTTCAAGCATGCTTCTCAATAACTGCGAGTATACATTCTTTTTTTCTCCTGATGGGAACAGTCTAGAAATTAGCTTTGGAGCCCCTGGAATAGTGTTTGAATATCATTATCTGTATAAGTCCATTTAGTTTAATTGAGCTCCATTTAAACTTAAATATATTGTCTTTAAAATTGTTTTCCAGAACTGTTCTCGGAGTATTTGAAATGCATTCCATGCTTAAAAATTCGATTCAATGGTCTTGAAGCTCTGTCTTTGGGAAGCTAACATGATCTTTAACTATTTTCCAGGGCACTTTTTCGCTGCTTTTCATACAATTTTAAGGAGCTCCTTTTGTTAAAAGTATCTCAGCACTCATAATATCCAAGCTGAGTAATACTCTTGTTTGTTTCCTTCAAACTGTAGCAGAAATAAAGCACAGACTACTTCAAGGAGCAGCTTTGTTTTACTTCCTCTTTAAAGGAAGAGAGAGAATAGAGGTTGTTCTATTTAGGAACTGTGTACACTGTAGTCTTCACTTCATACACAGTTTGTGAAGACATACCTGAGCTAATATTAATCTCATACCATTGAGTGTTCGCTGCAAACTGTCAGGAGGGGGAGGCTATGGTTAAATGCTGTATTGACCACCATGGTATAGTGACCACACCTCAGTGATCTCTCTAGGCTAGAACTCAAGATTATCCCCAGGAGCTGGTGTCATGGCTATGACCAAATGAGATGCTGTTCATGCCTTGCATTGTGAGTTTAAATGAAGCTTCAAGATGTAGGTCCAAAGCTGTCTTCCACCCTTGCTGAAACCTGCAGTCTTCAATCAGGTGAATACACTCAATCCAATCTGTCTTTTCCAATACAGTAGCTAACAATTTGTACCAGCAATATGTCATGCTGTGACAGAAAGAAAAATAAAAGAAAGGAGCTGGGTGAAAATGAGTCTGTTTTGTGGCTTTTCTTTAAACAAGGCAAGTACTCCCCATGGACTGTGCTGGGGACCTCTTGGAATGCAGAATGATGCCTCACTCCTTCCCACCTTTTGCCTGGGTTTACTTTGCATGGAAAATAAAGTATGAGATGAAGAGCAGAATTGGGCCAATACCTGGTCAGCCCATGACCCACCATGAGAAAACCAATTCATTTAAGTAGCTCTGGAAACTGGGAAGCAGATCTTTGTCTAGTAATATAGATTAGGTTAATTGTACAGGACAGAGCTACAGATGCCTTTGGTTTCCTTTATAATTAATGATGAGAAATAGGCAGGTTTGATAAACTTGTCTGAACTACTGTTTTGGAGGCGCTTGTCTCTTTCACTGAACGTAAAAGGAGTTAGGGTGGCTGACTCTGATCGTAGGTGACAAGGTTAGGTACTACAATGATCTGAGGCCAGAGAGTCCTTCCACAGAGCCTGAGCAAGTGCTCTGTCCTTTGGCAGTTTCAGGAGCCTAAAGACTTAAAGCAATGCAGAAAGACTAGATCCCAGGAAAGATCCCATCATTAGTCTTTGAACAAAAGAGAAAAAGGGAAACAAATGCAGTCCTCATTGAGATTGTATATAAACTGTATTTTCCAGTGACTAAATAAATAAACGCTAATCTGACTTGCTGGTCTTGTGCTGCTATGCAATCATTTGTGATATAAGGTTTTAGCCAGAGGGGATAGGAAATGAATCAATTCTAGTGTCAGTAATTTTTCTTACTAATATGAATTTGAAATGAAATGTACTGCAAAGCATGTTTCAGGTATGGGAAAGATCAATCCACTCCTGAGGCCCCCATCCTTATTAACAAGTTGCTTCCTTGCAAATAGTGTCTCACTGATCCTTAAAAAATTCAGAGGCTTGTATTGTCAAAAACATTGATGCTGCTGCAGGCGAGGTGATAGCAGCCATTAGTTCCTCTTTATGTCATGGGAGGATCTGGCATCAAAAGCCCGGAGGATTCCTAAACTGCTTCACCGATACCTTGAAAACAGAAAATCCTTATCATATTCACAGGAGGAAAATCACTAAAGTGGGAAACTTGCCCTTCATTAATCTGTCTGATGAACTGCAAAATCAAACCAATTTAAATGAGAACTATTGCCTAGTTTTCTTATTTTTTTAAGTGTTTTATACTCTGCATGCTTGGTTCATGTTTCATACATTCTTCCTGGTAGTCATATAGAGTGATCTGGAAAACTGCTGAACTGTGATCATGCAACTTTATGGTTTCTTTTTTAGTCATATGATGTTTTATGTGGTGTCAAAGATGTTTATAAAATGGATGTTTCTCTTGCATTTCTGAAGCAGAAGCATCCTTTTCAAACCAGATAGCTGTGCTGTTAGTACTAACCATAATTATTAAATAGTAATTGAATTGGCTTAAGATTTAATAATGTTTAAAATATAAATTCTCAGTAAACCTACCAACATATGCTCATATAGTGGAACAGTCTTTATTGCCCAAGTTAAAATACAGAAAGACTTACCTCCAGTTGATCCACACTTATGGGAGTAAAAAGTGCACAGGAGATTTTCTGATAATTTGCCCTAGTTTTTTTGAGCTAACACAATGGAAAAGGTCACTCAGCCAACTTGAGGACTTGTCATCTCTGTTAACAGTTTTAAAGCAATTCTTGAGAGAAAACCTCAATGAGGATCTAGAGGAGAATAGAAATTATCATGAAATGCAACATCTTCTCAAAGCCTATGGCTCAGTGCTCTCGCTATTTGTCTAAGAGCAGAGAGTACCCTATAGAAAAATTACTAAAGATGGAGAAATTGGGTCAAGAATAAAAATCACTCCTTTGAAAAGAAGAATGTCTTTCATTCAGAACAACTTTGCTGAATTTAGAAGGGAATTCTGGACACCTCTGGGGTTCTTTGTGGATCTGCCTGGATCTTGAAAGTATTGGAGAACTGTAGTTTTCCACCCCTATGGCTCTGTGAGTAGTTTGTGTGACAAGAGAATGCAGGGATTGAAGATCCCATACATGTGTAGGAACTGCTCATTTACTCTCTTTCTTTTCACATTCTTAGCTTTTGCTGGTGGTGGTGAAGCTGTCTGCCAAAATGTTACGCGTCCTGTTTCACATTGCTGGCTTTAACAGATTTTAAGTGTTTGCTTCCAGAACTGTGGTGAGAGATTTGAGTGATGAGGATTTATCCCCTTCTCTAGTTGTGTTTTGCACCACTGTTCTTTTCCCCTGCCTCTCTACAGCCTTTATTACTTGCTGAAGGTAGTGTCTGTCTTTCCTGCACTTCACCTTCTCTTCCAACTGCTTAGTCATGACCTCCCTTTACCGTTTTTTAGAGCCTCATCTGGTTTCTGGGTGTTGGTGACAGGGCTTGTAAGTGCCTGTGGAAAGCCACCAGAGCCATGGAGTGGGGACAGGACAGATAACTGTGGCAGTGCAAGCAGTAACTTTCCAATGTGGTGAAGGGACCTCTTGCTGTGGCTACAGCTGCCTCCTTTTGTCAATAAATAAATGCAGGCTACACAGACTTTCTTACGCACAGTTTTGATGCTTAGTCTGTCATAGTAAGCCACCTTGCAGAAGGAGATTTTACAGATGAACCCAGAGCACTGGGAATAAGCTGCATCCTGACCCCTCTTCATCACCAGAGGTGCATCTCCATGGTCAGTTGGAAACAGGCTTAAGTATTTTCTTAGCACTGTGGTCCAGGACCTACATACTTTTATGAGCATGTGCTCAGGCAAATGTTTACTGACCTATAGACCGTGTAGTGTGTGAGCAAAGTGAATTTGGTTTTATCTGCCATATCTCTATGTAGAATGCTGTTTTACCACAAAGTGCTAACCACAGAGTGCAATCAGCCTAAAAAGCCCAAACTCTTGAATGTTATGTGAAATAAAATTTTACTTAATTTATTAAACATGAAAGATAACAAATGATTAGTAGTGATTAATAAGTTAACAATATCAGCTTTAAAGGCAATGTATCTAATCATTGCTACAAGAGAATGAGTATAGTAATTAAGAAAGACACATCTTCAATTGCTCTATTTTCATCATCCAGATCTGCAGTCACTGGGGAGCCCTTTATTGCATCAAGAATTTTGGAGAGCCTTCCCTTGACAATTGAGAGTGTGTCCACTCGTCCACTCATATGTGATGAATCCAAAGTCACTGCAAGAGGTTCCAGCTTTTATATTGTTAAATAAACAACTTACATCATTTTTAAAATGCAGAATCTCTGGTCTCAG
This sequence comes from Dromococcyx pavoninus, assembly GCA_033558185.1. Taxonomy (NCBI): domain Eukaryota; kingdom Metazoa; phylum Chordata; class Aves; order Cuculiformes; family Neomorphidae; genus Dromococcyx; species Dromococcyx pavoninus. The sequence goes on from JAUMJL010000054.1 coordinate 269,099, forward strand.
CTGCTCTGTTGGCCCTCCTCCTGGAGCCTGGCCAGGGCTCAGGAAAGGAGAGCAAGGGAATGGCCGGATATATCTTACCTTTAACCAAGGGGGTTGTTGAGGGGCAGCATTCCTGCACAGTTTGTCTCCTTTCACACAATGTTCATACTAGTGCTGAATGGTCAGCCAAGGTGTTGGTGGCCCACGAACTATTGCTCCTTTTCACATCCTGTGTATGCTGGAGAAGATACATTTCTATTGATAATGCAACTATGATGCATTTTCTTACACTCTATGTATTACAAAAATAGCACAGCACAATTCTACTGATAACAGTAGTGTGAGAAGTTACGCATTAAACAGTACACATAGCAATGCAATACAAATCATCCATGGGTCACCTATTTTGTTTTAGGTCTGTTGATCAGGCCCTTTCACTTCAAATGCTCAACATTAGTCATGTTCGTTTTCCTTCTAATTGAGCTAAGAGGGTGAAAAGAAAAACAATAGGAGCTGCTGGAGCTCTGTCTGCATGAAGAATCTTTTTGACATTAAGAGCAGTGCATTTCAAGTGAGAGATTAAATCCAAGTATTTGAGAAGACACTTTAAGGGTCAATCAGATTGAAGTGTTCATCACTCATAATGTGATATTTTGAGAAGATTGTATTCCACACAATTTTGCCTGGTGTATGAAAGGGTTCTGTTCCGACATGAGAGAAGCAGAACAGCTCTGCACAAAATGTAATGTCTGAAAAGCAAATGTTCACACAAAATGGAGTTCTATGTCTTGCCATGCCATTAAGTAGGAATCTGCATGGACCAGAGTATCAACAGTGATGTTAGTGAGGCAAGCTACAACTTGGTTTCACATGTGCAGTGTCTTAAAGTGTTGTCAGAATTATTTCTGTCTTGGAAGAATAGATGTGATTTATTGTCTTCCATGGGGGTGAGCTGATGAGTGAAATGGATGCCTTGAGAGTACTGCTTCCCTGTTTTACATGGTACACCAGCCCCAGTATTGATTGTCTTAGGCAGAGCTTTGTCTAGTACATTTACAGAATTCCCAAATAAATGCAGAATTTTAAATTCAAGTTAGTGCACATGTAGTTACTGCACTTTATTTAAACTGAAAAACTAGCTGAAGAAGGATTCAAAATTCCTTTCTAGTACTTTGGAGAGGAACTATCAAGTATTTGCTAGTTTAAACCAAACCTGACCAAGTTCTGATCAGACTTTGAGCCTAATATTTTTTCTGCAGCAATCTGCTGTTAGTCTTGACAATATTAAACTAAACTCTCATATTGCTTTTCTGTGCTAGAAAATTCTTCAGGGGAAAGATTTTTTTTTTTGTCTCCATAAGAAGAAAAAAAAAGAACTAGCAAGGTTCTCTCTATCCAGTAATGTTCGAAAGTTCCTAAGTATTAAGCTTTGTAGGGCAAACTTTAGCAAATGTTGCTGTATCTTCCCTTACAATAGGCAGTAGGCTTTTATTCCTTACCTTTATTTCAGGCAGAAATGGGTAAAGACAATGCTAAATATGTTTAGTTTTCAAATAAACTGATGGAGTAGAGCCATGTTTAGGACTTGGTTAAAGAGGGTGTTTCATCTGAACTGAGCATGTGTGTGAGCAAAGTTGACAAACTGTTGCTTATGGCTTCAGTCAGAGTTATTGAAGCCAGCTGAGCAAGTGTATTGAGGAATAAAGTTTCCTCTCAATGAATACATAAATGTGTGTGTGTATATCTGAAGAGGATAGGGAGAGATAATCTCTAAACTGCTGATTTTTACAGATAGCAGTTCCAACTCAAGCGTAACGTCTTCCTTTCAGCTAGCATGCTAGTGGGTTTCTGTGCTCTGACCTTTACCTGATCTGACTTTATAGCTCTGTGTCTCCCGCTGGTGTTGGTGGGAAGGAGCACTGCTAATGGTCTCTGTCAGTGTGTTTGCACTGGAGAGACAGCCAAGCTAACTCTAATTAAGATAGAGTAGCAGAAGCAGTCTAGCTGTGGTCATAAAGAAACTGTGCTTTTGTGGGAATAGTGCTTCAATCAGGCTGTCCTGCTGGTTTTGAAACAGCTTATCCTTTGTTCCACCAGTGCTTCCCACCTGATGACACAAAGATGCTCCTTGAGACATAGACTGTGGTCTATGAAATGACTGGAATTGCTTTCTTTTCTTAATAAAAATGTGCATTTCTCCACAAAGCAGTGAGAGAAGATAAAGGTAATGAATGAATGCTCATAGTCTGCTCTAATTTTTACTTGGTTATAAATGAAAAGTTGCAACAATACAGTGGCTGTGGCATAAGATGGGCTGTGATTTTTCAGGTTAACGGCAGCTGAGAAACACTGTTCAGCTCTGTGCTGTTGCAAATGCCTTGCATCGTATATCCTCCCAGAAGGAAAAATGTATTTTTAAGCCTGACCATGAGAGTGGACACATGAATGGATAGTGGAAAATACCTCTTTGTACAATTTATAACAAGAAAGAACACTATATGGAAAACTTATTAGAATTCTTGTTTTTCCTGTTAAGGATCATATAAATCTAAATGCAGAGTGGCGAGTTGGAGTGGGAACACTGACATTTTGTGAACCATTCCTTAGCCCTCTAATAATTTTCCACTGAGCTGTCAGCTCCTGTAGCATTGAACTATCATTTCCAAGGCCTCTGATTTGGTGGAATGGTAGCCATTCCTTTGAAGGAGAGTAGGATTTATGCTAATAGTTCAGAAAGAACCACAGAAAATCGCTGCCTACCTCAATCTAATTTGCTGCCAGGGCTTTTTTCCCTAGCGATTTTTTAATTTGGTGTGTTATTAGTGGGGAAACAAAGTTGACTTACATTTACAGATTGCATCATCACTGCTGAACACCAGGAATCCCCAAGGCTCTGGCACTGTTCTCGGTGGAACAGCAGGCTTTTCTGAATGGCTTGCATTTCTTCTGTCATTAGTTCTCCTTCAACTTTTTCTGCTTGTCTGTTTCCCTTTGCTCATCTAGTAGCCTAAACTAACTTTATTTATCTCCCTCAGGTCTTTTTGATTTTAGATTTTTCCCTGTGATTAGTCATCTATGTCAAGAGAAAACTGAGGCAGGTTCCCAGCACTGCTAGTGCAAAGCTTGCTCATGTAAAAAAGAAAGATCCACCATCCCAATGCACTGACAGTGTTGTGGAAATTTGCCTGTTGAAAAAGATACCTGGAAGGCTTTTTGTTGTATTCTTCTCTTTTTGCACCTTTCTTTCTTGTCTTTAACCTGCGTATGTCTCCTGGTGCTCTATCACGTGGGTTAGTGTAGCCCACTGCAGAGTACACTGCACATTAGATCCAGAACAGAGTGACATTCAGGCACACTTGTGCAGATCCTGCAAAAGGATAGCTGGTTTAAGCAACTCGCTGCTTTTAGTTTTGAGCCAGTAAATAGAATTTCTATTTATTGGTTATTTTAAAGGCAGAGAGATTTTGCTTTTAATGTAAACCGTAAGTAATGAACTCCAGGAGACTGAAGCATAAGTTTTTAATGGTGGATCACACTATTTTGCCATTGTCTGTAATATCCTACCACTGTCAGTGACTAGAGGCAGAAAGATAAAGTAGAAGAGAGGGGACAACTTAGTTTACAGTAACTTTTAAAAGTAACTTTATGGTGACCTACACAAAACAATCTTGGCTCATGCCCAAAGCTTCCAGACACTATAATAATTACACCTTTCAAAGACAATATGATTTTCATTTTTGTTTTGTAAAATTGAAATGCATAAAAACTTTCAACATCCATGCCAATAATGCTACCCTCAGTCTGGGCTTATTGGTGCAATGTTATTGTCTATGTGTTTAGGAAGAGGTTGTGAGAAGGTGAAAGCACGGAAATGGTGCTAGCCTTGATGACTCTTACATTTAGCACACAACTAAGCCACTTGCAATACATGTACCATAGCTAACAGAAAGACTTAGTCCAAATCAGGGCATTTGAAATTGTGCATGGTACCTAATAACCAGCATGCATCCATCATGATGTTAAAGTGGGGTTAATGCAGCTCATATTTTGTAGTTCTTGCAAATGGTTTCTGCCCTTGCTGTGTTCAGGCTTTCAGTTCTCTCCCTGATGTACCAACAGGAGGAAGTTGTCTGAAATGTTCTGCACAGCCTGATTGCAGTAAGATTGGCCCAGATGCCATTGGAGATGGGTTTTTGGTTGTTTTCTTTCATCTTCCTTTTTCTACATATTACTGACAAGGATGTTCAGTGGGATTCCTCCACCCTATCTGCTTAGCTTCTAATGTCTAGAGTGGCCTTGAGAAAACCTTTGTTCAAGATCCTCCCAATGGCAAAGTCATGGATGGTCAGCAGCACTGTGTTTGCAGTCTTAACTGAAAGGGTAGAATGGCTGTGGATGAATGATGGGAAGGCTGAGTGACAGGAAGATGTTCTGCAGGGCAGGGGACCTCAGCTGAGCAGCTAAGTCTTTGTACAAGCTTCACTTTCCACCTTTTAAGCTCTTTACTGCTAGTACATGCTTGAAGAGAGCTGCCTTACCCCCATGAACTCCCTAGTGGGTTCCTAACCCAAGGAGAGTACTGTGTTGTTACTGCAAAATAAATACTATTTATTGTTATTTGCATCACTTTTTAGTTTGTATGTAAAATTTTAGTGTACTGTGCAAAACTATCCAATTGTTTCATGATCAATTATCATTGTGAACTTTCCTGCCCACACTGCATAATTTCAGCATAATGAATCCCAAAACATTCTGTGCCTTGACCCAGAAGTTCCTCTTACCCTACTTTGCCCTGAATTCCTGTGTCTTCTGATGCCCAGGGCAGAATGTCAGTTTGGAATAAAGAGATAGCAGAAGATATATGGAAATTGAAGGAGGGCATGACAGACTTCTATTTCTGTAGTTACTGAAAAAGGAAGTAAGCAAGTTAAGACCTTAGTGTTGGATTGGGTAACACCAAAAATTACTCAGGCTGAAAGGTTAGTATTGTAGTCTGATGATGCAAAACTTGTCCTGAATAAATTGAGATGGAAAAATGTTCTAACTATTAGTGATGTCATGTTCTGGAGCAACTCTCAAGGTGAGGCATTGAGGAGGGGGAAAGGGGATGTCAGTCATTTCGAGTGGGATGTTGCTGCCATTTGATGGATACTATAGGATGTTAACAAGTGGGTTTGCAAGGGACAGGGCTCTGAGGCAGGAGCTGGATTCCCAGTCTATATCTCCTGTGTTCTTGTCTGTTTTTCTTGTTACGACTGTTTCCCCCAGTCAGGATAACAGTAATGATGAACATTTTCTAATTTTTAACAGGGAAAGATACCTGAATTGTGAACCATCCTCTATGGCATAGTCTTGGACATCCAACACTGTAACAATATAATGACAAGACACCTTAATTAGCCCCTGTTTACTGTCTGACCCTGAAACATGACAGTCAGTTCTGTTTAATAAATGTTGGAACAACACCATTTCCTTTCTATCTACTTACCCAGCTTTCCTAACAGGCAGGGAGAAGAGCTCCGACTGGACAGAAATGTGGCTTGTGTCCAACTTTGATTGTGATAAAATGTGACATTCTGGAATCTGCCATTCAGATTCTGTAGCAATGCAAAACAATTGGAGTCTGGCTACTCTGGAGACTTAAAAAACAAGTAATTATGCCCATACATAAATGGGATATTAACAGCTTCTATAAAAATCAAGGTGCAAAGCCAGTTGAGTTTTTGTCATGTTTTCGTATGTTCTTGTAATTCTGAAATACATATTTTCCAGTTGTAAATAAAAAAGTTGTATGTATTCATTGTCTCTTCTCAAAAAATTACTGTTCTAATTTTAAGTCAATTTTTCCTAAACCAGGGAGACTTGGTGGCATCCATTATGGTATTCAAATGCTGCACTTTCACATAAAGAGAAAGACTTCCATCAACTCGGTAAAAGTCAGTATTCAACAATTGTTCTTTTTTGGAACAACAATGAGATATGCCTACTGTGTCTAAAAAAATGGGTTATTTTAGCTCAAAATTGCCACTTGCCTCCTACTCAGTATTCTGACACTTGGGATTATTTCTGCTTCATCCTTGAAAGATTTCTCAGTACAAATTAAGCAAGCTGAAACTCATAACTGAAGTCCTGTCCTTGCATGACTTTCTCCTCTCATTTAAAAAAATACCAAACAAAGTAAAATAAATTAAATTTATTTCTCATCCCTGTAGAAGATCGCAGAATCACAGAACTATCTGGGTTGGAAGAGACCTCCAAGATCATCAAGTCCAACCCTTCATCCAACACTATCATGATTACTAGATCATGGCATTAAGTGCCACATCCAGTCTTATTTTAAAAACCTCCAGGGATGGTGACTCCACCCCCTCTCTGGGCAGGCCATTCCAATGCCTGATTACTCGTTCTGTGAAGAACTTTTTTCTGATATCCAGCCTAAACCTTCCCTGGCAGAGTCTAAGCTCGTGCCCTCTTGTTCCGTTGCTGGTTGCCTGGGAGAAGAGTCGGACCCCCACCTGTCCACAACCTCCTTTCAGATAGTTGTAGAGAGTGATGAGGTCACCCCTGAGCCTCCTCTTCTCCAGACTAAACAACCTCAGCTTCCTCAGCCTCTCTTCATAGGATTTGTGCTCAAGTCCTTTCACCAGTTTTGCTCTTCTCTGGACCCTCTCCAGCACCTCAATGTCTTTCTTGAACTGAGGGGCCCAGAACTGAACACAATACTCAAGGTGTGGCCTCACCAACGCCAAGTACAGGGGAAGGATCACTTCCCTCGTCCTGCTGGCCACACTATTCCTGATACAGGCCAGGATGCCATTGGCCTTCTTGGCCACCTGGGCACACTGCTGGCTCATGTTTAGCCTGCTGTCAATCAGTACCCCCAGGTCCCTTTCCACCTGACTGCTCTCCAGCCACTCTGTTCCCAGCCTGTAGCGCTGCATGGGGTTGTTGTGGCCAAAGTGCAGGACCCGGCACTTGGCCTTGTTGAACTTCATCCCGTTGGACTCAGCCTATCTCTCCAGCCTATCAAGGTCCCTCTGCAGAGCCCTCCTGCCTTCCAGCAGGTCGACACTCCCTCCCAACTTGGTGTCATCCGCAAATTTACTTATGATGGACTCAATCCCCTCATCTAAATCATCGATGAAGATGTTAAACAGAACTGGACCCAACACTGATCCCTGAGGGACACCACTGGTGACCGGACGCCAGCTGGACGCAGCCCCATTCACCAGCACTCTCTGGGCACGGCCATCCAGCCAGTTCTTAACCCAGCTGAGAGTGTACCTGTCCAAGCCATGGGCTACCCAGTTTATCCAGGAGTATGACATGGGAGACAGTGTCAAAGGCTTTGCTCCAGTCCAGATAGACTACATCCACAGGCTTCCCTTCATCCACCAGGCGGGTTACCTGATCATAAAAGGAAATCAGGTTGTTCAGACAGGACCTGCCCCTCACAAAGCCATGCTGGTTGGGTTGGATCCCATGTCCATCCTGAAGGTGCTGTGTGGTTGCACTCAGGATGATCTGTTCCATAACCTTGCCAGGCACCGAGGTCAGGCTGACAGGCCTATAGTTGCCCGGGTCCTCCTTGCAGCCCTTTTTGTGGATTGGCGTGACATTTGCCAACTTCCAATCATCTGGAACCTCCCCAGAGAGCCAGGACTGTTGGTAGATGATGGAGAGTGGCTCGGCAAGCTCTTCTGCCAACTCCCTCATCACCCTGGGATGGAATCCATCACGGTCCCATTGATTTGTGTGGATCCAGGTGGCTCAGTAATTCATAGACTATTTCCTCCTGGAACACAGGGGAGCCATTTGGTTTCCTGTCTCTATCTGTGAACTCCAGAGGCCAGTTATCCTGAGGGCCACGTCGCCTACTGGTGAAGACTGAGGCAAAGTAGGTGTTGAGTACCTCAGCCTTCTCCTCATCCCTGGTAACTATGTTCCCCCCTGATCCAACAAAGAATGGAGGTTTCCCTTGCCCCTTGTTTTGTTATTAATGTATTTATAGAAGCGCTTTTTGTTATCCTTAACAGAAGTAGCCAAATTAATTTCAAATTGTGCTTTTGTTTCTCTGATTTTCCTTCTGCGTGATCTAACTATAGTCCTATACTCTTCCTGAGTAGTCAGCCCTGCCTTCCACAGTCGGTAGGCTCTCTTTTTCATCTCTGATTTCCTTCAGTATCTCCCTATTCAACCAAGGTGGTCGTCTTCCCCGCCGGCTTGCCTTTTGGTTAATTGGTACAGCCTGTTCCTGTGCACTCAAGACTTTTTCCTTGAAGAACATCCATCCCTCCTGCACGCCCCTGTTTTTGAGGAGTGTGTCCCAGGGTGTGCTCTGGATCAATCTTCTGAACAGGTCAAAATCTGCCCTCTGGAAGTCCAGCATAGAGGTTTGATTGGTGGTCCTCCTCACATCCCTGAATACTGAAAACTGTGTTATTTCATGGTCACTGTGCCCCAGTTGGCCTCCGACCACTACATCTCCCACCAGTCCCTCTCTGTTTGTAAACAGCAGATCCAGTGGGGCCCCACTCCTGATAGGTTCATTTACCTGCTGGAGCAGGAAATTATCCTCCATACACTCTAAGAATCTCCTAGACTGCCTCTTCTCTGCTGTGTTGAGCTCCCAGCAGATATCCGGCAGGTTGAAGTCACCCACAAGAACAAGGGCTGGCGATTCTGAGACATCTGCCAGCTGCTTGTAGAATAACTCATCCCCTTCATCATCCTGGTTGGGTGGTCTATAACAGACTCCTACCAGGATGTCAGTCTTGTTATCCTTCCCCCCGATTCGGGTCCACAAGCACTCAACCCTATCGTTGGTGACCTCAAGTTCTACAGAGTCAAGAGACTCTCTAACATACAGAGCCACCCCTCCACCTGTCCTACCCTGCCTGTCCTTTCCAAAGAGCTTGTAGCCACTTATGACAGCACTCCAGTCATGCGAGTCATCCCACCACGTTTCTGTAATGACAACCACGTCATAGCTTTCCTGCTGCATGATGGCTTCCAGCTCCTCCTGTTTATTGCCTAAACTGTGTGCATTAGTGTACATGCACTTCAGCTGGGCTGCTGATTTTACTTTTAATTCAGTCTTATCACCGAGGTTGAACTTTGGAGAGCCTGAAATCAATCCCCCCCCCCCCCCCTTCAGACCTAGTTTAAAGCTCTCCTGATAAGCCCCGCTAACTTAGGGGCAACAACCATGTATCTAGGTCCTTAATGAGTCATCAGACTTTTCAATGATAATTTATCAGTTAGATTTGTCTCTCTTCCCATTTTTTTTTACACATGAAGTATAAGTGGCCTACACTGAAAGGTTAAACCATTTCTTTTGAATTTATGCTGCTCTGTAGTATAAGTCAGGTCACCTCAACAGTAGTAACTTTCTGAAGTCCCACTGCTTTAAAGTATTTATTTCTGGCAGGGTTATGGTAAATATGGTTGTGCCGTATAGATTTTTTTTTTAGATCTCTAGATTTGTGACTTTTTTGGTTTTCTCATCAAGTTTAAAACATGATTTTGCCTTTCATCATTTTGTGACTTTCAAGGGAGAGACCTGCAGTTATGTCAACTCTTTAGTGAATCTTAATGCTTCCCATATAAAAGCAGAAATGAGAGAGTTTTACACATCACAGCAAAATCCCATTTTATTTGTTGTTTAACACTCCCATTTGTTTTCAAATATCTTTTTAGCTGACTACCGTGCTATCACACAGTTTGTATCACTACAAACATTTATTTTGACTCTCAATTCAGAGAAGCTTAGTTGTACTTGATATTTCCATTTAGTTACATGAAGGCACTTAAATACTAGTTTTTTTAGAAGAGCTCTTTAGTTTGCTCTCAGATAATGCTGCTGGTTCACAGGAGAACACAGAGGAAAGTTGCCTCAATCTGCCATAAGAGATAAAGATCTTGCAAACATTACAAAATTTTCCAAATCTTAACATTTCAAAATTAAGGAAAATTTTTAAAACATGACGTGTGAACCTCATGAGGTTCAGCAAGGCCAAGTGCAAAGTCCTATACCTAAGTCAGGGCAATCCAAGGTTTCAATACAGGATGGAGGATGATGTGATTGAGAGCTGCCCTGCAGAGAAGGATTTGGGGCGCTGATTGATGAGAAGGTCAACATGAGCTGAAAATATGTGCTTGCAGCCCAGAAGGCCAACAGTGTCCTGGGCTGCATCAAAAGAAGCCTGGCCAGCAGGGCGAGGGAGGTGATTCTGCCCCTCTACGCAGCTCTGGTGAGACCACACTTGGAGTGCTGTGTCCGGTTCTGGAATCCCCAACATAAGAAGAATATGGAACTGTTGGAGGGGGCCCAGAGGAGGGCTATGAAGATGGAGTTGGATCACCTCTACTATGAGGACAGGCTGATATAGTTGGACATGTTCAGCCTGGAGAAGAGAAGGCTCTGGGGGGAACTTATAGCATCCTTCCAGCATCTGAAGGAGGTCTACAAGAAAGGTGAGAGGGTCTTTGTACGAGGGCAGGTATTGATAGGATGAAAGGGAATGGCTTTAAATTGGAAGGGGGAAGAATAAATGTTAGGAAGATATTGTTCACAATGAGGGTGGTGAGACACTGGGACAGGTTGCCCAGAGAGGCCTTGGATGCCCCCTCCATGGAATCGTTCAAGGCCAGGTTGGATGGGGCCTTGAGCAGCCTGGTCTGGTGGGAAGTGTCCCTGCCCATGGCAGGGGAGGTTGGAACTGGATGATCTTTATCGTCCCTTCCAACCCAAACCATTCTATGATTCTATGAAAATACCCATACTGCTATTTTTCATGCTCTCCTCTCAAACTTTGAGTGAAACAGTCTCATAAATATTAATATGCAAATTCTAAGAGTGTTACAGCTGGGGAGACACGAGGAGAAAAAAAGACTCCTATTCTTGCTCTTATGAAGTTTAAAGGCTCCTTCTCAGACTTAGATAAAAATAGAAACCATTAGTGTTTGGGAGTTACTTTCTTCAGATTTGACTTTCAGTAGTGTAAGTTAGGGAGCCACATCTCACTGAAATTCAGTGTGGACTGACAACGCTATTTTTTTAACTTCTTCTGAAAAGCCCAGCTTTAAGTTTTACCCTTCCCTTCCCTTCCCTTCCCTTCCCTTCCCTTCCCTTCCCTTCCCTTCCCTTCCCTTCCCTTCCCTTCCCTTCCCTTCCCTTCCCTTCCCTTCCCTTCCCTTCCCTTCCCTTCCCTTCCCTTCCCTTCCCTTCCCTTCCCTTCCCTTCCCTTCCCTTCCCTTCCCTTCCCTTCCCTTCCCTTCCCTTCCCTTCTTCAGAAAGTCCAAATAATTATTGTTTTCCTCCTTCTACACCCTTCTTCTTTTTGAAGAGGCTGTGATTTGTACTGTCATGGCAGTGCTACATTTTTATAAGTTACGTTCTCTCTGCGTGTGAGAGAAGAAAGGGAGGTTATCAGGGATGACGCATAACTTGTTTTCTCACAGTTGCTGCATTCGTCTTTCTTCAAATTGCTTGCTTGGGCTACTCTTTCTTACTGTGTGTTTATCATCCAAAGTTAATTTCACACCAATCATTTTTGTCAAAAGTACATGTGCAAAAGCTTTCAACACAATTTCTCTTGAATTTAGATATTACACCTGTGGAAACCAACCTTGAAAGCCTCCATATTTGCTTGAGAGTTTTGGGTTTTTTGTTTTGTTTTGTTTTGGTTTTTTTTTCCTATTCCCTGGCTTTCATTTCAACCAGTAAAAGCTTCCCTATAAGCAGATTACAAACCCTATGGCAGAGACAGGCAACTAATTACATTTTGATAATTCAGATTTCTTAGCTGACTCGCTGTTATTTTCTTCTTCCCCCAGACAAAACAAAGAATGAAAATATTTTCAAGATGACATCCCGCCCTTATTTGGAGGACACTGAAAGCCTTTAGCTGGGCTGGTATCTCTCTAAATATTTTTAGTAATTTACTCTTCCTTCTGATGTTTTCAAGCAGGAGAACGTCACAGTCCCACAAGACTAGGAAATGATCTGGGAGCAAGTTGATCCCAGAGAGGCAAGTGTTGGTGTTCCTGTCTAGTACAAGCAGACTCAGAGAGCTATATAAAACCCACATTTATACACAGTTTGTACAGAGCACCAGTCTCCTTTTCAGCCTGTTGTGAGTAATAGCTAGTCAAATAGTAATTTATATCTTAAAAAATTTTCAATTGAAACAATGATATGACTGCTACTGACATGCACAGAGGTGTTTGTGATTCTCTTCTATACTCACCTGCTCCAATCAACGTTCATTTATATCTGATTTAATTTGTCCCAAGATGATGACAATAACACCAGTCATGTGATGGGACACAAGGTTTGGTATAGAGGTCTTTCATAACAGGGCTACTGTTCTGTTTTTCTCAGATTCTTTTACTAGAGTGGTTGGAACTTGGAGGGAAGGTCTGGATAGTGCATGGTGACAAGGTGATGTCACAGAATCACAGAATTGTTTAAGTTGGAAAAGACCTTTCAGAGCATCAAATCCTACCATAAATCTAACACTGCCAAATTCACCACTAAACCAGCTCTCTAAGCACCACATCTATATGTCTTTTAAACACCTCCAGGGATGGTGAATCAACCACATCTTTAGGCAGCCTATTCCAGTGCTTGACAAACCTTTTCAGTGAAATAATATTTTCTAATATCTAGCCTAAGCCTCCCCTGGCACAACTCAAGGCCATTTCCTCTCATCCTATTGCTTGTGGCTTGGGAGAAGAGACTGACACTGACCTCACTACAACCTTTCAGGTAACTGTGTGGAGTGATAAGGTCTCCCCTCAGCCTCCTTTTCTCCAGAGTAAACAGCCCCAGTTCCCTCAGATGCTCCTCATAAGGCATGTTCTCCAGACCCTTCACTGGCTTCATTGCCCTTCTCTGGAACTCAATGCCTTTCTCAATGCCTCCAGCAACTCAATGCCTTTCTTGTGATGAGGTATCCAAAACAGAACACAATACTCGAGGTATAGCGTCACCAGTGCTGCCTACAGGTCATACCTGGTCAACGTCCTGGTCCTGCAGCAAAGATTCTTTACAAGTAAAGATAACTGCTGTGGGTGACAGATCCTTGAGATCAGGCTCCAGAAAAAAGCAGCGATTGGCAGAAATTTGTTTAAAATAGTGGTTTTGCTGCGATTTTCACCTTATTGTGAATGCTGTTATAGCCTGAAGAATCCCACCAGTGCCTCTATCTGTTATTTCCCAAGGGTCCTAGCAATTCTAGCCTTCTGTAAACAGGATTCAAATTAAAAAGGAATGAACACAGGTTGTGAAAAAATTCTACTGTGTGGAAAATTCTACTGTGTGTGGAAACTGTCGTTGTGTACATTTTGGAGTCATATTGATGCTTTTCCTTGATTAACAAAAGATTATTATGAGAAATGTGATGGTTTCAGGGACTAACTAATTAAAGAAGAGATACTTTCTGGTTTAACAAATTGAAGCCTTGGTGCAGAGATAACAGAGAATAACTGGAATTACAGAGCACACGTGTTGCCATGCTTGTTAATGTTGTGACCTGAACTCAAACCAGGCTTTTTATTCTTTATGGCTTTTATTCTTATGGAATCTTATTGGACTGAAAGTCTGCATGTGCCTCATGTGCTGTTCTTCATGACCAGAAGAAGGATAATTCATTAAGGTCAGCTAGTTCAGTCAGTAATTCCTTTGGGATACTGCAACTTTAAGCTTAAGAAGAGTAGAAGAGTTTCAGACATGACATTCTGACAGTCCCACTTGTGTTTGTCACTTAAAGAGCACTGGATGTGTTCACAGTTGAACTTTCAATGGTAGGTAATTCAGTGCTGAGTCAGTCACTAAAGCTTTCAGAGCAGTTGAGCCTTTGGAAAGGAGGAAACTGAGGAGAGAAGGACTCTGAAAAATAAAGTAGGAGGGAATTCTCAGTGTCTAGTCCTTGACAGAATTCAGACTGTACTCTGTGTGTGTCTCTTTGAAGTGAAGTGGACTAAACCAGCTTCTTTTTCTTCAAAACTGCTTACAGTGAATCTCAACCATGTGCTTAAGACTTACTGTTCTCACTGCAAATGAAACATCAGGGTAAGTAAAAAAACCTGCTTTCGGAGCAGTGTTGTAATTAGTCCCTTTCTGCATCCCCACAGCACTGCTCCTGCAATGACATTGAGGCAGGAGTGATGTCTGTCCAGCAGCAACTGGAACCATCTGCTTTTGTGAGGCTGGTTCTGCTTCATTTATTTTGACTCCTCTGCATTCCATCTGATTTCCAAATTTGTCTTTGGCTCTGGGTAACTAAGCACTTGTCTCGATGTGTGAGTGTACTCTGGTAATGACGCATACCTTTCCTTGGGAGTGATGTAATTTTTCCCATCAATTCTAGTTTTGATGTAGAATTTAGTACTACCAATCATTCAGATGAAGCACTGATAACATCTGCTCATCCTCTTTTTTCGTAGTCTTATCTCTCTTTCCAAGGACCGTATGTTTCAGAATATTTGCACTCTTCTGAAATGGCCTTTTTCCTTTTAGTTTTTGTTTCAGAGTTTTATTCCTGCCTTTCCGTCAAGCTCTGTAAAAGTATATGGTATTATGGTTATGATGACTGTCCACCAGAGTTGGATCTTCCAAGATGTCACATTCATGGGTCTGTTGTTCCTTAATTCTCTTTCAGTGTCTCACCTCTACTTAGCCTTTTCTTTCCTAGAAGCTCTCTTCAACACTGTTCTTGAGACAACTGATGATAATGTTTTAGACACTTGCAAAGCCTATATGCTGACAGAAATCCTCACGGTGAAGTGTAACCTATATGTGCTGTTGTGTTCAGTGAACTTTTTTCCAGCTCTCCTATCTTTAACTAAATACATCTTTGTCTAATCATTACTGAAATAATTAGTACCGTTCCACAGGATGCAGAGCCTTTTTGAAAAAAAAACACCAAACCTCTGTTCTTCAGGAATATTTTCAGAACTCCCTAAGTGACTGCTGAAATTTGCTAGACATATTCTCCTAATATAACCTTGATTTAAGCCAAGATATGACATTTAAAAATATTTATTTACCAGAACATTTGTTTTTCCTACTAAAAGCTGTGTGTTAAAGACTCTTTCTTTACCCGTGAATCTTTTAATAGAGAGAAGAGCCTATATTATGAATTTTACATTTCACAATGGTTTTGCTCATCAGAGAGAAACTAGGCTTCATGCCCAAATGGTGCATTTAGAAATCAGTAGAATTCGTGTGTCTTCTCTGTGTAGCCTGAAATGTGCTTAGTGCAATTTTGCTTGCCAAGTGCTAGGTACAACAATAATACTATCTTCAGCCATCAGATGTTTAAGAGTTTGTTTCTTAAGCCCTTGTAGATTCTGCAGTAGAAACTACTGCATGAAGCTTATGGTTGATTATGTCCAACACAACAAAAAGATACTGTAATTCTACATTATGTGTTTTGTGGTGAGTTTATTTTGTTTGTTTGGGTGTTTTTCAGCTATTTCTGCAGGTAATGTTCTTGTTGCATCCCAGTGCCAAATTCTGTCTGGATTTCTCATGTTTGTTTCAATTGGGATAAATGCCATGAATTTAGTCACGCAGAGGAAGTATTCTCAGTGTTGTTCTTCAGGCAATTAATTCAGATGATTAAGTTAGGACACCGATCTCCTTAAACTCCCTCTATAATCAATCAGTGGAGAGGGAGGCACTTCCAAGTGACACGTGATAGCAGGATCTTAACTAATGTGTCCGTAGCTATGTCTGTACTGGTAAAAACAGGGAGGTAGAATAGATTGCAACCACATTGGTTGTGGCAGATTTTTTTGTAGAACTAACTAGGCCCCTTCTCATAGCACTGGCCATGGATGGTTTATCTTCTGATCAGCATACAAAGGCCAGATGATCTTAAGATGTAAGAATGTTTTCCCTCAGTTCAAATTGCCTCTGGCTGGCTGTGACTGACTCCCATACTGGTGCTTTCTTGGGCATGTAGCATTCGATGAGTGTTTGGTGGTGAACCAAAGTGTTACAAAATACTATGCATATTGTCCAGACAGAGTGGCCCCTAGAGCTGGAGTGAACCAGCACTGGACTGCAATTTAGAGCGGGCTAGTAAGCTCAATCCAGAACAAGCCTGGGAACAAACTGAAATACATGGAATAAGAAGGAACAGAACATTAGGGTGCAGAGGTAAACACCTGAAGTGGATTTTATGTGGTTTTCTTTTTTTTTTCCTTCTTCGGGGAAGCGACAACTGAATTGAGCTGTTGTCTTTCTACTGTTACTGAGCTATGTCCAAGTCACCAACACTCTGACTCTTTTCTTTTAGTTTTCCACAGGAGTGTTGAACACCAGACTTCAGCTCTGAGGTACAGTGTTGCCGTGTTCTGGGTGGAATGATTAAGGTAGAGAAATTACAAAATAGTGAGGAATACAGACGGAAATATTACAGAATGCTTTTTATGTAGTTAAACTAAGGTTTTGTTTCCTGGCTACCAGCCACCCTTTCTCTGGACTCTTGGCTCTGTCTCACCTCTCTTCCCATCTGGGCATGTCTTGATTTCCCAAGTTTAACCTAAGACTAGGCTGATGCTTGAAGATCTTTAACGTTTTCAGGGTGCCATGTGCAGTTGTATTAGCACGAGTAGGTTCTCTGAGGATTAATGTGTACCTGCTGGAAAGTTAATCACCTCTTTGCTCCTTTTTATATGTCTTATGCAGTACTAGGGCTTGCATGACACTCTGCAGTGAAGGCTTCACACTAAGTAGTACAGAAGAAGTAGCACCTACAGAGACATAATGGCAGTTCTGAGCGTGCCTGTGATTGTAATGACTAATTCTAAATGCCTGTTTGCTATTTACATGTACTGTAGCTCTTGACTACTGTAATTGTCATGGGCAGAACTCTGTTTTGCTAGATAGGGAATTAAAAATTTTCTGCCATGGATATCTTACAATCAAAGAACAAGATCGAGACAAGAAGTGGCTGTTGCAAGCAGGTAGTGAAAATACGTGCTAAAAAAGCATTTGAAAGTATTTCTTTCTCCTCTTCTTTTTCATTAGCCAAATACAAGACTGTCAGTGAAAGGGTGAAGGAGTTCCAGTTTAGGGTCATTACAATGTTTCTGAATTCCTTTAGGTAGCTGTGTTATTTTTATCCTTAAAAAAAAGCACCCTGGTTTGAACAGTACTATACAGGAGCTTTGTTGTCCTTCGCAGTGTAGCCTTCCAGTTGATAACTGAAGAAGGGAAAAAAATGGTATGGAAAAGCCACTTGGGTCTAAGCACTTTCAGAAACCTGGACAGGTTTTTTAATTATTATTCACTAGCTTCATGACTTTTCAGTGTTCCAAGCTTCAATTGCTGTATCATAACAGCAAATTTATATTGCATTGAATTCTTTGTTTTACTCCTCCTATCTTCCTCCAGAATTCAACTTCTCAGACACCCCTCCTATGCTGTTCTTTTATTTCCCTTTTTCCATTTTCTTCCCTTCCCTGCTTCTTAGATCTAGTTTTTAAATGCTGTTTTGCTCTAAATTGATGTAGGAAGCATGTGCTTTTTCCTGCCCATAATCATCATGAAATGAGTTATATTGGCATGGATCCCTTTCACTCCCTAGATTTACTTCATTGCATTTAGTGTGAAATATGTGTGTAAACATTCAATGGGTCAGAGATAAGCTACATCACTCCCTTGCTCTGTGAAAGCCACAGTCTAGCCATTCAGCCAAGGATATGTCAATGGGAGGATATTGCATCCCAGGTTTTGCAGCAAAAAAATAAACTGCTTACAAAAATCAACCTGTGGTAAATGATGTTCATTTATTTAAAAGGCACTCTGCAATTCTGAGTAATTTAGATGTGGATGCTAGCACTTTATGGACCAGATGGAGCCTTCAGGTGAGGGAACGAACTTTTAAGGAACAGGAAGTATAACTTTTAAGGAACAGGAAGTATAACTTTTTCATAGAGGTGGAAGGTGGGAATTTGGAGGCTATATTCTCTGCCTAAAGCCACATTACTATGTTTGCATCAAAGCTGAGAAGTTTCACTGTTTTCCATTCCTAGTCCTTAACCACAGGATCATTCTTTCCCTTGGCCTGGTATGCAGCAGTGCTTACATGGATCAGAGGCTTTAATACCGGATCCTCCTGGATCCTTCTTTATGCCCTGGACTAGATCACAAGTCTTCGGTCAAGCTCTTAAAAGTCAAAGACCAGCTGGATCAATGGTACCACAGAATTTATTCTTCTGTGTGGCTTAGTTGTTGTGTAATGTTTCTTTTTTCTTCTTGCTGCCATTCTTGTCTTTCTACAATTTATTTTGTGTCTCATGTAATGTAATATTTGTACTTTATACTATACTAGAGCTGCAAAATTTAAATATATTGTTATAAAACTAACAGTGACCTCATTGCCTTTTAGCACCCTAGCACACTTTTCAGTTGCATAAGTTGGCTTCAAGAGCAGAGGAAAAACTTTTTTCATTCAACTGGTTGACCTGGTGTACTGTGTGAAGGCCTGCAATGCCACCTGGTTCAGTTTCCTTTTCTTGTGGGGGAAAGTCTCTGGAGGAGGAACAGAGGATGGCACTTTGCAGAAGACATCACTCTACAGTTTACTTTTACACTTTTGACTGCTGTGAATCACTGACACAATGGAAGTCCAAGAGCTTATTTGTTTAGAAGGCATTTTTTACTCCAGTGGCTCTGCATCTAGGTGGCTGTAGGATCTGTTTCATTGTAAATTATCTCAATTTCTCTGAGGAATGTTTTGGAAGAAGAAAGTGTTCTCATAATGGGAAAGATTCAAAGCAAAAACAATGACAATGCAGCTACTTCGTTGGACACCTCAAGGCAGTTTTAGAGATACAGTAATCCAGGACACATCAGGAAGTCTGCTGTCGCCTCTGTATGACCTTGCCTTGGAAGCCTCAACTATTTGATATGATACCTAGCACAGGAGAAAAGAAAGAGAGTAAACTTGCCCTCTGTGCCGAAGAGGAAAGGGAAACTCATGGACTGTAGAGATTTGTAAATTGGGTAATTCCCACCTTGAAGAGGAGCTGGTCCATGTTGAGTTAAATAAGACAGCTTTTCCTACCATTTTCTCCTATAACAAGTTAAAGAAACAGAAAGATTCAATGAAGCAGAAATTATACTTTTCAAAAGGCTTAACTTAATTAAAGTTTAAAACAAGATAATAAAAGTTATAAGAGATTTTTTGACATGTTTTATAATGCAATTGATACCTACCTCCAGGAGATAAGCACATTCATATTTTAGCTTGGAGGCTTCAGTCCATTCATAGTGTGCATTGATGGCTTATAAAGCATGTACTTTCATATTATTACTGTTGTGTAAATGGGCTTTTCCCAGTAAAGATCAGTCAATATTTTTCTGAGATAGCACCAATTTAATGAAGTTTACTCCATCTGGCTTACGGTTGCAGAAAATGGTCAAAAAAAAGGATGGGCAAAGGGTAGCATAA
Source organism: Dromococcyx pavoninus (assembly GCA_033558185.1). Classification (NCBI taxonomy): domain Eukaryota; kingdom Metazoa; phylum Chordata; class Aves; order Cuculiformes; family Neomorphidae; genus Dromococcyx; species Dromococcyx pavoninus. The sequence goes on from JAUMJL010000054.1 coordinate 288,550, forward strand.
ACAGCAATAATTTCAAAGGAAATCAGGGATATGCCTTCGTGGGGAAAATAATAGCCTAGTGAATGAAAGGATAATGGTGGTTTAGTCAGGGGGTATGGGGGAAGAGTGAAGGCTCAGTCTGTTGTAAGTTAGATTCAGCTGTCTATTTGCCCAGGCACCTCTTCTAGCAGTTGAGAGTTACTGGGACACAGGAATGCTTCAGCGCATGACCTACTTACATAGTCTTGCTTTGAAGGCTGCCAGAAATCTGTTGGGGAAAACATTCTTCACCACCCAAGAATATCCTTCAAAAGGAATAATTTTTTTGAAGGAGACAATCTTCCCAGCTGTCTTGCATTGCTATTTTGGTTTCTCAGTTCCATTTGCTGAACAACTCTACAAGCTGCTGTTCCCGTCACCCTGTGGGTAGAGTTTTACCATGGCCATTAAGAAGGCTGGTGCGCCCTTGGCCAGGGAGATGATGTAGAATCACCTTCACAGTTCCTTATCCCCCCATAGGTTTATGGCTTTGACCGGTCACTTGACATCAGACAAGCAGGTCTCGATCTTGCCCTCTAGGCAGGAGTCAACAGACTCACTCCTTTGTGACAGCTGACTCTCTTGAGTCCTTCATAGCTCTACTGTATTGTGAGGTCTCTGGGATCAGGTAAGAGGACAGAGGGTTGTTTCACATTTGCATAACACCAATTACACTCTTGGATTTTCCTTAAGATCTATGAAACCTCAGAAAATATAACAAAGGAGAGAGGCACTGGGGAGAAAGGAGGATGCCTAAAGGAAAATCAGAAAACAAAGCAGAGGATTGTTGTGCCAGTAGAGCAGATCTGACTCTCCTCACTGCTCTCTGCACAAAAAGAAACAGTGAGTTGGAGCAAAGGGAAGGTAAGGCGGTCTTACCTAGTATGAACAAAACACTTTTCCAGCTGTGGGTAAAAAGGTTTGTAGTAGGGAGTTATTAGTACATGTATTAAACTATACACTGCCTAAATAATTATATGTTCACCAATAATTCTGGAGCTAACATCAGGGGATTGTCATATAGGAGTGGGCAGGAGCATTATTCTTTCTGAATGTAGCTATGAAAATTGTTTTTAACAGATATAGAATATTTCTCCATGCTCAAATACAGCTATACTTTACATGAATTCTGGCCAAAAAAAATATGTTTATTTAAAGTGTTTATGAAAAAACAACTGGCTTTTTTTTTTTTTACCCAACAGATTACTTTTATGGACATTCAAAATTGAACCTCCTCAGCATAACCTGGTCTTGCCTACCTACCTACACACACAGGCTCTCAGAGATTTTTAGTACTTTACACTCTGTAGCACTCCAGTCTCTGTGAGATTTAACCGGGCTCTTTTTGTCAGCAGAATGGTGATGAAATACATCTTATAGAGCCTTCATTTTATTGAATATTAGGAATAACTTAATTCAGATGGCAGACTGAATAATCAAGAAACCAAATACAAAATTAGGAAATGTTACTTTCTCTATAATTTCTCTAAAGGTCTTGCACGACTGACCTTAATAATGGAACTTCTAATGAATTAGTGGGGAGAGGTTTGTAACTAGTCTGGAATGTATTAGAAGAATAAGCCTAGAAACTGATAGGGATGCACTCAACTCCTTAACCAAACTACCACTATTTTGGTACAGGTCTAAATGAGGTGAAGACCTAAGCCGTAACCAGGCCAGGAACTTCCCTAGTTCCATACCATTCTCTGAAAACCCACAAAGGAACAGAGTGTCACAGTGAGCATTGATGCATATGAGCTTGGAACACCAATCATGTGATTAACACATGAATAGCAGGTGCCTTTTCCAAGACCCATTTATCAAGGACTACCGTAAGTTATGGGTTCAAGGAGTTTCATGCATACCTTTTCCATTGCTTGTAGTTTGACTACAAGCCAACCACTTTGTTCCATAAATATGACAACCTAAGTGAGCCGTCTTTGAACTCTCCCTGCTAAGCAACTGTCTGCATGGCTGTGATCTCCCCTTGGGCTGGGACAGCTCTTAAGGTTGTCTCTTGAGGCAGATAAACCTCTTTTTAACTGCAGATCTTTGATAGTTGACTGGTATTGCACTTCTTAACCTTTTATTATAGTGCATTAAGATTTTGTCTTGGTAATATTGATTTTTGTCTTGGTAACTTTGATTCTGTCTTGGTAGTTTTCAGTCATTGGTATATCCTTTGTGCAGTTCAATAATAGAGTGAACCTTCCCACTGAAGGTTGTTAAGTTGCATTTTTATAGCATCATATTTCAATAAAACCGCTTTTACCGATACCTTTGACAGTTGTACTTTAAGTGGTCTAAATTGTCCATGTGCGGCAAATTGGTGTAGTTGGCAGGATCCTAAATCAGTATTTTTGACAGAAACCTGCAAAAATGTTCTTAGAATTCTCTTCTTCAGGGATACTGAACTTTAGGGATCATGTCTCACTAAAGTAATATGTGTTTATCTTGTTATTCTGTTGCTCAAAAGTTCTGTTAGCAATGGACATTTTCTAGTCATGCAGAGTAAAATTCATCAGATCATTGAGTTGACTTCAAGAACTCTTTACAGAATCATATATATAGTTATATATGTATAATTTCTTATAATTAATATTATCAAATATCCAAACTAAAAATGGGAAAATTCCTAAAACTAGTAATCATTCTAGAGAGGACACTTTTTCTGAGTCTCCAATCTCCATTCAATGACTTTGCTGTTAAGGCAGTGTTTAATTGTATATTGGAGAGGATTGTATCTGTCCTTTTTATAAAAGTTACCATTACACTGTTATATTTTTCTTGTACTGATTTTTGATCAGGAAAGTTGTTACTGGCTTTGAGAAACCATTGTCCTTTATGTCCTTCCTGATGATAGTTAGTGTTTTCACATGCATTGTTATGGAAGTGTTCTGTATGTTTTGTGATTTTCATTTCACTTGAGATGAACTTTACCTTGATCAAAAGAGGTTTTATGCATGTTGCTTGCATAAAAAAACACAGTCAACATTTTGCCTGTCTTTCAGCCCAGATTTTGTTTTTCAACACTACTCTACTTTGTCTTTGTATAAAGTCTTAACCTGAGAAGAATATCGCAACTAACCTTTATTCATTCTTTCAATTTTCATTCACAGATGCCTCTTCTTGCACTTTCTCTTCATCTTCCACACCCATTAAATCTCTGAAACTGAGGTGAAAGGTGCTACTTTCAGCTGAGCAGCACCTCATTGCAGCCTTGTCTATACTTATGACCCCCTTTCAAAATAATTTTTTTCTGCGTTGAAAAATTTTAAACCATTGGCTTTCTGACAGTTTCAAGCTCTAACCTGAAATATTCTAGGGCAGGCCTTGAATTATGATTCCTTTCTGCATTACAAATTTATTGCTTGTGGATGCTTGTCATGTTGTAATGCATCTCCACATGGATGACAGACTTCAGCTTTCACTTGTTTTCATTGGTTTCCAGTGACGAACTGAACAGCACTTTCTTTTTTTTTGTTTTCTTGAAGGGCATGCAAAATGTGCTGAGCAGAAACAAAACACATTATACTATAATTCACTGGAGTATTTTGTGCCCTTCATGCAAGTTGCGTGACAGCCACTGCTTTCTCTCTACTAGGGCACTGTTTGAATCTGTGCTTCCCCCCCACTCCCCTGGGCATTTCTTGTTTTTGTTCATGAAATGCCATTTTTTTTTTGCGACTGCAAAACATTGTGCATTCTTGTGAACTAAATCATGCATTTTTCTTCCTTTCTTCCTCCCCAACCCAGTCAGGACACAGGTTTGTTCTACAATATGCTCTCCGGTGATACATCTCGTTCAATTTTAAATGTCTTATATAAAGGAGCTCTGCTTCAGAGGCTACTTAATATTATTTGAGGGCTGGATTGTGACTTGAATTTTACATACCTGTAAATCACGCAAGCTACCTGAATCTTGGTTTCAGGTATACAGTATTTCAGCGACTGTATTTTAAGAGCAGGTATAAAAGAAAAGTCTTGTCTGACTGTATCTTCACCTTCTCTAAATTCATCTGCACAGGAAGCAAATAGGACTCACAACTTGTATTCTACTTGGGCAAACTTTTGTTAATTTAACTCATCATGGAACTTACCTATCTGTTCTCATAGTGGTTTGCTCAGGGGAAAACCCCCCTAGTTTTTATTTTTCTTTAGCTATGAAAACAAGGCTATACTGATTTAACAGTTTAATTTGCCATAGGTAGTGTCAGCATTCCTTCTTTTTAGATACTTGGCAAGATTATAGAAAGTCAAATGTATTTTTACGACTATGAATACTTCACACTGGTGAGATTTCAAACAAGCCCATAGGTAAACTGAATTTCTTCATACCGTCCATTACTTCTTCCCTTCTGCTGCATTTGTCCTTAGTGTTTCTTTTACCAGTAATAACTTTACAGAGCAGAAGGTATATTAATTATTTTCTCGTAGAATGAGAAGTTAAACTGCTGATTATTACCATTCTGGATGTGAGTGCTATGTGTCAAGGAAAAATTATGTTTGTGGTGTTCCTTCTCAAGTTGGATGTATTCAGTTCAAACGTAATGTCTGCAATGAAATAAACCTGTTGATGAGACTTTCATAAAAAATTAAAAACTGACCCAGCTACTAGTTTCTGTATAGAAGGTCAACAAGCAAAGAAGTGTGTTGGAAACCTCTTTGTAAGGAATAATGTAATGGTTGTGGTTGCTATGTGCCTTCATTCCATTTAAGCATACCTAACCCAAGATGTGAAGATTTTTCTTCTGTCTTTGAATGTAGTTTGTGGAAGCTTGTTTATCATCAACTAATTACTGTCAAGAACTTTCCTAAGAACTGAAGGCTTTATTTTAAGAAACATTGAAAAATGATCTGACTGTATATGAGAATTAGAAATGAAAGATTTGATGACACTCAGCTGCTGTTCCTTGGACTGTTTGGCTCGTGAGAATCCATTTGACTAAAGAGCACAAACATTCAATAGAGGATTTGTTCTTTGTAATGAAATTATGTGATTGCTATCATAGCTCTTTTCTGTCTGGCGTCTTATCGTTAGACAAATCGTGATGTCTGATTCTATTTTGCTTTTTTCTTAGGATTTTGCTAAGTTAGCTGTGGCAGCTAACTCTAAAGGCATAATGCAGTATCAATGAGCAGATCATCTTGCGTTTTTTTAACACTTTCTGGTGCACAAAAACCCAGCAAATTATCATATTGGCCATTTCTACTTTATTCTGTACTTGCTTCTTCTCAAGATGATAGTGAAATTGTTATTGAATTCAAAGGAACAGGTTCAAGGTCTACAAACCATCTGTGTATAAGCGAGAGTTGTTAACTTTTTATATTAATACCAAAACTCAGAATTACTGTGTCTGCTCCTGTAGTTTGGTCAGTTTGGAAAAAATATTTTGGCTATGTGAAACTGCTGTGATGAAGGCCCTCACAGCACCTAGAGGAATGTGAACAATAGAGATGCAACATCACAACCTTTTCTTATCTGGTGAGATTAATCAGCCTGCAGATGTATTAGAACACCAAACAAACACACCGTAGCTCTGTGCTCTGTTGCATCGTTCAGAGTAATTCTGCTCTTGAAGAAGTTTGTTAGTAAACAGGACATTCTATGAGCTGTGACTATAATCCATAAGCTGTTTTTAAAATTTTTTTAAATAACACCCCACCTCCTTAATAGAAATATGAAATTGCAATTTCCTTGGGTTCCTGCACTCAGTTTTATTGGCTATGTCAAATGTTTTGTGCTAGCATGCCCTGACTTTGGCAAAACTTCAATATATTACACTTACCACACAGCTGAACTATCTGTTTGTCTTCCATTCTCTCTCTCTTTTTTGCTATGTGAAATACTAGAAATTAATTCTTTATTTGCTTAAGCATCGATAAACTTCATTTATCCAATGAACTTTTGAGTCTATTGTATTTAAATGTCTCCAAAATTTCAACTCCAATCAGGACAGTAATTTGTATATATGATAACCTCCAGAATCCAAGGCAGAATAAATATTTCATTTGCATTTTAAAGACAGCTCTTTCTAGGACCATCTTAAATTAATACATCGGCAATAAGAAAAGACAGTTAAAGTGAAAATAAGCAAAGGTACTTGATTACTAGGCTGTCTCTGATAAGATTCATGATCATTAAAGGTTTAAATTTCTAAATAATTTGGATTATGGTATATGATGTGGTCCCTTCTCTTACTGACATGGTAAGCTGAAGTAATCTTTCTGAATTCAGCTTCAAACTTGGGAAGAAAGCTAGTAAGATGAAGGAAGATCAGGATTTGTGGAAGACGTCAAATAGCTGACAGTTTTCAGAACTTATTCAGAATAAGAAATACTTCAGTGCTAATTTCAATAAAACTATTGTTGGAACAAGGTAGGCTTCAATGACTGCAAAGATGGCTATTGGAACTGAACATCAAAACTTGCAAAAAAGTTTTTTGAAATCAGTAAGACTTACATTCTCTATTTTGATTCTTCCTTTCTTTTGATATACAATTATTCTTACAAATATTTCTGCTTTTTCTTAAAGCACACAAGTATGCACTTATTAAAATGCACTAGGTTTTTGTAATTATTTTCAGGCTCCTCTATTAAAGCATGCCTGCATCTTGGCAATCTTGAGATCCGGAACTAAGTCTTTCTGACTAAGGTATATTTAATATATACTGGGAGACAATCAGAATGGGGGAAAAATGATATTCAGTGAGGAATTTGCATGCCATATGGGTGAGGTTAATGTTTGTCTCAGCTCCCTACAGGACATGGCTACAAGACAAACTCACTGTAATAAACTCTCCTTGTGAGCTTCTTACCATTGTGTGTCGAACGCCTGGCTGAAAAAGGACATAAGGAGATTTGGTGACATTTTTTGTTTCTTATGATCATATCCTTGTATCTTGTGTGTCCATACAGCAAAATTATGGATCTATTAGGATAGGCATTGAAACCTTTTCCTATGTCTACAAGTGATGCAGACTTCTCATAGCACTATGACTGGGAAGTATGAACATCAACCAAAACTGTCATATCTATTTTAAGGTGAATTCAGTAGTAGATCAGCATTCAGTAGTAGATCAGCAGCAGATTTGACTTTTTAGAAGTATTTGATTTTTTCCCCCCAGATACTATCTTTAAGCTTGGATAAAGATACCCACTGACTAATGATTCTTGAATATAATGGATAATCTACATATGTGTTTCCTTGATTCTAGATAAAGAAGAAGGTTGGATAGTACAAGAAAGTACATTTATTTGGTGTTAGTAAGTAAATAGGAGTTTCCTGCCAATACCTCTATTTTCTTCTCATGAGATATACCCCTTTCAGAGTTCAGGAACTTCCTCTTTTACTAAAAGCAGGATTCGTGCTGTAAAGTTAAATCATGGATTAGTGGAAATACATGTACAACTGTGTTTTTATCTGCATTATTATTCCCAGGCCAATGAGCACTTGCTTAGATAATGGCAAGAAAATGTTCTTCAGATAAAATGTCAGTTCCGAAAAATACTGCTGACTGGAAATGGTTACATACTGCTGCAGTATGTAAGGAAAAGGCAACAACTCAGAGAAGTGGAGGGCATATTCCCAGGAATCTTGCTTGATATGAACTGTTGATTAAACATCAGAACCTCAAAAACATGTAAAGATCCGTTGCTGATATTGAGTTTTGAAAGAAATAACAAAAGATTTCATATTTAGAACAGTTATGAAAAAGTTGTGTTTCTGCTAAAATTTTGCAATGAAATTTGTTTCTAATTGAGTATTACTGTGGAGAGTGTATTATTGTGTAGAAGTGGATCAAGCTCATGCAGAGAATGACAGCTGGGGCTAAGCTTCCTGGTTTATGGGCATGGCTTGATTTCTTTAAGGTTGGCTTCAGTCCAGAAAGAGTGTAACAGACTAGCACTGATCTCCACAATCTCTGCCAAGATATAACTTACATTGTCAGCTGTGTCCCAGCTAACTGAGACCTTACTCTAGAAGTATCATCTTTTGCTCATACTGTGGTAGAACCTAAAAGGTTTCAGACCTTGCTTATGTGAAGGCTATATGTGTCTCTGTGTGTGTGTAAATTTATAGCCCTAGGAACATGCAGTTTATCCCTCCTAAACCATGAAACTTGTCTGAAACACAGCTGAGATGCCTCATTCTCCCTCTGTAATTACTGTGGGAAGGGGGAGGGGCAGTCCTATGAGGAGAATCAGGTCCTAGATGTGTAGACAGATGTGGGATAGCAGACATCTGTTCATAACACGAACAAATGAAGGATGAAAACTGAGATACCAAAATGGACTGCAGTGCTGATGTAATCTAATACCATGATATCATCAGGGTGTTTGATCATTTGTTTAAAGGTCTTTGGTATCTTTTTTAGTATGTTTCCCAGCCACTTTGTGTCTTTGGCTAACAGTAGAGCTTCTGCCATACTCGCTCTTCCTCCTCACTGTCTCTGCCATTAGTGATAATGGGTAAGGAGGATCTGAATCCTCCTTGTGTAGAATCCCAGTAATGAATGTTTTCTGGTTAAGAGTTTCCTCAGTGAGCCCATTTTTGGGGGTAACTGTTTTGTCTGTACCTGATATATTCATCCTGCATCAGGAGAGTAAGGGGTTGGTTGTGAGGTGTGATTAGACACATTCAATTGGTCACTATGACAAAATCACTGTTATACAAGTACCAAATATGGGGCAGCAGGTAAAAATTACGTTTTCTTTGAAGAAGGATGGGACTTTGCCAAGAAGATCTTGCAGTTATATAGTATCTCATGCTGTGCTGCTTCTGCCTTCCTCAATTTCATCTCCTCATTTTTGTTTCCTGTACCCCAAACACTGTTTTCTTAATAATGGTGCTGGAGCTCAGTTCATAGCTCTACAGACCCTCTTCTTCCTTTGTTACTGTCCAAGTGAAACAACTCATTTGCCCCTCTTGCTTTGTTCCTATCTCTTGTCTCTCCCTGCTGGCATTTGAACATACTAAACAGCTTCCCAGATCTGACTATCACATGTTTTAGTACAGCCTCCTCATTAGCTTGTAGATTGCCTTTGTCACCTCTCTGAGAGAAAGCGTTGTTAACATGCTAGTGTGCATATTCCCTATTTCTAGGCAGACTAATTGTCACTTAAGAGAACATAAATAACACCACAATACACTGCTCAAGACTGCAGCAGTGCAAGCTATCATGGACAAACAAGACCCTGTCACCACTGTGTGTTACATTCTGATGTTTCTATTAAACCAGCCCGTAAATTAGCAATTCAATAACAAAATTTGATCAATAGCAAATCTTTTGGTACTAGTGCAGAAACAACTTCGGTATATTTTACAGCTCCAGTGCTTAGTGTTTTCTCCTCATAGTCTGATGGAAATGGTAAAAGTGAGACACATGATAAAGAGGTGGCTGTCAATCAGTAAACATGCTTTTTACTATTATTTTTGTTCTGTTGTTTGAAAGAGCAATTGGATCTTGCGTGTGGAAGGGGCACTGTGAAGAATGTTTGTTTCTTTAACAACACGGTGTACAAATGGGGAGCCCTTTCTTAGCTTCTCTCTTGAAGTGGAAAACTACCAGAGCTTTTTTCGGATGCAAGGTACTGGATAGCACTAGCAGTGTGTGAGACAGTAAGCAGATATAGGAGTTTAAAGCAGTGCTTGTGTGTCTGTGTGATATTGCTCTAGGGAGATAAAACTGGTGTTTGTCTTCCTAAGCTTTTTTAAAGCTTCACGTCTGTGTGGTCACCTGCAACCTTGTTGCTGTCTCTGCTTTCTAAACCCTCCTTCTGCTGTTAGTATTTTAGGAAGGATTCATGTTAGAGTGTTGTACCTGAGTGAAGTCAAGTCATTTGACTCATTAAACTTTACATTAAATATCACTGCAAAAACATATCCTAAAAGTGAGTGGGGCCACCGTTCTTAGCAGTGTCAAAGAGAGAAAGAAACAGAATGGTTTGGAGGCTGCCTGAATCAATGTCTCTGAATCAGCCGAATTTATTACCCACCACAGCGCCCCTCATGATGAACAGCTCACACGGCCACATTCACCTCTGCCTCTGTGTGGCTGGTAGTATGTCTTCATTCTGTCACCTGCAAGACGCACAGGATTCTTCAGCCAGAGAATGGATTAGTCCTGTTCCACCTGGTATGACTTTGGCAGAACTACAGTTTAGGAAGAACTACGGGTTTAGGAAGATTCACAGTATTGCTGATCTGATGTTACCTTTAATGCTGTCATCTCCCCTTGCACACGTACTGGCCTATGGGTGTCTAACTTCCATTGAAATGTACACAAAATTATGATTTAGAGAAGCCTGCTTCCTGGCTGTGAAAAGCTGTGGTTTGATGAGTAAGTTAGGCTTTGTTTTTTAGCTGTTTTTGCATAGTTACTCAAATTCATGAGATATGTTTTAGGTGATCCACTCAAAGACTGCATTTCCAAACCAATATATTAACTTCCTGTCATTGCTCCCATTACCTTTTGATTAGTGTCTTCTGATTTCAGCAAGGAATTACCAAATTTATTTAAACTGTCAAAAATGCAAAATTAGAATATCCTAACCGTGATTGCTACTTAGGGATACCTCAGTTCTCTTTCAGGTATCCTCCAATACGTATTTTTAGCTTTTGATTCTTGTGCCTCTATATGTTGTGCATGTCTATGTAATTTTCAGTCCTTGTAACTAGTCCCTGTGAATTAAACCAGCTGTTCTAACCGGTTTGCAGCATATCCTATCAGGATTCACTGGTTCATGAAGAAAAAACATTAAAACCAAATTATTTTGAAGTGTAAAAGTGGAACATATCACAATGCGGAGGAAAACAGCAGGCAGTAGTGGGTTAAATGGGAGACTATGCTAGTGTGAAGTGTACAGTGCTGGGAATTCTGCTACCCAGATCAGCAGCATCACCAGGGGAAGTGGGTCCTTATTTCTTCTTAGCAGTGAAACCATGGCAGGAGGGTTGTGTGGAGGTGTTCAGAAAAAGAGAAGTTGATGTTCTTGGTAGCTCTGCCCCAAGATGCAGTGGGCTGTGGTCAGGCAATGTCTCCAAGCCTTCTGAGAGGGAAGGACTCAGTCAACAAACAGACAGAACCAGAGGAGCAGATGCCTGTTTGCTGTCTTTCTCTTAACTATCTCTCCCCTTCTTTGTGGTAATGGGTGTGCATTTTATCTAAGCAGTGAGAGAAAGAGAGAACAGAGAGCTCTGTTCTTTGGTGATGGTACTGAAGTCCATTCTCCCACCTGGAAAATCATTAAATTTTTTGCTCTATCAAAAAAGCATTTATTTGTTTTCTACAAAAGGAGTGCTCAAGCTTAGCTTCAGTTATTTAGGCACCATCTTTAGAGAGAGAGAGAGAATATTAAACTGGAGAGAGTATACATATACATATACATATACATATACATATACATATACATATACATATACATATACATATACATATACATATACATATACATATAGAAATACTTGTGGAGAAGACAAAAGGTGCAAGTCCTGAGGATGACGTGGTCTTCCATCTCCCTTGTCTTCTTCTTCTGAGGAAATTCAGCCAGCTGTACTTCTGCAGGCTTGCATGCAAGGCTCAATAGAGATAGAAGAGTCTTTTTCCTTCCACCATGGGGAAAAGAAGAAAGGCCAGGTCTCTGGGGAATTTTTAATTGCCACAGATGGGATGTACATTGGAATCCTAATTCTAGCTGATTGGTAAGATAGAACTGCTTGTGCCTGGAACAGTACAGGCTTGTATACTGACAGATTCAGCTTGTTCTTTCCAGATTGCTAAAGCTTATTTTCAAAGGTCTCATTATTGGAGATCATCCATTGTGTATTTAAAGCCACTGAGATCTTGCTGTCAATTAAATGAAAACAAATAGCTGTTACTTTGTAACTTAAGGGAGACCTCTCAATAAAAATATGTTTACCAACAGTTACACATGCGGAAGTGTTTTAAAAATATTTTAAGTACACTGCAATTAACGAAAGGTGTGAAATAAAGTTGCCTGTGTTCACTACTTTGCCAGCAAGGCCTTAAATTCAATTACTATCAAGGTTACTGGGCTGTTTTTCCATATATATTGCAAATAAATTTAGAAGCCTTATCTCTAGGCAAAGATGTTTATGTTTTCTTTGGTTTAAATAATTATTTCAGCTAGGAAAGATGTAGTGTGAGTAGCTTAAGCAAATACCTCTTTATAGTTGCAGTGAAATGCTGATACATGAAACACTGATGCATTGTTCTATGCTTTTTAGCAATTACTTTATGTAATATACCAGTGTATAATGCAGGAAATTTTGAAAAACAACTGTAGATTTCTGAGAAGTACTTTTACTTTTAGCTTAGAAAACTATTGCTGTGGTTTATGCAGTCAAATTACAAAGAAATAGATCTGGTTTTGGTGGAAAACACATTCAAATTAGAACATGAGTCTATAATTATAAAAGTAAGCCTCCTGTGTTTCATGAAGCTAAAATACTCATGGGTGCAAAACTGCCATAGTTTTGTGCTGAAGCACATGTACATTTCTGCATGTGAGTCTTGTGTTCACGTCAGAAAAGCTGGTTAATGTTTTTGTTACACGTGTCTGTGTTGGGGTATTGTTATTTCTCTCCTGATATTTCACAGCACTTGGAAATGGCTGAGGTGAATCACTGGTAGGAAAAAAACCCATATGGGACTTTAGATTTCTAATAATAGAAATAGTGACAAGGGAAATGATTATTTCCAAATCTGTTTCATTGCACATCTCTTAAAGTTGTGTTTTGTTTTGTTTTTTTTCCCCTAACGTGGTGGAACAAGATAATTGCAATAGAGAGGTTGCTTACCTCATGTATGTGACGTTTAGTATATAAATTAACTGAGTCAGTCAAAAGGCAATCCAAGTCATATAAAGATGCATATTATTGGTTGTGTTATAGCCATGGGCTCTACTTGTCATGTCAGTCATCTCACTGCAGCTGAAGCTGACTTTTTTGTCTGTGAAGACTGAGCATATTCTGAAGAGTTTGTACAATCATTTAAATACAAGTTAGAAGGCAAAGGCTTTGAATTATTTCTGAAGTGCTGGGAGCTAGAAGTGAGGTTACCAGAGACTTATTTACATAAACAGGACAAAACGCACGTAAGAGGCCTCCTGTATCTCACAATGTTTCACTACAGGTATAGTATTATCTAATATTTCTTAGAAAAGCAGTAGTCGTGGGAAGTTTTTCCTCACTCCTATTGATAATGTCAATGATGTTTCCTTTTGCATTGCTGCCAACTTGTTGCACTTATACTTTTGTACATCTTCCTCTTTCAGTGATCACTTGGACAGTTGAAGTCTCATGCATGAGACATTTGTCAATATTCCTGTTCCATCTTCCATTAACATTGGCAAGTAAATTTGGGAAATTGGGTGAAATATTGTAGGATCATAGGGTTGTTTAGGTTGAAAAAGACCTCTAAGATCATCAAGTCCAACCCTTGACCTAACATTGCCAGGTTAAGTAGTAAACCATGTCCCACATCTACACATCTTTTAAATACCTCCATGGATGGTGACTACACCACTTCCCTGGGAAGCGTGTTTCAATGCTTTTAAACCCTTTTGGTGAAGAAATTTTTCCTCATATACAATTTAAAGCTCCCCTGATCCAACTTGAGGCCATTTCCTCTTGTTCTGTTGCTTGTTACTTGGGAGAAGAGACCAACACCCACTTCACCACAACATCCTTTCAGGTAGTTTTCTAGAATGCTAAGGTCTCCCTTTAGCCTCTGTTTCTCACCAGCTTTGTTACCCTTCTTTGAACACACTTCAGTGCCACAATGCTAGCCTTCAATGAGGACAATATTTGAGGTGTGGCCTCACCAGCGCTGAGTACAGGGGGATGATCACGTCCCTACTCCTGCTGGCCACACTATTTCTGATAGAAGCCACGATACTCTTTGCCTCCTTGGCTACCTGGTTGTTGTGACTCAAGTGCAGGACCCAGCACTTGGCCTTGTTGTCCTCAGCTTGTCCAGATCTCTCTGCAGAACGTTCCTACCCTCAAATAGATCAACACGCCCACTCAACTTCACATCATCTGCAAACTTACTAAGGGTGCGCTCAATCCTCTCGTCTAGACTATTGATAAAGACATTAAACAGGACTGGCCCCAGCACTGAGCCCTAAGTAACATCGTTTGTGACTGTCCACCAACTGGATTTAACTCCACTCACCACTACACTCTGGGCTTGGCCACTTAGCCAGTCTTTTACCCAGCAAATGTCAAAGGCTTTACTGAAGTCTGTCTAGACAACATTCACAGCCTTCCCTCATCCACTAAGAAGTTCCTTTTCTAAGAGCTGTTTTGCAGATATCCCTCCTTGTGTCCTTGGCATAAGTGGAATAGTGATCTGGAGGAACCCGATTCTTTCAGGTAAATTCAGAGCTTGCTCTTCTTTTTCTTCTCTGTGAAATCATTGCAGATGCAGTCAGAAATTTCTTAGTACATCTGGCAGGGACATGTGCTTAGAAAGTACTGCTTGGAGTTGACGTAAAGATACTGACAATTTTCTAAGTCTGTTTCTATTGTATTTCTAGTGGGAAATGATAATAAGATATCCAAGAACTTAGGAGCAGTTTGCTCTGCTGCTCCTCCCCCATACTCAAAGTGTCTTTTGTTATTTGTGTTGCTACACTGGGTCTATAGATGCTGGCTGTGATCAAGTTCTCATTGTGTGAGGCATCATAGAAATGGATTGTATGGCACAGTCTTTGCCATTGTAACAGCACAGATTAGTATGGAAAGAAAAAAAGTGTAGGTGAGGTAACAGGGACAGGCTGTAACTTGTATAAAGTCATCCAGTTAGCAAGACGAAGGAGCAGGAACAGGACCATAGTCTCCAAGTCCCAGTTTCCCTGCAAAACTACTGACAGATGTTTCTTTTTGAAGGAGGACTCTCCTTATAAAAAGAAAATGTGATTTCGAGAAATTTTCTTGCTAAAGGACCTTTAAAAATGCCAGATAGAAAAGGAGATGAAAAATACTAGATGGATCATTTGAGGAAGAATTAGGTATAAATGTCTCTGAAATGGATTGGAAACCAGTCCTGGACCACCATTACTGACTTTCTTGCAGTTATCAGAAGAATCAGTGGCAGTTTCCCATTCTTCCCTTAAACTTAGGTAACTTCATAAACACAGCTCTACCCTGATATCCTGCTTCTAAATAAGGTATAGAACAAATTTTATTCATTATTACTTGTTTTTTATAAAATTGTATCAGTATCTTTATTAGAAATAGTGTTTTCAGCTGGGCCATGATATATACTGATATACATTAAAGAGAATTTGACCCTTATGTTGTCAGGTTAATCTGCTTAAATATTCTCTTATGAATACAAGAATTTATTAGCAAAAGTAGAATAAAACACAAGAAGTCCTGGAAAACTCTTTTAGGTAGGTACTACAAGTCCATAACTTATAATGTTGTTATATAGACACAACATGAAGAGAATAGACAGAGGGGTTAGAACAGCAAAATGCTGAATGATGTGAATGAATCTCAATTAAGTCTTTTTTGACTCCAAGCTCTGGTATGAACAAAATATTCAAATATCTATGAATTTTCCCAGTCATCTGTTTTATTTCCTCACTAGATCTCCCAGAAAAGCTGGGGAGCCTGCCTCAAGAAATAGGTCAAATGTCCTGCTTATTATCTTCAAAAATAGCCAGTATTTGGCTCCTTTGCAGGTAGTGTATTTTTGAGACATTTTAGGGCCCTGCTTTATGGCCCTAAAATATAGAGAAATTCTGTTGGATTTGAGTAAATCCGTCGTTCCTCATATTTTAAACTTGCAACTTATAAATTATTTAAGGTAGATATGATATGTAATTAATATTGTATGTAATGTCTGTTGAAAAAAATGAATCTTACAGACTCAGACTGTTTCACTGGAGTGTGTTGATTGCCTCGGTAATTTAAACTAAACCTAAAAAGGCTTATCTACTGCATTTTTTTTGAATTATATTGTATTTCTATCAGCGCAATCAAAGAAAACTTGCTAGAAAATTACCAGCCATGAATTATGGGTTCCAAACATGTATTCTGCTGGTTGAGGCCACCTGTCAATAAATAAATAAAGCAGTGGTAATGATTACCAGTTAGGATATTAACATATTCAGTGTTCTTATTCAATATTCTTATTCTCATTTGATATTGCTATATTATTGAAAACTTTTAAAAGCTGTGTAACAAAATGGTTTGTTTTACAGAACAGAGAGAAGAAAATAACAAAAATATTTCTATCTTTTGAGGAAATAGGTCCATGTCTTCGAAATGAAATGAGTTAATTAAAATATATATCTTTCTATGATTATATTAATATTTTGACTTCATTTTTCTTTTTCAGAATGCAAAAAAGACATCATTTCCCACCATATGGCAATGCTGGCTTCTGAGCAGTTCTTGTGCTAGGCACTTTACTGCCTTTCCTATTCTGTCCTGAAGAAGTTATAGTTCAGCAGAACCCCACTTTCATTTGCTCCTTTAATTTTAGTTCAGACAAAAAAGATAGAGTTGGCAAAGACAGCGAAGAACAGAGATAGCAAAGTCTTGATATACAAAGATGGAGAAATATTCTATATGAGAATTTTTATTTTAACTTACCCAGCAGAGTCCTTGTTAACATGTGGGACTATAGAAGAGAATAAAGCCACACCATGCAGTATAATGTCTTCTCTGCTAGGTTTCATCTGTGCTAGAATGCATTTCACAGAGAGTGAGTAATGAGACCATGTCTCACCCCCATCACAGCTCTGCTCAGGAAAAGATCTGGCCTAGAGTACACATGTGGTTACACATCTGGCAACGATATATTTTCTTGGGTGCTGAGTCAGATCTTCCCTTTGTCTTCTTTCAGTTTGCTAGTTTTGCCATTGAAGAGGAAGGATATGCTTGTTCCAGGATTTGAAATCCTCCCTTTTTCTGGGGAACGTCTGTTTTGAATGTATTCTATGATGATTATGGTTGCTCATTTGATTGTAAATTTAAAAAAGAAATTGGAAAGACAGTAGCATCACCTCAATATACAAAACCATTTAAATCCTGTATATAGTGCCACGTATGCAATCAAGGAGTCCAAGGATCACATGGCTTCTAATTAATGAGTAGAACAGGTTTGTCTTTAGAAAGCAGTAATTCCACCTAGCCTAGCTGTCTTTTTTCCTTCACTGCCTTCTCCCCAGAGGTCCCTGGTGAGAGGATCGAGTTGCTCATGCATCACTTGCTGAGCTGCTGCTATTGAGAGAGAGGCACCATTTTGGTGGTCTGTGGTATACAAGGCTGTAATACATGATCACTCAATTATGGCATTACAGACAGCTTATAGATTCAAGTTCTTCAGGCTTTCAAATCAGAGTTGCTAACTTGGCTAACTTGTTGTCAGTGGAGCTGAGCAAACTTGAAGCCCAGAGCAAGCCATCAGCTGAAATACATGCTCAGGAAGGGTTCAGAACTGCACTACACTGTATTACTTCTGATATACTGCTGGAAGTGCCTGAGCTACCAAGTTTGACTCCTGTGAGCAGCGATGTAACCAGCATCTGGCTTGCAGAAGAACTGTTTCACAAGTCCAGGCTTTCCAAGGTGAAAAGAAATTAATATTTCTGTCTAAAAGGACTTGCCCTGATGAAGACTCTAACTTAGTCCATGCCAGACATTGTGGTGGTCTCCTATCACGTAAAAGTAAACATAGTTCAACTTCACTCAGACTTTTTAAAGCTTCTACAGATCCTGAAATGAAGACCATCTTCACATTGCACACAATGCTGACATATTCATGTAAAGAGTACTTACTGCAGCAGTTATGTACAGTTGAACTATGTATAAACCTCTTAAACTGATGGAGGGTACTCAAAGCGCTCTGATAGCAAGCCTGTCATCCATGGTATTGCTTCAGGAGGAATCCCTACAGAGAACCATAATGAAATGGAGGTTTCGTGTTGGGCAAGATGATGTACACACAGAATATTCCCTGTGATGTATTGCTTTGCAAAATATTGTGGCAGTGTGAACTGCGTGATGACCATTTCTAGTGAAGAACAATAGTATAGAACTTGAGCACAAGAGCTGTAAAGTCAGGAAGGCCCCTGCTTGCTACTTTGTGAGCCAAAGATGCAAGAAAGGACCCCCAAATCCAGAGAAGGGGAGAATAAAGACTCTCTTTGTTCCCAAATGTAAGATTCTTGAGGGACAAAGAAAGCAGATCCCCTCTGGTGAGAAGGTGTATCTGCAAAACAGCTCACAGTTACGCATAGTCCCATTGTTTGTCACATGCAAACAGAGAAGTTACAGACTAAGATTTATTTATACATAGAAAAAAGTAAGTCCACGGAAAAAAGTAAGTTTTCTTCCGGGAAACATAAATTATTGGTGAAAATATTGTTAACTTAATGTTTACATGTTATACTGTTAAGACCAGATGTAGATTTTACCCAGATGATACACGCAATACTTTTATAATTTTTAACTCTGTAAATGTAAACAAGGAAATAAGAATGTCTGTTGTATATATAGGCAAATTTTATTTGAAGAGTCCTATGAGGTAAGTAAGTGATGTTCAAATAGAATCTTTCATAAAGGAAGAAGAAAGAACTGGCTTTATAGTCAAATAAAGTAGATGCTTCCCCTCCATGAAGAGGCTCGAGGTGTTAAGAAAGCAAACGTTGAGGTTCCGTAGTAATTCCTTCCTAGATTAGACTTCTCTCAGCAGGTGTACAAGTAGTATTCTGTGGGATACAGCAATAGAGATGGATCTAGGAAAACAAGAAAAGTCGAGGCTTTAAACGCTCTTGTCCTCCCTGCTATGCAGAGATGGAGTTTGAATTGACCAGTATTTCTACAGAGATCTGCTCTAGGCACTTGACAGGTGCAGAACTTCACTTATCCTTAAGCAGAGGGCCCATCATGATGAAGACATCATTGGTTGTTGCTTCATTTGTCAAGGATAACCTATTAGGGAATCTATATTTTTACTTGAGACGTAACTAAATTTTATGTTCAATCTCTAATTCAATCTCATTTTTTGCGTAATAAGGATATTTGTGATTAATGAAAAATAAATGGTCAAATGAAAAGATGGTATGATCTTATGTTCAAGGTTGAGCATGACCATAAATACTGCCTATCTGATTGAACATTTATAGTACAAAAAGCACAACATTGATTACTTCACAAATGTAATTTTGAATTCAGACTGTGATCTGGCTGGGTTTAGTTTAGTTGAACTACCAGATCATCAGCTCAGATCTGATGTTGTCTGAAGCATAATTCAACTATTTGGTTGTCCGTCATGTGTGTGGTTAAGCTGCCTGATCTTCTTGTGCTGTTCTTTCTGTCTATACTCTTAATTAAAGTAGGTTTCATCCTACAACTCGTTCTCTTATTCCTGTTTATGATTTCCAGTTTAGTAGGGTAATAATAAACAATTTCTTTGCTTTTCGTACTGTGACTGAAAATTCTTGAGATGTGTTGCTTCAGATAAAATTGATCAAAGTCACACTTCCACCTCCTTCACTCACAGGAGCACTGAATTCAGTGTGAACCCTGTGTTAAAAACTCTTCTAAGATGTAATTGTTACGAGTTCTGGTTCATGTTTCTCAGGCTTTAGTTTAATTTATTTTAGCAAGTGCTTTTTTTTTTTTAAAAAAAAAGTTCCTGTTTGAAAAGTAAATTTTACTTTGGTGAAATGTGGGATTTTAGTGCTATGTCTGTGGCCTGCCTACACATGACACTTTCAGTGCCATGCATTGATCAGCCAATTTCTGCTACAGGCAGCCCTTCCACTCAAAGCATCTGCTGGCGTTAACAGTCAATCAAACAGCTGGCGTTGCTAGAAGATCATTTTAATTCGCCCTCTAGGATGACAAGAATTCTAGCCCGCCATGCAAAGAGACAAAGATTTTCTGTTAGTGCATTCTAGATCTCAGAGCTTTTTAGCTTTCATTTTTTTAATCCGGTAGAATTTTTGATCAAAACTATCTAGCTGTGAGTGTGCATTAGCAAAACTGTATCTAAAATGTAGATGACTTTTTAGGCTCCCTATATATTTCATTAATGCTTGAAAAAAAATAATTCCATGTGCAAATACTCTGAGTCATTTTGCAATGAACAAGCTGTTATTTATGTATTAACATTTCCTGAAGAGCCAGTTTCTGTAGAACATCAGGAAGCAACCATAAAAGTGAATATGGGAAAAAAAAAACAGGGGCAGAAGCAATGAGGTGCATTTTGCAATGGGCTCTGCAGAAACATTCCATAGCAAAAGGTAAGATCACATGCAGTACAAATCGTTTGCTTTTGTGAGTTGGCAGAAAATACAATTAAAATGAAGAAGTGACATCTTATGTGACAGAACCTGAGTAGGCAGCGCAGCATTTATCACCTCCTGTTCACTATCTTTTCTTTTTTAAAATTAGTGAGATTTATCTTATATGTCGCCTACTCATGGTCTTGTTGGCATGAAAGAAAACAAAAAAAAGAAATGCAGGGATGTAAAATAACACCATGAGTTACTGCAGCCAATGATAAGGGACAAATTCAGTCCTGACTATATGAAAAAGAACTGTACAGGGGCGGATTCAGGCCTCAAAATATATGTATTACTTCCTGGGTTTATTTTTTATTGTTTTTTTTTAAATTTTGTGCCCATAAATTCTACTTTTAGCTAGGGAAAATTATAAAATGAGCTGTTTTATACAAAATGAGTTTGGACCGAGATCTTGATTTCAGCTGTGTAAATTTAAGGTTATTCTGCTAGAGTCAATGAAGTCATTCTAGGTTTATACTTGGAAACCTTTAATCAGAATATGTCAGTGAGCAGGAAGATGTGACACATGAAAATCAATGGTTAATTCTGCTGTTCTTTCAGTTTTGACATCTTGCTTTCTTGGTCTTCTGTGCTGAATTTCCTGATTCAGCCAGGCTATGCACTGACACCAATAATATTCTAGGAGACATGGAGTCTGGAAGGTTTCTTAAAATTGAACCAAACCAAACCTATCTTAACACAGCTTAATTTTAGAAGATTCAAACAATCAAATATTTGGAATTCTAAATGACATGGCTTTAACAGGGAAATGAAGGAGTACCATCACAGGAATTTGCACATAAGAGGAGGAGCAGAGCAGGGAAGAAGATTAATTATTTTATGAATATATGTATTAACCAGAGCTTGTAAAAGAGCTCTAGTAAAACTACACGGAGTGGGTGGAAGTGGTGGAAGCATGATCCATAGAGTAACTATATAGATGATTTCAAAATTCTACTTTTAGGAAGGAGATGAGGTGAAAGAAAATGGTTACCAATATTTAGATTTTTATTTTTATGTTATTTCTGATGAGTCATTTTACAAAACCCACACCCGAAGAATGCCTCTATATGTACCCCTGGGATGCATGGCAACACACACTTAATTACAACCTGATATTGACGCAGCAGTGCCCTCCTGGGCAAAAGGGATAGTGGCCAACATCCCTTTCCCTCCCACCGTCTTTAGGTTGCCAGTTACTCCAAAAGTAAAGGCAACCAGTACCTGCAGTCCAGAGAGAACAGCTATTGTCCCTTTCTCCTCTTCTGACTGGAAGACCCACAGCATATGACCTGCAGTCATTTGGAAACAAACACCGCAAATCTGTCCTTGAATTTGTGTAAGCTTTGCAGGGCCCTTACACGGAAAGCAATGATTTTGGTGGTATGTGAGTAGTTCTTTTTCAAGCTCTTTTTATTCCAGCAACAAATATCTGTGGTGTGAGTGTATCCAGTTTATCTGCCTACAGTATCATGTACTGCACTTTGTGTTCTTTGGTATTTCAGTAAAGAGTAGCATCACACAGGCCTAGAAGAAAAGGGAGGCACACGAATACAGTGATGTACCTTTTAAAATACCTTGGTGTTCATTTCACTGTGAAAAAGGAAAGCAGCTCAGGTGACAGGCTTGGTGTTGAGTTAACTGTGTGGTTTCACTGTGCACTGGGTGCAATGACTGGTGACTGTTCTGCTGTACAATTCTGCTACCTTTTGCTCATTATCTCATCTGTCTTTTCTACTTATTAAGTGACCCAACCTCAGATCAACTGTATTTTTGTAATAGCACCTTGCAGCCTTTAAAGTAAACCTCATGAAAGTGTAGTGAAACACCTATGGTTGTTTGCTAACTATAAAGACATTAAACACCGAATTGAGTGGATACTACAAGGATATGAAATGTGTAGGACACATCCCAAAGTTTAAGGTGGCTGAATGGCCAATAAGATCTGTTGTATGGTAGTGCACTATTTTAATGGTTCTCCCTAGCAGTGATCTGACTGCTTTACAGCACACAGCAGTGCTGCATTCCTGCAGGTTACCAGTCTTATAGTCATTCACACTCACTCATGTTTTCTTGCTCAGGTTATTGGTAACAGCAAGGAACTTGCTGAAAGAAAAAGGAAAAAAAGAAAGAAAAGACATTTGCAACTGCAAGTTATTAACTGACACTTCTCCTTTAAGCAGTGTCACTTACAACCAAATATTTAGACTCCAAATCAAGAAAGTGAAAAAGCATTTTCAGAAGAGTGATGGAGCTTCTGTCTAATTGACACTCGCATTTCCCTGCAGCTGATGAGGATAAAGTTTCACAGAAGTATGAGCAAGTTAACAGTCTGAGTGCTTGCAGTCTCCATGTGCTTTGTGTGGACAGTATTGAAATCAGTAGTGTCCTTTGCTCTAACTTCTTGTTAAATTCTCTGTGTTTGCTAATAAGGAGATAAAGTGAATACACAGTTTGTCACCTAGCAACCTCAGATGAGTGCTCTGAGCAGTTTTGAATGAATAGTTGCTGACAGATTCTTAAAAATAGCTATTCTTTTTTGTTTTGTTTGTGCAAGTGGAAGGTGTGGTCTCCCATAAGTTCTTGTGTGAAAGGCAACTGAAGAAGTGGATAGAGAAGAGGAAATAAAAATGGAATCACGGGTTGAAATCAGCATGCATTTATATATAGCAATTCTGTTTCCATTCTTTTAAGTCAGCTCTGCATAAATTTGCATGACATACCTCAAGTTCCCTGTCTGTTCCATGGCATGCTAGTCAAATTCTTTCCTACCGAAGAAATGTGAACATCGATCCCTTGGTGTGTTAAACAACTTACCCTCCTGCTCCCCCCACCCTGCAAGGCAGAAAAAATTAGCGCAGGGACTCATTATTCTCTTATGGTATGTTGTGAGATTGTTAATTCTCGCCTGCATTAGACTTCACTCTCATATCTTAGGATTAAATAGCAACTGATAGCAATAATTGGAACCGCATTAATGGCAGCAGCTGGGTGGATGGGATGAGGGTGCATGTGGCCAGTTGTAATCTGATGAAGGGGAGGAGCTGTGGGCAAAAACAGCTTTTGTATCACATTCTCTAAATGGTGCTCAGAGAGAGGGGGTGGGAGTCCCTCCAGCCCACCTAGTAAAATTGGACCTGCACAGGGCAGAGTCACTGTTAACCTGGAGCAGGCTGATGTCCTGCAGCAATTTAAAACCCTGTTACCCTCTGGGCACTGAGTTTCCCTAATATTCTCTCTACAATGATCAGCCTGATGGTGCAAAGCACCTACATGAGCACTTCACCTGACCAACAGTGATTTCCTTCCCAAAGACCAGTCTTCTGGCAAAAATACCAGTTGAGCAGTTTTACAAAGACCTGCTGCCCGTGTACACTTCATGGGATGTTCCTATGAGAAATGGATCATCGTCATGCCATAACCAACTTCTGTTTGTACCTGAATACTGGAAGGGTTTTTTGGGGGGGATACTATACCCCACCTCAACAACTAATAATAAATTAATAAATTAATAAATTAGAGTGAGGTCTTATTGTAAGTTAGCTCTGTGCTGAGGGGATTATTGTGCCTAGCAATGAAGAAAAGGGTTGATTTCTTTAGAAACCAAAACATCTGATTTCTCCATAAAGACTTAAATCCAAAAAGTATTGCAACAGCTATTTATTTTTGTAAGTGGACGCACTTCTTTCATTCATGTGATATTTTAAAGTACATTATTTTTGTTTAGTGTAGGTACTGTAAGAATAAAGATGGCATTACTGAATGATTCTGAGTTATTTAAAAGCTCCTTGGCTTTTTATTTCAGCTTTCATTGTTTTGTTTAAAAACTAAGAAACACATTGTCAGGATGAAGACCATAGGTTGAAGACTAAAAAGGAGGGCAAAGGAAATTTTTACAGGAAGTGTGAGAGAGGTCAAATTTGTTGGTTAACAGCAAGCTGTCATTAATGATTTTTAGCTCACTGTCTCTGGGATTGTCTTTATCACAATGTAGGACTTGTTTTTATTTAGTAAATTTAATTATTGAATAAACCAGTTGCCAGTCAGCTTCAGCTGATGCCTCTATCTGAAAAGGCCACTCTGCATGCTGTCCAGATATTTAACGCAAGCTGCATGTGTGCTAATGTCAGCTCTTGTAACAGTTCCTCTAACTGTGTGTGTGGCTGGAGTCCTTAAACATGGATGCAGAAGCATGCGAGGCATGCGGAAGGGCACAAGTGAGCTCAGGCAAGGCTCATGATGAGCACAGGCAGAGTCTCCCCAGAGACCACACGAGCTTTGAAGCTGCTGGGATACTGGTCCCATAGTGTGGCGGCAGCCTAAGGATGGCTGAGGTTTGGAACAAAGCTGAGAGATGAAACTCAGTGACCTCTTACAGCAAATTTACTACCATCAGGAAGTTAGAATCATAGAATCATAGAATGACCTAAGTTGGAAGGGGGCCACAAAGATCTTTTAAGTCCAACTCCTGTCTCTACACAGGGCAACAACATTCACATCATGTCCGAGGGCACTGTCCAAGTGCTTCTTAAATATTGTCAGGCTTGGTGCCATGACTGCTTCCCTAGGCAGTTATTCCAGCGCTCCAACACCCTCTGGGTGAAGAACCTTTTCTAATATACAACATAAACCTGCCCTGGCACATCTTCCTATGATTCCCTTGGGTCCCATCATTGATCACAAGAGAGAAGAGATCAGCACCTGCTCCTTCTCCTGTGAGGAAGCAGTAAACTGGGATGATGTCTTCTCTCAGTCTTCTCTTCTCCAGGGCGAACAGACCAACTGATTTTGGCTGCTCCTTGTACAGCTTCTCCTATAAACTCTTCACCAACTTTGGGGCCCTCCTCTTGATGCTCTCCAGTGTCTTTCCTGAGAAATGGGAGTGTGGGATTTTCCAACTGCATTTTCATCAGAGGCAAAATAGTTTGACTAATTTGTGCTAACAGGAAACATAATTTCAGCAAAGTTTAGGAAGTTTGCAAAAGGTTCTTAGCAAAATTATAAGAATGAAAATAAAATTCATGTAGAGGCAGATAATGCTTCCATCAAAGTATATCTCTGAAGTTGATAGCTTGGTCCATTCTTACACTGGAGACTGATATTTTCTTCTGAAAATTATGCTGGACCTTCCCTATGTATATTTTTAAAGCCAAATTAATTACTATCCTATAGCAAATTGTGTGCCTGGCAGTACTGAGATGCTACGTTTCATCTAAGCAGCTAGTAGCAGTCCACCTGTGACTGATGGTATGAAAAGGGTAAAATATTAATAGGAAGCAAGTACGTGTGGTTGTTTAAACCAGAAATTTACGGTGAAATGTATTTATATTTCCATGCAAATGTGAAAATAACAAAGATGTAACAGCAAGAATCTAAAAATTACAAGAAGAATAATAATCTTGTCCTGTCTTCTGGGTCAGGAAAGAAAGGTGATATTCTTAATTCTTCTTTTCTGTTGAATATTTTTAATGTCCAATTTACTCTCAGCTTCTGATTTTATTTTTTCCATATTTATGTTGTTATTATTCAACCTAACTTTTATAAGTGATAGATTTCTGATTTTCTCTAATTCTGCCCATTATTTCATATTCTACTTATTTCACTCTTCTTTTTCCTCCTCCTCTAATACTTTCAGAAGATAACTGGCCTTTCATAACCTATCAGGTCTGTGTGCAGTGTCAAAAGACTTCTACATGATTTTCCTCCTTGTTTATTCGTGGAGGCTGCAATCAAACTTTCCACAACAGTCGCTTAAGAGTTTGTTGTCAGGGACATTATACTGATAGCACATTGTACTCAGGTGCATATGGATATGAGTGCACAACACTGTACACAAGGCAAGGGCTTCAGTCCTCCGGGTTGAGGAGACCCTCAGTGGCAGCCAATGAAAGCATCGCCAAATATCTTACACAGTATGACATTTTGTGTCGTTTTCCTGTGTCAGATGCATATGGAACGTCACATTTTTTCACCTAAGCACAACTTTGGTCATTGAGTACTTGGAAACTGAGCTGCTTAGACTGCCTGGATGTTGGAAAAACATTGATTACTTATCTTAAGGTATTATGCCTGTGCAGTTGGTTTTCTGTTGTGCAGTGTTTATCTGTGACATTGCCAAGTATCTGACTGGCCTCACTCAGCAAGGGATGTGAAGCCTCTTTTTGGAGGCAGTTTCTTGGTGTGTGGTTGGGGGCCGCCCCTACTTGGAAGTGCGTTTATGGCCTCCCAAATCCTTATCTCAGCTATGGTTACGGTGTACAATTTCTGACTCTTGTTTGTGTCTCCCTTATCCAAGCTATGGCTGGTGCTTATCTCCTTTTCTTGCATGCCAATTAATTAATCTCTGAAATCATTCTCCTCAAAATGTGAAAATCCTTCAGTTACTAATCCACCAAAGAAGCTAAATGTATTTTTAGAAATCTCAGGATCTTGTTTGTTCCACTAGTGGATTTAAATTTTTAAAAGCTAGATGATGTCTATATTTAATTGTGCAACTAGGCCTTCCTCTTCATAAAACACAATACTGAATATTCATTTTTAATCCATATAATGTGGAAATCATGTTAATCTAATATTTTGGCAGTTATACAATGATAAAACTTGTAGAAAATACAAGTTGAGTATTTAGGTATGAATGACAGGCAGGAAGGTAAGCATTTAATTCTTTAAAGCATGAAGTTTATGGAGCCATTTGAGTGCAAGAATAGACTCACTGATTCAGACCAGAGGTCCACTGAGCCAAGTAATGTCTTTAACACAGAGCAATAGAGTACAGAGAAAGAGCAAAAGGCAAGGATATTCCCCTGGGTATGCCTGCCAATCTTTCAAGACACCCATGGCTTAGGCAGTCCTTGAACTGGAGTGTCTTTTCATTCCAAGTAACCCTTTGTGGATTTTTTTCCATCCAAAAATGCATCTAAAAGTTTCTTGAATTCTTGTGAACTTTTCTGTACACAATACTCAGACACTATATGTCCTGAAGTTGAACTTCATTTCATTCAAAAAAACTACCTCCTTTTCTCTTGGACCTATCCTCTGGACATTTTATTTGATGCCCCTACTTTTTAAATTATGATTTTATAGACCTCTATCACATCTTCCTTTGATTTTGTTCTTCCAGGCGGGAGACTTCTGGTTTGTCTATTGTTTTCTTGTCCAGCTGATGTTTCTTCCTTGAGTGGTTTTGCTCTTCTCTGCATTTTTCTCTGTACCTAGTTCTACTTTATCCTCCCGGAAACAGCTTATAGTTGCCATGAGTGATTGCTGCTTGAACAAAGATTTCTCATTCATGCATTAAGTGATTCCTTTTCCTTCTAATGAATGCTTTTCTCTCTCCCTTTGTGGCTGTCATGCATTTTGCATGAATAAGTTCAAATCTTAAGCTCTCCTACCATTTATAACTGTATTTATTTTCTGTTAGATTTATTTGTACTTATAATAGTTCTTGGCAGATTACCATGGCATTTTTGAGAAGGGGAATTTTCTCCTTTTTCTGTGTCTCTTTTCAAGCTGCTTGTGTGTCTGAATCCACCAATGCTGAGCCACAGTCTAGTATTACTCTCAGAGTATGTGTGAGCCATGATCAACAATTTTGAACTGCAATTAATAATGGTCCATTGAGTCCATTAAAAAGGAACAAAATACGAAATGGAAGATAGAAATATTATAAAATTACATTGCTTTGCTGAGGGGGCTGAAAAAAAGCTAATGGATGTACATTAGAAAACAGGTAAGTGCCCAGGAGGTAGTGAATAAAGAATTTCAGACTTTTCTTGGCAATTTGGATTTTCTTTCTAATGAGTGGTAGTGATTACCTCTTAGTATGGAAAGGGCATAGCAGCAATATCTGACTTCATTTCTATTTTGTGTTTTGCAATGGCTGTTACAGAAAAATGATAAATCAGACTGGATCAAAGATAAGTTTAATGAACCACGGACTTCATTAACATTTTGCACTCTGTATCTCACCAATGGATTAAAAGGACTTTCATGTAAGAAGAAAATATACTGTCCCTCCATAGGACAGCCTCAGAATCCCAGTTGGACTTGGTACTGTAGGGCTAAGATTATACAAAACAGAAACAATCTTTATCCCTTCCAGTTTGCCTGCATTTCCACTTCAAAAAAGTTCAATGATTCACATATTCATGTTTAGCTGTGAAAACAGATTTATGTTTTTATCCTTTTTATTTTCCTGTACTCTGTGGGTCCTGGGTTTGAATGTGTTTCGAATTTACTTTCTCTTACTCCCTTGCAATAATATTAAAGTGCCATAGGTATATGTGTATGTGTGTATATATATATATGTATGTTTTTTCACTTTGCTTGAGAGCTTGAATAGTAGAAAACATTTTGTTCTACTTCTTCTTTCAGGAAACAGCTGTTGTTTGTGCTTTGCAGTCCAGCCTGATTCACATTGGTATGCAATGGAGACTTTGGGAATAGAAGGGTCCCAGGAGATCCCTGGGAGACCATGCTCATTTCGCCACTGTTGACAGAGAAATAGGACGAGTCAGGATGGAGACTGCTGTTTCTGAATGTTGATGGCTTTGCACAAAGCATCTCTTCAGGACTAATTGCCACCCACTATTTACCAGTCAGCTCTTGGTGGCAGAAGAAGCAATCAGTCTGGCTTTCTGGAGCGCTGCTAGAGGTAATGCAGGACCAATGATGACCTGTTTTCACCTTCTACAACCTGTTACCCTACACGCAAGCTCAAATTACCTACTGCTTAACACTTCAATACCTTATCAGAGTTTCAGAATTGCATTCTGCAGTCCTTCCTCAGCCAATCTAGATCACGTGAAAATATAAGGCAAGTCAGATCCAGTGTTGTTGCTGAGGAAGAGCAAGCACATTTTGTGCTGTTTCTAATTAAAACTGTAATGATCTCATGGAAGCTGATACAAGCTACTCTGCACTTCTGTTGGACTTTAAAAGAGAAACATCAAACTGTTTCATTTCATACGTTTATTTGGGTAAAGAAAAGTAAACTAGGTGATTGGATGACTGCAGAGAATTTGCTTCCATGCAATTGAGAGTGGAAATTAGCTAGAAAACTACTCAAAGGACTGGAGTTTAGTTACACAAACTTAAACTTAGAAGAACACTCTGTACTGTATGAAGGAAAACATATCTGTAACATTTGGTACAAGTTAACATTAGTCAGGGTAATTAAATTCAATGTTTTTAAAAGATTAATAGATGTTTTACATCAAGTGCTTTAGCAAGCACAGAAATAGGAGGAAAAGATTATTGCTTTACCATGTTTTCTTCTTTCACGTGTTCTGAGGCATTAATTTACCAGTATCAGAGAAGTGCCTTGCTGGATAGGTTGCCTTGATTTCAGGTAGTTTTCAAAAAAAAATTACTGCCCTAGAAAGATAAACCACATTTTTGAAAGTCATATAAGAATTTTAAAGTAGAATTGATAGAAAAAGGATTTTCCTTTCCAAGAGAAGTATTGATTGATTGTTTACCTTGGAAATCACATAAGAATATTAAAAAAAAGGAATAGAAAAAGAAATAAAGAAAGAGAGAAAGAGAAAGAGAAATGGAAAGGGAAAGGTAAAGGAAAAGGGAAAGGGAAAGGGAAAGGGAAAGGGAAAGGGAAAGGGAAAGGAAAAGGAAAAGGAAAAGGAAAAGGAAAAGGAAAAGGAAAAGGAAAAGGAAAAGGAAAAGGAAAAGGAAAAGGAAAAGGAAAAGGAAAAGGAAAAGGAAAAGGAAAAGGAAAAGGAAAAGGAAAAGGAAAAGGAAAAGGAAAAGGAAAAGGAAAAGGAAAAGGAAAAGGAAAAGGAAAAGGAAACCTCTACACCTTCCCGTGCTGTTTTGAGAAGATTGATATTTTTCACGGCAAGGCAAATTCTTGACATCTCCATACAGGGAGAATTAAAAGAAAAGTGGTAGGAAGCCATTTCCCTGTATTTTATGCCTTCCAGGGACTTGAGGGTCAGGTACACATCAAAATGTTCAGGCCAGCACGAATGGCGTTCTGCCTGCTTGGTCAGCCAAGCTGTACAACCTGCTGCTTCAGGATGAGACTGTGACCCTTGAGATATTTGAGACAGTTCTTCCAGTCAGTTTTGGGAAACAGGGATTTAGGTACCTTTTGGAATCTTAAATATCTGTGTCTGCTGTGCAGCCAAGCAGGACTCTGCAGCTGTTTGATAGAAGCCTTATGAGCTAGCCCGCTTACACCAAATCCCCTGCACTAAAGTTAGTACAGTTACAGTGAAAGCAATAAGGTAACATGCATTGATAAGCCTATGACTCATGTTTCATGTGAGTTAAAACAGTTTCTCTGCTGTTACGTTTGGTTATTTTTAATTGTGGCTGTATTTTTTAATTAGTTGATATTTTTTTTAAATATTGTGTAAATATAATCACTTTGCAATCATCGACATTTTGAAAATGCTTATAAATTGTTTTTTGTGTGGCTGAAGAGACTCGTACTTACTCTGTCAACCCTTTTGGTAGCATCACTTTGGCTGATGCCTCATGAAATCATCTGATTACATGAAAAAACACTGAAAACAGTGACATCTCCTCACATAGTGCTGAGTATTCCCCTCAGCCATATGGTAACCGACCAGGTCTCTCCTTTTGCTGGGGAGCTTGTGCTATGTCAGGAAAACTCCAAAGCAAAGCATTTCAGACAAAATTCAGAGATGCACAATAACAGATAGGTCTTTTATCCCCCTCCCTTCCGGTATTTGTAGGAGCCAAGCAGAAGTTAGCCGACAGTGCAGCACAACTATGTGATATTTATTTACACAGATACATAAGAAGAAAAAATTTTCTCTTCTACAAAATTTACTATTTAAACTAGAACAGTAACAGTATGAATAATGACAATAGGCTGTGCTAGATAAGATGGGGTGATTGTGGTAAGTGCTTTTGAAAGTAATTTTACTAAAAGAAATGGATCTTACAATTAATTTTCTGTTATGTTTTTTTTTTTTTAAAAAGCAATTATTCTTTACTTTTCTACTTGTGGTAGGCTGACAAGAGAGGAGGAGTAAATTGTACTCCAGTAGAAATGAGCAGAGGCAAACTTGTTTGCTGGAAGCAGTATTTACAGGGGGATCAAGTCAAGCTACAAAATTCGGCCTGGCACGTGGAACTTGCTCTCACGCAACCCAGTTTTTGAGTGAAAAGTCTTTTCATTCAGAGTATTGCATGCATGCTGTTAGAGGGTGAGTCGACGCCTTCTATATTTGGCCCTCTATCAGTACACTGATGAGTTCAGAAAGGAGTCAGGACAGGTATGTGCATCAGTCTTGTTATAAGAGCAGCTTAAAATATCAGGTTTTCCAGCCCAGAGAACCAGCAAAAGAACTGACAACAAAACATTTAATAGAATGTGTGTAGTGTTACTTAGGATTATCTCTGTTAATCAACTAAAAAGGGAAAAGGAGACATCATTTGAGATTGAAACAGAAAAATCCCAAAATAAAGAGAGGTAATTTTTTTGAACACTGAGTACTAGGGAGAAAAGCAGGTACTTGTTTACTAAGCACTAGTCTATTACAAAACGTATTATAGGAACTGTATGTAGCAGCTGCAAAGAGTTGAATCAGACAGTGTCACCTAATGAGTACCTGCAGATAACATCTCTATCCTATATTTAAAATCAATTCACTTTAGTAGGAAGTGAGTGTAGATCTTGAAAAGATTTTTATGTAGGCAGTTCTGAGACAGAGATTGAAGCTGTATGCTCCTTACCTATCACTGTATAAGGCTAATCAGTAGAAGAGGTCAAAATTGATGTCTTTCTCATAATTTCCAATATTAACACTTTTATTCTAAAAGGTTTTAGGAGGATTTTAAAAAGGAATACCGATGTAAGTATGCAAGTTCATATAAGTAAAGTGAGGAATATTTGATGATGATAAAAAAGTCAGACATGAATTTTCACAGAAAAATATAAAATTATGGTAATACAACAGGATTGAAGATAGATCTTTCAAAATTGCAGTGCATTTCCAAAAGGAGAAGTTTTAGCGAAGGAGCATCATACTGAAGTGAGCACTACTGTGGCTGAGCTTTTAGAGACCTGTGAATTTAAAGCTGTTCCTGGAATTGATTGCATTCTTGCCATATTCACTAAATGTATTTTGACATTCAGAGCCAAGGGGTAGGGGGAAAACCTGTTTATTAAAAATTATTATTATGGAGAATCAGAAATGACTGTTTATTACTGAACTCTGGGAGCAGATTAGTCAGCATGCAGCTGTCTTTGACCTTGAAAAACAAAGAAGACACAGGACTGTGTGGGAGTCAGGTAGAACTCTATCATGATTTGACTGACATCCACCTACTCCTGTAGATGCTTTTTACATGCACATTCTGTCTTCCTTTGGAAATCAATCTCTTGGGGGCCCCGCTTCCTTAATATGTAGTTAAATTGCTCTGCAGGAAGGGGATATGTTTTGAGGAATGAATGGGTTGTTTATATGATCATTTATGTTACGCAGCAGTCAGGAGACAGTAAAATATCCATGTCAACTATTATGAGTTTATTAAAAGCCTAATGATTGACTGTGGCATTGATTTTAATATGCAAATTAAGGTACATGTGTTTAGTGACAGCAGAGAGGAATCACAATGAGAATCAGTGATGATTAAAAATCTCATACTGTGGTTGGGAAGGAAAAGTTTTCTGCTCTCTGTGACAGGTATGGCTGACAGAAAATGTACAAAGAACACAAACGAAGAAGTGTGCATGCTATGGTTTTGAAGAAGAATGTGACATGGTATGAATATTAAAAAAGAACTAAGAAAAAAGTAAGAATAGCTGTCTTTGGACTAGCATACATGATATTGGTCTGTGAATAAAATAATCTTAGTATAAAGTATCTGTAGCCTCATTACATTCTGTAGTTATCAGCATTCAAGTAACAGAATAAGTCACATTGGAAAAAAATTGCCTTTTAATTTTCTGGCTTATGGACTGTAAAAATTCAAATAAATGTTATTGATTCTTATTAGAATTTAGATATATTTCCCATGATGATCTGAATTTATTATGCTGCCCTGTAAGTTTGACAAATGTGAATAGTTGTAAAGTCAAATTAAATTTGGTTGTATTCAAATATCTCAAAAAGTAGAAATGCTGGAAATTATATTGTTTCTGTGCTACTAACTGGAGCTATGTTGAGGAATTTTAAGCAAAATCTCAAGTCTTTTACAACATGATAAATGAATTATAGAAATCATCCATGTTCAGTATAGGTTTTAATTAACCTTAATTAATTTGGATCATAGCTAGCTTTTGCCCTTCTGCAGAACAGAGTGGAGACTCCTACCTTCTGTGATGGGACAGTCCTTACGCTCAGGGTTGCAAGGGCTGTGCTTCCTAGGAGCAAGTCACCGAGATGGCAGTGGCCTGTTGTCAACAGTCTAGCCATTTGTATACGGCACGCCTGATTTCCTCCTCCTTTAAGAGACAAGGACATAGACATCACCTCCAGGAAAACTGGGAAAACAGGTGAGACAGAAAAACACTTCTGTTCCCTCCTGAAGGATAATGTGACTACGATGATTATGGCTGAATACCATAGTCTGTTCCTGAGAAAGTGCTCTGCACGTTTGCCAGACAGATGGTGACTGCTACAGTTAGAGTGATGATTCCGGTTAGGATATTTCCACAGATGTTTGTGGGCAATGCAAAATATGTTGTACTTTTCATGAGATTTTCTATTCCCCAGTACATATTACCTTAACTTGTACAGGATGAGAGCAGAAATATCTCTTTAAGAGATTTTAAAAGCTCAGCTGTCATGCTGTTCTAGAAAAAACCCTATCACAGAGAAATATTATGTTGGAGCTAGGATGAGGAACATCTGTATTTAGACTGTAAATTTTGAGGTAATTTTATATTATTTTTTATAAAATATGTGTGTTAGTGATGAGGTGTCCATCTCTAAAACGTTGCTGCACATTTAACATAACCAGGATTTATAGCTTCTTTTGCTACTTTTTATGCCACCAGTGAAACTGCACTTATTCTGTGGCATGTCTTTAAGTAATTAGTCTTTATCCATCCTATTTGGGGACAGACAGAGGAATTTAATATATTATTACTAACTAATGAGCATATTCTATTTTCTAATGATTAAATATTCAAAAGTAATTTGAAATATAGATTGTATGTCCTTCACAAGGAGACATCATCAGATGGACTTCATTAATTAATCAACAACATTCAGTGCATAGCAAAGCTATGAAGGTACTAGAGTAAAATAATTCTTATTTGAAGTTGTTTTTCACATTTTTCATTGCTTCATAGGAAAATGGCCCAGGGCTTATTTTCTCTATCACGCTAGTTCCATTTATAACTCAAATCTCATACAGAAGGAAAATGTCTTAACATGTGTTAGTACTTCTACATTGAACTGTTAATCTGGATCATCCAGATTGATCTTGCCTCAAGTTAGTATGATTTATTAGGCTGTGTGGATGTGGACTGTATTGGTGTTGGTGCTGCTAATCTTATGTTAGTTTCCTGTAATCCCCCCCTTCCCCATTCAACAAGAAAGACAGTCAATTTCTCCCACAATTCATTCTTGAAAAAGAAAAATTTGTGCCTTAGCTTATTGCAGCCCAATAAGTTGTGTGTTATCCCTTTAGAAATCTTTGTGCCAGATTCAACCAGTGGCAGTGCCTTTTATAGGCTCAGCTCTCTGAGTGCTACCCTGCAGTGCAAAAACAAGCTAACTTTTGCAGTGAAGACAAACTCTCCACGTTGTCCCTCCTCTTGTGTCTGAAAAAGTATGGAACGAAATTTCTTTCCTTCCTGCCTGCCTGCCTACCATCCTTCCTGCCTGCCTGCCTGCCTACCTGCATTCCCTCCCTCCCTCCCTTCCTTTACTTCCCTTTCCTCCCTCCCTTCCTCCCTCCCTTCCCTCCTCCTTTCCCTCATTCCCTCCATTCCTCCCTTCCCTTCCTGAATGGATTAGGCATCAGGTCTCTGGTCTCTGGTTTGGAGGAGCCCACTGGCTGACACAGTGGAGCTATCTTGCAGAGGGTGAGGCTTGAAAGCAACATGAAATAAGGTCAGACCCCTTACTTGCTGTGCTGTGGTCAAGAGAAAGGACAAAGCTTTACACTAATAAACATCACCTCAGATGTCTGATCTCCATGGTCCTTCAGCCTGGAAGACTAGGACTTCAAACTGGCACTGAGGTGATGGCTGAAGTTCACACTACAGAATCTTGCTGGCTTCATTGTTTTGCAAGGGTTCTGTTGATGGAATTCTTCAGAACCATTTCTAGGGAAGCAGCCATAGGACTGTTAAAGAAATCTCCTTCCCCTGAAAGCCTGCTTACTGGCAGGGAACCTCTGCAGCTGAACATGAAATTTGTACTGCTGATAATTCATCTGTGTACTGTTGTTGAAAGTCAAATTGTTAGGGACAGACATGAATATGAACAGAAACATCCTGACTAAAGAAAAAGTGTGGAGTTAGAAGATGTGAGTTTTAATCCCGGCTCCAGACTACTTGCAATCAAATACTGTAAACAGGTTAAGTCCATTGAGAATTAACACAAAAACTCTATGGACTGAAATTCCCCTCTGAATTTTGCCTGTTTGTGATGGTGACAAAGACATCCTCGTGGAGATGACAGAGATCACACTGATGTAGAAGACTGGCATTGTGTGTGGCCACAAGAGGGAAGGGTGAATATCATGTTAGGAACTGTGATACAGAGAATAAATTTTAGTCCCTGGAAATGACTGCTTCTTAAAGAGTCATTGGAACAATGCCAGCAGAACAAGCCTTGAGTTATCCTCATCCATGACTAAGTTCAGAATGTTACTTCTAAATAGCTACAATACACCCATATTTAGCCCTCTCCCTCAACAATGCAGATCTACATAAAAATCAAGAGACTACAGCCAAGAAATGAAAAGGAACAGCCAAAGGAAAAAAAAGTGTTTACAGCATACCATGGAGATTGCTTAAATTAAATATACTGGAGCCCCAGCATAAATGTATTTCACTTATGGAAAAAGAAAACTTGGAAAAGAACTCCAAATAAGTCTTCAAAGTTAAAAATCAGAGTTTATCCACCCAAGGGTCCTGAGGGAGCTGGCAGAAGTACTCGCCAAGCCACTCTCCATCAGTTATTAGCAGTTCTGGCTAAACAGCGAGGTCCCAGTTGACTGAGGCTTGCAAATGTGACACCCATCTACAAGAAGGGCCAGAAGAAGGACCTAGGGAACTGTAGACCTATCAGTCTGACCTTGGTGCCAAGGAAGGCCATGGAGCAGATCATCTTGAGTGCGATCATATGACATGTGCAGGACAACCAGGCGACCAACCCGGTCAGCATGGCTTTAGGAATGACAGGTCCCCCTTGACTAATCTGATCTCCTCCTACGACCAGATGACCTGCCTAGTGGATGAGGGAAAGGCTGTGAACATTGTCTGCTTGGACTTTAGTAAGACTTTGACACTTTCTCCCATAGCATTCTCCTAGAGAAGCTGATGACTGATGGCTTGGATGGGCACATGCTTCAGTGGGTAAAACACTAGGTGCATGGTTGGGCACAAATGGTTGTGGTGAATGAAGTTAAATCCAGCTGGCAGCCAGTCACAAGTGGTGTTCCCCATGGCTCGGTATTGGGGCCAGTTCTGTTTGATATCTTTGTCAATGACATGGATGAGAGAATCGAGTGCGGCCTCAGTAAGTTTGCAAATGATACTAAGTTGGGTGGGAATGTTGATCTGCTTGAGGGTAAACTGGCTCTACAGAGGGATCTGGGCAGGCTGGATCAATGGGCCGAGGCCAATTGCATGAGGTTCAACAACACTGAGTGCTGGGTCCTACACTTGGGTCACAACAACACCACACAGTGCCAAAGGGTTGGAGAAGAGTGGCTGGAGAGCTGCCTGGAGAAGAAGGACCTGGGGGTGTTGATTGATAGGCAGATGAATACGAGCCAGCAGTGTGCCCTAGTGGCCAAGGAGGCCAACAATATCATGGCCTGTATCAGGAATAGTGTGGCCAGCAGGACTGGGGAAGTGATCCTTCCCCTGTACTCAGCACTGGTGAGGCTACACCTCAAAAAGTTTGGGACCACTCAATACAAGAAAGACATCAAGATGGTGGAGCGTGTCCAGAGAAGGGTAATGAAGTTAGCAAAGTGTTTAGAGCACAGGCCTTTCAAGGAGTGGCTGAGGGAGCTGGGGCTGTTTAGTCTGGAGAAAAGGAGACTGAGGGGAGACCTTATCTCTGTCTACAGCCACCTAAAAGGAGGTCGTAGCAAAGTGGAGGTTGATCCTGGTAGACAGCGATAGGACAAGGAAAAATGGCCTCAAGATGCACACGGGGAGATTTAGGTTGGATATTAGGAGGAATTTCTTTAGTGAAGAATGTTTTGAAGCATTGGAACAGGCTGCCCAGGGAGGTGATTGAGTCACTGTCCCTGGACGTATTTAACAGACAACTAGATGTTGTACCTGAGGACATGATCTAGTGAAAGACCTAGCAGGGCTGGATCAGTGGTTGGACTTGATGATCTTAAAGGTCTTTTCCAAGCAAAACAACTCTATGATATTATATAAGTGGGATCACTACGAGTTAAAAGACCTAAAATGAACATCACATTCAAATGGAAAAAGAGCATAAACAAGTTAAATATAAAATTAAAAAGTCATGGGAAAAAAAATACTTTGGGGAACAATTTTCTGAAGGCATAAAAATATATTTATTTGTCAAACATATTAGGAAGCCTGCCAGAAAGCCTGTGAGGCCAATAGATGATCATGGTTTAACAGGAGTTCTCAAAGGGCAAAAATGCAGAAAAATTAAACTAATTCTTTTCAGTGAGCATCACCACCAAGAAGATGTTGGAAACAGAGCTTTGTGTTACATAGATTGGAGTTTAAAACAGAATTTTCTCAAACAGTGGAGTCCAAAATAAGGTTTAGAAGAAGTAGATGGAGCGATGACCGACAAATTGCCAGCAGCAGGTGCTATTTACTTGGGAGCCCTAAGGGAACATAAATATGAAACTGGAAACTTTCAGCTATGCTATGGAGTCTATTGATTAAATCAGTTGTGGTACTAGATGAGAGTGAAATGGCAAATATAGAATCAACATTTAAAAAGTATTTAAGTGCAATGGGGAACTCAGAAATCTTAAGACACACCATAAATTTGGTAGTGTGTGAACTGTTAGAAGTCATCCTAGGAGTAACAGATGAAAGGGTACACAATATAATGAGGAAGAACCAACACAGCTTTGAAAGGGGATTAGTACCTTGCAAATTTAGTAGAGTTGTTTGATCATCACTGAATATACAGAAGCGATCCAGCGGATACTCTGCCAAAAACCTTTTGTCAAGCTCTTTTGCATATTAATAACTGCTAAAAAGGTAGGAAATGGGAAGTAGGTCAAATGGTCAAATTTCACAAGGGAGGAAGGTAACAGTGGAATTTTAGGCATCTGTGCTGAGGTCTTTACTGTTAAATATACTGGTAAATAATTAGACATTATGTAATAAAACTGTGTGTTTCTGCATGTATAATATACATATATATACTCAGATCTATATTTTAATATACAGATGGCAAAATGACATGAAATTTGTATTCTGTATCTAGAAATGCAAAGTAAAGCACACAGGAGAACCTATCCTAGCTATACACCCACAGACAGAAGATCTAAATCAGCACTGGAGGTTGTTCTGTAAACACATGGGCTCAGTGCTCAGCACTGTTTAAAAAAGCAGACAGAACACTAAGAATTTTTAGGGGGAAAAAGTGATGTTTAGTGTTTTGCCTTCTATGTCACTATGAATATTCAGAGTTCATCCACAACTGAAGAACAAGAAACTCCCAGACCTAGTTAAACCCTCAGATTATTACCCGCTTGTGGTGGTACAAGCTGGTGGTGATGAGCTAGCAAAAAGAGGGTCAAGGGTAGTTAAAAAGGAATTCCAGGAGCTGGGACGGTCACTGGATAGGGCAGGAGCACAGGTGGTGTTCTGCTCGGTTCCTCCGGTGGCAGGGATGTATATAGATATGAACAAGAGAATATATGCAGTTAATAAATGGCTTAGGGGCTGGTGCCGGCAGAGGAATTTTGGGTTCTTTGATCATGGGGAAACCTTTACGGCACCTGGCCTGCTTGACCCAGATGGGTCTCATCTAACTCCAAAGGGTAAGAGGATTCTAGCTCAGGAGCTGGCAGGACTTGTTGAGAGGGCTTTAAACTAGGCATGAGGGGAGAGGGGGGAGTTACTAGGCTCACCGAAGATGTTCCTGTGGAGGATGAGCCATCTCAAAGGGTGTTGTCAGTAACCCAACTGAAGTGCATGTACACAAACGCACGCAGTATGGGGAACAAACAGGAGGAGCTTGAAGTCCTGGTCCAGCGGGAGAGCTATGACATAGTTGCTATCATGGAAACTGGAGTGCTGCCATGGAAGGCTACAGACTCTTCAGGAGAGACAGGCGTGAGAGGAGGGGTGGAGGGGTGGCCCTCTACACTAGGGAAACCCTGGATGCTGTTGAAGTCGAGATCGGTGATGACCAGGTTGAGTGCCTATGAGGTTCTTAGAGTGTATTGAGGACTGCTTTCTGTCACAGCTGGTGAGTGAGCCCACCAGGGGTGAGGCTCTTCTTGACCTGCTGTTTACAAACAAAGAAGGGCTGGTGGGTGATGTTGTTGTCGGAGGCTGTCTGGGGTGTAGTGATCATGAGATAATCGAGTTCTCTCTAAACAATGTAAAAAGAAAAGCCAGGAACAGAACATCGATGCTGGACTTTCGGCGGGCAGATTTTGGATTATTATCCCTGGTCAGGAAAGTACCCTGGGAAATAGCTCTTAGTAGCAAAGGGGTCCAGGAAGTCTGGATACACTTCAAGAATGAAATCTTGAAGGCGCAGGAGCGGGCTGTCCCCATGTGTTGTAAGAAGAGTCACAGGAGCAGACGTCCAGCCTGGATGAGTAGGGAGCTTCTGAAGGAACTAAGTAAGAAAAAGAGGATGTATCATCGTTGGAAAGAAGGGGACGTAAGCCACGTCATGTTCAAAGATGTTGTTAAGTCGTGTAAGAGGAAAATCAGGGAAGCAAAAGGCCAGCTGGAGCTCAAATTGGCCACTTCTGTTAAGGATAATAAGAAGAGTTTTTATAAATATATCAATGGTAGAAAGAAGGGCAGCAGCGACCTCCACTCCTTGTTGGATGTGGAGGGAAATATAGTAACCAAAGATGCAGAGAAGGCTGAGGTACTTAATGCCTTCTTTGCCTCAGTTTTCAACAGCAAGGATGTCAGCTCGCTTGACAGTTG
This sequence comes from Dromococcyx pavoninus, assembly GCA_033558185.1. NCBI lineage: Eukaryota > Metazoa > Chordata > Aves > Cuculiformes > Neomorphidae > Dromococcyx > Dromococcyx pavoninus. Next base: position 329,207 of record JAUMJL010000054.1, read on the forward strand.
GCCCTCTGAAGTGGTTGATGGGGGCAGGGTGAAATATGTCCCTCCTGCAATCCATGAGGAGGAAGTTAGAGACCTGCTGAGCCACTTGGACCCTCATAAGTCTATGGGGCCGGATGGGATCCATCCTAGGGTGTTGAGAGAGCTGGCGGATGAGCTTGCTAAGCCGCTCTCCATCATCTTTCAGCAGTCTTGGCTCACTGGAGAGGTCCCGAAAGACTGGAAGTTGGCCAATGTGACGCCCATCCACAAGAAGGGCCGTAAGGGTGATCCAGGTAATTACAGACCTGTCAGCCTGACCTCGGTCCCAGGTAAAATCATGGAGCAGATAATCCTGGGTAAAATCATGTGGCACCTGCAGAACGGTCAAGAGATCAGGCCCAGCCAGCATGGGTTTAGGAGGGGTAGGTCCTGCCTGACCAACCTGATCTCCTTTTATGACCATGTGACTCGCCTGGTGGATGAGAGGAAGGCTGTGGATGTGGTATACCTGGACTTTAGCAAGGCCTTTGACACTGTCCCCCACAGTAGAATCCTAGAGAAGCTGGCAGCCCGTGGCTTAGATGGGAGCACTCTGTGTTGGGTTAGGAATTGGCTGGATGGCCGAGCCCAGAGAGTGGTGGTGAATGGTGTCTCATCCAGTTGGCGGCTGGTCACCAGTGGTGTCCCCCAGGGATCGTTGCCCAGGGAGGTGGTGGAGTCGCCGACCCTGGAGGTGTTTAAGGGGAGATTGGATGTGGCACTGAGTGCCATGGTTTAGATGATGGTTGGTGATAGTGTTGGGTTATAGGTTGGACTTGATGATCTCAGAGGTCCTTTCCAACCTTGTCATACTGTGATACTGTGATACTGTGTTGGGTCCGGTCCTATTTAATATCTTTATTGATGATCTGGATGAGGGGATTGAGTCCGTCATCAGCAAGTTTGCAGATGATACCAAGCTGGGAAGAAGGGTTGATCTGTTAGAGGGTAGGATGGCCCTGCAGAGGGACCTGGACAGATTGGAGAGATGGGCTGATTCTAATGGGATGATGTTCAATAAGTCCAAATGTCGGATACTTCATTTTGGACACAACAATCCCATGCAGAGCTACAGACTGCGGCTAAAGTGGCTGGAGAGTAGTCAGGCAGAAAAGGACCTGAGAGTGCTGATTGACAGGAAGCTCAACATGAGCCAGCAGTGTGCCCAGGTGGCCAAGAAGGCCAATGGCATTCTGGCCTGCATCAGGAATAGTGTAGTCAGCAGAACCAGAGAAGTTATTGTCCTCCTGTACTCGTCACTAGTCAGGCCTCATCTGGAATATTGTGTACAGTTCTGGGCCCCCCAGTTTGGGAAAGATGTTAGGATACTGGAATGTTAGAGGAGGGCAACGAAGATGGTGAAGGGGCTGGAGCATAAGCCCTACGAGGAGCGACTGAGGGAGTTGGGGCTGTTTAGTCTAAAGAAGAGGAGGCTCAGGGGAGACCTCATTGCTCTCTACAACTACCTAAAAGGAGGTTGTAGTCGGGCAGGGGTTGGTCTCTTGTCTCAGGTGACCAGTGACAGAACTAGAGGGCATGGACTCAAGCTTCGTCAGGGAAAGTTTAGGCTTGATGTGAGGAAGAAGTTCTTCACTGAAAGGGTGATCGGCCATTGGAATGCGCTGCCCAGGGAAGTAGTGGAGTCGCCGACCCTGGAGGTGTTTAAGGGGAGATTGGATGTGGCACTGAGTGTCATGGTTTAGATGATAGTTGGTATTAGTGTTGGGTTATAGGTTGGACTTGATGATCTCAGAGGTCCTTTCCAACCTTGTGATACTGTGATACTGTGATACATTTATGGAGGTCTGAGCATCACTCTGCATTTTGAAAAAAGTATAATTATCAAAGCGTTATAGCCCTTTCTCCGTATCTATATACAAGTGTTACTTATACAAGAATGCGAGGATTGCTGGGGTACAGAGCAGCTCCTATATGAGGAGAGATTAAATACTCTAGTGTGCTTCAGGTTGACTGAACAGAGATGTTCAGGCAGCAGGTTTCATACATGCACTTTTTCACTCGTAGCAGAATTAGCCTTGGAAGTCACTGGTATTTGTGGTGTCCAAAAGTATTGATGAGTTCAAATAGTGATTGCAAAACAGGTAAATGGAAAGACGTCTGTTGGAAGTTGTGGCTTAGAGAAGCCAAACCCCACAATCCCACAGCAGTGTAACTCCATTGACTAGCATGGACTAAAGTCGGATGTGACTTTCGCTCTCCCACCTCCACTCCCCAGGTCTGTTGTGCTGGCATCAGAACATCCTCTCCTTTGGAAATTATTTGTAACCTGAAACATTTACATGGAGACTAAAAAGGAGTCTTCTCATGTGTCAAAATGAGCTCCAGTGTCACCCACAATAAAATTTCAGTTGACACTATCTTTTGCATACTGGAATACTGCTCGTGTAACAAAGACACATCTATCTTACTTCTAGTAAATTTCTTGAGAGATTTATTAATTACTGCTGGCAGCACTTTCATCTGAGTTATATCTGTGAAGAAACATCTACAGGTTCCTCATATTCAGTGAAAGAAATGAGAGCCATCTAACATGTTTGTGAGCCTAAGAGAGATGCAACCAAAGAGTCAGAGACTGTAACTTGGTGTTTAGGGAAAGTGTTGTCATAGAACTTTCTAAAAGATGACACTGATGAACTAGCATGGTGTTTGGTATCCTGTCTTGGGCAGTGTTTTTTGATTCAGCAACAGATACTAGACCTGCATGGGTTGTTTCGTACAGATTAAAGATGTAAGTTGGAGGCAGTTTTCAGTTTGAGCATGAGGTGTCTTACAAGTGCGTAAAGGTTGACTTGTTGACAGTAACAGCTGAAAGGTTTTGGTATTTTCTGTCTCCTCTTTTAAACAATACCTTTATTAAAAACATTTTATATAGAATATAACATAAAAATCAGTTATAGCATTTGTCTCCAGTACTTACCAATGATGATTCTCCAAGAGAGACAGAGGAATATTTGGCCTCCTACTAGTGAGAATAAGGCTGCTTTCAGAACTTATTTTGTACTTCCTATCTTTTTCTCTCTTTTTCTTGTATTATTTTATTCATCAAATGAATGTTTTATGTGAATCCCAAAGCACTGATTAATTTGTATTTTGTATTGTCTCCGTGTCTGAAGTTTAGGGTGCTTGGGCTAAAGTTTGATGTACTAAGCATTCCCAGGAATAAACAAAAACAAAGCAAAACTCATGTAACAGTAACTGAGTAATAAGCTTCTACCTGGGAGGTAACTCAGCATGCATTGAAATTGAGAGTTTTCCAACTGAGAGTGTAAAAAACCCTAAACACAGCTTTGGTGCACAAATTAATATAAATTAATATGTTATTTTAATGAGATGATAAAAATTTGCATTAAGAAAGAGGGTTTGGTAAATCTGGAAATATTTTTTATGGAGGCTGTGTAAGAAATATTTATAGATGTAGTACAGAAAATGTGAGTGTGATAGACCACATTCAGAGCAAAAGAAAAAAGCATACCCAACCAATGCATATCAAAGAATTGTGAAACTCACTTTGAATGCTGTCAGTATTAGAAAATGCGATTTAATACTCTTAATAAACACTAAATTAACTTTTGCATTAGATATTGACATAGGAAATACATAAAAAAGTCTTTTATCTTCTCTGGAGGATCTCCTACAATGAACTATTAAGCAATTCTTAATATTTGTGATTTTTTTTTTTTTTGCTGTGGAAGTGTGCATAATTTGAATTTGTGTTAAAGGTTTGAAAGTTTATTCTGAACTATAAAACACACTCCAACAGATTAAAAATTAACGTTAAATAGATTTCAGTTACCTATTGATGGCTGAGGAGGAAAATGGGTTTTTCTCTTTTCCAGTATTGTATTCAGGTTGAAAATTGTCCTCAGAAGTTAACGACAGTAGTGGGATTGTACCAAAATGTTTACTAAGCTAACTTCTCTCTAGCTCCATAAACTATAATATTATACACCCAAAGGATATTGGAAATTTAAAGAATGGTATGAAGGCACAGCACAGAAAAGGGACACTGTCCAGGCCACGTTGTTGGAGAGAAAATAGAGTTGATGTTTTCCAATATTATGCCTGAGATAAGGAAGAAAACCATCTAGAGTTCCTCTGAAATCTATACGGAGATGTTGCCAGTGGTGGTTCCAGCCTGCACCTTTGGAAAGATACTGGATCTGTAACATGAAGAATCACCATTAAAGCTGGAAAATATTGTCAACTGGACAAATTTTCCTCTCCTTGTTGTAATTTCATGGAGATGATGTTTCAGTGGCGTGTTGAATAATCATCCAAAATCATAGGCTCTTGTCCAACCAAAAGGAGACCTTACACTGTCAAGCTACAGAGATTCAAAGCCTGCATATTTTACAAGCTGCTAGATGACTATTTGTTAATAAAGTCATCAAAATGCTGTTATTGTTATTTGTAGAGGCCACATATTGTGCTACTTTGTGCCAACCAGCTGCTGTTAGAGTGGTACAATTTTCAGAAAGATTATGCCCTGAAGGTACATTTAACAGCAATGCAGTTTATTAGATCCCCTACAAGTAATACAGGCAAGAACAAAATAAAGGCAAATAGAGCAGGATGTGACTGCTGTGTAGAAAGTGCTCCGCAGAACAAGGGCTAACACAATGCCAAAATGCCAGCCCTTCCCAAGGCAAACTTTATTATTGCAAGTAATCTCTCCCAGGGAGCAGAATGGCAAGTAGTACTGAGCCCAGTGAGGATGAGAGTCTCACTGGTGCTCTGCAGGATCGGGCTTCAGGCTTATAAGAGTATTGTAAGTGTCTCAGATGTCTGCTGAGGACTACTGTCACATTGCTGAACAGGGTGCTGTTGCTGGGAAGCTGGGGTGAAGGGGATGAAATCCTCCCATTTAATAAGCTTGTTTGGCATCAGCAATTATCAGCTGTGTGTGAAGTATTTCCTCTATTCCAGCAGCTGAGGTGGTGTTTTCCTGGCTTGCTGGGGTGCAAGGTTGCTGTCTCTAGCCAGTTAGTACTGAGATGCTGCTGACTGAATGATAACTATGGCAGAGAGAAAGGGTTATTCCTAAAGTGCTCCTGAGAGTCTCATTGATTTATTTATTTGTTTCCCCCCCTCACTGCTCGCTGGTAGGAGGCTTATAATAGTGCAGCACCAACAATCACTCTAGGTGAAGCAGCATTAGCCCTGATGCTAACCTTCCAAAAGGTTCAGATTTATGAATTCAATTATGGGAGTTTACAGCCTGTTTAGCTTTGTTGTTGCTGTTATTATTGTTATTTATTCCTGTCTGTGTTCTGCTGCACTCCAACCCACTCCAGGACAATTAGGGAGATTCGTTTTAATAACCTTTAGGCTGAACAAGATGATAACAGGACTACAACAGAAATCTTTCATTCTGTCCCTTTCCGTCTGACAGCTGTTGGTGTCACCATATGGGCCCTGCATGTCTTGGTATCTTTATTTCTTCATGGCTTTGACTGCATTTTATAACTTTTTCTCTTTATTCTTTTTTCCAAATAATTCTGACATTAAATAGTAAAGAAAGCACTTGTTTTATGTAATTGTTATCTTGACATTATAAAACAGATCTTATTAGAAACAAGATAAAAAACTCTACACTTATTCTTTTAAAGTACAGCAGTTTCTTTTCTCCATTCAAACTAATAATTTGATGGCTTAGGGCTGACTCATGGTTTTCATATGCTTGGGATTGACAAGAAAGACTATGTCTGCACAAAGGGCAGAGAAACAGATAATCAGATTTGTGATGTGTGCAGAAAAAGTCTGTAACATTTAAGATCTTTAGCAAAATACCCCAGGAGTCCAAGCAAGTTACAGTAAGCAAATTATCTCAGAACAAATTATCCAATATCTAACTGAATTTCCTGCTGTGTCTTCCATCAATCTTATGTGCTGAAGACTACCTGTAATGTCTACTGTGCTTGATAACAATTACAGCTGGTGATTAATTGCCTGACATAAAGCAGCTGAAAGAATATATACAGACGTGTATGACAGACAGTATTACTAAGTTTTTCTTGTTGCAGTTCTGAATGTTTACCACAGTCATGTAAACTATTAGTGCTCAAATCAAAAAACATTTTTAATCTGTCAGGAAAGCCACATTAAGGACATTTAAGTAATGACAACCTACTGATAAGGAAGAAAAGAGCTGGGTTTTTTTTAAGTTTTTCATATATTTTGTTTCTAAATTGCCTCTCTGATGTTTTCTGACTCACTGAGATCTGTTCTTGATGCCATCCTCTATACTCATACTCTATAGCTACCTAATGAAATTCACCTGTGTATTCAGTACCAATTTTATGAATCAGTTCAGAGAAAACTAGGACTGCACCCAAGTTTCTCCCAAATTAAAAACAGTGGGTTGAAATGAAAGGTTGGAGATACATTGTCCTTCACTATTTTTTCATCCTGTTTTATTTCAAATAAGAAAATAATAAGTCCAAAGAACAAACTGGCTGAATCTTTTCTGGTTTTCCTTCCATTTTCATACAACCCTGTGAGTTATGAAGCATCTGATGAGACTTTATTTTCTTCTGAGATCTCCTTGATGAAACCATGCAACTTGGATACGTCAGATCAATATGCTGACTAACATGAGACAAGACTTAGTAACACAGTTAATTGTGTACTAATGTGCCTGAAGAACGCTGAGATTGAAGGTGATTCACCTATTGTAATCCTGGAGAGTTAGCAGCTAGGATGTAACCGTCTGCTTCTTTTTGTATAGAGATGTGCAAATGTTCAGAGGGTTTCTTGGGCAAAGCTTTTCTTTAGTTTTATGAAACTGAACTGTTAACGGATAAAACAATAAAAGGAGAGAAAAGCAATTTAGGACAGGCAAAATACCACATACCATTTTTCTGAAAAGAGATGCAGAGTTCATAGAAGAACTATAATAACTTTTAGCTGTTTTGGTAAATAAAACAAGAGGGAATGGAACCAAAAAATGGTTTAGAATGTTTCACTAAATAAGCAGAGGAAGGATTATGGGAGTGTATATAGTCATAAGTTGTGTCCTCTCTTCAACCTGGGTTTCCCTAATTGTCTATGTGACGGTCAAGAGTTGACATGGACATTTGTTAGTTCTGAGCAAAGATCCTCCAGCAAAATTAACATACTGTAAGTAAGTAAGTTCTTCATCTTCCTGGAGAAATAAACTCAATTTAGAGATGAGCAAAGCCCTTTCTTTTTATGTGGTTTAATGCAGGGACTGCTGAGGCTGGTGAAGTTCATTCCATCATTTCACCTTGCAGGCTATTCTGTTGTCAATATTTATTTAGCTTCACTTTCAAATGAATGCTTTGCAATAGCTCTCTGAACCAGAATGAAAACAATCTTCTCACAGATTTCTGGGAACACTCTTTTTACATATGGTAATCAGCTTGCACCAATTATTTGAAATTGTTCCTATTTTCAGAACCAGTATAGTTAAACCAGCGTGATTACCATGACAATCACGAGTGCTAATACGCAATGACTTCTGCATACAAATCCTTGCACTGTAAATCAGCTGTAGATCAAGTTTATCTGATAGAATATGTTTTCAGTCCAAGATAGTACACATTCAAATGCAAGTTTGCATTTAATTTACAATCAGTTCCCAGACCTTGGGAGATTCAGCTGCAAGTCTGTTACCTCTGCTACATCTCTGTTGCAGGTTTTTGTTGTTTTTTTTTTATTCTTGAAGAACAATTTAGGTGAAACACTTTTAAAAATATTTAAAACATATTCCTAGGCAGTTGTTAGAAACAAAAATTATGTTTGCAAACCAGTACCAGTTGCATAAGGTGGCTTGAATAATTGGCATTATTCTTTGCAAGGCAGCATTTCCTTAAGATATTTCTTCATTTTTAAGCCTGACTTATCTTGAGATGATGGCAGCTGATGTGATAGGATTAAGAAGGATTAGTTAAGACAGTCTAACATCTGAACAAATCTTTTACAGGGAGCCTGGCCCCTGCGTGCTGGTATTGCACAAGCCATCTTCTTACATGTTATGTTTTGGTATTTCACTTTTGTTACCTTTCTGATAAATATAACAATATAAGACAAGCTAGGTATTATTTGTTGCTTCTTCTGTGAACTGGTCTTCACAAGGTTTCAGCTGAAATGTGTTCATCCTGCCAGTAGGGAAGCAGGTCTTTTTTCTGTGTGTGGGAGATTACAGTTTCACTCTGCTGCCTTCCAGAAATAGCAGGGAAATTCGTCAAGGTTTTCTGTGCACTCTCTTCTTTGCTCCTACATGCAAACCCATGCAGTCTTCTAAGGATATTGAGCAATGCCAAAAACAACAGGGTGAGGTAATGGTCTGTGATGCCAGAGGGAGGCAGGACTGACCCTGCAACTTCTTATGGCAGCGCACGGTCTGCTTGTTACATGATAGACCTGTAAGCCTATCCCAGTCACGATCCAATATGTGTGGCCAAATACCATGCCATGCATAGGGTACCTGATGACACACAGGTTCTGCCAGTTGTAAAGGATATTGAGATGTCTGCTGTCTTATAGCAGAAATGACTGAAAACAGAGCATGCTTGATCCTAGGTGCATGGCACAGAGGACTCTGAATGGAGAGAGCGAAGGCCCTAAAAATATGAAGATGATATCTGCTATTGGAAAATATCTCCTCACAGGACTATGTGAAATTCTGCAAGTGGGAGATCTAGATTAAAACACAAAAATACCTGTTGCAGAAAATTAAGTCTATGTCAAAGATAAGCTAGAAAATACTATGCTCTTGTGTGTAGTACAAGATGATATTTTCTGTGGGTTTATTTTCAAATGTATTTTACTGCAAATTTTTAATTTTTTTAAATTTGGATTAGCTAAATGATGAAGCAATAGCATATTAACAGTATTAGACTGGCTTACTTATTTTCTGCTGAGTTCTACTTATATTCTCCCCTGGTGGACTTTGTTTGAATTTTGTACAGGGAGTTGTGCTTAATTGTCAAGTGAAATCTAAATCAAAATAATCATCAGGCTTTTTTATACCTAGTTACCTGGGTTACACAGAATCTAATTTCAGTAAGAGGAAGACACTAAACCTTGGGGGCCTTTTGTGGTCTGTGGACTTCCTCGATATCTACATGTTGAATGCATTCCTCTCCCCCACACGTATGTTAAAATATGTAGAGACATGGAGCATTGACCCAGCCCTATGATTTCTCTGTAAGTACTGTGCAGGGTGAATTTACACCAACTGAAGGTAAAGCGAGGTTAGGAACAAGCAAATAATAATTTTCTTGCTGTCCCTAAGCTCATAGACTTCATTAATGTAATGCAGTGAGGGAGCAGGACCTTATCTTCTAGGAACCTAAATTTAAGTGGGGGCATCACATGAAGGTGTCACTGGACGTGGAGCAAAAGGCAGATTGAATGTTTGAGCACTTCAGGGATGTCTGAAGTTAAGGTCAGAGTTAAGGTCAGACTGGCCACTTAGATAAGAGGTCAGTGTTTCTCCACCCTAATCATTAGCATAGGCAGTTAAAATGGAGCTTCACAATATATCAGAGAGATAAGGGAGAACAAGAGGAGAATAAGGAACACAAATCATCACCTGTCACCTAACTCTTGGTGAGGTGAGAATCATATGTACTTTTGTGACATCAGCATGGTCTGAGGCATGAAGATGTAAGGTGCCTAGGACATGGCCCCTAATATTTTACTGTGACATCTTAGCATTTGCATTGCTTTCTGAAATGTATTTATGTATTTTTTAAAGTTATCATTAAAGCATGCAAATTTTATGTAGATTTAACTATAAAGCATGTTGTAATATATTATTTGAATTACGATAATAGCAGATGTTTTCCATGCTGTGGTGGCAGTGCAGATTTTATATCCTTAACACATACGAAGGCGGCCATAAATATTTGTACAGCTATACTGCCATTCATATTCAGCTGAATCCAAAGACTAAATTTACTCCTCATTATCCATGAAGACTATACTTATAATAGTTCGCAGCTAAATTAGTGGTCCAAACAAAAGCCATATGCAGTGTTGAGTTGTTTGTTGGGTTGTGGATTACTTCAGAAAAAATTTATAAATGACAACTCATTTATCCAACTGCAAATGACAACTGCAGACTTACCAACTTACTTCTAAAATATTTATCAAATATACCTGTGGCTAAAGTACATTCTTAAAGACCCAACTCTTCCTGTAATTATGGGATTTATACTTCTATTTGAGGCTTGATATTTCAATTCTGCTAAATTTGCCCATGGTTTCCCTTTGCCACTCTTCCCCACAATATCTGGGCAATTTTCAGAGAACAAGTGATAAATTTCTGAAAACAGGGACATTTGCTGGTCACTGCATTACAAATAAGACCTTGTTTTACTTTAAATTACTCCTGACCAGCCTTTTAAATGAAATTCCTAAATCCTCAAGGATTCATACACTGCAGGCTCACAGCCATTGACTAGGAGGGCTGATTGAATTTTCTGTCCCTGTTTGACTCAGGAAGTTTGTTTCTCTTTTGCAGGTAGGGTTAAATGTTTGCAAAGTGAAATGATGCTGTTGCCGTTTGATATATTTTTAAAAGATTTTCCGATAAAGAGATTATGAATAAGCTTACTGATGGTAAGACTCTAGATGTGTCTAACTTCTCTGTTAGTTCTATTTGTCAACGGCTATAAAGTTTGTCTTGACCTCTCAATGCTTTCATTTTAGGTTTAGCATGAACCCTGATAAGCCTCATTGATTTTATGTTTTCAGTTGCAACAGTCTAAGATGGCACCAAAAAAACCCCTCTGAGTGAAGTTTGTGAGAATGTTATCCCATAACAAATCACACACAGAATGAAGAAATATACGTAAATAACCAAGACACTAGTAATAAAAATACTACTGCCAGAATACTGTTTTCAAATGTTTGTGGGCAAGCTGGGAGGTAAAGGAAATAGATCTCAAATGCCAAGTGTTTTTTTTCGTATAAATATTTTTTTACAGAATAAAAAATAATGAAAAACAAGCAAACAAACCCCTGTATTGAGTAAGGCTAAGGTTAGCTTCAAAAAAGACTATTTAGAAATCAGAAAGGAAAGAAAACCTATCTGGAAAAGCTGTGTTGTAAAGAAGATGCATTTTTTAGTAGAATATCCTGGGTAAATTCATACTTGTGTGTGGTTTTAAGGTAGAATGTAGAAAAGAAACCTGCAGCACCAGGAAGCTATAAAGCTTTCTTATTCATATTGTAGTTGTGTTAACAGTCTGAGTCAGAGGTGGTTGCAAACCTGAAATTTAAGGCTACTGCCTGTCTTGAAGAGTTCTGGCAGGTTGGAAATCATCTTAAGATAAGATAAAAGACATGGTCTTTTATCGAATGTTTCCAGCTTCGGGAATTCATTTTGAATACTTCATATGAATAATAAGACTAACACAACTAAAGAGAAGGTGCAGGATCTCTTTGGGATCTCTTTGCTTTCTCAGTACAACCACGTTACACACGTATACTGTCTCAGGAACAACTGTGTATTATGTAAACTGTATTTGTTAAAAGTAGATCAACAAGTCAGTGTAGAACTGCTCCCCACTGACCATGAAAATTGTTAAGTTTCATCTAGCTAAGAAAGGATGTCTGCTTCCTAGACAAAGTCATTTCTTGTTTGCATGAGGCATTGTTTTTAACTGCTTAATCTTCAGGTGTCTCTAGGGAGGCAAAATGATGTTCTGCATCAATAACCCTTCATATTAAATATCTATCAAGAATGGTTCTCTGTTCCTGAGGTGTTTGTTTCTGCTGCAGATATTCTTGAGCTTTTTTGTCCTTTACTCATATCTCAAGGTTCTTCAACAGTCTCTCTGCTGTTTGACTCAGGAAGTTTTTTGCCCAGGTTTAGCTGTTATTGTTGACATTTCCAAAACTGTGTTTATGTAATAGGGCTTTCATGGAGAGGTGAGTGGAGATGGTGCTTGACTTCACCTTGTCCTCTGATAATAGGCTCAGGTTTGGTGGATGTGTGGTGGGACTGTGCTATAAATTAAAGAGCTGTATTCCTGCATGGTTTTTTTCAGGAGGCATAGTGAGGTACTTAGTGGCACAAAGCAGAGGCGCAGCTGTGACCAACCACTTATATTTGGGGAACACGATGGCAAACAGGGGTTGCTCAAAGAGCAGTAAGCTTAAGTGCAGAATAGAAGGCTTGCTAGAGAACCAGGAATATCCATCTGAAGTTCCTCCTATTGCTCTTGGACATGCTTATAGTTCCACTTGGGGAACTTCAGAGGCTAGACAGCAGGAGAAACAAAAGAGGTCAGTTGCCAAGATACTTTGAGAGGCATTTCACTGGGAAATCACATGCAAAACCCATATATCTGAAGCAGTTTCTGAAGACCTGCAGTTCTAGGAAAAAGCCAGATGCTTTCCTGTATCTGTAGAAAAGCTACCATGACATATCTTCATCTCTTAAGATAGCTACATTCTAGTCAGCTTCCATTTTAAGAGAACTTGCCTCCACAGTTTTGTTCTGTTCTGTTCATATGACAGCTTATGTGAATGAATCAGAGAATCATAGCATGGTTTGGATTGGAAAGGAAATTAAAATCATCTAGTTCCGACACCCTTGCCGTAGGCAAGGACACCTTCCACTAAATCAGGTCACCCAAAGCCTCATCCAGCCTGGCCTTGAACACTTCCAGAGATGGGGCAGCCATAACTTCTCTGGACAACCTGTTCCAGTTCCTCTCCAACCTCATAATTAAAAAATTCTTCGTAATATCTAATCTAGATATTCCTTCTTTCAGCTTAAAATCATTACCCCTCATCCTATCCCTACAATTCCTGAGAAAGAGCCCCTCCCCAACCTTTCCTGTAGGCTCCCTTTAAGTAGAAGGCTGGAAGGCTCCTATAAGGTCTTCTTGAACCCTTCTCTTCCCTAGACTAAACAAGCCCAATCCTCTCAGCCTGTCCTTGTATGTGAGATCCTTCAGCCCCCTGATCGTCTTTGTGGCCCTCCTCTGGACTTAGCTAACAGATACATGTTCTTCTTGTGTTGAGGACTCCAAAATTGCATGCAGTACTCCAGGTCACACTTCTTTTGATGCAGCCTAGGATACGGTTGGCTTTCTGAGCTACAAGCAGACTTTTGGCTCATGTTGAGCTTCTTATCCATCAGCATCCTCCAGTCCTTCTCTTCAGGGCTACTCCCAATCCATTCTCCACCCAGCCTGTATTTGTACTTGGGATTGCCGTGAACCAGGTGCAGGACCTTGCACTTTGCCTCGTTGAACTTCATGAGGTTTGCACAGGTCCAGCTCTCAAGCCTGCCAAAGCCTTCTGGATGACATTCCTTCCCTCCAGCGTGTCGACCACACCACACAGTTTGGTGCTCAGGGTGCCCTCAATCCAACTGTCTGTATCTCCAACAAAAATGTTAAACACCAATCCAAATACTGACCATTGTGGAGCGCCATTCATTACCAGCCACCACTTGGACATTGAACAGTTGACCACAACTCTCTGAGTGCATACCTCCAGCCAGTTCCTTATCCACCAAATAGTCCATTCATCAGGTCTGTGTGTCTCAAATTTAGAGACATGAATATCATGCAGTACAGCACTGCAGGTCTAGGTAGAATGAATGAATGCACAGCATTGCACCGGTTCAGGTAGACAGTTACTCTTACCTTATCCACCAATACTGTAGTTCCATAGAGAAAGCTACCAAGATCATCAGGCACAATTCACCTCTAGTGAAGCCATGCTGGCTGACACAAATCATCTTCTTATTTTCCATGTGCCTCAGCAGAGTCTCCAGGAAGATCTGCTCAATGATCTTGCCAGGCACAGAGGTGAGACTGAACTGACCTGTAAGTCCCTGGGTCTTCCCTTTTTAGATATGGGAGTTCCAATCAGTGGAAACTTCACTGGACTTCCATGACTTCTCAAATATGATGGATAACGGCTTAGCAACTTCACTCACCTATTCCCTCAGGACCCATGGATGCATCTCATCAGGTTCCATGGACTTGTGAAAGGTCAGGTTTCTTAAATGATCTTGCACCTGATCTTCTCTTACAGTGGGCATTTCTTCATTCTCCCAGTCCCTGCCTTTGCCTTCACCTTCTGCAACTTGGGCAGTGTGGCTTGAGCCCCGGCTGGTGAAGACAAGCAAAGAAGTCACTGAGTACCTCAGCCTTGTCTATATCCTGGGTAACCAGGTTTCCTGTTTCCTTCCGGAGAAGGCCCACATTCTCCCTAGTCTTCCTTTTATCACTGAGGTACCTATAGAAGCTTTTCTTGCTGCCGTTCGACATTCTTGGCCAGATTTAATTATATAAGGGCTTTAACTTTCCTAACCTGATCCATGGCTACTCGGACAATTTCACTGCATTCCTCCCAGGTTACCTGCCCTTTCTTCCACCCTATGTAGGCTTCCTTTTTGTGTTTAAGTTTGTCCAAGAGTTCCTTGTTCACCCATGTAGGCCTCCTGGGGAGATTTTGTCTGACTTCCTCTTTGCTGGGATGCATCGCTCCTGAGATTGGAGGAAGTGATCCTTGAACATTAACCAACTTCCTTGGGTCCCTTTCCTCTCCAGGGCTTTACTCCATGGTAGTCTACTAAGCAGGTCCCTGAAAAGGCCAAGGCCTGCTCTCCTGAAGTCCAGGGTAGTGAGTTGCCTGTGCACTCTCCTTGCTGCCCTAAGGATCTTGAATACCACCATTTCATGGTCACTGCAGCCAAGGTTTCACTTGAGCTTCACATTCCCCACCAGCTCTCCCTTAGTGAGAACAAGGTTCAGCATAGCACCTTTCCTTGTTGGATCTTCTATCACTTTGAAAAAGGAAATTATTATCGACATGCTACAAAATCCTCCTGGATTGCTTATGCCTTGCTGTGTTTTCCCTCCAACAGATATTGGGGTGCTAGAAGTCCCTCAGGAGGACGAGGGCTTGAGAATGTGAGGTTGCACCTGTCTATAGAGGGCCTCATTCACTCACTCCTCCTGGTCTTGTGGCCTGTAGCAGAGTGTTACTATAATGTCATCTGTCTCTTTCCTCCTTTTAATCCTGACCCATAAACTCTCTGTCAGCTCCTTATCCATCCCCAGGGGGAGCTCCATGCACTCCAGCTGGTCATTGACATAGAGGGCAACACCCCCTCCTTGTCTCCCATGTCTGTCCTTCCTAAAGAGCCTATATCTCTCCATTCCAACACCTCCATGATAGGATCTATCCCATCATGTCTCTGTGATGCCAGTGAGACCATAGCCCTGCAGGCATGTGCACATCTCTAACATCCTCTTGTTTATTTGCCATGCTACATACGTTTACATAGAGGCACTTAAATTGGGCCCCCAATAAAGCCAATTTCCTGGCTGAAAATCTTTTGTGTTGTTTTTTACTTTCCTTCCATCTCCCTGCAATGACACCACCACTTTTCTCATTATTTCTCTTTCTGTCTTGAAAGGATATTTGTTTTCAATTCTCTGCCTGTAAAAACTGACTTTGTTCTATTTTTATCAAGAAAGTCTAATAAAGATGTGCTAGGACTACCACAGCAAATGCAGATTATCATTAGCTATAATGACAACTTCAAGGCATTCATATCCATTAAACACTAAAAGAATAAAATAAAAAATTGTTTTAACGCATAAAAAAACCAGCATAAAAATAGTTTTTCATTTTGCTTGTAACACCTTTGATGTCATCAACATTCATGGAAAGATACTGACTTGGATCCATTAGATTGTTATCAAATATTCTAGTTAATTAAGGGGATCCAAGATTTCATTTCTCACTCATCCCAAACAATCAAAAAGGGAAATGTAGCAGAGGTGGGAGGAACAGGATTAAAACACATACATATTTTCCTTTAAGTCTGTAGTCAAATGTGAGGATTTAATCATGACAGGTTGGACTGGAATATCAATGAAAGAAGCACTTTTTGTTTAGCTCCTTTAACGATCTTCATTGCTCATCAACTGAAATTCCAACATAGGGAATTTGTTATTACGAAAGAAACCTATTCAGATAGATCATCTACAACAATATATGTCACAATAAGTAGTAACAGTATAATGTCAGATGGTCAGGAATGTACCAACTTATTAGAATGACAGAAGAAAAATGCTGGAGGGAATGATGTATGGTTCACAGGCGAGAGATAAAACTGGGACACTGGAGGTACTTCTTATGCATCCCAGGGAAAAGAATACCTCTATTTAACAGTCAGATGCTCTACAATGCTTTACATCTTTATTACATTTGCACCCCTCAATGCCTTGTTACTTACTTCATTATAAATAATTAGACAAGCAACACTAATGAAGAGTTAAATAAATTGATTATGTGTAGAAAGATTTCATGCTATTGGATGAAAAATTGTTCACAAACAAAATAGTGATGAACTGGTTGGCTGCAAACTTCATGATCTAGTCATATTGCCCCTAAAACATTGGAGAGCATCGTTTGTGGAAGAAAAATTGGGAGTTCTGCTTCTGTGCCTGAACCTTCTGTATCTTGTGGGGTTTAGATGCTATTTCTCCCACTTTTTTGGCATGGAAATAGTTTCCAGTGATTCTCATGAATGTGAAGTTAGTTGGAAACTTTAAATTATATGTGGGTTTTTTTTAAACAAGTGAATGAAAAGTATTTTTTCTTTCTTTGGAGGCCGGTGCAAATATCTCGTGTAATTCCAGTCAGTGTAGGTCTCTTACTAAGCATTGAGGTATTGTTTTGCAGAGACATTTGAGAGGGGAAAGGCAGTATTTATTTAAGTTTTCATTGGTTGTTCTACAACTACTGTTTAGGTGCCATTCAATATATCTATTCACAAAACCAGTTTATGCTATTTTACACTCATTCAGGTCTATAGAATCCATTTGTACCTTATTGTGAGAAGAACATTCCAGTTGAAGAAGAATATGAAGACTTCTCTGTCACACTTTGGGAATAGCGCAAGGCACATGCATAGAATGGCTTCAGTGGCAAAAGATGTAATTTCATTCAACTATTTCCTTAGGGAGACACCTAAAAAGTTACATGTATGAACATGCACACACAAAGGTAGTTCAATCATGTTTGTATTGCATACTTGCATGAAAAGAAATAATTTGCATGAGGTTTATCATTCCTAGGGCTGTGGCCTTGAATCTTTGCTGTGCATCAGCCTTTCTTCATACAAAACCCACCACAAACAAGGAAGCTGAGAACACAACATTAACTTACCTTATCAGTGTTCCACTTGCATTGCAAAGCACTGTGAAGTTTGAGACCTTGTGGTGCTGAATGAAGTACAGGTGCATGAAAAATAACAGTCTTACATTCTAATTAGCAGAAGTTATCAGCGGTGAGGATGACAAGAAAAGGATGAAAGAGCAACACATGTAAAGGATGCTGTGCTGAGCAGCTGAGTGGTTCTATAACACTTCAAGGTCTGTGGGGAAGTTTTGCAGTTGACTGCTGTTTGATTGATACTAATAAGTTTTACAGCAAAACAACTTCAAGAAACAATCCTGGAACAAACTGAAGAAAGAAGAGCTAATAGGTAGAGGGCAATTATCCACAACAAAGGAATCTTTTATTATGCTAATGTTTCCTTGAAAAATGAATATGGTAAATAAGCTATTGGTTGAAAAATAGTGACAGAATACAATGAATGCTCAGACTAAGCACATATAGGATGCAAGCAGCCCTTAACAGATTTACGTGTTGAGTCTTCAGATCTTCAATGTGACCTGGCAGGTAAGACCCCTAAAAAAATCGTTAGTACCCCTGGTAAAGTAGCTGAAGAACATAAACGAATACGGAAAAATATCTTCCTAGTTAAGCAAATTATAGACAAATCCTTCTGGTATTCTTTCAAGCTGAGGGCTTCACAGTGCAGTCAGTAACAGATGTTCTTGATATGTAGATTTGACAGTCAACATTACAGGACTGCAGATCACTCCACACCAATCCATCTGTTGACATAAGTATTTGTGCTTCCAGGGGTGTATTGCCTCTGCTATAAGTGACTTCAGGAAATTTAAAACTTCTTTTTGAGCCAAACCTAAATCAGAGGGTGGATCAGACCTCCCTGAAAGACTGAAAAGAAGGAAAAGATCCTTTGCTTATCTTTCTTGTGTGATTTTAAGAATGATTACTTGCCATCAAAGACTGTACACATCAATAAGTATTTTTTGTATTGAAGGATGATGTGATTCTTGTGTCCAGTTCTGGAAGCAAGAAGAGACAAACTATGAGAACTGTGTGAACAGGGACCTCTGTGCTAAATAATCTACTGAATGAATAGGACTGAAAAAGAAGCAGTAGAAGTTGCCTTAAGAAGTTGACAGTGCCTGAGGAAGGAGTTTGGAGCCTTACTTATGGGATGAACACAATCTCTCTGGCTTTCTCACAAACAGAAGAATGGCCCAAATTGCAATAAGGACAATTCTAATTTCATTTTTTATATTAGACTTTCAAAGTATTCATGGTGAAATACTACCTCAAGTACTCAAGTGTGTAGGATGTTAAAGACAGATTATTTATGGCCTTTCTTTTGATATGTTTCAAGAAGCACTTAGATTATCATTCCTCTGTGTTTAACACATGGAAGTATCTGCTAAATTTTATCCTATGTTCTAACATCTATATGTAGTAATAAAACTTCCATTGATTTCTATGGAAGCAATGAAATCATGTTTTGAGGAAATCTCTGTTTTAGAATCATATTCATGCAGATTAAAATCTTAAACTCCCAATGATTCATTTAAATCTTCTCAAAAGCTTTTGAGATTTTCAAACTCCTAACATGCACATATGCTTTTGGAGGTGAGCCAAATGCTCTAACTTTTTGAATATTTAGAGCAATCTTACATTTGAACTATAGAAAATTTTGACATTTAATTAAGGAAAAATATAAAGAGGGTACAGCAAATACAAACAAAAGAAGGAGTGTCAGATGTCTCATGCAGTGTGAAATGCATGTATGTGGCTAGAATTTTGTGCTGAAAACATTTGACAAAACCACTGTGGAAATATCTGTCAGTGACTTTATGCTCTTCCAGCCTCTTGGAGTCACACAAAGAGCACTGTCATTTACCAGAAATGTCACACTTGCTATTCGCCAAGTACTATGTTACTGTCAAATTTAGCTCAGTTTGGTTTATTTATTTTTCTGAGGAAGCCTGGAAAAATCTTCTAGTGGGAATGTATGAGTATGGATAAGTATCAGTATTTTTAAGTTCAGCCATTTTGAAGTTAAGTGGAAATTTATACAGTGCGCCAGCATCTTAATTATTGTAATGTGGGTTGGGGCAGTTGCTGACCTCTGCCAGGTGAAAATTTTTATCTATTTGTCACTCAAAAGACAAGGTAAATCAGTATTTCACAATAAATGCCAGCTGTCTTTTCAAGACAGTCCTCAAAGCACTTGAAAGAACAGAGTAAGTTAAGCTCTATATAAGATGAAAAAAGATAGATCCCACAGAATGTGGAAAAAAAAAATTGTAGTTTTTATGTAAATCATTACCTTGTTAAAAGACAAGGTAAATCAGTTTCGTTCTACTCATCTGTAAGTATCCTCTTTGGAAATTATGGTTTCCCCCTGCTTGAGAGACATTTTAACCTTGTCTATGTTTTTTGGATCTTTTACTATTTTTTATAGGTGTATTTCCAGATTTATGTGCCACATACCACTTACTTTCTCAGCCCTAGAACTGGTAAATAAAATACAAGCTGAGTCATCATTTCCCCAGGGCCTTAAACAGCTGAAAAAAAATGCTTGACCCTTGATTTTTGGTCTTTTCTTTCAAAAGGGTGTGAGAATATTTGAAAAAAAACAGGCTGCCTTCTAACTGGTTTACTGCTTCCTTCCAATATAATGAAGGAATCTGTTTCCAGTGCCTCTTACCTGCTGAAAAGTCCTCCCAGCTGTCTTCCAACTGGGAGTCCCACTGGGTACCTCTGCTCCCCAGTGACAATCAGGCACTGCTGAACACCCCAGGGCCCATGCTGTTGAGCAAGACACGGCTTGTCGATATGCTAGAGCAGCTCGTAGATGGGTGACTCACAGATGACAACCTGAAGGTGCAGCTGGCAAAGATTCTTGATCAGGTTCTTTTTGTCTTTGTGCCTGTGGATGGCTTTACTCATCTCAATGCAAGTTGTCCTGCTTTTTCTCATGAAGAAAGTTCTGTCACTTCTCCGCTTGTTACTGTTCTTCTTTTCTCTCACTCTTTTCTTCATTCTGAAACCTGTGGTTTTTATACTGTTTTCCAGCTTTTTTCTTCTTTTTCCTATTTTGTCTTTCTGGAAAACCTATTCTTAGATTCTCGGTTGTTTGTTCCTCTCTTCCTCCATGCCATAATGACCCTTTCTGAACTAAAAAAAAGCCACTATTTATTTTATGTTTCCCTTTTCTCTCTCACACGCACATTTCCCTGGGTACCTATTGCTTCTGTCCAGGATTTTATGCCTGCAGAACTAACTTAATGTTCCGGTCCAGAATAGAGAGCATTTAGTGACCTTGCATGTTGCTGGGCAAAGCAGGATGGCAGATGCTGGTGTAAGATGTCAGCAAAAGCTACTGAATGCCATAACTTGTTTAGTCACCTCAGGCAAGCCATTTCTCTTCTTTGTTTCATCTCCAAAATGGCTCTAATGATACTTACTGCCTTTGTGATTTATGGATGGAAAACTCTATCCTCAATCTGGTTGTTTGTCATCGTTATGGTTGTTGATAATTCTTCAGCCTAATTTGACCCTATAGCTCCTTCCAGATAAATTTTTGAGTGTCTCAAGTTCCTAAAAATACATACAAATTTAGAAATAAAGAGCAATTTGTTGTTATGAGGCCTATCTTTCACAATACAAGTCTAAAGAGTTAAAGGAAGGACGAAATTTCTAAGACTTTGCTTTTAAGTTAATATTCAGAGGTCAGCTGTGAAACCTGCTGGTTGGTCAGACAAGTTTTTATTCTGAGAATGCTTTTTCAAAGTAGTTAAGAAACAACGAAACTTATGAGTTATGAGGATATTTGGAATAATAATGCCGACTGAATTCTCTCTGGTATAGTGGTAGGTTGATTCTCTTTCTAATCTGATGAGATAGAGAGCTGTACCAGAGAGGAATGACCTGGTTTCGGAGTCCAACTGACAAACATTTTTTAAGAGAAAGGAGATCCTGCATTAAAATGCACTGAAGAACTGAGGGTGTAATTTGTACAGCAAAGGCTGATACGCTAAGAAATGGTTTCAATATACTGAGAATTGGGCATTTTCTTTTTAAAAAATGTCTATGGCAAAACAACTAAAAGCAGACCAGATACTGCTTAGTGTGGTCCTTCTTCTTTTCTTTCATTTTGTTTTATTTATCCCTGCTTTCCCAGGCAGCACCGCTTTTACTCTTGTTTCCTGGCTGGCTACTTGGGAAAATAGAGTGAGGTCCAAAAAAAATAATTTCTGAGCAATTGAGGTGGAATTTAGGTACCTACAAGGCTATAATTCACAAACAATTTGGCTAAACCACTTAGGTTTCTGAGAGTTTTTAGCTGTGGAAGAACCTGCAGTTCTGCTGCTGCACACGCTGACTTACATGTGAGTCCCACGCGGGACTTGCAAACTGTAAGTAACCCCTAAGCCCTCAGAGCGACTTAACCTGTGATGTGACCACGCACGAACAATTCAAGTGTATCACAATGGCACTGATCACTCACAACTCTTATTCCAGGGTTAAAAGTCTAGCTGGCTACTAGTAGCAGAGCATAAACACCCAGGGAGTGGGAGGTGTGGGTTCTGGTCCCTGCTGCTCAGGGTGCACTAAGCTAATAAGTTGGACTCCCTCTTGGTCTCCTGATTTCAAGAATCTTACATTTTTAAATGCGTGCCTTTATAGAAGCTTTTAAAGGATTCTGGATTATTCTACAGCATCTGTATATTTGAATGCCCACTATCTGAGCACTAATCAGACCTTTGTTTCACATATATCAAGTGAGCATTTCAACCAGCAGGTCACTACCTGCTAGGAAGGGAGTCACCATCTCCCAGTGGACACCTGAAGCTCTTCAACTCACACCATTATTTTCAGCTCAGTACCTGAACCTCATAAAGGTGCACATCATAAAGGTGCAACCAGGAGATGGACAGATTTTTATAGAACTCCATCTGTTTGGATTTTTGTCTGAATCCTGGTTTGATTTTAATTTTTATGTATCATTCCTCACTCACTATGTGACACGCTTAGGTGTCTAATTTGTTTTTTTTTCAGGATACACTCCTCCTGGATTTGACATCCTGAAAAAAAGAATGAAGATATTGCACATCATCGTGCCTAAATACCTCTTTTATATTTGATTCTTTAATCTGAGCAACTGAGAGTATATCTTTAAAGCAGTTTGTTACAAACCTCTTAAAATTTACATCCCACGTAGTTCATTAGATACTGAGTGATGAACACATCACACATTTATCCAAAATGGTCTGTCTAATTAGCTGTTGTAAGAGAAAACGAACAGAAAGGGCTGTCTGAACTCCTCCAGCCATCTAAATGTATGATGGTGTGTGCCTGCGGTCTCGTGCCTTGTTAATTCTGTTCAAAACAATTTCTTCAGTGATCGGCGAAGTCAGCAGAAATGAAGGGAGCTCAGAATCTTGAAAGATCATCTGCCTCTTAAGATGCATAGATGTGGCATTCACTCGTGTTTGACCCCAATTCTAGAATGAAAGCCTTGGTAGCCACTACTCTTAACCCGCGCATATACCATTAGAAATAAGGCAGTGCTCATGAAGCTTTTCTTTAGACTGTTTGTTGCTTTGGGCAGTCCTCCACCTGCCTTTATGAATGACAATGCAATAACCATTAACATTTATTATACAAACGATAAATCCAATTAAAAAAGAGGTGGTGAAAATCACATGCAATTATGACAATTATCCATGTGAAAGAAGTATGTATAATACGTTACTTAAAGAAACTGTGGGATGAAATTAGCAGCCTCATGTATAGATCTGCAAGCCTCTTCCAGATCACACGTGGGTGAACATGAATTCTTAAATACACTGCTATTCATCAGATAAAAATACACATTGTCATCAGCAGACTTAAATATATTTACTGACCAATGTAAAATATTGTTTATTCCTTAAGTGTCAATAACATGAAGGATTAATTGTCTACCTTTTGTGCTTTTTTTCCCCACAACTTTGATTAACTCAGAACATCTTTGTTTAGCCTGAAATGTTTTCTTCTCTTTAGAAACATTTACTTCAGCTCTTCTAAATTTATCTGGTTTTTTGTCAGATAATATTTGAAAATATTTTATCCATACCATCTTAAAGAAATTAATTGTGACTAGTACAGATGATTTGTACTCTGGAAATCGCAAGCACTGTGATTCCTTGGATTAAAAATGCAAAAGGTAAATTTTAATCCATGGTTAATAAGGGAAAAAAATAATCTGTTGATTATGGAGTTTCCATAGATCAGATAACTGAGGTGTTTACCTCAGCTGTTTAAAAGGCAGATATCTAGATTACCACTAGAGCCAGTGGAAGAAAAGACAAGAAATAGCTCCAGTGGATAATATACAACACTTGCTTTAAACACTGTACTCACCCTGTGTAAATGCCTCTATCTTTCCATGAAAAAAACAAGGTGCCTAATTTTTGGATTGTTAAAATTAAATAAAACAACGTTATCACAAGGTTTTAATCCTATACTGATCTTCAAGGCTTTGTGGAGCTCACGGTAGTCCCAAAGATTTTGATTTCAGTGGCATAGTCCATAATACAAATCAGTAGTTCTATGTGCTAGAAATAAAAAATGAGCTATTGCGGGCTAGAGATGATATGTTTCATTCTTCCTGTATGATTGACAAGTATTTTGTGCTATTCTATATGCATTATCAAGTTAGTTTAAATGAATGTTGAGTATTTCTTAATTTCACATGCTCAGAATTCTTTCCTCAGAAATGGTGGCTTTTTCCTTTGCCCATTGACTGCCTCTTTAGACCGAGGTTACTAAATCTACAGAAAACAGATACTGAAACTTTCATAGTTCAATCGATTATTTTGGTTTTAGATGTCAGTATAAAGATAGGCAGTCTCAGAAATAGGCTCTAGTTCAGCAGCTCCCCTCTCCCCTCTGTTTTGCGATGTTTATTTTAAACCCATGGTTAAGTTCAATTGAACATGTTTCTTGGCAACTATGTTAGCATCTGTCAGAAAGGTGTCACTGTGTCTAGCTGGGCTTTTGATCTTACCCAGCACAACCATTCCTATATTCTCAAGTTGTTTTCTAATCAGGACAAAGAAACATGATTTATATAGACCATATGGACCTGCTATTAATGTTCTGCAAGTCTTATTTAGTAAATCCAAACAAAACAGTCCAATGACTGATTTTCTTAGAAGAAAAGCTTCTGTTCATTGTTCTGTGATTTTCTTTCTTTCTACAGAAGTGTGAATTAAATAGTCTGTGAAATGAGTTGTCGAAGGCAGATGACATCATGAGTCCTGCAAATATTCTGCCGTGAGATACTGCATGTGTTTTATATGTAGGTAGCAACTAGATGACAATTACTGGAGGGCAGCTAGACAACTCAATTAGCAAGAGCTCTATTGAACTGGCTATTCAAAAGTGGGAATGCAAATATTTTGGTTCAAAGTTTAATTTATCAAAGTATAATGCACCAAAAGCTTTTTTAAAATCATTTTCCCTGCTCTGCAGTCATGAATCAGTTCAGCAGTAGGTATGTGCATGAGTGCATTCCAGCCACAAACCGCTGAAATTTGATGTTGGATGATGCAAAAATGTAGCTGTTACGATGATTTGACAACTAGCTCCACATTACGAGCAGACACCACTACCACTTTTAAAACTAATTCCTTGGGAGTGACATCTCATGCACAGGGATTATGAGTCATTAAATAATCATTTGGTAGCACAGTGCACCCCTTGCCTCTGGAAGCAGTGTTCAGCATGGTGTATACTCAATTAATCAATCTTAAAATAATGCTTTCCACTCTCTTAAATTACATTTCTCCTCCTGAGTTTGTAGAAAAGGCTCAGTTAACCAGAACATGATTTTAAAGGTAGAAATGAGCCTGGTTAATGTAACTGGGATTCAAATCTGAACTTTGTTAAAGGGCTGAGTGATTGGATCTGGTGGTAAATGCTACTTTATGGCTGATTTAAACTGCTCTGCCAGTTCAAATTGGAAGGAAAATCATCAGATCACTCCCTGACAGTTCTTTCTGCAGAAGGGAACCTGTGGAGCATGGAAACGGCTAGTAGTCTGGGGAGCTTCAGCTATCCTCATTTGTTTTAGCAGCCTTTTGGGGCTCTCAACATCAGTGTTCCAGTTCACCTGAGGGATCTTCTGGACAAGGCTGTGCTTGTTCCTAAAGGAGGAGGGTGTTTAGTTCCCATGCCCTGTTTACCTGTAATGAATACAGCCTAAACCATTTAGGACAGAGATTCACAAACTGTTTTTATAGAGTTAAACCATGGAGGGTGGTGGAGGTGGCAAAAAATTATGGTTATATAAATATTTAAATATCTAAATAAAACAAATATGCACTTAAAACTCTTTTTATTACGTGTTTTTTTTAATTGTATTCATCGCCCTATGATCCTGCATGAAATAGCAGTGATCTCAGCAGAGCTTTTCTGCTTTATTTGACCCAAAGACTTGGCTCACAGGCTGAAGGAGTTCAAAATCACTTATGAAGGTGAAATTATAGTATGTGAGCAAAAAATGCTGTTGCTGTAACAATTAACATCACTATTATTCCATGTGACTGAACTTAGACTTTTTTTTAAAGGAAATTTTGAGTGGTATCAAGGTCTTGTGGACACTGCTTCAGCAGTGCTTAATAACTCAAACATAAAGGAAATACGAGATTATAAAATGACAAAATTAATAGCAAATTCTCACTCTAAAAATTCTCAGTCCAGGAAAACAGGTTTTCAGACATTCATTTTTTTCAGGCTTTTTTGAATTATTTCATGCAATGGAATTTTGTAAAATTAAATTTAACAGGAAATAACAATCTTTCACATGCAAACTTTATTTTTTTGGCAGAACACTGCTTTTCTTACTTTATCTGCTTAAAATTAATCATTTGTCTATGCTCAGTCTACAATCAGGGAAAGATATGGATGGGGTGAATGCTCCTATGGGAACATTTATCTTTTCTCAAGAGATGATAGAGAAACTTGCAAGAGCCAGCTAGGTTATGCTAACTTCTGGCAAATAAGTTAGAAAAGATAAACTCCACTGTAAGGTACAGATCATATTCCATCAGTTTGCTGCCATTTTGCTTTTCCAGTGGAACAGGGCAGAATTTTGACTGGATTTTATTCGTTATAGAAATGGTTCTTCCTGTACTGCTTGTAATTTGTTGCCAGAGAGGAACATTGTGGTCAGCTGTGACCTCCTCTACAGGCAGAACATGGGACTTTGCTAGCTGAATTTGCTCAGGAACCAGACCACGCTTTTTGGGAAACTACCCAAACTCGAATTAGAGGTGTTTAAAGCATATGTCTGACTTTCCTAAGCAGCTTGAGTCTGAGCTTATAGATGTAGCATCTTTCCAAACCTTTGTCTTTTAGTTAGGATGCTGTTCCATTATTGACTTGTTTCCCCTTATTGATATATTAAAGACTGTGTTCAGTTCAGCTTTTAGTCCTTTTTTTGATAAGCTTTATCAGTTCAGGACTTTGAGTCATTCATTATAAGATGTGTTTTCTGCTCCTTAAATTTCTCATGGTTCTGGTGTGATTCCTTGTCAAAATTTGGATATTGGCAGTGGACTGTATCCTAGTGCCCATTATGCAGATGTCAGAGCTTCCCCAGTGTATTATCCCTCTTGGCTATACTGCAGCTCATGTTCATCAGAATATCCACTATAGTTTGCAAATTGATTTCAGAATTACCATTTCCTAAGATGTAGTTTCATGTCCTGCATGGATGGCATCTATCTTCTTTCTTTCTATGTTAGGCCATTTTTAAATTGCACAAATTTTGCCTTCATCTTTTTTTTACCAGCCTCTCTCACATGACCCATTCCCTGCTTGATTTGAAGTTCCTCTGATATCTGTACACCCACAAGATGGATCAGTAACACTTACATATTGATATACATCAATAAAAATGTTACACAGTGTTAGGATAAAGACAATTTCTGGGAAAGCCAAACCAGGACATTGCAACTTAGTAGGTTCTTTGTTTACAATCTGAAGCCTGTCTTTCAACTGTTTCTATAGTTTCAGCGTGATTTAAGAAATGGAAGTAGCTTTTTGAATAAAAAAACTTTCCCACATTGAAGTTGTATTTGCCTCTCTGCATCCAATTATTAATTTTATGATTCCATGATGCTACGATTCTATGATTCTATGATTCCTGACACATGGCTTACAATGCAGTCCTTTGTCCAAGGTGTGTTCAGCTGTATCAACTAAGAGGTCATCTGCAATGGCTGAATGTGGGGGGCAAATATCTGGCTATGGGCAGGTTACAGGCATGAAGCTTTGTAGTCCTCCTTGCCATTACTGCACAAATCCAGTTGCAAATCCAGCATTTTTTTATCACAGAGGATGGAGAAAAAAACATTTTCAGTATTGAATAAAATTCTACTGTGAAATGACCCCGAGCATCTTTTGGGTTTTACTGCAGTGTCCTGGTGGTGAAGCACAGTAAGCACTTGTACATCTTGTGCAACCTCTAAAACAACCACAAAGAGAAAGAAATTGTTTAAAGATATGTCTGTCATACAGATACTGTGTTCACATCTAAAAAATCACAAATCTCAGAGTTCTTGAGTTATGGTTGTTGTTTTGGCCTTGATTAACTAGTGTGAGCATTCTTCTAGTGTCAAACTTACTTTTGCTGAATGAGTGGTTGGTAGGAAATATTGAATTCACAGAAAGGCTGACATCCATTTTTCATAAACGCCTTCCTTATTAGTGATATGATAAAAGATCAAACGGCTACTGCTGTATGTTTCCCTTGTCAGTTTTTGCTG
The DNA here is from genome assembly GCA_033558185.1 of Dromococcyx pavoninus. Classification (NCBI taxonomy): domain Eukaryota; kingdom Metazoa; phylum Chordata; class Aves; order Cuculiformes; family Neomorphidae; genus Dromococcyx; species Dromococcyx pavoninus. The sequence goes on from JAUMJL010000054.1 coordinate 357,205, forward strand.
TAATAAAGATAGATGGTCATACTCTTGTGTTAAAAAATGTCTGGCTGTTACACAAAATTGTTAAAGGGAACACTTTGGGTAAGTTTGTTTTATTGGGAAAAAAAAATCTGTCTTTGAAAAATAATAGAAATCCCTCATTACTCAGAAAAGGGGAGAATTTTGCAGCCTGCAGTGCCTTACATTTAATCTCTATGTTTAAATCTCCACACCGGTGACTGGTGACATTTATTTTGCTCTGTTTTAACACATGCTTCCTTTCAGCAGAGCTATATGCCCATCAGGAATCAAAACAAATCCAGATGGTTCAAGAATAGATGGCTTATGGTTTAAGAAGCATGGGTCAGGTTCAGCCATACAGGATACCAAGTTCACAGGAGTGCTCTTGTTACTTCTGGAGGTTTTGAGTTGCTGAATAATGATTTTTCTTTGATTTGCTATTGTCAGGCTGTGAAAGTTAGTATGCATGGGAGAGTGAAACCAGAAGGTGCTGTAAGAGGGAAAGTTCAACACGTTCCACTGAAGGGAAAGAACAAATTTCTTATATGGCAAAAAGGCACAATGGGATGGTTGCAAAGCCAAAGATCTGAAAGTTATTCCAAAAACCCACTTGGCTTTGAAGTTTGAACAAAGTTCCTGGAATAAGTCTGATAACCAGTGCTGGAGACAGACATGTTATTGCCAGGGAAGAAGAGAAAGTGACATCTGGCAACATCACAGTGACTTACCTGTTACATGACCAGAAGTGTGCCTCTGGCAGCTACAGAAAACATATTAGGGCCTGACTTTGTCTAAATATAGACCTATTCGCAGCTGTATAACTGTGATACAGAACATCAGCAAACATTACAGGACACTATGGTTAGATATTACAGTAATGACTCAGAGCAAATTTCTGTTTCACAGGTCTAAAAGGCACCTGATGCAGGCCACAGATGACAAACTAATTTTATCCCAGATTCGTACCATCAGAAGTTTTCAAGGCCATATTCATCACTAGTCTTCACTGCCTGCCTCCACTCTAGAAGGAAAGATAAGAGCACGATGATAGCATCCACATGTTTCAGGTGTTGCAACATCCAGAGGATAATTAAAGAACTTCATTAGTACAAGCAGCTGTAAGACTACTACATATGATGTGTGTACATACTGCCAGTAGAGATGAAGTGCCTTGTTTCTGAAATACGTGAAAGGATGGAATCCACGTGCTTTTTTTTTAATCAGTCAACGCCAACCATAATGCAAACCAAATCAGAAGGATTATCTTTGTAATACAGATGGACGAAGAACGAGAGGAAACTATAATAAAACAATCTAGTCTTTCAAGATCATGCAATAAAGCAATATTTGGAAAAGAAGCCAGCTCTTTTAAGTCTTACTTCAGCGCTTTGTTTATAGACCATACAAGGGAATGAATGCATTTTTCAAATTCTCAATACCTGTTGAAGAAAGGGAGAGTTTTGAGAAGGGAGTTTAAAGAGTGGGAAGATTGAAAGGTAATCCTATGGAAATATACTTTGCATATATTTGGCTTGTCTCCTTTCAAAGACATTTTGTTGTCCCCTTTTTTCTGGATTCTTCATCTAAAGATTGGAGTGAAGGGTTTTCGAGATGGATGTATGTGAATCTGTAGATATTCTCCCCTCATTTTCTCACAATATGGGAAACAATGTAAATTGGGACTTATCTGTATGGTATACCCCTCCTACGCTGTATGTTCTCTTATCGTGTAGTATCAAAGAATGACAGAACAGTTGAGACTGGAAGGGGTCACTGTTCAAGCAGTGTCACTCACACTGTCCAAGACCATGTTCAGGCAGCTTTTGAATACCACATCCTCAAAGTAATAAAAGTCTTTCTTGATGATGAAGAGGAACCTCCCATGTTTCAGTTTGTGCCTCTGGGCACTACTTAAAAGAGGCTGTCTCTGTCCTCTCTGCACTCTCCCTTTGGGTATTTATATGTATTGATGAGGTCCTCACCTGAGCCTTCTCATCTCCAGGCTGAACTTCCCCAGCTCGCTCAGCTTTTCCTCGTATGAGACACGCTTCAGTCCCCTGATCATCATTGTGGCTCTTCACTGGATTCCATCCAGTATGTCCATGGCTTTGGTGTACTGGGGAGCTCAGACCTGGACACAGTACTCCAGGTGTGACCTCACCAGTGCTGAGTAAAGGGGAAGGATCAAGTCCCTCAACTTTGCCTAATGACGCCCAGGCCTCCATTAGCCTTTTTTTGCAATAAGGGCTCATTTCTGGCTCATGTTTAACTTGATATCCAGCAGGTCATCCCAGGACTTACTCTAAGAAGCTACTTTCCATCTGGTTGGCCCCCAGTATGTATTGGTGCCTGGGGTTGTTCCTTCACAGTTACAGGACTTTACATCTTCCCTTGCTGAATTTCACAAGGTTCCCTACCAGCCCGTTTCTCCTGCCCTATTGAGACCGCTCTGAATGGCAGCACAACCCTCTAGTGCATAAGCCACTCCTCTCAGTTTTGTGTTATCAGCAGACTTGCTGAGTGTACACTCTGCCCACTCTGCCTCGTCATCCACTTCTTTAATGAAGATTGTAGCATCGTAGAATCATAGAGTTGTTTGGATTAGAAGGGACCTTAAAGATCATCTAGTTCCAACTCCCCTGCCACTAGATCACGTTGGTCAAAGCCTCATCCAGCCTGGTCTTGAAGGTGTTAGATAGGATTGAACCCAGTATTTTCTCCTGGGGTAGATTTCTAGTTACTGCCCTCCAACTAGACTTTATGGCACTGTATTGTGGGTTTTGTTATGTCTGGACTGCTTGTCATACTTACTGTAGACCTTACACTAACAGGGAAGACTTAAGAAGATAAAAGAGGTGTGGAAAAAAGCAGTTCACATAGAGAAATGTGGTCCCTGCATTCTCTCTCCCTTACCAGTCCTGTAATGGAAAAAGAGACCAACACTAGGATGATCAGCATAGGTAGGCATAAGTTAGGGGGAGCTTTAAGATACTATTTTTTAGAGTGAGGGACAGGCTAGCCCATCCCAGTACTAAAGACATAATGAGGATATCTTCGTTGAGTCAGGGTCACAGCTGAGTGTAAGGACCAAGTCTCTAATGTTGGTTCTTACATGAAACATTGCCTTGCTGTGGCCTCTTATCTGACGAACTTTACAAAATCATCTTATCTGGCAGAAAATACAAAGAATAATATTGTCTCTAATAGTTTGGTTTCAGAAATCTTGCTTTTATTGTACTTATAAAAAATGCAACTCTGACTACCTGCCACTGTCCTGAATACATAGTTTTCTCCCAGACACATAACCAGAACAAATGATCATCTGCTGTAGAAAGGCTTGATGCTGACATGACATGGATTTACTGGAGCAGAGCTGGTAGAGCAGCATAAGAAACATATTCTTCCTGGCTCTGGCTAATATTCCCATTATCTGGTTATAACAAGATTTCTAAGATTTCTGAATGTCATTCCAACTATATATTAGACCACTGAGAGAGTTACAGATCTCTGTATGTTCTCCTTTCCTCTCTGCCAGTTATATTCAGCAAGCAAAATTAAATCCTTCTGTGTAAGAGTGGTAACATGTTATGTCCACTTTGTATAATTTGCTATAGAAGATGTAAGTCAATGGAAAATAAAATGTCCAATGACGGCATCATTCAAAACCCTTTCAAAATTTAAACTACAAATTAATTATAAAGTATATACTTTGTCTTTGCAGGACTTTAAACCTTTTTTTTTGATGAAATAGATCTGCTCAACAAGCACTTTTCTCAGGTGTTTGTTATTTCCTTAAAAGCAAGTGAAATATTAATGCTAATTTTAATCACAGGGATTACAGTCAAAGGACTCTTATGTTGAGATAATCTAACCTTTTGGGTGCACAAATCATGTAGCTTTCCTAACAAATTTAATTGAAACATTCCTTGTGTGCTAAGTTTACATTGAAAGAGTATGTGTGGTGCAGAGTTACCCAAATCAGCTCTAAACAAATTAGCCCGAGCACCAGCTGCTCTGTAACTATGTTAGCTGAGAGGTCCATCAAGGCTAATGAGTTCTGCTGAGAAGCAGGCAGCATTACCTCAGATAAAGTGCCCTGCTACTGTGGTATTTTCTTACTCCTAATTTTGGCTATTGTGCTGATTTTCAGCAGCTAAAGATCTGTTACATATATTTAAAACTTTACTTCAGTCAAATTTAACTCTACTCTGTGTATTTATGTGTATAGGATACAATGAACACAAAGTATTTCTTTTTAACAGCAATTTAGCTCAGTGAAATTATAGAATCATAGAATCATAGAATGACCTGAGTTGGAAGGGACCCACAAGGATCATTGATCTTATCCCTGCACAGGATAAACCCAAAGTTCACACCATCTGTCTGAGGGTGTTGTCCAAATCCTTTTTGAATACTCTCAGGCTTGGTGCCATTACTACTTCCCAGAGGAGCCAGTTCTAGTGTTCCACCACCCTCTGAGTGAAGAACCTTTTCCTAATATTTAACTTAAACCTACCCTGGCACATCTTCCTGCCATGTCCTTGGGTCCCATTATTGGTCACCAGAGAGAAGAGATCAGTGTCTGCTCCTCATCCTCCCTTTATGAGGAAACAGTGAACACCTATGAGGTCTCCCCTCAGTCTCCTCCAGGCTGAACAGACCAAGTGACCTCAGACGCTCCTCATACGGCTTCCTCTCTAAACCCTTCACCATCTTTGTGGCTTCCTCTGGACACTCTCCAGTAGTTTTATATTTCTTATACAGTGGCACCCAAAGCTGCAAACAGTACTCAAGGTGAGGCTGCACCAAGTGCAGAGCAGAGCAGGACCACAACCTCCCTTGATAGGCCAGCAATGCTGTTCTTGATGCACCCCAGGACACGGTTGGCCCTCTTGGCTGCCAGGACACATTGTTGGCTCATGTTCAACTTGCCATAGACCAGAAACCCCAGATTCCTTCCCGCAAGGCTGCTCTCCAGCCTCTCACTCCCCAGTCTATCCATGTGTCCCAGGAGCAGAACTCGGCACTTACGCACATTAAACTTCATGCGACTGGTGATTGCCCAGCTCTCCAATTTGTCCAGATTCCTCTGCAGGACCTCTTTGAAGTAATTGTGCTTCATGTGAAGGGTAGTATATAACTTGAACTTACCTGTCAGAATACCATTGAGATAATGTGGAATTCTCTGGCAAACTCACAGCTTCCATAAATACATTTTGTAATGTATTTCCCAACGAGTTGCCATATTTTTTTTTTAGGGGGGAAAAAGGAAGTAAAGCCTTTCTTCTTCTAAAATTTAGCCTGGGAGGAAATAGTATGTCATAAATGCTGATATAATAAGCAGATGCATGTTGTAACCTTGCTGCACATACAGCCTGAGGACACTGTAAAAAGCTGAATTTTCTGCTGGATGTTCTTGGATACCCAATGAAAGTAAAGCAAGTGTGCTGCAGACCTTCCAGGCTATTTTGGTGATTTCATTTGTGGCCTCTTCCATCACATCTGTCCTAGCTTTTTATCCCAATTGAATGACAAAATCTACATCTGTGCCAAAGCTCTAAGACAGCCGTAATTGAACTCAATGGCTCTTGCCATTCTCCTGCTCCTGCAGCATAACATGCGTCACATGCTGCACACGTGACCAGCGCTGTCAGGAGCGCGGGGGCAAGGAGCTAGGCTCTGCTGCTGGGTAAAAACAAGCTGGAGGGAAGGATAAAAATAGGTGGAGGGTCAGATTCAGCATGCAGGCTGTGAGTTTGACATCCCTGCTCTAGGAGAAATGTTTTTTTCTGAACTTCTAAAAGTGATAAAATCCAGTGGGTCCTATATCCTGCACAGGTCACAAATGAAAGCCATTTATTAGAAATGTGGATTCTTGTATATACACTGATACTGTTTTTTAAAAGAAAGAGCCCTTAAACTGCAAATGTTCAACAATATATTTTTGGTAATTGATTTTTCTGACTTTAAAGTTTTTGAAAAATGTATTGTGGAATATGATTTGTTCTGGAGCTGATCTAGTCTACTGATTCTTATTGAGTATATAGATAATGCCTAAAGTTCTTGTAGAAAGTATCATTGACCATAAAAATGACCAAAATAAAGAATATTAATTTAATACCCTCCCCTGTTACACACACGTATCAGAAATAATAAAAAACCAACTTCCTATAACAAAATATATATTCTTCTCAGTAAAAGGAAAGGAAGAGTCAGGCCATGAGATATATTAGTTATTTCTTTTTTTCACTAGGTGCACTGAGTTACTACAACGACAGTGGTCAAACAGGGGCTCTGCTGGATATAACTGCACAGTCAGAGACAGACAGACTTCTCTCCCAGATGGCTTTGCCCTCACGGCTACTGAATGTTTGGCCTTATGACAATATCTAAAGCTGTACGGGTGTTATGTGCAGAAACATAACACTCCATGTCTTTTCTGCCTCAAAACAAAAAAAAAATACTTATATCTAAAGACAAACCCACATTGGCATACATTTGAAATTGAGAGCTAAAATACACTAGTCTTTTGGAAAATGCAATTATGTGGAGAAAAAGTGTGCAGGGGCATAAAATCTTAAGAGACTTGGCCACATGGCGTGGCTGTTTGCAAGTCCTCCAAGTTTTTTTTCATTTGAATCCCTTTTACTTCCCAGAAACTCTTCTCCATAGTAAGCGTCACCTCCTCTGGGCATTTTCAATTTTCCAAATTGAAAACATCACCAAGTTTTCCATTTTTTTGCCAGATGTTCAAAGGATAGGAGTTGCAATATCTTCTCATCCAGGGCAGACAGTTGAATAATAACTTTCTGTATGGTAGCTTTTTTTAACTTTATAACAATAAACTCCAATGTAATAACAGAACTCTTCTCTTGAGCTCAAGCAATTTATGTGTTATGTGTTGATGTGTTCAGAATAGATTAATAATTTTCAGAAGAGAGGCCATAATAACCAGCCATTCAGCTGTGTGAACTCTCAAAAAGCACAAGCTGCAAAACACAACACTGCAGTCTTTTGTCAGGTCAGGTAACACCAAATTAAGATAAAGCATACCTTTTAGAAAGGCATTCTCCAACAGGCTGAAGATTTTGAGTCTGAAAAATGCCATACAGTCCTCTGTAAAATCTTCCAATACCTAATTATGGCCTCCTTTCCCCCATTAAAGATTACTGCAGTAGAATTCCTGTTATCCACATTGTTGTCCCTTAGGATGAGAATACTTTACAAAATAAGGAAAACCCAAACTATTTTTCACTCCTGCATCATCAGTTCTTCAAGTTCTGCATGATTTTGTAAGCACTCAAATGTAGGAGTTATAGGCACATCATAAATACCCAGAGAATATTTCCAAGGTGCATCCAGCATACCTGTACATGTGACTACAGCATATGTTATCAAACTTCACTGGCTGAGTGTAGGTAGCATGAACAAGAGTAACAATGCAGATGCAATGGCATGGACTTTTTCCAGACTTTGCCATAACCAAGAACACATATCCCAAGGCTCTGTGGAGTCCCTCTGTTGGATGCCAGCCAAGGTGCAAGCCGGTTCCACTTTATCTCGCTGCTGTTGTCACGCATACTTCTTATCTGATGTTGAAGGGATGCAGGGCCACACTAAGGCTGCTCTGCACATTGGGCAAAAGTCAGTAGTGGCATAGAGGTTCAGAGCACAGACTGCGAGGAAGCGATCTTGTCCTTGGAGTCTTGCTGACTGCCTGTATCAGAGTGGCTGAAATAACTGGCACCACTGACTGGAAGGAGAGCTGTGAAGTGACCAGCTTCTTCTCCCTCCTCTTTCTGCTTCCCACTGCTTGTTTAGCTTTCTCCTGGTGAAGGAAAAACGTTAACCCATGAAAGGACCCTTTCTTACTGGGATGACTTCAGAGCTGACTGCTCAGGTGCTATATGATGCTGCTGCTTCTGCCCTTTAGGTTGGACTTGGAGCCAAATTAACTCTTATGAAAACTGGAGGAGCAAGACTTGCTTTTGTATTTAAGACTGATTTTGCCCAATGCTAATGCATACCTTGCCTAACCTTAAACACGCTGCATGCCACAATCACACTTTATTTTGCCTTTTGTGGAAAAATGAGGTGGAGTCATGTTCTGAAGCAGAGAGGCCTGTGTTTTTGCACGAGAAGATTCTTGTTTCTGTATTGCATTGAAGGAAAATTAGATTCACAGTGTTGGTTATGTTAACTGTTGTGAATGTAAGGAATGTTTGAAGGGAATTTAATAATTAAGCTGATTTCAAGGGCCTATCAACAAGACTGTCTGCACTTCAGCTTCATAGCAGAACCACTTGAGTAGAGTGTTCGCAAATATACGATGAAGTTGACAGATTCGAATATAGTTGAAATTACAGTAGATTAAAGCACAGTAGGCAATAAAAATGCAAACACTCTGAAGAATTTTAATAAGGGTACACTAAATCATTCTCAAATAGCATGTAGCAACACATGCCATGGGGATCTGGGGCTATTTATCCAAACTGTCCCATGCAATATTGCCTTTTTCTCACCTTCTGTATAACAGGACTTAATCTCTGCTGAAAGATTCAGATTTGCCACTCTAACTCCTCCTGTATGCTCCCTTAGATTACTCTGAAGAAGCTCTGTGTACTTAGGCCTTATTAGACATGGAGCTTGACCTGAAGTCATTTGAAAATCAACTGCAATCTGTGGAGCAAGATGAATGTTTGGCACCATGGAAGGCAATAAGATTAAAATGCTGAATGAAGGCTACACAGCTAAACCACTGTGCATTAAGTTAAATGCACACAACCTTCTTGTCAAGGAATTAAACATGTACTGCATAGATACTCATGGGATTTTATTTTAGGTGGGCATTTTAAGAAATCATTTTGCTTTTTGTAGAGTTGCCAAACTCTCTTTTGGCTGAAAACAGTGTAAGATTTTTGGCTTTGCTCATAGGCTCTTTAGCAGTAGGGCTTCTTTTCATTTCTATTTTTCACTGAAGGCAGAATGTGATCAATTTATGATCTTTAACAACAACAGCCTTTGACCAGAGCTTGCTCTTAACTTCTCTAGCATTGCTGCTAGGTGGCAAATCATATACAAATGGTTCCCCTTGTTTTCTAATACCTGCTGCACACAGAAGCGTGAATTTTCTAATAATGCAGCACAAATATGTATAGCAGGTTTGTTGGATACTATTATATGATTTATTTATTTATTTATTTATTTACTGGGGGGGTTTGTTAGCACCTGGAGGTGAGTTGTTTCAACGTATTATGCACCAGCAGTCATACTGAACAAAGCGATGAGTCAGTCAAGCCCTGAAAGGTTCCTGCAGGGTGACCATATCTACTCACAGCCATCACTGCTGTTAATGGCAGAAAATGAGCTAGAAAACGCACAGGCCACGTTCTCATGCCAGCTTGTGCAGGGCCTTGCCACCTGTCTCAGCCCTTAGAGCAGTGTTTCTCAAGCCAATGACTAAGAGATGGTCTGCAAAAGGACTGCAACATTTTAAATACTCACCTCCACTCTTATTCTCATGATTTCCAGGAGGGGTCAGCCATTATGTAGGGATGAACAGAAGTAATAAACTAACCTTCAACATTCCAGCTGCTAAATGATTACCAATGCCATTATAAAAGGCTAACACTGCGGCCTTTTATACCTTTTTTCTTCTAGAAGTATGAGCTGGTTTGAGTTAGCTTTCCCAAGCTCTCTAACCACTCAGTCTGCCTCTTTCCCGAAACTTTCCCCTTTTTAAGGGAAAAAACTAGAGAAAAACTGAAATCCCACTATATATATATTTCTATATTTTCTAAATACAAAGAACTACACCACAAGGATATCATGCAAAACTTTCAAGAAAGGGAAGAGGGGAGGGGAAAATGGGAAAAAGGACAAAAAGGAAGTGTATAACACCCGGCATAAAACTATAACACCCAGTAACTAACAAAGTAAAGAACTAGCTAAATCTCACCACTTCCCTTGAAAAAAGCAGAACAGCTAAATCCGACCCATGCATGGCCAGACAACAGCAGCCACTGCAGGCCTCAGCTCCAGACAGGACCAGCAGCAATGGAGCTCCTGCTCTGCAGCTTGCCGGAAGAAGAAGAGAGCGTACTGTCTTATCTATACCGTATTTATATGTCGTGTTACGTTAAAGGAAGATATGGAATACTTCAGTGGATCCTGACTTCCACTGTTAAGGAAGACCTGTAAAGGCTGGGGTTTTTTTAAGGAAGATCTGAAAAATCCAAAAGTCAATCCACTACAAAGTAATCAACCAATCGTCTTTGGGGTTTGAAGGAGTTTAAAGACAAAATCGTAATCTCTGGAGAGCATAGCTCTAGAGCCAACATTTGGCAACTTTTTTTGACTAAATGTTCAAAAGTATTCCAAAAAAGTCCACTGCCCCTCAACAGATTTCTGATAGCACTTGCTGCACTGTTGTCATTACTGTTTTTCAGGCTAAGCTACAGTTGATTCAGACTGACCTCAATTTCAGGATCTGTTGCATGTTTTAAAGTCATATTGTGGCTCTTCTTTTACTGATGCAGCAACTTTCAACATCATATTTGTCATGATCAATGAAGCATGGATTTTGTTATTCTCCATTAGTTATCCCAAGAAGCCCAAATATCCGTGTTTCCCATTTGAGCGGTTCTTCAGGTCGAATGTAGTTCAAGTATACTCACTTTAAGCACTTACAACATCCAGAGCTTCTGATGCAATAAGTACGAGTCATGTATCTCAAAGCCTTTTTTTCTGGAGATTCTAGCCAAACAAGGAGATCTTTCTTTCTTATTCTTTCTCTTTCTGTCTTTTTTTCTCTGTAAAAAAATAAGTCACTATCTGAAAGAAAAATGCCTTAAATTTGAAATTTTTCCCTCAGGTGAAGCTGTTCCACTATTGAAAATTCTTGTACTTTTAATTTTTTGAATAATAGATTTTCTCAAGTCTTGCGTGTTTCTTAGAAACAGAGGGGAAAAGATTGGTTGTCAATTCTGATTCCAGAAGTTTCAGAGCCTGAAATGACTCACACAAATATAGGATGAGGAGAGAGGAATAGGGCAGGTAAATACCTTGAGAGTGCTCCATGATAACAGAGCACGTCAGTTCACATATATGTTGTTGAAGGTCACTGACTGGAACAAAAAGAGAAGAAATTCCAATTTTGTTTTTCAATACTCTGTCTGAAAGATAGAAGTTATTGTTTACCTTATATTACAATCAAATATAAAGGTGATTTCCCTGAAGCCACGGTAATAAAGAATCTTTGAAAAATATTGATTAGTCAGAGAAGAAAGACAGACTGTGTTAGTGAAAGGCAGAAGATTAATAAGAATTGCTATGCAAAGTATTCACACCTAATAATCCTATTTTGTTCAATACAACTTCTTGTGTTATGTCCATCACAAAGTTATAATGGGAAGCCAAACCAGGGGCCAAATTCCAGGTTTGTAAATAACTAGTAATTTTTCCCTATATTGCTTAATAAAAAAGTTTTTCTTCTCTGTTCTTAGTATATTTATTTATATTGTGTAGTTGGGGTACATTTGAAAGGAAGATGAGTAGCCAAGGTTTTAACACTTTAAGTACTTGTTTACTTTTTAATAGCATTCAGACCTTATTTATATGGTATTTAGAGAAAGATACAGAAAGAAGTTGTGTTGGACAATTTAATGTATTCATATTAGGAAATGAGGAGATCAAGGCTGAATATATACCTGTTTCTGGTGGGTCCAGACTCTTTGAAGGCAGTAAGAACCCTACCTGAATCTCAACACAAGAAATTTTGAAGTATTAGCTGATCCAAATATTCATCGATGTTAACACATAGACTTTTTGCCTTTGGTTTTCATGCTAAATCTAAAATTGCGAGGCAACCTATTTTAGGTTACTATTGTCAACAAAATGTTATTAAATCCTTGGACTTCTGAGTAAGTTTTGGAAGCATTACCGATTATACTTGGTAATTCACCAGATCAGGAGCTGTGTGTTTTTTATTTGAGTTAAGTTCAGCAAACGTATTAAGTGGTAATACATACTATACTTACAAAAAGTAAGTATAGTAAAATTGCAAGTATAGTAAAAGCAAGTATAGTAAAAGTAAGTATAGTAAGTATAGTAAAAGTAAGTATAGTAAGTATAGTAAAAGTAAAATTGGTATAATAAAGCATTTTTGTAACTAAGGAAAACTGTTACAGAGATTGCGTTGCTGTAATATATGTCTTGACTGTGAGGCTTTTCTTCTGTCCAGCTTCTTTTTTCTACACATCCCTCCACTCACCCACCAATCCTCATTCTTTCCTTCGCACTGGTCAACATTCCTATAAAGTTCCAAAGGCTGTTACGGTCATTTAGGGTGGTGTAAACTGGTCCCTTATGAGAGAAGCTGTCAAGCTGTAACTGCAAAATTTCTTTAGCAGTGATAGGCAGATGTCACCTGGGGAAAGATCAAGATCCAGCAAGTCTCTGCAGCGATACAGTGTGAAGTTAAACACAGTTGTAACGAACATGAAAGGGCTGCTCATGAACACAGCTAATGGTTTTAATTCAGACAACTGTGACTGATGGGTGTCAAGCTCAGCAAAACAATAAGCTGTGTTCTGCCTAAGCACGGGTCACAGATCAGTTGCATGTCAGATGTGACTGATGTGACTTAGCACAAGTGGCTAAGAGGTAAAATTCAGACTAGTCCAATATCTAAGTAGACAAGGCCTAGTTGTATACACAGGGGTGGAGGAAGAAGGGAATGTCAGCTGGGGAAACAACTGGGCTGCTTTTCCATGTCTGAGACATCTGCCTTGAAAGTGAAGGGCAGATATCAAAAAACCCCCATCATCATAATATTCTGGCACAACAAAGCAATGTATGAGATCTGACACGTAAAATAGTGACTGTACTTGTAACTTTATTATCAGCTATGATCACATTCAAAATAGTTCCGTTCTGAGTTGGCACACAGCTGGAGGTAGTGCTGCCAATGTAAGCAATTCTGCAGATTGTTTTCTGAAAGGCTGTTGAGGATCTCCATTGTTTTCGCCTTTGTATCATTTATTGACAAAAAATGGATTCTTTTGAGCACCAACTTGATTTTTGGAAAAGGGGAGCCAGGTCTGTTGAATACGGTGGGTTCTCAAATACAGTGGTGTTGCTGTGAGCTAAAAATAGCTTCACAGACAAGGTGTTGTGGTCTGGCGCACGCTGACATTTCCTGACTGATGGTGAGAAAACACCTATATGTGAACACACGTCCACACATATAGAGTGAAGCGATTGGGTTGAGCCTTGTCCCATTGTGATAGGTCAGAATATGTTAAATAACCTTTTCTTTGTCTCTCCCTTTCTACTCTTGGGTTCCAAGCTACAGGATTTTTTTTGTTGGATCTCATATTTTCCCCTAGTCTCATTCTCAGAAATGGCTGAACCTGGTTTTGGCTGAAATTTTAAAATCGTGTGCCACAAATCCAACCTGAAATAGATATGCAAGTTAGGAAACTTCAGGAAGGTATCTGAAGTTAAATTATGTTTAAAAATGCTAGAATAAGCTCAGACGTTTTTAATGCTAGGAAGTGACACTCTCCCCACTGATAATCAAATACGACTAACTATATTGCATTTCTTGTGTGGTTGGCCTGTGGTTCATGTATATTGATACTTCAAGCAACACATAGAGCAGGGACCTGATTGACTTTTTTTTAAATGAGCTTCTTTCCTGGGAAGTAACTAAAAAATCTGATACCATGTGATTTGATATTTATTGTCTACACAGAGAGGGAAATAGAACCAAAAGTGAAAAGGATTAATTTATTACTTTATTCATACTGGAAGATGTTCTGTTTTGATGTTGATAAGAGTAGGAAAAGAACTTACAGAGAATCAAATATCTTTTTCCATTAAAATCATGCTTATTTTATATTCTTTTTCCTGTCAAGTTCTAGTGTCCAGCTCTAGGAATGAAAGCAAGAAATCAGACTAGGGCTTAGTAAGTCTTCACAAGCTGTGCAATTCATATTGTCTCCTCATTATACATGGGCAAGACTTGCTCTCAACAATGAGAAAAAAGTGCCACAGAAAATGTAACATCAAACTGCTATGAGTAATCAGATAAATCAGTGGCAACTCAAAGAAAAGGAAGCTCTTTACATGGAGAGGTTTTTCATGAAAGTGCACACATTCCTTTTTATCCGCATGTCCTTGGATGAAAAAAAGTACTTATAACGCTATATCAGATGTAGAGAAGGATCGTAAATGGTATCTAGCCCAGAGCAAAGAGGATGGAAGTGGATGAATGGAAGATGAAATAGCAGTGAATCTATAGCATATCCTCTGCTTCCCAGCCAAAATTGCCCTTCAGTGAGGTAACAGATACGCCACATGACTTCCTCCTAGCAGTGACTTATTCCTTTATCGTCTGCTGACTTGAGAAAACGCGTTACATCACTTATCAAATATATAACCCTTGATTCTAACATTGCTTTCTCATGCTGGACTTCACCTGTCCCAATAACCCACACCACACCCATAGACCTTAGGGAAAATCTGTATCAGAAAACTTCTGGAAGGATATTATTCATGTCATAGCTAGGTCACATAAACATATCTGCTGAATAGGAATGATTTGGGAAAAAAAAATGTTGTAGGTAGTGGTCCAAGCTGGCTGTAGCTCATCTTGGTCTTCAAATAGCAACTAGTTGCCTGTACAAGGCTAAATGCTTGCTGTTTCACCACCAAGAGAATTTTCTGACCTTCTGAATTACGGACACCTTCATAGATCTTTATAAATATAAATCACTATGGACTCCAGGTGTTTTTGTTCTAGTTCCTGTCAAAACCACTCACTGCGTGAATGAATTTTTCACATGATAGGGGAAGTGATTTTGGTAAAACTGATGCTGTAGAGCACTGTGACTTCAAGCTGACTTTGTGGGAGAAAAATTTTACATGACAATACATGTCTAGAATGGACTTGAGTTTCACGGTAGACTTCAATTTCACAATAAAGTTAGAAAGTACTTTTGCGCTGTGATTTACTGAAAAGATAAACCTATGACAACTTTTCAGTAAGGTTCTATGAAGTTACTCAACTCAGTTTGAAAATATGAAGATGTGACATTTGGTTTTATCCCAGGATATGAAACATGATTTAAGATGCTGATGGATGCATGACTACCATTCTATAGAAATCCACAATCACTTCAAAAGTTTGGTGTTATGTGTTCAGATGATGTTTGATAGTCAGTATTTAAGAAAATGCAAGGACTTCAGGTAGGCATTTCCTGAACTAATATTATCCTGAAGGTACCAGCAGGGAGACTTGATATACTAAGGGGGTACATCAATATACACCTGCTTTACTGACAAACCAGAAAGAGAGCTCTTCCCAAGTGGAGTAGGCTCAAATGGTCAGTGCTAGAGGTGAGAGGAAGGATATGGATCACACCTTTCAGCTCAGCAAACTATCTCAAAAAGAGTCAGGTTCTAAGATCCAGCAACTGATTCTCTTTGAGAATAGAGTTTACAATATAAATGCAATTCATGCCAGTGTTTACAGTTTTTTCTGCATTTATAGATACTTGATGGCTCAAAACATTGTTTTTTTGCTGTGAATTTATCAACTAATTGCAGATTTCCCTTCCTATTCCCTACAAATAAGGAAATCAAAGCCTTGAAAGAATCTTCTCTTTCGTATTTTATCTTTATAATCCCACAGAGATGTAACATACTTTTATTATAGTAGGGCGTGAAAAAAAGTGTGTGTATATGCATAAGTATACAAAAGCATGTAAAAATGTCAGGAGAATAGAGCTCCAAAGCTAATTGAGTCTAAACTCTGATGTGCAAAGTTATTGAATGGTTGGTGCTCTGTTTTCTGAAAGACTCCAGAGAATTTGAGCCACATCTCAAGTGTTCTGCCTCGTTCGAATGTTTCTGCTGAGGTCTCTGTTCAGGATGGGAGATGTGAAAGAGCAGAGGAGACTGTCCACCACAGAACACTTTCTGAGTGATAGGATGTTTATAGTTTTCAGACTGTGGCTTTTGAATACAGAATAATTTTATTTTTATTAAGTAAAATATTCTGATAACGTAGATGATTTCCCTGCCTCACATAAAGATTTTACACTAAGTCTGAAAATCATTATACATATTTATATAAGCATCAACTCCTTTTAATTAAATATTGAACAGTGAGTTTTCAATCTTACTTTAGGACTTGCACAGATTCATTTTCTGTCATGTCTGTCTGATGACTGGACTAAGTAATAACTAAGTCAGTAGTAACTCACTGGTTACTAACCTATTTTGGTAATTATATACTTTAATCCTTAGTTAGGACTCAGATGTAGGATTTTGTTCAGTATAAGAGAATACCCAGCATCATGGGAGATCTGTTAGGTGTCCATATAAATACTTTTAGTCAACAGGTGTTCCAAACGCTGTGAACTTCATTTCAATGTCTTTCATTATCACATTTCTTTCTACCAGCTCCTTTGTAAATCTGAGTGTAAATTATCAATCTAAGAGCTAGATCCCATAAAGTATTTAGTCAATGCATTATAAACATTCTAGCAGAGATCCTTTTAGTGTCCAAGTCTCAGGTTAGTGTCCAGAGCTCTAAATTTATGTTCCCTCTATAGTGCGTGAGGAAAACCAACTAATGGCTCTCTGAAAAGAAGAGATGTTGAGGATGAATTTTTCTGTGCTTGATTCTATTTCCCTGTAATATTAATTAGCTGAATGACTGAACGAAAGCATCTTCAATGCTTTATCTTTTTTTCATTTACAGGGAAAACTCATAATATGATGTCAGATTCTTACAAAATGGATTAGATATTGCCAGATTGACAGTGCATTAGGGGAAAAATGCCAGAAATGAAATCAAACCCAACAGATGCAGAGAACAGATGTAATTTCTAGTAAGTTCAAAATGCATGTAGGAATCTGGGATTTGACCTTTTATTTTCTGTCTAGAAAAATAATAGAAGAAAATCCTCTTCCATCTGAATCAGACCTCCATTACCGCACAAAGTGAAGACAACATTTAATGAAGAGTGAGTGCACATGCAAGGTCCCAGTTCTAAATGAAAATTTCTGGTCTATGGTAAGGAGTCAAATGCATAAAATGACTGATTAAAATGTAAATAACAAAATATCACAGAGTCATAGAAACTTCAGGTTGGAAAAAGACCTTTGAGATCATCGAGTCCAACCGTACCCATCCTCCGCTAAACCATGTCCCCTAAAAACTCATCTACCCATTTTTTAAACACCTTCAGGGATCGTGACTCCACTACCTCCCTGGGCAGCTGTTCCAGGGCCTGAACACCCTTTCGGTAAAGAAATTCTTCCTAATATCCAGTCTGAACCTCCCCTGGTGCAACTTATGGCCATTTCCTCTTGTCCTATCACCTGTCACTTGAGAGAAGAGATCAACACTCGCTCTGCTACAGCCTCCTTTCAGGCAGACGTAGACAGCAATGAGTTCTCCCCTCAGCCTTCTCTTCTCCAAGCTAAACAATCCCAGTTCCCTCAGCCGCTCCTTGCAGGACTTGTTCTCCAGCCCCTTCACCAGCCTCGTCGCCCTTCTCTGGATGCGCTCCAACACCTCAATATCCTTCTTGTAGTGAGAGGCCCAGAACTGAACACAGTACTTGAGGTATGGCCTCACCAGTGCTGAGTACAGGGGCACAATCACCTCCTTTGTCCTGCTGGCCACACTGGTTTTGATACAGGCCAAGTTGCCACTGGCCTTCTTGGCCACCTGGGCACACTGCTGGCTCATATTCAGCCGGCTGTCGACAAACACCACTAGATCCTTCTCCTCCAGGCAGCTTTCCAGTCATTCTTCCCAAAACCTGTAATGCTGCATGGGGTTGTTGTGCCCCAAGTGCAGGACTTTGGTCTTGTTAAACCTCATCCCGTTGGCCTCAGCCCATGGATCCAGCCTGTCAGATCTCTTTGCAGCGCCTCCCTTCCTTCAGGCAGATCAACACTGCCACTGAGCTTGGTGTCATCTGCATGTGAATAAAATATGAACAAACTGTAGTAATTTTTCCCTTTATGACACTGTGCTATTAGCTGAATGAATCTTGAATAGTCATAATATGAAGTGAAGAACAAACAAGCACAAATCATCCCAATGTATGGAAGTAAGAGGGATTTTGGTGTATTGAACAGAATATCCTTTTAAAGTACAACCATGTAAATTCTATGCCTGGTATGGTTTGGTCAAATTTTTGTTCACTCTTCTCTGACAATAGGTGCCTAATCTTCTATTGAGCATGAACAGAGATTTAGGTCTATAATTTACTATAAAGTTAATGAGAATTCTTCCAGCCACAGCCGTGCGTCAGTGGACTTGGATAAGTGCTGACTGCTCATGACCCTGTGCAGATTCTTTAATGCATAAGAAATACAGACAAGCATTTTATGCTTACTTGCTCATAGAAATGAGGCAGATTCTTTTTTTTTTCCATTTTTTAATCAATTTATGAAAGAAAGCAGACATACTGGCACCTCATCACCTCTGATTCTGTAGAGAACAATAAATGGAAAAAGGTTTCAAATAAATACACATCAGTTTTTGGTGTGAGTCATCCTTATGAATAATGGTGATAATGAGAATGGTGTATTGTGTATCTAATGTGATATCTCTAGTTCTGAAGTAGGTTATTCTGCTTTTTCATTTTTTATCTTTCCTTTATCCATGTGGAGTTTACAACAGCTCTATCATAAAATTCCTTTGTGTGTCTTCTGTTAGAGAAAAGGTGTATAGAAGGCAAAAAAAATTTAGATGAAGTTCAGTACTTTAAGCACAATCTTGACCAAAACCTATCCTAGGCAGTTGCTGACTTTGCCTGGGTTTTGTGGGCTTTGAATCCATTCTGAATAGAGTTCTATAAAAGAGCCAAATGGGTGTCCCCAGTTTAAAAAATGGAATTGAAAAAGCATTGTGCAAAATGTCTTTTTGATGGAGTGTTAGGTAACAGCACTTCCTAAGTGAAAGAATAGGTTCCCTTTTTCATTTCTGAAAAAAATGATATTATTGTTATGAAAGTTATTAACTGATGTAATTAGTGGTAGAAGAAAATTTTAGAGATGAATTCTGTTACCTATCATGTACTTCAGACCTCTCTAGTCTGTTCTGGTATGGTTTAGAGAGAGAGGCATATAAAGAGAGGCATGTAGATGCTCACACAAAAACAAGCAGTGCATTCCTTCCTCTGAGCATGCTAACTTAATGATCTCTGTCCATACCTATTTAGGAGCAAGAGGAAGATCTAACTGGAGTTATAAAGGGAGAAACTGGTTCAAATGCTACTGATTATCTAGATATATCTTTTGGTTAAATTGCCCCAGTGAAATAAGATTCTTCCTTCCCCAAGGCACTTTACATTCTCCAAAAGTATTCATGGGGGCCATTAAAATAACCCTGGACTGAGAGAATATCACCTCAGAAGAGATTTTGACTAGTAAGTATAACAATAAAAAAGATTGGACGTACAGAAACTTTTTAATTTTACCTGTTATTTACTGGAGAAGAAGGAAGAACCCAAATCTGTATAAAGAAGTATTTCTTTTTTTTTGCAAGTAGCAATTCTTGTACCAAAACTCTTGCAGAATATTATAGAAAACATCAATGGTTGTTAGTTTTCACAATAGTAAATTCATACTCAGTTAAGACAGGAAAATGGAAAAAATAAATTGGTTAATAACCATATAACTTTGAAATTCTCCTGACCCAAAGATAGTGATGTTTAAATACATTTGTTGCTGTAGCAAAATCTTAGTTTGGTACTGGTAAGCATTTAATCAGCCTTCTGCTTGATGTATGTAATATAACTTCAGTATTTTACTTCAGATACGCAGTAAAGTGACTGATGATGAATTCAGGAAAGCACAAGTGCCAGTCACAGTGAATCAGGTCTGTTTAGTGCCTGTGTTATCTTGGCTCTCATGAATAATTCTCTTTTAACTATCCCCAGCAGCTATGGATAATATCCAACAAACAGCAGAAACCAATAAACACAGGTAATATACTTTAATACGTTCAGGCTAATATAGAACTTTCTCTTATTTTGTGGACTTATTTATGTATGAAAGGAAACTAAATTTTCTGCTGTCTTTCCTCTCTTCTAATTCAGAGATGAGAATTTTAAGGCCTCGTTTTCTGTTCCCTATTTTAAGACTACGTTATTCAGTAGTCAGGCCCATTTATCAATCCCCACAATGAAGGAGCGCACCAGGCACACGCTTCAAGGAGAGCGGTACCTTCCAAGGCCAAAGTGGCACAGCTGATTGCCATAAGCTCGACCAGATCCAATCTGTACTGCCCCTGTTTTAGACCAAGAAGAGGTAACATGAACCAAGGTCACAAGAGAAAGTGGTGGTGGAGTCAGCAGCTGAGTAAAATTTCCAGGCTGTCAGCTTTGTGCTGTCCTCTTGCACGACCTATTGCCCAGGGTACACAGACCTGCTGTAACCTGGTGTCTCCCTTGAACTACATAAACCAGGTAAAAGCAAAACTGTAACAGTTGCAAAGCAAAGCACTCCAAAGTGAGGAAATACCTCAAATTAAGTTATCCTTTACCAGTGGAATTTAGAAGTCTTTTGTGCACATAAGCATGTTACTCTCTCATCAAAACACACCCATGTGAAAAAATGACAGAATCATAGAATCTTCCAGTTGGAAAAGACCTCCGAGATCATCGAGTCCAACTGTATCCATCCTCTGCTGAACTATGTCCTTCAAAAACTCACCTACACATTTTTTAACCACCTCTAGGGATGGTGACTCAACCACTTCTCTGGGCAGCTGTTCCAGTGCCTGACCATCCTTTCGGTGAAGAAATTCTTCCTAATATCCAGTCTGAACCTCCCTGGTGCAACTTATGGCCATTTCCCCTTGTTCTATCATCTGTCATTTGTGAGAAGAGATCAACACTCACTCTGCCACAGCCTCCTTTCAGGAAGCCATAGACAGCGATGAGGTCTCTCCTCAGCCTCCTCTTCTCCAGGCTAAACAACCTGGTATATTTATATTTACGATGTAGTCCTGTAATATTTATATTTATGATGTAGTCCTGTAATTACCATAACGTAACATTTTTAACAGCATTACCTAATTCTAGAATGTCTATAAAACCATAGGTTGGAGATAGAACGCATGGCTTGCCCCTTTGGCGTCGTGTCTACTTTGCAGGGGTCACTTCAGCACTAGAAAGTTATCTACTGCTACCTTGACTAAAAGGCACTTAATTGCTCATAACAGGGTATAGATTAGCTGGGTGAATTAAGTTCTTTTCTTTTTTTAAAGACATTTTCAATCTCTAACTGCGTTGTCGTAGTTACAGCTGGGGAGTTTGGGAAATGTACTAGTGAAATTGATTACTCAGACATGTGTGACTATGATTCATCCGAGAGCTTGGAAAAGAAAAGATGCACAAGTTCTTCCTCAGCCCCATAATTTCTTCCTTTATTACTTTATTTGAAACAAAACTTGAAGAACACAAAAATAATTTGGGTTTATGATAGCCATAGGCAGAATATAAGATGTTCTTTTATACCTATCCATGACAGAATTGTAGGCTAAAGATTCAATTTGAAAAAATGGGTTTCCTCACTTCATTTGCTAACCATTTTGAGGGCATTACATTCTCGTTTCTTTCAGGCAATCATAGATTCTGGGGACTGGAAGATTTGTTCTTATATCTAAACAACAGGCCAACTGCTCTTAACACTTTTTGTCTGGCAGTAGCTAGTTATCAAATACTCTTTGGAAACCTAAGAAGATTGATTGTACAATTGAGAAACAATCCACCCTTCAGGGTTTCAGAAGGTTTTTTCCTAAAAGGTAAGACTAGCTTGTGGGATGGCACGTGAAGGCAACAGTATTGCCAAAGAACTAGTGTCTTTTTTCTCCTGAATAAGACAGTTCTGGATGTTTCCATGATGCATAAACACACGATTTCATCTTTATAATCTTTGTAAATTCTACAAACATTGACACTTCTAAATGCCCATTTCATAGACGTTATCATAGTTGACATATGAAAAGCATACTGGAGTTATCCAAACTGGTAAATAATTTTCTCTTCATCTTCCTTCTAGGTCTTAGCCATTTTCTCACTCAGATGCTAATAGTGCACTTCCCTACATATAGGCATGACCTGCAATATAGGTCCATGAAGTTGTCCTTCTTGGCTCGTAGTTCTTAGTTATTACCTGCGAGGTATTCTTCCTGCTTCACAGCAGCTTTGACCCTGAAGTGCCATTCCATCTGAGGTCAAGGATAGCGGATAATGCAATGAGTAGGCAGTCTATTTAAAGTCTTGTTTTTCAGTGCAAAGTCACTATTGGTAAAAAAAATACCTTTTTAAAACCAAAAGAAATCATGCCCATTTTTAAGATGCCTGTCCACCACCTTTATGGGGACCTTGGAGAGATCAGCTCCCTTTGCCTCTCCCACAGAAGCCTCCACCTGTCAGCTTGTCTCCTTGCAACAGCTTTTGATCTGCCCTGGGCATTCTTCAGTGAGTCACTGACATCTAATGGGGATTAAGAAATTTTTAATTGTTTATAATCCTTTTTACCTTCTACCTCATCTGAGAACCTGTAATCATGCCATTGCACTTCAAGCAGAAGCTGTGGTAACTTAGGGCAAAGGAAGGCTTGTAGGCAGGGATAATATTTTTTCACTGGGCCGGTTACTGTGGTTGGAGAAAATAGATCGCTTTCATGAATGCAAGGCCTCATGCAGGTCTGAAATGAAAGCTGCAAACTTCAAAGACAGATGCAGGTAGAGATCAATTTCTCTGAACTTAATTTCTTTATGTTAACAAGTTAGATTACCAAAAAGAAAAGGCAGCTGGTGTCTGTGAAATGGTGACAGTGTGTTAGCAGAGGGAGGGGTGATAAATTGTTAGCTCAAAAAAATGAAGACTGCTTTATGAGGTTGTTCTGGGATCATAATAGCCTCCTAGAGGATGTGTCCATTGGTAACTGTTTGACTAATATTCAGTGTTCCAAACCACTCTAGGGGCTATGTATGAGAATGCTAGGAAAAAATGGAAATAATTTCCTTTATTTAATCACTAAATAAACTAAATTTAGCATCAGACTAAAATGAAATGCTCCTTAATTTTCCCCAACCATTTTGCAAGACTCCAAAATGCTATGAAAATATCCAAGACACTGAACACAAGACTGACTAACACAACAGCTGTCTCAGCCTCTACCTGAGAAAGAAGCATTCAAACATCTTGAGTCAGTGAAAAATCTCCTAACCTAAGGTGAACTGTCTGCTCCAAAGCCAAAATATTTCCCTAGAAGAACAACCAGATGACATGCTTGTATGTGAAAAATTAAAATTGCTTTGCTGACTCTTTTTTTCATACTGCTTCTTTAACGATCCAGGAGTTAATTCCAGTACCACTCTTCCTATGGCAACTTCAGGAAGAAGACAAGGAAACATTTTGGATTTGAAGTCTCAAGACTTCTTGGACCACTATACTGACTACTTGAGCAAAAGAGCCAGAAATGAAATAACAAACCAGCCATCATCACAATTTTTCCTGTCTAACAAAGAAAGTCTATCCTAAACCACAAGTAGTGCAAACATGCAACTAGATGACACTATGACTAATGAAGTCAAAGAATACACTGTGCAGAAAACAACATGTTTTTTCACAGTGAACCAGTTATTGACCATAACTATCTCCTCATTATAGTACCATCATATACACTGGGAATGTCTCCTGTCTGTCCACCACATTCCACTTTCTGATAGTATCCCAGTTTTTCCTCACTGTACCTCCAAGACAAATATCAACCTTGTGTGTTCCAGCCCATTCAAATCAAAAAGTTATCTAGTTCATCCTCACCCTGCAGTTTCATTTCAGTCATATTTCTTCAGACAACGGACACAGTATAAGTATAAAGATAATTCTGTAATACATTGACTTTATCATGAGCTATCTTAAGAAAAAGAAAACTGTAAAGGAAAATAGTTTCTAAGTTTTTATACCACTAAGCCTGTGCACTTAAGTGAAAGTTTTATCATTTACACTGAAAATATGAATTTCCTCATTGTTTTTTATCAAATTCAATTACAATTGTCCCTCCATGAAACTGCTTTAGAAATCACTGCACTGAAACCATCTTTGATAACCTAATAACTATCACAGTACAATTTATGAATTTTGGTAAGAGACTCACAGCTAAATATGCTTTCTTCGAGAAAATCAGCCCCTATTAAAAATAATGGGGCTTTTCAAACTGCACTTCATTTGCTCTGAAGAGATTGCTCATGGAGATTTCTTATTAGATGTCGTTTGCCAGACAGGTGTGTTCTCGTGGGCAGCTGGATGACATGCGTGACTTAAAAAGACCTAAAATACTGTCAAGCACTACTGTTACCAGCTTAAAATGAAACCTATATAAACAATCTAAAAACTTAGAATACAATAAATGAAAAGAAGTTTTGTCAGAACCAGAGCTCCTACCTTTCATATAGCTCTAGCCTCGCTAACTTCAGAAACAAATACTCAGGGCTAGTATGTACCAAAGAAATTGAGACTGTATTTGAGCAGCAAACATTGAATTTGGCAACACATCATCTCACAACTGCAATCATCATTGGAGCATTTACAATACAATTTTTCAGCCCATCCACTGTGCCATATACCTTCCTGGACAAAATAGCTAAGAATAAACAACTGCGATGAGCCCAGGCAGTCAATGATGGACAGAAACACCCATCTTCCAGTGGGAGATATGCAGCCACACTGCCTTTGAGATTTTTTGGTGTTATTCACAGAGACACAAAGAAACATCTCCAAAACAGGAGAATAAGTACTAGAAATCATGTGTCTTACAAATACAAAGAGATTAAAGCCTCTTTTGAGGCATGTTCTCATTTAACACCCTTCACCCCAAGCTAACTTCTCTAACCTTGAGGATGGATAAAAGTAATTCTCACTGTTTCCCAGAGTATTTAACAAGCTTATTGCCTCCACAGATATTTACTGCTTTTTTTTGTTTCAGACTGTCTGATGGGTTAATTTCAGCTTTTGCAGCTGCTGTTTCTATTTCTTTCCTGAAGAGGGGCTTATTTGTCCAACCACTTCTATGTTGTTTCCAGCTTTAGCAAACCAGTCTAATGAAACTTCAGCTTACAAACTTTGCCTTACTTCTGCTCTTTGACCATCATGGCTATGCTACTGCTTCTGCAATATTCACAAAAGTGCTTAGATCTTGATATTCATAATATTCTTACATTTCAGCTCCATGTCTCTCATGCAGACTGAAGTCCTAAACTGATTTATTCATGTGATTACAGCTGAACTTCTGGCTCCTATGATCACTGTCTATGTTATTTGGGTTTAGTGTGCGTAGGAACTCGAACGTTTTAGAGCCATGTCTTTGCCTGGGGTAGCACTGCATAGCCCTTGGGCTGCAGTGTGGCTCTGCCAGTTGATAGTGATACCTGGCTGCAGGCTGGGAATCTGCCCTCAGAGTAGACAAACTCACTTAGTGCCTTCTAGAGCCAGCAGCTGTCATAAATATGTTCATTGCAGAAGTAATGAGAAAGTAATAACACCTGACATTTATATAGTTTTCCTAAGAAACAAGGGCTATACTTCTATGAAACTTGTAAAAAAACCTATTATGATCTCTGAAATGGAAAAAAAAAATCATAATGCAGCCAGAACCTAAAAAAAGAGCAGGAAATCACTACCTTTTTACCCAAATGTCTTGATTTTCATTGATAGGAGTCATTCACACTGCTCATGGAATTTGTTTTTCAGATGTGGAAGTCAGAGCAGGTTGCAGTTGCTCAGAACCTCTGAAGACCAGGCCAGCCACTTAGCTGACTAATGAGGAGGCGGGAGTGTTTGAGGGGGGAAGGAGGGGTGGTTGTGATAGGTTGCATTTTGTTGAAGCTCCTCTTTTTGTCAGTGTGGGCCAGGTACCTGCGAAATCTTAGCAATAATCTGTTAAATGAATTATTTCTCATCCCAGTGTTAATCTGTAGGATCACATTGCTTCTCAAAGCAAGATTTCATTTTCCTAAGAAGTTCAGAAAATAAGCTTGGTTAAATCAATTAACATACTGCTGTCTGCACACACAAGAGCTGGAAATCCCTTACATCCCAGACGTTTTTATAATTACATAAACCCAGCATTTGAGAAGTGTAGAACCACGTGGTCCATATGAAACTGAGTAAGGGTGGATGTTCATCTGTCATATGAGGATGGAAATGGCAGCCCAACTTCTATCTGGTTCAGGGCTCTGTTAGACTTCTGTCCATTTTCCTAGGGGCATTGAACTTTACCCTCTTCTTCCTTGAAATGAGTAGTAACATCGTTACTTCCACATTCCAGAGAAGAAAAATGCTTCTACTATTCAAAAGCAAATAGCCAAGAAAAGTGGGAGATAGGTCTGTACCTGTTACCCCTGCAGTCTGGCAGTAAAGGATCTCCACCAGCCAGTCTGGTCCTAGGTGTGAGTAGGACTGGGGCAGGGATTTTTCCAGCAGAAGGAGTTTCCAGTTTGGCACTTGGATCCAATCAGTCTCTGAGTTTTGTGGCTTGGAGAGTATAATGCAAATTTGATACGTTGTGTTCAGCTTTTGATGGATTTGGGTTTTGCTTTGTGTGGAGTTTTTTTGTTTTGTTTTGCTTTTTTTTTAATTCTAGTTAATTTGACTGTCAAGTTTTTCAATAGCATCAACAGCAGTAATTTAGCTTCTGTTACCTGTTGTGGGTGGCTTATGTAATGTTAAATTTTTACTTCTGTGTAAAGCATCCAACTGCCAACATCATAAGCATTACATAAAGTGCTAAATTAAATAACAAAATGAGAGGGTTTTCAAGGACTCGAAAGAAATTCAGAGCTTTGGTATAGCTCAGGATAGAGCAGAATTACAGGAATTAAACTATTAGGATACGATTTCCTTTCAAAGCAAATTTCATGCAAATACTATCTCCTTCCAGGACCGTGTAGATGTCTCCACCAAAGTCACTCCTTGTTCTTCCACACAGCTTTCCTGCTTATGCACATCCTCTTCTTTGTTTACATGGAAGCGTATAAAGTGATGTCAAACTTGAGCCCTATTTTATTGCAGGACTGCAAGAAATTCTGAGGGGTTTTTTTAAGCTTTGAATTTTGAAACAAAAATTATGCCACTCTTCATTTGTCATTGCTGTCCCATAAAAAGGGTGCAGAATCAATGCAAGTTGCAGTAATTCCAACTCTAGGCTCTCACAGAGTTTGCAAACTGACTGTAGTCTTTTTAAACACTCCTCCAGCCCTCTGTCCAGTTCTGCTGGCCTCACAAGGTTATCCAACATGTTTTAGCTGATGACACTGTTCCTTAACAGATCTTTACATGCTAGGACACAGTAGGATTTGGAGTGAGAAACAAAACTGCAAAAAAAATCCCACAGTTCCCAGATGGCATGTCTTAAGACTGTCATCTCCATCTTGTCAAAACTCATCCGTTTACTTAAGTTTAATACTACAGCATGTAATTAACAATTTCATATTTGTGGAAATAAGAAGAGAAATTTAGTGTTTAGAAATATTACACAACCCTGTATTAAGCACATGAAAGGTTCAGTGATAGCTATAACAATAGAGATAGGGTGAATTAACTCACTAGAAATGAAGAGATATTTCATGCAAAAGGGCATAAATATAGTGGAAAAGAAATCTGTCAATAAAAGGCAGCCAAATATAAAACACGATGGAATGTCTTGATTGCAGTCTTTACAGACCTCAGTTATCAACCGTGCTATATAACAGTGCAAATAACTTCCCTGCAAAATTGTAAATCAGTCTTGTGCCATTCGAGGAAATATTATGTGATATTTTGAATTAGATTTTAAAATGACCCTGCTTAGATATGCTCATATCAGGGATAATAGCAGCGCTCTGTGTGAGATTATATGCATTCAAGGAAAATAAGTGATAATGACCATGCTCACTTCAATAAACCTATGGTTAAACCACACATACCAGGCTAACTGTAGCTTGACAATAAAATCAGCTGTGGTGCACAGTGTGAAAGACATAGCTGTTAGAACAGCAGTCAAAAAAATGAGTACCTTCAAAAAGTACTGCCAGATAAGGGGAGAAAAATTATGGGGACAGCTTATCTGTCATATTAGGTCATCATTTATTAATATATCTTTGAATGAAGTGTTTGGAAATGTAACTGTAACTTATAAGGGAACTGAGCACAGAATATAAGTTCTTTTCTTGCTCAGTTTGATTTAAGCAATGGCAAGGACAGTGCTGTTACCAGTCCTGCAATGTGAAACACAAATACGCTGAAAGCCTCTGGAATAATTCTCCCACTGTATGACTTGATGAGGGAGGAAAGCTGCTTTCTCCCCACAGTTTCCTTATTTGTCAGGTACGGGGTTTATGTCACTAGGTATTCAAGTTCTGAGGATAAGTTAGTTAATACCTTTCAATCTGTACTTCCAGAGTGGTACTTCTCAAGAAATTTGGAAGTGTAACCTTCTTTTGACTTGTGTCTGTTCACCTCTTTTTGTTGGCAGCTGCTCATGTCCAAGGCAGGGTGGTAGGAACTGGCTGGAATTACTGGCTGCAAGTACTGACACCCATTTGCTCACTCTGGTTAAGCCGAGCTGCTGCTGGCACTTCCAGGTAGTTAGCAGCTATCTAGCTAGTTGAATCACTTGCAACTCAGAAACAAAAATCTGTTCATGCTAAGACTGGAAATGCTACCAGCTTAGGAGGAAACTGAGTTGCTACAGATACATCTCATCTAGCACTTCATGAGCTATTTCAGCCTTTATGTAGTTAGGCAGCTCTAGAATCTCATTGTCGCTATGGGGGATACAGACCTGGAAGAGATTTCCTGGATCATTTGTTCTTATGGAAAGCTATTTTGACTCTTCCATGCACTTAAGAGGTTACGTCCAGAAACAGAAGTAATTCTTTTGCTATCACTGGAAGGTTTCTCCAATACCTTCGGCATCAGAATCTTATTTCTAATCTGTTTTTGTGTCAAAACACCAAAATTATTCTCAAACTTGGTTGAGGTTGTTATTTGCCCCTCCTCCCCATGCTTCTCCCTTATGTATTTTTAAACAAAAATTACATATCCTCTCCACCTTAATTTTGCTGACATAAATAAATGAAGTTTTTCTGTCATACAATTGTATATTTCCTTAACCCTGAACATACTTGCAGAGTTAGATCTTTACGACTATTTCTTGGAATCATCTGGTCAGAATTTTATATAGACTTCTAGAGAAGGTCTCTCTTTTTTAAAGCAGTGTTCGTGTTTTCCTGTTTTCACTGGAAACACCATACATGTTATGCCTCAAGGCTGATTTTCACTCTTTTTGGGTTGGTTACCTTGGTGAATCGTAATTGTTGGTGGTCGCCTGGTACATCCAGGACTTGCCGTTTGGGAGCCCAAAGGTGCAGCAAAATGTCTTGCATGCCCTTATACCTGGTTAGGTAAACTTCCAGATATTTGTGCTATTCCTGCCTTTAAAGTCAAGGCTTCTTGCTTGTAACCACGACTCCCAGTGTTAGGAAAACACACATGCTGAATTTTCAGGTGTTTTAAATCAAGAAACTCATCTATATGTGTACCATACAAGTAAGATTTATGGCAGTGGATGAAGAGTCATCCTGCACTAGAAGCTGCACAAAAGGGAAACGCCCCCCACAAATAATTGGTTATTCACAAACTTCACTGTTGCAAATTCTGCTTTGCCATGCTTTGGAATGGGAAGGATATTTGACTGGGTAAAAAAAGAAAGTGGATTGGATACTTTGGCTTAGAAGAAATGTTGTACCTCTTCACATGATTTTTTTTTCCCGGTTAGGGTCTTGCTCAACATTTGAGTCTTAAAGACAAATACATTTTCATAAAATTGTCATCTCCTTAAAATCTGAGCTGCTGTTGGCATAATTTTTCTTTGACTGGATTATTTGCAATTTATTCTGTATTGTATGAAGGCAGCTCAACGCTACATCTCATTTACATGTTCTTGTGACTTCTGCTCACAAAAATTATACGTGAGAGCTAAGTCACTTCATTTCTACCTGTGAGATCATAGTCAATAGAACTCAAGAGGAAAAGAGCTTATGATTAGGAAACTATGGTATCAGATTTGAGGAAGGATCAAAAAGATGTCAACACCATCTACCAAATATGTCTTTGAAGCATCCTGGTCAAAAGCAGTGATTTGTGCTGTTAGGTAAATTTTTGCCCTCAGGTTGAGGGAGGGAACCCTTCATCTCAACTCAGCACTGGTAAGACCACACCTGGGGTGTTGTGTTCGGCTCTGTGCTCCCCAGTACAACGGAGACATGGACATACTGGAGAGAATTTCGTGAAGGGACACAAAGGTGATGACAGGACTGGAGCATGACTCCTATAATGAAAGGCTGAGAGCTGTTTACCCTAGAGAAGGTTCAAGGGGTATCTCATCAATGTATATAAGTACGTAAGGAGTGAGGGTGCAAAGAGGAGAGAGGCAAGCTCTTTTCAGTGCTGCCCAGGGGCAGGACCAGAGGCAACGGGTGCAAACTGAAACACAGAGATTCCCTCTGGATATCAGGAAACACTTTTTCACTATGAGGGTGTCTTACTTTTGATACAGATTGCCCAGGAAGGCTGTAGACTGTCCACCCTTGGAGATATTCAAAAGCTGTCTGGGCACAGTCCTAAGCAACCAGTTGCAGATGACCTCACTCGAGAAGGGAGGTTGGACCAAATGACCTTGAGAAGCTCCTTCCAACCTCAGCCATTCTGTGTTTCAGTGATTCTGTGATTCTGTAATACAATTTTTGTGCAAAATCACTCTCCTCTTTGAAGGAAGGGTAGAAAACGAAATACCTCCTGGAAAAAAATGACACCTACAACAGAAGACAAATATATGAAGGAAGGACATTAGAAGAAGCTGACCTTGAGCTATAGAACTTTTTGCAGCAATATCTTTAGGTAGATTGCAATACAAATGTCTTTTCACCTTGTGTAAACTAGGAAATACAGCATCTTCCGTTCCTCAGGAGAATTATTTTCAACTTAAAATATATGTCATCCATATATTGAATTTCCCCATTTAGGTAGTTGGACGGGTAGCAAGAAGATGCAGAGGGAATGATGGGATAGAGAGGCAAAGTACTTGCCAATTTTTTCTTTGCTTTGTTTTCATAACCTGAGGGCTGCCTGCAAACTGTGGTATTAGTTGTACACGAACAGGTACCTTTTAGAAACAGTTACAGATTATGAGAAAATTACTTCATGTTTATAAATTAGACTCCTGAGGAGAACATGAAACTGGCAAATTTGTGTGTCCATAGCTCACGGATGGGAAAAGCATAACTGACTAAGTGCAGTTGTTTATACAGAAGAGATATGCAACACGAGGGATTTGAGAACCAAAGTAGAGAGAAATTATAGATATTAATCAGAATCTCTCTATGTTTTAAGTTGGCTAAACTACTCTAGTACAAAACTGTAGCTAAAATTATACACTAGAAACAGAATAGCAGAGAAACTCTTAAAACTCAGATAACAATAGTCACAAGTTTCTGTAAATCCAAAAGAATTACTACAAGTGGGCTATGAATAAATTGTGGTTTTGGAATAGAATTGGAAAAGCTGAAACCCAGTAACTATTGAAAAGTTGCTGTTATGAAAATGTGTCCAACCAAGCATAAAATCTGTCTGTACTCCTCTTGTAGCACCAATGGTAGAGATCCTCTCTCTTCCACCCCAGATGCTGTCAACTGTCGACATCTTCCTCTAGCAAAAGAAATTCACAGCACCTTGTTGGAGTGCTCGAATTACTGATTAATTATTTTTATTAACCCAAATCCAGATTGTATTGCATTTTTCACCTTTTTACTGTACGGCCTTTATTTACACATGATGTTCAATACTGTCCCAGGCCAAAAACGGGGCAGGACTGTAACTACACATAGCAGCTGCGTTGGATTTTCCTCAGATAATTTCAGAAGATAGCTAAATGACTTTTCCACGTTTGCACAATAGGAGAGAGTGATTTTCTCATTTGGCTGGCAGCATAACTCATGGGAGAAAATCAAATGCTGTGGATCCCTCCTATTGTCTTCTCTCTGTTAGGCTCTTTTGCTTCATGAAAACAAAGTTGTACAGGAGGTAAAAATGCTTTTACATTTCAACACCATAGTAAGTTTTATCTAGCATACCTTACTTAAACAATGTTTAAAAGCTTGTCTTTCTCCAAATCTTTAAAGTTGTGAAATTTAAACTACTGATCAAGCTACAGAGAAAATTATGAACAGTAACTATCACTCATAGTAAGAATATGTCAGACCAGATGTTGGAGAGGCTTTTTTATGACCTATTCGTGTCTCATAAATATGTTTGAAAGACAGACAGTTTAGAGACCAATTACGTAAGTACTTTTCATAAAAATATATATATCTCATGCTCTGCTTTTAATTATAAAGGGCACTTGCATTAAAAGAAATCTTTGCTCCTTTGGTCATCAGATTCTGCTCTTCATATTTCCTTAACCAGTTACAGATTTCAAATTTGGTTTTGTGAAGATGAAGCTTCAATATGAAAGAGGGAAGGATCAGAAAATATGTATATGTATAATAGCTTCCTAGGTGGCAGGTGTCATGAGAAGCTGAAGATTAAATTGTTGCTTGACAGAAGGCCCATCGTCTTCAAGGAGGTATTGTCACTTCACTTGATTGTCTTGAAAAAATTACTTTCATTTAACTTGCTGAACGTCTACCTCTTTTCAAATTCAGTCTGATGACCCTTGCTCCCTTTTTCTTTTTTTTTTTAAGAACAAAAATGAAGCATAATTCTAATTTTCTTTACAAAATGCGGGGGATATTCTTGCCACTCTGAAACCCTGAGGGCGAGTGGCTGACCACAAAAGGCCACAGAAAATGCGTCTGTTAAAGAGAGACTCAGAAGAAAACTGGCCCAATTCCAAAAAAAAAATCTGCCTAATAGAACCTAAAAGAGGGAAACACCTTCTCCAGATGAAAAAGATCAGCAGGAGTATTGAATTTCATGCAGAGATGGGATAGTATTACTTTGAAGAGTAATTCCTTTTTATGTATTTTGCAGAAACAGGGATTTTGTCTAATATTTTTATTTTAGGCTTCACACTTCATTTTATGGAGCACGTTGAATCATTACCCCTTGGGGGAAAGTTAGTTTTAGTTCCTCAGTGATGGCAATTCAATGAAATCACTTTGAGCAAAAAGTGAACATTTGTTAGCACCACAGTGGAACTTATGTGACACTTCTGTATGATGGCATTTACACCTACTAAATCCTTCTTGTGATTGGCCAGTTGCTCCACCTGCTGCTGCTGGATTCATGTCTAGATTTCTGGAGCAAACAGGATTTCCAGAAATGTGAGTGACAAATGAAGCACAAACTATGTTCTATTACTCATCCTGCACCGTGATGGATACTTTTAAACTTCTTTCTTGGTCTAGGTCTTCTGGAGTCACTCAGATGGATAAATGGCTCTGTCAAGACATACTTGACAGAGAAAGGCAGCAGCAGTGTAAAACTGAGCATGTGTCGATATGAACAAATGCAGATGGATGCAAAATCTTATGAACTCTGTAAGTTGCATTACCAAGGTGATATGTATAAATAAATGTAACATGACTCGGATTTTAGCAAGGCAGAATCCCATTCTAGTGTTAGTCAATGGCTTCTCTACTAGAGATGGCTGATTTTCAACCCAGTTTTAGCAGGGCTGAAATTCTCCTACCTTCCTTCAGCCATACAGATAGGCAAAGAGGTGCAGTTGCAAGGGTAAGCAGTTAAAATTTGCTGTGAAGATGTTCTTGAAAGTCGAGGACAGGCATGTCAGAGATGGAAACAGTCAAACTGGTTTTGGAGGAAGCAATCTGTATATGTCAAGGAGTTGAGGAAACTACAGAAGAGGAAATTGAAGTCATCAAATGGGAGGTGATTGAGAAAGGGCCCTGAGGGTTTTTTTTTTGTTCTGAGATGGAGGAAAACAGCTGGAACTTCACTGGGAAAGAAAAAAAGAGCAAGATTAGGAAATGGCTGGGTATTATGGCAGAATGAGAGAAGTGTTTAATCAGACAACAAGAGGAGAGGTAATGTTGTCATCGTAGCAGAAAGGTTGTCTACAGGAGGGAGTGGCAGATAGAAACAGAGAGGTTATTTTCAAGGCCATTAAGCTCAGACATTTCAGAGGCAGACTGAAATGTTGTTTCAGTCAGAGAACAGAAGCTTCAGGTTGAAGAAACTGATTTATGAGTAGTCAGTAGAGAGGTATAGAAAATGATATTAAAGAAGTTGAAAAGACATTTAGCACTTGTGTGCCTGTCTCCTACATTAAAAAAAAACATGGGAGAATGTTGTGAGCCCCTACAGTAACCAAGTTCTGACCTGTCCACTTGCCAAAAGTTTATGTAAGACTGAAGTTCCATTTCAACTGCAGATGAAACGGTTTGAGGTCCTGTTCTTATTGAAGAATGTGATACTCCATCACATTCTGTTAAATGTAGTCAAATGTGTTTTATGTTTCTGAAATTAGTCAAATCCTGTGGAGGAAATTAAACAAAAATAAGGACTATATAGTTCCAGTCTATTTTTAGAATATGTTTACAATGAAAAATCTTTACAATCTTGAGCAAGGAAGAAAAGAACATTCTATTTTAGGACTCTTCTAAGCACACGCCTGGTAACAGACTGAAAGCTTAGACACCATATTAATATTGATGATTTTTGCTTATTTAATATCAAACTTAACTGAAATAAAATATCAGTTTCATTTCTTGTTGATTGCACTTGTAGCCATCTGTCAATCAAAGACACAGATGAAAATGCATAAAATGTTCTCTGTGTTCATCTGCTTTTATGATAAGGCAGGTATGTATCCAGATGTGCAGATTTGCAAGTGAGTACTATTTATTCAAAATAAAGCAAGAGAATTTCAAATTGTAACTTATTTATTGTGTCTCTCAGACAGCTATTCCCTAGCTTCAAGCATTTGCATGGTCATGGTATGTATACATTTACACCAAATAGTAATGGAAATTTTCAATAGTACAGAGCACTTCTGATGAATTCACCTTTTTTTCTTTTTTACTATAAAGGTGATCCTTCAAAAACCACTCAAACCATTTTTCCCAGCTCTGTTTAGAATCCCGAGTCCTTTACCAAAAGACTCAGTTCAGTTGGAAGGTGGCACAGCATTGTGGCCACAAAAGACGAAGACCTGGTGATAAATGTCACCCAAGGCAATGATAACGCAAACAAGCCACTCATCCATCTACCTGCCAAACAAGCGTTGTTCACATTCATAGAATCATAGAATCATAGAATCATAGAATTATCTGGGTTGGAAGACACCTCCAAGATCATCAAGTCCAACCCTTAATCCAACACTATCATGATTACTAGATCATGGCACTAAGTGCCATATTCAGTCTTATTTTAAAAACCTCCAGGGATGGTGAATTCACCATCTCATTGGGCAGGCCATTCCAATGCCTGATTACTGTGAAGAACTTTTTTCTGATATCCAGCCTAAACCTTCCCTGGCAGTGTCTAAGCTCTTGTCCTCTTGTTCTTTTGCTGGTTGCCTGAGAGAAGAGTCCAACCCCCACCTGTCTACAACCTCCTTTCAGATAGTTGTAGAGAGCGATGAGGTCACCCCCGAGCCTCCTCTTCTCCAGGCTAAACAACCCCAGCTCCCTCAGCGTCTCTTCATAGGATTTGTGCTCAAGTCCCTTCACCAGTTTTGTTGCTCTTCTCTGGACCCTCTCCAGAACCTCAATATCTTTCTTGAACTGAGGGGCCCAGAACTGAACACAATACTCAAGGTGTGACCTCACCAACGCCGAGTACAGGGGAAGGATCACTTCCCTCGTCCTGCTGGCCATACTATTCCTGATAGAGGCCAGGATGCCATTGGCCTTCTTGGCCACCTGGGCACACTGCTGGCTCATGTTTAGCCTGCTGTCAATCAGTACCCCCAGGTCCCTTTCCACCTGACTGCTCTCCAGCCACTCTGTTCCCAGCCTGTAGCGCTGCATGGGGTTGTTGTGGCCAAAGTGCAGGACCCGGCACTTGGCCTTGTTAAACTTCATCCCGTTGGACTCAGCCCATCTCTCCAGCCTATCAAGGTCCCTCTGCAGAGCCCTCCTACCTTCCAGCAGGTCGACACTCCCTCCCAACTTGGTATCATCCGCAAATTTACTTATGATGGCCTCAATTCCCTCATCTAAATCATCGATGAAGATGTTAAACAGAACTGGACCCAACACTGAGGGACACCACTGGTGACCGGCAACCAGCTAGACGCAGCCCCATTCACCAGCACTCTCTGGGCCCAGCCATCCAGCCAGTTTTTAACCCAGCTGAGAGTGCACCTGTCCAAGCCATGGACTACCAGTTGATCCAGGAGTATGACATGGGAGACAGTGTCAAAGGCTTTTCTGAAGTCCAGATAGACTACATCCACAGGCTTCCCTTCATCCACCAGGCGGGTTACCTGATCATAAAAGGGTCAAGAATTGTCCTCAGCCCAAGCAGACACGTGGTGTTACCCACTGTGCTCTGTGATTTTCACTAGGGTCCAGTGCATTGCAAACTGGAGACACACATTAAAACATTGCACTGTGCTTCTCATGGGACAGAGGAAGAGTACTCCTCCTGTGTGGATACCGCACTTGATATTTTTGTTAGGTGTCTTCTTCATTGACCTTCACACACTCTACGAGCACAAATTCTTAAGGGTATAAAACAATTAAAATATTCTGTGTGCTGCTGATGGAATGAGAGGAAAGAAACTCATCAGGTTTCAACTAGACCAAAAACCCAGACACGTCCGTTCCTGTCATCATCAGCTCATGGGATGAGCAGCTGAAGGATTCCTGGTTCACAGTTTGGATTATTAACATAGGGTGATCAGGCCATGGGAATAAGTGCAATAGAAAGTTGCAGGGGAAGCATGCATTGTATAAGCACCAGGGAAAACCTAGTTGTATTTATGGTTGTTATTTTCTGTAATCATGAATAGCTGATAAAACCAGAGGAGGCCTCACGCATTTCTTGAGTAAGTGCAAAGAGGTCATTGGATTTAGACCAGGAATTAAATCAACCCATAATATTTTGAACATTTGCCACCTGTTGAGTAAAAGCAGTATGGTCCTAAACTGTGCTTAGAATAATGGCATTTATGGGCCAAAAAGGACCTACACTATATGGACTTTTAAAGAAGTTGTAATTAGGAAAGAAAATTTTAGTTGAGGACCACAGAGAATGTAATGTACCAAAAGAATGAATTATAATTGTGATGAAGCTTACCTGGTCTCAAATCAGTCATTCAGTTTCTATTCTCCAGACTGTTTTCAAAATAGAATTTTCTATAAATTAACAACTGCTATGTGCAGGTGTCCCAGCCTTGGAAATGTTTAGGAATGCTCTTTAATTTATTTTCTTCAAAATGCTCTGGTTTGTTGAAATGAAAACCTTTTACAGATATGTATCAGGCATGACAAAATTTTTATTGCCTGTGGACAGAATTTCCACTGAAGAGAGCGAGTATTCTGATAATATCCAGTGAATGTTTCAAAGCAAGTTTATCAGGAACCTATGTTCAATCTTCCATTCTGCTTGCTTTGAAATGTCACTTTGTTTTTCACCACTGTTCATGGAAACTCTACTTTTCATATTTATGAGGAAAAACATTTCTGAAGCCTCATTTTTTTACAAAACATCAGAACTCTTCTATTTCTACACAAACTTAAAATACTTGGAAGCAATATTTATTTGTTGCTAGTGATGCATTAGTAACATAAAGAAGAGACAATTATTAGCTGCATATCTCTTGTTACTAAAAAAGTAAGATTTTTTCAGAAAAATACTCAGTTGCTTGCCACTTACACTTTGAAAACAGTTCTGGTTGGTTGCTGGAGTGGTTGCTGATAACAACAAAGGAACCTTCACAGGTACTTCAGTTACAAATGAAGGAAGGGTAGAACTAGGAAAGGCAGAATTTTTTCCATTACACATTGAAAAGTCTGGCAAATACTTAATAAATTTCAGATTAGGATTGTGAAAGTGCTTGATCTTCATTTGTTTAGCAATTTCTAATTTTTATTAGTGTATGAAATGAATAACGGAAAAATGTAACCATTACTTGATGAACTATTAAGTCTCCATTGTAGATATGAAGTAAAAAAACAAGTGTCTTCAGATCTTGTATGGGAAGTGAGGAAGGGGCTTGGGATATCCTATTTTAACTACAAAACTGCTGCTTTTCAAACATTTATGTTCAGAAGATGTAAATGAAACTGCAGAGTTAACCATACTTCCGTGCAAATCTACTTGGAGCGAGACAGATCGTAGTCACAATGCTAAACAGAAGACAGCCAGGTTGGATCACTAGTCTGCTCCATGTGCTTAAGGCAGTGTATATCAGCTGATATAGCCCTTGGCTCTGGGATCTGTAAAAAATGCAGCAAAAGTCAAAATATAAATCCTGTATGTTTTTCCTCCTAAGTACAAAATCTGCCATGCTGTCATGGAAGGGAAGTTGGTTTGTAAACTGTTCCTCACAAGCCCATGTTGACTGTTGTTTATCTCCTTGATGTTTCCCAGTTATTTACAAACAGTTTGATTGATGAATGGTATCACCATATTTCCAGGAACTGACATAATACTGGTTTTCTGGTGAAACTTTTCAGTCTTTTTTTTTTCCTGGTTTAGAGCTAAGTCCTAGTTTTTCTTTTTCTATGGTCATGAAGTACTTTATTTGCCCTCCCATGTATTTCTAAAAGCAGAATGAATTATGACAGGGATATCACAGCCCCAAAACTCCAGGTTAGCTTTTAAATGTCAAGAAAATGTACACAATAAATTCAATTTATTCAAAAGAAGTTCAGTACTTGTGCAGTTTCTGTTCCTCAGCCAATCAGTTTGGAACATAATCCAAATATAGTTAAATGACTGATATTTGATTAACCTTCCTTTCCCCTCTCCTTTGGTGAAGAGCCCTCCTATCTTGTCCCTACAAATCCAAAAAACAAGAGAAAATGACAGCCTAAGAGGAGTTTGTTCAGTATGGCATCGCTTCAGCTTTAACAACAGAGGTAGTACTGCCACAATGCAATGTCTCCATCCTATAAAAAATTGCAAGTAATTAGGGCTTTTTTATTGAAAGCAATTTGGCCCACTGCTGTAGTATTTCTAGGTAAATAATTTCCATGCAGCAAGAAGAATCAATTAGGTTGAAGTAACACTTTCCCACCGGAGTGCAAAATGGCAGTACCTCTGTTGTGTGCTGTTGACAAATGAAAAAGACACCCACAGGCTAACTGCACACAAAGTTAAAATACAATATTGAACTGCTGGGAAAAATTGTGCCTTTTCAAGTATGCACTACCACTTCAGCAGTGTTTGTTCAAAAGTCATTACTAACCTTTGGCACCTCATCTGGGCTACTGAACACTTGCCACTAGGGTTTCCTTAATAGCTGAGCAAAGGCAGAACATAAAAAAGTCAAGGAATTGTGATTATGAAATGGAAGAGCCAGCCAAAATCTATGGTAGTCATCAGCAAAATCAGTAGCATATTTAAAGTGTGTATGAAAAATACTGTGTTCAGTGTTATGCTGCAAGGATAAATTTTGTACTGCTGTCTTACAGTCATTCCTTGTACTGAAGTAATTTCCCCCTGGTTTTATCTTCTACCTTTCCTTTGACAAGCTGTTTTGTTTGTTAAGAGAGAGATGGGATAGAGGAATCAAATTTGTTATAACAGAAAAAAACTATTTTTCTTGGATTTATCTGGACAAACAGACAGGTCTACATTGTAGGACACTAATCTGACCTCACTATGTAGGTTTACCATTAGAGTCAGTGGAAAGAAATGGGCAATTCTGCTGCAGGGTTCATCTGACGTATTTCAGACCCCCTACCTTGGGATGAGAGGGATGAGACATTCAGTATGCCTATCACTTTCCATGGACCATAAAAAAGTCCAGTCAGCCAGCTCAGAGAGTAGATATTTCTGTTAAGAGGAATAAATACTCCATAAGCCTGACAATTATATTCTGATGATTTACAAATAATAGGGAAATACTTCTAAAAAACCATCTGCAATTTATTCCCAGAGGAGGTGCCAAGCTCTGGAATCCTCAAAACAAAGCACACTTCTTAAAAAGTGGTTTTGTTTGGCTTTTTTTTGCTTATATTTCCATGTTTGCCTGCCTTCCATAGCTATTCTTTTGTCATTCAAGCTCAATTACAGTGCACCTCTTTCCCTCTTCAGTTCACATTAAGCATAATGGCCTGTCTGAGAGAACTGTGTTGACCCAGGTTGCCTAAGGTGTTTTGGTTTTTTTTTGTTGCACTACCATAAATGTTCCCTGTGTCCTAGCTCAGAGTGGTGTGGGGATAGAAGAGCCTCAGCAAAGCAGCTGTCTCCCCTCCCACACAGGGAGGCAGCCCAGAGCATTGTGTGACCTGAGCCTTCAGTGGAGAGGAGGGGAGGGGAGAGGAGAGGAGGGGAGAGGAGGGGAGAGGAGAGGAGAGGAGAGGAGAGGAGAGGAGAGGAGAGGAGAGGAGAGGAGAGGAGAGGAGAGGAGAGGAGAGGAGAGGAGAGGAGAGGAGAGGAGAGGAGAGGAGAGGAGAGGAGAGGAGAGGAGAGGAGAGGAGAGGAGAGGAGAGGAGAGGAGAGGAGAGGAGAGGAGAGGAGAGGAGAGGAGAGGAGAGGAGAGGAGAGGAGAGGAGAGGAGAGGAGAGGAGAGGAGAGGAGAGGAGAGGAGAGGAGAGGAGAGGAGAGGAGAGGAGAGGAGAGGAGAGGAGAGTGCCTGCTATCCCCTGTGTGACATTTGACTCTGGGGGTAAAGGCCTCAGGTTGAAAATTCAGAAATCTAAGTATGTTACTCTCAGGAGGAAACTTAACCTGGTATTGTCCTCCTACAGCCCCATCGAAATAAAGGTTGTTTTCCTTTCGGTCAAAATGACTGAAGTTACTCTATTGACTGGGGAAATTTTGGGGGTTCAACTTTTTTGTGTCCATCTATCTTCTTTCATATTGTGAGGCTGTAGCCCTGCAGCTGAAGAAGAGACCAGAAGTACCAGACCAGATAGACCAGATCATGTCTAGATTTTGGTTAAAACTTAAGTTAAATCTGAATGGTAAATTAAGGATTTAAGTCCTGGATGTGTCACTGAAGAAAATCTGACAAGACATATCCATGTTTTCCACTGGGTCTGAAGCAGAAAAGTCAGTCCTGCTGTTTACCTCCCACTCCAAAGGGTCAAGGCCAGGAAAGTGTGCATTTACGGATTAAAATTACCCAGTCTCTGCAAGCTCTGATCTCATTCTTGACCTATTTTCAATATGGAAAGATTATGACTTTGTTTTTATACATCTGAAGACACTCTTAAGAGATGCAAAGTGCCACAGCAGCATTTGCAGCTTCATATAGCCATGGAAACGGGAGACTGGGAACAGGCTAGAAATGTGCCAGAGTCACAACAGAGATCTTTGATTTCTCTTTCTGTGCTTGTTTTCTTACTTAATGGGTTCAGGAACCAATTATGGCTGGATCCTAGTACTTCAAGAATTGTGCATTTACAAACAGAGAAAAAAATATCAAAAATATAAGTGAAATCTGTGCTCTGTGTACTGAAAAAAAAAATGGCAACATCCTTTACTGGAGAATGCTCCCAAATACTCCTTTTAATGTCAGTTGTTGAATTTTATGTAATTTGACAATGTTCAAATATCGTAGTAAGATAATCACCATTGATGCAAAATGTGTATCTACATATCTCAATTCGAAGTTGATCTCCCTTTTATATTCAGAATATGTAGCTATGCTTTAACACATGCAACATCCTCCACAACATTCTGGTTTCCAGTGATGAATTTTTCTCTGTTTTATTTTTATTTGTAAAATTTCATTTATTTTTTTCAGAGTCAATATTGCCTTACCATTTAACATCTCACTGATATTTATTTCATTAATGCTTGTCCTATAGTGTCAAATATTTACTTAAAAATTGAATATCATTAAAGGTCTCATAAATTTCTGGCTATAAAATAGATAAAATATAAAAAATGGTCTTATGATGAAACTGTGCTATAAGTCTTGAAAATTGGATTAATAGAAAAAAATAAGATGACTTGCACCTCAGAGTTCTTTTACAAACTTCAGAATGAGCATAAATTTAGAGTATTTTCTGGTCTCATATATAAAATGACTCAAAGGTCATATTCTAATTCTCTTCTAGCATAAGGAATTAATGACAATTTCCTTAGTAACCTGGCATTATAACAAATGAATTGCACCTTATTTTGTTCACATTTTAGATCTTCTGTCTCACTCCCACCTGAGATCAGGAGTAAAACAGCACTTGGGAGATCCTAACTGCTGTGCTTTTGTCGTCGTGGCTGATGACAGGCGGCACCCATTGAGCAGCCCAGCAAGGTATAAACCAAACCAGCGGCGCTGGGGCTGTTACACCCTTCTGCTTTCTCTTGGATTCTGCCATTTCCACAAGGAGAGATACATTGTGAAGGGCATTGCACCTGCAAGCCTCGTCCCTTCTAATGTTTGTCAAGGTGTTTGTCGCTGCAGTCCTACTGTGATGGCTTTCGCTCCTCCTGCTTTTCACCCTTTTTTAATGTACTGTAAGTCTCTTTACACCCAAAATGTGTCCACAGAGTGAGAAATGGAAAAAATGCAGCAAGAACAGGCACCTCAGCAAGCTTGGATCATTTAAATATGGAGGTCCCCAGGTGATGAGGAGCATCCTCCAACAGGGTCTCTCCACTGGCTGTTGTGATACATGACATGTTGACATTTGT
Source organism: Dromococcyx pavoninus (assembly GCA_033558185.1). Lineage (NCBI taxonomy): Eukaryota > Metazoa > Chordata > Aves > Cuculiformes > Neomorphidae > Dromococcyx > Dromococcyx pavoninus. Next base: position 400,068 of record JAUMJL010000054.1, read on the forward strand.
TTGCTTCCTAGGGATGCAAGAATGGCATGGAAAAAGAACAGGCTTCTGCACTTTTTCCCCCAAGACATGCAGCAATGGAAAGCTACGTGGGATCCTTTCGTTAGTTCTAGCCCAAAACATAAAGAGGCAGGCGGTCGAGTGCTGTGTTAAAAGCTCTGGTGATATTTTTCCAGGGCGGAGAACCTAAAGGTTTTTTTCAGTTTACTCTCAAACTTCTGAGAACCTGCAAATAGTGGATGATATTTGCTGATATTTCTTGAATATATATTAGGTATATCTCCATGCAGTTTGTTCATGAGGAAATGCAAACCCTCTACAACTATGGATACAAGAAATGATAGTGAGGTTTTTGAACTATTTGTCCATTGTTTCTGAAGTATTCATCTCCCTCAGTGCCTCAGCCAATTTTTCTGCCGTTGCTGCAGGTTTAAATCTCCAGTGTCATTGGAGCTCGACTGGTGTATAAAAGCAGCAAGAAGTGAGAAGAAATAAAGACTGTTCACTGGAGCTGAAATTGAACCTCTTTCATTCTTTTTAGTCTACATTTGTAATCTCAATTTTTAAATTCAGTGCAAAAGAGCATATTACAGGAGTGTCATGAGAAGATTTTTTACAATGTTTGCACAGTAAGTAATGAAATCAGGAAAATTACAGCTAGAAAAGAGACTCTCAAGCTGGAATGGGCAGTTCTTGATTCTCTTTCCAGTTGTCATCTCAATTCATGACTTGGACATCAACTGATAAAATTCATTGCAGCTTTTTAGTGTAGATGGCAAGACCATTTAAAAAAAAAAATCGAAGCATATAAGGAACTCTAAAAGTGGAAGTATTTCCCCAGCGTAAAAAGTAGAGACCTTGTACCTTGCCAGATTTCTATCTGCGTATAGGTAGTTGCTATGCTGCATTCTTCTCTGTGGAGCAGAGCCAGGAATGGTGATGCTGGGAGGCCTTGTGGAAAGCACGACAGAGGAAAAAGGCCATGCACTCCCCGTGACTCAGCTTATCTTCTGGCTCTAAGTGTACTCTTGCTGTAGTCACACTGTTTAATTTTTCATTATTCATAGCAAGAAACATCTGAGATTACCAAAAGAAAGAGAAAAAAAAGTAGCTTTTCAATCCAAAAAATCAGATAAACTTAAAAAGATTAAGAATAACAGCAGTCTATTAATAATGGAGAACGAGAACATTTATCTTACAGATGAATTCCAGGTCTCTCTGAGAGAATAAATATTACTTACTGTACATCTTTATTGCACAAGCCATAAAATAAGGATAATTTCATAACAATTCAGCTAACAAATGTTAGCCTTTCAGGTTATGTAAAGTAGTATTCTGAAAGTAATAAAGGCAGTTAAAAAGAAGTCATGTAACCCAAATAACCTGTGCTTAACTTCACCATGTTGTCTCTGGAGGTTTTGTCACGACCAGCATTCTTTCCCTTATTAGCTTTTTCACTGCTTAGATAAGGAGATTTGTGAATGGCTATCTTCTTGTCATTCCCACCTGATCACATAAGATCTCATATAGTCAAGGTGCATCCACCACTGAGCAGTGTGGACATCTGCTCAGGTGGTAGCAGAAAGACTTGCTAAGACTACAGCACTGGGACTTTGCCTACAGTTCATGTGCCAAAACTCACACAGAGAGGGATGTGCTCAGTGCTAGGTAGTAGTTTTGGGCAGTGAAGTAGTCCTGGAGAGTATAAGAGTTGCCATCCTGGAGAAAACATCCTTTTATCATGAGGTAGGGTGTACTAGAAATGCATTACAGAGTTTATGCCCTGGTTAAATATGAAAGAGGCTATGTACAGACCTGAGTAAGATGTGCAAAAATCATAGTATTCAGTGACAGATGGTCACTTGAAAGATTTATAAAGCCTACCCCAGCCTTGAGAAGACAAGCTAAAATGTACATATTCAGTTTGGATGACAAGAAATTAATGGTCTGGTAGGTTATGGCTTCAGTTTCTGGGAAGAGAACCGATTTCCTTTCTCATACTAAGAAAAAGTACTGAGTCATAGCATTTTTAAAAGAAAAATTCCTTAGTTCTCTTCCTAACTCCTCTCCATTCCTGCTTTCTTCCGGGCTTTTAGGAATTCCATTATGCCACCTATGATTTAGCCATGTTACCTGGGTGTTGCCTGAATTCTTTCTCAGTTCTCATATCCTGCCAGAAGGACCAGGGAAGTGATTGTGCCTCTCTACTCAGCACTGGTGAGACCACACCTCGAGTACTGTGTTCAGTTCTGGGCCCCTCACTACAAGAAGGACATTGAGGTGTTGGAGCACATCCAGAGATGGGTGAAAAGGCTGATGAAGGGGCTGGAGAACAAGTCCTACGAGGAGTGACTGAGGGAACTGAGATTGTTTAGCCTGGGGAAAAGGAGGCTGAGGGGGGACGTTCTCACTGTATAAAGCTGCCTAAAAGGATTTTGTCACAAGATGGGTATTGATTTCTTTTCCCAAGTGACAGGTGATAAGACAAGAAGAAATGGCCTCAAGTTGCATCAGAGGAGGTTCAGATTAGACATTAGGAAAAATTTCTTCACCAAAAGGGTAGTTAGGCACTGGAACAGCTGCCCAGGGAAGTGGCTGAGTCACCATCCCTGCAGGTGTTTAAAAGAAGGATAGATTTAAGTGTTCAGGGATACAGTTTAATAGTAGACAGTTAGGGTTGGACTTGATGAACTCAAAGGTCTTTTCCAATCAAAAGATTCTATGGTTCACGACTATGCAAGACTCTTCCATACAACGTGGTAAAGATACAGCCTTTCTTATCCATGCAACTGAAATTATTATCCGAGGTCTAAGCTGTCACCTCACATCTCAAGCACAAGTGGCCTTTCTAACTCTCATCCATCCAGAATAACACTATACATCTGATTTTCCTAACCTGTCACATTAACAATAACATCCTTGTCTTTGTAAGTCCACATTAGCCCTCTAGGGTACCAGTGTCTGCTTTCCTCTCTGGGTCTCTTTCTGTGATCTGTCACTTCCCATACTCTAAAAAAAGTAAACCCTTTTCTGATTGGCCCCAATACCAATCTCTGTCACCAACCTTTCACATTTTCAAAAAAAATTTTACTTTTTTCCCTATTCTAGTGCTTGGAAAAGACTATCCTGCAGAGATACATTGTTATTCCCCTTCAGGTCCTACTTCAACGTTCTCCTTGGCTGCAACACCTACAAAAACTTATGACTGCTCTACCACTGCCAATGCTGATTAGTATTGTCTCCTAAAGTCCTTCTACACTTCCACCTACTTGCATTCATTTCCTTTCTCATCATCTTAACTCGCGTAATAGATCCAATAGGTTAGAAATTATGGCCGTATTCTGTGTTTGTCTGGTACTGCAATGCGTGCTCAGAAAGTAATTGGTCCTCGTGTCAGCACCTTATCAATGCAATTCTAATAAGGGTACTTTCAGTCTGTCCCTTAGCTCCAGGATTTTTGTTGGAATTAATAGCTGAGCAAGACAAATACTAAAGCAAGAACTGAAAATGGAGTTGGAATTTAACAGTGCTGCCTCAGATGATATTAAAGAATAAATGACATGTTATTCTATTGGAATTTTTCTGCTGTGAAGTAAGATAGGTATATCCAGGCCAACACTAGAAGTCAGTTCTCCAGTCAGTCCTAAAAGCTTCTTGTGATGCCACTTACCCCAATGAGGATATTCTACAATACAACATGAACTATTGTCCTTTTGTTTCTATTAATATAAAATCTGATTCTCTCTTCCTGCAAGTTAAGCAAACAGCAACTTTTCCTGTCTCCTTCAATTGGCAAAACAATTCATTTGATTGTGGTTTTTGCAAAGGACGTTTTTATATATTTGATGATGATCTTCATTCTCACTAAAAACAAAAAATTTTTTTTTCAGTCTTGCTTTATAGGATACATTCTGCATATCTCTAATATTATATTGTTTCCTTATTCTGGCCTGTTTTGTTCTTTCACAAGATTTGCTGTCCAGAGCAGAACACAATAGTCTGTCAGTGACCTAACCAGTACTAAGTAAATGAGAGCAGCTACTTCCTGTAATAACTTATATTAATATATCTGAGAATGTCATCAGCCATTTTTAAGGCAGGATCATATTGCTAATTTATATTCAACTCACAGCATACAATGCCCCCAGGGCCTCTTCTGGCAAAGTTGCTGCTTCACCAGTTATTCCTCATTTTGTATTTGTGCATTTGATTTCTCCTTGCTAAGTGTATCACTTTGCACTTGTGTTTATTGAATTTCATCTTATTGATTTCAGTTCCTTCAATTTATCAAGATCATTTTGAACTCTTGTCCTCTCCTTTGAGGTGCTCAAAACCCCTACTAGCCCGGTATCATGCTCAGATTTTATGAGCATGCAGTCTAATTTATCATGCAGGCCATCACTGAAAGTATTTCGTAGACTTACACTCAGGACTGACCCAACTGGAAATGTTCTCATATATTGAAAGTGAAACACCCATAACTACTCTTTCAGGAGTGTTTTTCAACTAGTCCTGTATCCATTTTAATGCACTACTCTCTTGCCCATATTTTCCAATATTCTTACAAAAATGTTATGTGAGGGTCAAAAAGTTTTAACAACTTAAATTCTTCAGTAAAAGCAGTTAGTGAAGTTAGTTAGAATTGGAATGCGCTGCCCAGGCAGGTGGTGGAGTCATCATCCCTGGAGGTGTTTAAAAGCAGAGTGGATGAGGCACTTAGTGCTGTGGTTTAGACGACGAGTAGGTGTTGGTGTTGGGTCATAGGTTGGACTCGATGATCTCAAAGGTCTTTTCCAACCTTGTGATAACGTGATACTGTGATACCACATTTGTGCTTTGATGGACTGGTATATGACAAGGAAGGAAATTAGAATAGTCTGAAATGGCTTGTCTTCATGAAAACCTCCCAGTTCTTTCCTACCAACTTGTTCTCCTCCAAAAGGGCTTTACATACAGACCATTTAAGAGTATGCTTGCATTTGAATACAAGTGTGTAAGCGTCTTGGGTGTGACAGTGTGAGTGCTGGCCCCAGCCTGGCAGCATTGTGTCATGTGGAACATCAGTGAGGCAGCAGCCCAGAGGGTTTGGCATTGCTGTCTCCACGCTGGAGGTTTCCCAGTCTTGGCAGCCCTTCAGAGGGACAGTACAGGACCAAAAATGTCTATTGTCATATACCAGTCCATGAAAATCACAACTCATATTTGCAGCACCAGAAAAGCTACAAAGAAAAAAGTGGTGAAGCCTGTGGTTGCCGCGCTCAACACTGTTGCGCAAAGATGCATCCCAAGAGTGACAATACTGAAGCACTACACTTGAGCTAATACTCTGTCTGTTGTGACACAGTCATACTTGCAGAGGTACAGCCCTGACCACTGATTGTGACTCAGATTGTTTTTTCTGCAGGTATCAGGCTGCCTGCTTCAGCTATTAACGTGCAGGATAGGATGGAGTGAGGGTTTTCTTTAACCATCGCCCTTTCACAGACTTTCTTCTCCTATATGGGTGATGTACCTGACACGCTTGTCTGGTACTTAAGGATCTTATGGCCCAGTGAGGGAATCCAGCCTGCAACAACATAGACCAGAACATGAAGGAAAACATCTCTCAATGTTTCTATAGCTAATTATACTGTGTATATCCACAAACACAGGCCCTCTGGCTCTCTGTAGGGTAGAGATCAATAGGGCTTCTGCTGAAAAGGCACTGGAATATATTTTAAGCAAGGGTCTAAACACTCCTTTTACCTTTTAAAAAAAGAACAAGAAAAAAGAGTTATAATGCATAAGTAGAAGGAAGAAATGAATAAGTAAATTTGCATGCAATGCAAAATTTCAGAAAAAAACCCCATCCCAGTTTAACTGAGATGAAGCAGTAAAATGGAAAGGTCAGGAAATAGTCAGAAGCTGTACTCTGTTGCAGCCTGTTGGGAAGAGTGAAGCAGTAATTAAGCTATCAGGCAGACAGGCTGATTAAAACATTAAAAATTTAAGGAAGTTATACTGAAATTAATGCATTGCTGAGATTCCATGCAAGATCCGGCTTTGTGGGAGAGGTAATAGAAAACGTCCAGCTTCTTGATTATCTATAAAACCAAAATAATTCAGTTATTAAACTAAATGAGCTTTAAGAGTTATAAATAAGTGTTTTGCAATTAAAACTAAGCACTTTTGAAAACATGCACAGTCACATTGTAATACATGTTCTTTTAAAGTGGGGGGCAAATTTAGGCAAAGATAAGTAGAAGCAAACTCCTTCTTGACATTTTGGACAGCCACAGAAATGGCCATGAGAAACTCTCAAGAAGATTTGCAGAAAATAGGTCTGTCAGAACCCAGGAGGTTCATGTAGAACATCCCCTGTCCCAGCACAGGAAACCTACCATAATCTGTTCTGAGAGATGTTAGTCTAACCTCTTCCCAAACCCCTCAAATGAGGGGGTCATTTTGGGATTCCCCAGCAATTGACTATTTTGCTTCACTGACTCTAATGTTGTTTTTCCTAAGGAAAAACCTTAGGAGTTTTTTTCCTGAGGAACAGCCAAAACTTTCCTTGCTGTAATTTTAGCCCACTGCTTTCAGTCCCAGTCCAGGCAGACATGAAGATCAATTTGGGCTGGATACAGCTGCCAGCCCCAATGGTACCTATCAGTGCTATGCCTGTCAACGGCACACTGTCAGGAGGAATGCAGAGCACGGAGTAGGGATAAAACATACTATCACAGAGGCACAATCTCTCTATATTGGTGAAAAACACTGCAGATGCTCCTATTCTGGATCACCCCAGTCCCAAAAGCTGAAGTCAATTTGATGACATGGGAATAAAAGGTTCTTTATTCTCATCAAAATAAGAGACATTACAGTACAAGGGTAGTCGGAGTTTTTTTTGAGGTGGGACATTACGCCCTGGTGAAACCTCATTTTTCAATGTCTTATCATTGATCCTTCCTCTTGTTCTTCCACCATGGCAACATTTTGGCCCCATTACTGAGCATACAATTAAGATTTAAGATTTCTAATTTCAGACTGCAGATGTACTGATGGATATGAAACACCCACGCCTGAGATGCAGTATGTGTGCTACACAGGCAGATCCTCTGCAGCAGAAATGTGTGCTTGAGTCCTCAGCGACTACACTGCCATGGTAATATTTTCCTCAAACCACGGATCAGCCAGAAGAGAAGTGGAAGGCAGTGAGACAAGGAAGAGAGTGGATGTGGTAGCAGAAAGGTGACTGGGGCAGGTAAGGGTAAGTCAGAAAGGTGAGCGAGGATGAGAGAGTGGCAGAGGGTCCAGACAGTGCAGAGCAAATATGGAGCAAAGACAAAAGAGCTGGACATGATATGGAGTCTATTGGGAACACAGCAGGATGGAAAGAAGGTGATGAGGGCAAGCTAAGGAAAACCTACCTGCAAGTGATGGAGAAAAAGTGCCATGCGAGAAGGAGCAAGATTAAGAGTTGGGGTAGAGAAGGGAAGCTGAGGGGGCAAGCAGTTTGGGTGGAGGAAGGCTGTAAGGTAAGGGAACAAGACAGGGCGGTAAGAAGTGACAGTTTTCTCCTCCCAGATGTAAGCAGAAATTAAATGCTACCAACATCTGAGTAGCCAGTATCTGCTTAGGCATCTGACTTTCCAGCCTGAGATAATTGGAGATGATGGTAGCAGACTTCCTCAAATATTACTACACTTATGAAATACAAGACTTTGCAACTTAAAAATCAGTCACACATCTTGAGGGACAAGCGTTATCTTGGGAGTTTACAAGATATGAGGTGCTAGCAATAAGACTGCTGGCAGAGAAACCATTTCCTCCCTGTTTTTCTTAAAAAAATAGTAATGGAAAATGTAATAAAATGTACCAAAATACATGAAACCTAATCACACAGCTACTTGTTTGCATTCAGCATCCAAATCCTTCCAGGAGATCGGTTATTAAGTGCACAGAATCCCATAAAGCTCCTTAAATATCATGTGCAGAAGAAGCAGCAGAGCAAAGAGGAAGTGAAACTGCTGTCTCATGGCTCTCTGGTTTTAACAAGCTGTTGCCCAGCGGAGGTTGTGGGATGGTACCTTCTTGATATCCTCTGTGTTCATGGGGGAAGAAAAGGAGATGCCAGTCAGTTCTAGGGGAAGGCTGGCTTGTCAATAGTGTGGCCACTTTCAGGCTATGCTTTGAAAAGCAGTTTATCAACAATTCAGTCTCACTCACAGAGGGATAGGGAAGGCTGTAGGCAGAAAAAGGTAGGTGTGGAGGGGTGTACAACAGAAAAAGAAAGCAAAATCCCTCCCTTTTTTCTATTTTTTTCGATACCAAAACCCAGGTTCCTTTAGTCTGGAAATGAAAGGAGCAGAGGATCTATAGAGTCAATGGTGTCCTTGAAAATCTAACTTCCACCTAGAGAGGATTTCACCCTGAGGTCCACCCTACACGCTTTGCCTTGGCCATCTATTTTACCACGAGCCATTTTGATGCCATTGCAACAGTGTAGTCCTTGATCTTCCATAGACTTGTGGCCATATTTCAGACATTGAGAGACACCAAGATTCTGCCTCTGTGTTGGGGGTGAGGAGCCAGAAGTGCTCCAGCTGTGACTTGGACCCAAGCATCTGCACTGTGCTTGGCAGGAAAGGGCACATCACTGCTGCCTCAGCTCCTTTTCCCATGAGCTGAAGAACTGCAATCAGCGTGCTCGGTCTCTGGAGATCCTCAGGGAGAGCATGAGGCTGAATCCCATCCTGAGGGTGCTAGTGGGCCTCTGCACCAAAAAGGTCTCTGTACACAGGTCTCCAAGGCGCAAAAGCCTCTGAACAGTGGAACAAAGGGCAGTGAGGGACCCATGGGGCTAGGACAGAGGGCAGTCCTATGTTGCAAAGACTGTCTGTGCACCAGAGGGGCCTTTACCAGCTGACCCTTATGTTTCTGCTTCAAGGGAGGGAAGGACCAAGCACAGCCAGTAAGCCTGGGATAATCCCTGGTGCAGTGTGAGGGGGCTGGGACACAGTTCCTCATGTGTGCAGTGGGTAAGGAGCTGACAGCTGTCTGCTTTGATAAAGCTGAATTTCATAAATGAGTCATCTTTCTCCAGGTTGCTGCTTTGTATATGAAAGCGTCAACAGCAGCTAAGAATCCTTTGCCTTCCAGACATATGAAATACTAGGGCTCCCACTTTTATATACTTAAAAAAATGGATATCAATGCATAAAAGAAAGCTACAATCCATGAAAATTACTGCCCTGAATTTTATGTCCTCATATCCTATTAAACTTAGAGGCGTACAAGAGCTTCTTTTGGAGAAGGCAGGAAAAACCCAAGCAAACAAGCAAACACAGACTGCCTAGATGTGAATTGCATTTCCTTTCTTTTTCTTGATTTTGTGAAAACCTGCTTGTAACCCAGAAGAATAGTTTATCTTCAGCTGCCCTATTTACGTTACAAGAGTGTGACCAAGAAATCAATGCACTTAGCAAAAGAGAAAGGTACCATGTTGTAACTAGGTCATAAACACACTAGCTCTCTTTTGCCTTGAAGCCCTGCTCTTCTCTTTTCTATTTTGTGCTTCAGTACAAAAATACATTGCTCTTTCAAAAGCTCCATGCCAAAACTTCTCCCTGATGTGAGCTTTCTATTTTAATTTTCATTTCTGAGCACTAGTGCATTGACTATTACAGGATGCATACACTCTATGTAAAGTCCAACAGAAAACAAGAGAAAGGGAAAGCAACAAGGCCATGTCTTGTAGTATCCCCTCTTGTAAATAATCTAAATAACATATGATTCCCATGATTCATGTTGAACCTTTAATGAAGGGTTAGATAAACCTTACTCATGTTGTATACCTTATTGGTACTTTGCTAGTAAATGTGAAAGGTGTTTTAAAGGGCAGAACACACGTTTTAGTTATGCAAGCTAGGATAACATAGATAAGGAGAAAGACAACCTGACCTACAAGAGAGCAAACCATGTACAAATTCCTTCAATTTTTCTTTCTTCAACGAGGTTTTGCAACCCCCAACACAAGGCAGTAGATGGGTCCATGGTCAGATCACTGTAACACTGTTCCCACCTGCCCCTCCCCTCCATGAAGGTTTTTTGTTGTGTAAATACCATTACTGGAGGTAAGTACATGGCCTGATGAAACTCTTCATGGGCACTGAGATAGGCAAACAAAAATATTTAGGTTTTCCACGTTTTGATGATTCTGGTCATTTCAAACAAGGATAGTGGTAAACTGCACAATAGTTAAATTCCTAGAAGGTAGTAAATCAAACACTGCTGCAGAGGACTTGCCATGGTCTCAAAATGCTGCAGCACAGAGGTCTGAGATTAGATAGTATTTCCAGGATGTAACAAAATTAAATTCCATTTTGCAACACGAATGCTAATGTGTCTGAGCAAAAGAAGTTGCAAACAAGAATAGTCAGTGCAAGGTGAGATTTGTGCTTTGCATCAGTAAAGACAAAAGAGAAGTTAAAGTTAATGGACAGCTAATCAGGTATGAATTTCTATCATCAGACATCTGCAACAAGGCTGCAGCTGAACTGACAAATCATTGTTCTTTTACCTGCATAAACTCAGTAATTCCCACAGTAATTCCAACTTTCCTTGGGCATGTGGCTTAGGTGGCCAACACAGCATCTAGGGTAGAGTTACAAAAGATGCCACAGTTCTTAACAGCAACAGCCTGACCACTGCCAAAGGCTGGTTTGTCAATAGTGTGGCCACTTTCAGGCTACGCTTTGGAAAGCAGGGAGGAGGAGGAGAAGAAAGCTGCTATTTCCTAGCAAAAGGTTCAATACAGGGTGAGCAGCCCAGTGGATGGCACGTGGAAATCTGAGAACTCAGCAAGGCTGCAGGGAGACCTGTTGGTTCTGGGAGAGATGGAAGGGACGGTTGAGAGCTGAGCGTGAAAGGGAGGAGAAAGGGGACAAACTTGGTGGTTCTGACTGTTTTTCCTGATGGTACGTTGTTATGTTGAGGGGTTTTTTCTTTATTCTACAATGAAAACCACAGCATTGCTTGGCTCAAGAGGTTTGCTTTACCTTTACTTACAAGTTGGAAATTCCAAGAGGAAAAGCCTTAATTCTCCAATTTTGACAGAGAGTATGTTTCTGCATAGAGGTTCCTGGGTATGGAAAGAAGCAAGGCGCATGTAGATGTACACTTTTTGTTGGTGCAGTTTATGATTAAGTGCAGGAAAGCTGTTCTTGTTTTCGCGGTGGAGGTCATAAACAAGTCCTGCAGCTCAGTGAGGGTAATTGTATTTTAAAGTTTCATAGTTTCATGTGGGAAAGTTCTGAGGTATTTTGATGCATGTTTCCCTTAAAAACTTCTCTTTTTTTTAGTAGCAAAAAATATTTGTTACTACTGAATTTGTCATACAGGAATTTGTATAAAACTGCAAAAAAACAGTGGTTTCTCCTTATTTATGCCATTAATGGAAAAATACCATGGAAAGAGAAGAAGTAAATTTTGTGCCTAAAAGTAATGGAGAAAGTAAATTCAGACCTGGTATAATTCAAACAGTACTGCAATTATGAAATGTTTAAATAGAGATTGGAAAGAACAATATTGTCTACAGTACTGTTCCTGTTGTCCTTGCAGTGGAGCGTTTTTTATGATACAAATGGTGTTCCTGTCTAAAGTGCTGAGCAATTATCTGTTGGATCATGCAGCTTTTCCTCAACTGACAGTCCCTCTGTCAAGTGTGCAAAACTAGAGGCACAAGGGTGGGACAGGTAAAATTCCTGCTTGGCTACCTTGCTCCCTCCAGTTTGATTGTCCATTTATTTGTTTACATCTACTTACTTGCAGATGGGCTGACTAAGTCTAGGATTTATATCATGGGGATCCGTAACAAGAGGCCACTGTACTCAAGATCAGCATAAAAAGAGGTTTACTTGTTTTCTGAAGTTGTATCACTGAGTTGGATTGTGTCTTTAAGTTGTTCCCCACAAACCTGAGAAATAGAAATCTACTCTAAAAAGTGAGAGTCCTGCAGATCAGGGGCCTCCAGGAAGTGTGGTTTCAATGAAACACTGACATTGCAAGAGCTGTGTCACAACCTCACCTAAAGGACTGACAGGATGCATCTCACTAATTCTGAGTTTGGTTGAGATTGTGTTCATGATGTTTTCTTGGCCCAGATTTTCCTCTAATTTGGCAAAATGAGACTTTTGGTTAATAAACCACGTTTTTATGTCTGTTTCAAAACCCAAATAATGAATGGCCTCCAAAGGTGAGTGCCTCTGATACACAGGCTTACTCTCATCGTCTGAAAGGACTCCCAGCCTTCTTTTTAAGTTGCAAACCAAGCAGGGCGAGATGGAGTTGCCAAGGGCAGTTGGAAGGGGAAATATGGCTCTCCCTCATATGTAGCCTAGAAACAATATTTTTTAATATCAAAGCAGACACATACTTTTTAAACTGTGGAGAAAGGACTTTTACAAATGATATATGGTGTTTCCTGGTTGCTACAGATGGAAGCTGGGAAAGGAAAGAAAATGGTGCTTCTGTAAGAGAAAAAAATGTACCTATTCCACACAAAGAAGTTATCTGAGGGAAGGAAGGAGAATCACAGTCATAAGAAAAAAAAGCACAGTTAACAAGAGTTGCCTGTAAGGATACAAAAGTATTCTGGTGCGCTCAACATCTAACCTTTACGCCTCACAGATTTCATATGGAAACACACCAGACAGATCTGTATCTTTGGGATTTCAGATTGGAAAGCAACCCTGAGTCAGAGTGATATTACCTAATTTTCAGATTCCACTGCTGAAGAATGCACAGAGGATTTGTGAACACCACCTACCTCCCTGTGGCTCTGCTCTAACCCCTGTTTGAGCAGGGTGATTATATGGTGCAAATCTGCAGCCCAAGGTCCCTCTACATCCATTTCTTTCAACTGTTAGAAAAGGGAAAAGGAGACACGAATGAGGCTAATCGACATTAACATGCAGACACTTAAGGAAAAGAGCTTTATGAGATTGTACTCCGTGGATATGCACACATATGCTCTCCCATGTGCGCCTCTCTCTTCCTCCTTTAGAGTCCAATGGTTGGCTTCATACAAATCTGATATTGCACAGAGGCCAGGTTCCCATAACTTATAAATAAGGACAATAATAGAGAGGAGTAAACATGGCCCTTTGGAAGGAAAGGTTGCAGTCTCATATACTCATACCTCAAGCCCTTATCTACCAAACAATATGCACAGGAAGAAAATTGAAGACAGTGCTGCAACAGAAGATGGAGCCCATAGACCCTCTGGAGCCTGTTGGACAGCAGAGAAACCACTCCAGTACTACTGATCCATCAGAAACATTTCTGTTGTAGTTCCAGCTTATATGTCCTTTCCTACATGGCAGCAGCTTGGCAAGGTACAGGTGTCTCTAGAGGGCTGTCACGGCATGACAGCTAAGGGACCAGTAAGGGAATATTGTAACATCACATTCCCACTCATGCACGGGCCTAATACAGTGAGTCTTTTTGTTCTCCACAGGTTTCAGTCATGCTGTCTAACCACTTTAAATAATTGCCCCCAGCCTACTAGAATTACAGCTTGTACCCACATGATTTTCCTTCTTTTTGGACATACCCTTTCCACTGTCTTTTCAGGTGCCTTCACTTTAATTCTTCCAAACTCAGAAAAATTAGAGCCAGGGTTTCCATAGCAACTTTAACTCTAATCCTTATTTGTATTACAACAAAATTATTAACTTAATGTTCATGAGGCCCTACTATCTAACCTCTGCATGAAAACCCTACTGGTCTGTTGAAGTCCAAGTCCTTGCCCGGAACTCTGGAGACAGTTAAGGATATGACACGTATATATGTTGTTATTGTGTTTCCAAGGGACAGAAATTATTGAGTGAGTCAGGAATGAGATTGATTCTCTGTTCAAATAATTATAGCTAAAAATTACGTTTTATACAGCTAGAGATGCTTTTTAATCACTGAGGAGGAAAAGGAAGTTATTTAAAACTGTAATTGCTGAGGAAGTTTCTGGAAAGAAAACAAATACTTCTACCAGATAATTTGTTTTGTTGGTATTTTAGGGTACTTGGAATTTTATGGGAGCTAGTAGCTGCCTAGTTCAGTCTCATATAACAGTCTTGTGTAAGTCTTATACAGCAGCTATATATTATAAAACAGTCTCACATAACACTCATATATATACATGCTCATAAATTCAGTCTCATATAGCAGTCATATATAAATACTCAGATACTCGGTCTCATATAGCAGTTGGCATGTGTCAAGTTAGAGAGTTTAAGACTGGAAACTCTTTTTTTCCTTAAGCAGTCTTGTCATTTAACTGCATATGCAGCCAACATATTCTTAAATGTCTCTATTACAAAAGTATGGACTGGATGAGATGAAAATTATGTGTGTTTGGAGACAGACTTCTAAGCTTATAGTCAGGTACTTCCAGAGAGATCTCTTTTCCAAAACACTTGCTGGAATTTTAGCAACAAAGTTGATGCTATTATTTGCCTCATTCAAGCTGATAGGTATTTAGTGCTTTAGAAAATTAGAACAAGATATTTGAGTGCCTATCAAGGAATAAATGGCATAATTGTTGACAACCACTTTTAGAATCTTGTATCTTTGTCTGAATCTTGTTCTGAATATAGGAGGAGGTATTAAAATAAACTTGTATCTTGCCAGGAAAATGACTTTTTAATGAGGACTTATAAATTCAGAAACTACCTATGTCTTTCTGAAAACAAAAATATTTATGTATTTATGAAAAAAATCCACCCTACTATAAATCCTACAGGCACACATATCCTTATGTCTTGGAGAATATCTTTGGCTGTAGAGATGAAATTGGGATCATAGCAAAGGGCAGTTGTCTAAGAATCATGAAGCTGTCATTTACAATTACTTTAGCTGTTGGTTGTTGAATGTGCAGACAGTGGCAGCCATCAGGGGCCCTGTGATGGAAAAATGTTTGGTTGTTAGTGGGGGTTATATGTCTGGCTCAATATTATGAAATGCTGTGGCAGCCTGTGCATTCAGATTGCCAGGAAGGTAGGCAGACTAACCTGGCTGTCAATCCAGGCAGCTTTAAACCCCTGGCCATATCTATCATTCCAGTTCCAAGGATGGATTTAAACCTGTTCAGTGTTCACCTGTTCTAATAGGCTCTTGAGAAAATGATGGGTGGGTGCTAAATGCGCAGCAAACAAAATAGACGATGCTGAAGGGTGTTTGAAAGAGTGGATGCTCCATCACTCATCTACAGTCATTTCAGTGGTCTAAAGTGTTCAGAGACATCATATATGATGTTTCTAGAAATCCACAGCTTTGTTAGCCTTGGTGGTTGGTAGTAAATCATGTCTGCTGAGGGAGGCTGGGGCATGGTCGGCTGGTTGTTTTAATTCTTAGCATTTATGCCAGCTGCCACAGATGCTCCTTTTTGAGCCCAGTCATGACACCTCTCACAAGTTTGTTGTCTTTGTGCATCCCTTAAGCTCGTCCACTTGACATAAAAATAACAATAAATCTCCCCTGTTCCTCAATTCAGAAAAATACGTTTCCATTGCCATGCGGTGAGTGATCATGGGATTATCAGTGATGCAGTGAAAAGACTGCCAATAGTGGATATAATAACACATCCCAATAGGCTAAAGAGCCTGAAGAGCCAACTACAAATTGACAGGATAGCAGCATTCATATAGTGAGCAATTAATATTGTTTTGGGGCTTGCCGTGATGGTTGTGGTTTATATCCTCTCTGTATTACTTGTATCAACTTTCCAGAGAGAAATAAAAATAAAACACTCAGAGGGAAAGGTACTGCTGAGAGTAATAAAAGGGAGAAGTGCGGGTTCTAGGAAGGAAGAGAAGAGAAATGTTACAGTGTTTTAATTTAGTTTCCCATCAGTATTATCTAAGTACTAAATAGAATAAGAATATACCTTATTTTTACAATATTTATCACTTTACTTTCTGATACTAGAGTGTGGTGATTTGAGCTTGGCTGGATGCCAGATGCCCAACCAGCTGCTCACTCCCACTCCCACTTCATAAAAGGACAGGAGGAGAAAATAAGATGAAAAAGCTCCTGGGTCAAGATAAAGGCAGAGGGATGAGTTTCAGTCCATTGCAGAGCCAGCAGGAACTGATTGTGTCCAGCACAGAGGCCAAAACCTTGCCATCAACACCAAATTGACAGATTCATTAAACTATTCCACTTTAAAGAGCACTTTTCAGCTTTGTATGCATAAATCTTGTTTACTTGCTAATAATTCTCCTTTTCATGTGAAATTAAAGATCACATCCACCACCACCACCCCAGTCCACCACATCTTTGAGTAATTTTGCCAACTAAATTTCTGGACAGCTGTACTAATATGATTTTTTTTTTAATATTCATACCATGTGGTACATTGGTTTAATAAGAAGTTCCTCATATGCTGTTGCTGAAAAGAAGGAAATCAGAAGCGTTTTTAGATACAAGCTAATTTCTCTGCATCTAACCAGCTTCTAATGCTGCATGATGTCTTCTCTGGCACTCCAGGGCTTTACCTTGATTTCTCTGCCAACTTAAATGAGAGTTGCGTGACTCCACTCCCTGGCCAAATGAAGCGTGGTGTACAAGCTGTCACAGGATAAACCCAATCTTAGTTCATTTAAGCATGCAAAGATCATAGAGGAGATCAGGAAAGTGACTCTATAGATTACTTCATCATCTCTGCTTTCCGGGTCTTAATTTTTTAGGAAAAAGGTTTCATCCCATCAGTGTTATGGCACCCATTTTCTGCTCCTGTTCATTTGAATCAGTACACTCCTGCAATTGAAGGAAAAGGATGATTTACACCAGTTACAGAGCCCTTGGGCAACTTCTTCAGAGATCAGCAATCCAAAGCCTATGAAGCTATAGACCCCAAGTCTATCCCAAAATCATATCTTGGATATTTAATGGTAGTTTTCACTTCACTGATACAGTGAATTGGTCAGAGTACTAACTTTTTCATACCTGAGTTGTCAGCACTTGCTCTTCAGTTGTCTTTAATGACAGAAGTATGCGGTGTGTGACCAACCTTATTATAATTTCATAACTTGTTGGTTTCAAAAAGTCATTATTCTCTGGCCTTTTTTTACTGTTTTCTCCCATAACAATTAAAGTTTGGCTAGTAGCACAAAATACCACTTTCTTAAAGCTACAACTTACATGTTATGTGCTCTCCAAGCCTGCTTTGGCTAGAACACTTCTAACGTAAAAGAAGTTTCTAATTTCTTGTATTATGGTGACACAAGAAAAGACTAAATTTACTTCTGCCTGTAAGTTTCCACATACTTAAATGTGTGGTAAATCCTTTGACATTAAGATATTATAAATTGTATCATGATATATTGATCTTAATTCTCGATGAGTTTTACACATTGAGCACTTTTTCTTCTGGTTTAAGTTTGGCCTTTTTAGGGTTTTTAAAGATTATTTTGCAGGTAGCATTTTTTCATTAATTTTAACCAAATGTAGCACTGGGACAGGCAATGAAGAAATTAACTGTAACATCCTCATCAGTCACAGTATCTTGTAGATGTGCATATGGGCCAGAAATGAGACAACAAGCACGAGTGTCTCTCCAGTTGGCTGACTGCAGATCTGTGCTGCAGAAAGTCTGCACAAAATTGGAATTCAAAGCAACAGCCACACATATTTAATCATTGTGTATATTTTGTCATTTCTAGGTCAAGTGACCTTGACTATTTTGCTTTTTAGTTACTAGCAATATGTCAAATTTAACTGCTACATGAACTAAAAGCCCCAAGGAATACCCTGGATAGGTAATGACTTACTGTAGCTACTAGAAATAAAGAAGAAAAAGCATTAAAGGAAAGGTCATTGAGGGATTGTTCTGTTAAGAAGTATATGCATATTCCATATACTTTTAAAAACATTATTTCTTCTAATAAAATATCTGAATGGCAGAAAACATATCTGTAAGAAACGGTGACGTTGTCCTTTGCATAAGGCAATACCATGCATGACAGACTAAGAAAGGGTAGTTCTGATGAACCATTGAAGTGGATGGACATTTGACATGGCAGCTACACACTTCTGCCAGCAAAAATGCCCAAAACATGAACAGTCTTCCAAGCATGGTGTTCAGAAGTGGAAACTACCTTGTGACTACAAGCTGCATATAGCACTCAGTTATGAAATTCACTTTATTATTAACAAAACACCACTGTCATCTGATGTAGATGCAGCCTTTCAGAGTCATCTACTTTTATTTAGGATTTTAGTCAAGAGAACCAAAGCTCTTCTGGTTGTCAGCAGAGTAACTGTTTTCTTCCAGTTGTCATACATGTGTGTCAGAAACTAATCATTTTGAAAGCTCAGTTCTGAATTTAAAAGACTGTGAAGGGCCTCCTTTTTTTTTCCTCCCGAAAGAGACAACTGTTGGAATCAAAGCTGGTTTCAGACTGCTCCTTTCCCATCTCTATGTTAGACTAATTCTTAATATTGTTAGTGAAACTCCCATAGATTGGCTTAATACCAACATTTCTTTGCATTGTCACTTCTATTAACAACGGGTGTTTAAAGTCAAATACCCTTTTCCTAATAGAAGACAAGTTTTAGAAGCAGTACTTAGCATTTTCTGTCAATATTGATGTTACTTTGGGTACAGACTCCATGCAGTTCCCATAGAATTCTGCCAGCCTAAGAAGGATGACCCTTTTTTAAAGTGAGGGTGCACTACTAAGCACTACTCAGGCTGCAGCCTTCAAAAGAGGAACGCTACTGAATTGCCAAGACTTACTCTCCAACTTCTGGCTTACAACTTTCTCGGACAACTAGGTTTCTGCAGCTGCTTCTCAAGCCTTTCGCACAGTTCAGTAAGTATTTCATGAAATTCAGTGTTGCTTCCACTACAGCTCAAACTTAATCTATCTTGAAACTGAAGCAAGTGCATGATTAATCCTTTAAATGAGTTCACTGTGCTACAATGAAAACCGTTCATTAGTCCAATATTCGCAGATGAAAAAACACTTAGCAGAAGCAAATGCTTTTACTTAAACCTTGAAGAGGTAACAGTTAATGTGCAATCATAATGTGCCTTTGCTTCATTTGCAAAAGATAAGCAAGGCAAAAAAATCCTTTAACAAATATTGGAGTGTTCTGACTTCATTAATATATTCTCAAGTGCATTCTTAATGGGTTTAACCAACAGAAGAATCTGTAACTTTTCTTTGGTGCTTTTTTGTTGGACTCTCTGCCCCACCTTAACATGCCACAACATCCAAACTAAATAAATGAAAATGAACTTTCAAGTATCAGATCTGGAAATAGTTAATCCGATTCCCCTAGCTTGTCCCTACAGATTTCTTGTGTCTTTAAAAACCTACTGTCCAAATGACTGAAAATAAAAGAAGAACTCAGAAAAAAACCCCATTCAGAATATGGGAATTTCATTTTGTTAGTGCTTTTAATGATTTATCTTATTGCAACAGCAGTCAACTACCTCATAAATGAGATGCTAAAACAAAATGTCACTTTTAGACTTCATTTTCCCTACACTTTCATATTAGTTGACAGTGATCAATAGATAACCTTTCCACGACAAGGCTGGGGACTACTTATATCCCTGATGCCCGTTGTTAGGACATTTCTTGTGTCACTAGCTGACAGCATCACAGTCTTGGGCAGAAGAAGAACAAACAAGACCACTGTGCTCTAAGGTGTCCTACAAAGCTTGTTTGTCCTCCATGTAGCCCATTGCTTCTGCCTCAGTTGACTATCTGTAAGCTTCCACCCTGGCCATCCCACTGCAACAGGAAAGTTAGTTTCCCATTTACAGCAGGTCTCAAAGCCTCTTGGAAGATTAGCTAAAATTTTATAGACATCTCAGGTTTAGGCTTCACTAAGCTTCTCCTTTGCAGTCTGAAGGTTGGGGGTTGCTTTCTGACCTCCAAAGAGATTTGGGTATGTACAGGTCTACATCCCACTAGAAAATGAGAATGAGGCATCAGTGTGATCATGGTACTTTTCCATACGTTTATCCCTTCTGTTTCAGTGTAAATGCCATTTAAAAATGTTTTAATGGCTACTGGATACTGATATGTGACTTAGGACAGATGTAGTCTTTTTTGTTGCCTTTCTTTCACACATTGATGAACAGTTAATTGTTCCTTGTGGTTAGAGGACAAAGTTCACAAAATCATCTGGCAAAGTGTTTCTGAGACAAGGCATATGCCATGGGCTAATGAATGGCTGAATGGCTTCTGGGTTTCCCTTGAAGAGATCAAATTACTTGTTCTTGGCTGAAATGGTAATCATAAGATTCGTTCCACTGGAGAGAGAGTACAACGTGTTTGAGTTTTCTCATTTTAATTTTCTCATTTTTTACAGCTTCACGGGCACAGGGGTGGCAGGATGAAGGGCCAAAGCAAGTGAGGCTGCTTTTTAATGTAAAGTACAAATTTCCTTAATTGACTCCTCCTTAAATATACTGCATTTAGGGCTTTTGAAGGAAACAAGTTTGGTCACCTGTGAGGCTTTTCCAAAGTCGCATTAAATGAATTCAGATTTTTTTAAGTCCAGTGCTAGGGTGAGTAGGCAAGTATTAGACATCACTACCAGAATAGCCAGACTTCATTCTGTTTTGCTGCAACTCAAACCACCTTTTGAATAATGGAAAAGTGTAAGATAGTTGCAGTAGTAGGTAAACGTTTAGTGGTGCCATAGAACAGGGGAAAGATGCTAAAATATTACAAACTCATTGATAAAACCGAAATACTGACAGTAAAAATGAGTTCGCTATTCCTCTGCCGACAAATAATATCCAGCTTTTAGGAATATCTATATGTCTCTTGAACAAAAGAGTATTTATATTCTGGAAGCCATGGCCTCACTCAGAAAATTGTGTTGTACAAATTCCTTTTCAAATGCAAATAGAGCACTCTGAGCAAACCCACAGTCTTTCCGCACCAAAGAATCAGAATTCCCTAGGAATTAAATAGAAAGAGAAAAGGCATTTCAGGCAAAAGGAAGCAAAGGAATAAATATCTTAATAGGTTCTCTCGTAATTTTGTTTTTATAAACACAGACAAAAAAAATTAAGAAAGTCCAAATTTGTCAATTATTATTAAAGTCAGAAATCAAAGGAATATTATATAGATGGTATATTGGAAAACTCATTGTTGATATCATTTAGAGAACTGATGAAACTGAGGAGTATGCTATATCAAACGAATCTTTTCTTTTAAATTTTCAATCTAAATAATTTCATAAAGTATGAAGTTGATTACAAGGATGTTTTAAAATGCAGAATAGATTTTACTTTCGCTTAAGTACCTGATCAAACCAGATACAGAAAACAAATGGCCAGTTTCTACCTTCCCAATCTGAACTAGTGGTTATGCTTGTTCATCGGGGCCTTGCTCTGCACAGTCCTGTCTGTGTCTCTGAGGAGACTGTCACTGACCAAGAAGCAACGTTCAGTGGGGTGAACACTTCTTGCTTATCTGTTCAGACTGCATGAAGCCATCCTGCTATGGTGGAAAAACCTAGTATATCTGCCTAATACAAAATGCAATGCCTTTGTTATGTTGAAGTGACAAATTTGGATTATTGTACCTCCTTTAATATTCAGTATCAGTTTATTTCTGTCTTCTTGAAGCATTTTTGTTTCAAAGTACATGTAACATGCAAGATATGATGGAAGGGCTAAATAATTTGTATGGAATGATACAATTCTGGGCTTTTGGATTGCATTTACATTTTATGAATTTCTTTGAAACATAATTAGTAATAAGTAGTCAGATGTGAGAATACTTGTGAGGAGGTACTTGTTACTTGGTATTTTCAGGGCAAGTGAGGATAGGACAGAAGAACAATAGGAAAAATGCATAAAACCATTCCTGTTCTCAAAATCAAAACCATCAAATGATGGTAGGTCTGGATACCTTGCGTACAGCAATTTATCTGATTTGGCAAAAGACTTGTTACAGACACAACCATCGTGAATGTTATTTTAATCCTTCTGACCCTTCTGACTCAAGAGAAGTCCTTTACCTTTTCTTGCTCACGTAAAATAATATGCCTTAATTCCATTGTCTTTATTCTTTTTCCTTGGAAAAAGATAATGTATTTGTATCTCTGACATTGAACCTTTCGTCAGTAACTTTTACCCTGAAAGAATCAATAATGGCTCTACATTGCTCTTCACACAGCTAGGATTTTGCATGCATATACCATTTCTGGCTAACTTGTGGAAATGTTATATGACAACAATTAAATTTTTATCTGATCCTAGCCTGTACTAATACCATAGCTGCTTCATTTTCTCCTAATCATGACATTCTGCAAAACGATTCAGTAGAAAAGTTTTTAAACACTCCATAAAATCAAGGGCTCTACTTCTCTAGCTCTACATATTTAGCTTGTGCCTTAGAGAAAACTCATGCAGCAATAACTCAGCTTTGCTCTTTTTGTACTTCTCTGGTCACATACAACCAGTCTGACCTGGTCAGGATAATAATCATACAGTATAAAGAAAAAATTTAATATAGTAGCAATCACAGCTATGAACAGCCCGAAAGCTAAGAGTAGTTTACAAGCCTTCTACATCACTTAATCCAGCAGAAGTTACTGAAAGTCAGAGTCAGGAAGAAGGTGGGGAAATGGAATAACAAAATTATCTAAATTCCCTGCTGACTGCAGATTGTTTCTTCACTTTCACACATGAGAGCATTCAGTAGATTGCATAAAGGTGAAAAAGCAATCTTTGGGAGTTTTGATTCATGATGAAATTAATCCATGAGATACCTACCAGTGCATAACTTATTTCTCAATGTTTTGGCTAATGCCCAGACAATCTGTACACCCAGCCACATTAAAAAGAACAATTTTTCTGTTTAGTTTCTAATTTTACTGCAGTTGCTCTAGCTGAAGGTATTTTCCATCCTCATTATATTTCCTGTAGCAGGATTACTTTTGAAATGGTAATAATACTCTAATACTCTAATAATACTCTAATCTTAAGGAACATCTCTCCTAACAGGCAATATCAGTCTGCTTTCCTGAAACTCAACAGTGAAAAAGAAATCTGCTTGGAGGCATGAGTCCCTGGCAGGGTCCAGTTTTGTAAGCCTGTGATGTCCCTGGACTTTGGTAGTGTTCCCTAGGACAGGATTTTTTCTTGTGTTTAAATTACATTACAGTGGAGTTTATTTACTCTGCAAGAGCTTTGCTGTCTTTCAGATGGAATCAGTAGCTGTCTGAACATAATGGCAAGGTCTTTTTGGATGGCTGAGATTATGAATTTCATGTTTGTTCAGCATGTACTGACAAAATGTTGCTTATACGTGAAAAACTCACTCGTACAAGGACTTGGAAACAGCCTTCTAGTTAACCCGAGTAGAAGGCTCACCTAAGGACTATCAGTCAAGGTATTTTTGATTCATTTTAAAGCTGTGACCTGATGATTCTAGTTCTTTTTCTGTGAGAAATACTTTGTAACCATTCATTTCACCCTCTCCACGTCATTCACAGAGATGTGCATGCAGCCATTACAGCTTTCTCCTGCAGATACAGACCTCTCTCTTTCAAATGGAAGATGTTTTTTTTGTTTTGGTTTGGTTTGGTTTTGGTGGTTGTTCTTGGGTTTTGCCTGTCATCATTTTTGACTACTTTAGGGAAACCCTTCACTGGATTAAATCCATAGAATGACATCTTGCCCAGGAAAAGACCGCTATCCAACCCCTGTGAAATGGGACTACCACTGTAATTGTAGCTAGGAGGATGTAAATTGCATATGGCTTTGAAGATGCAGGTGCCTCTGGAAGTACATGGCTTTTTCTCTCAGTTTTCCCCTACTGTTCTATTTTGATTTTGACTCTTGCTGATTATCGGGCTGATGTATTCATTGAGCTGACCTCTCTCTCTCTGGAGTTGTAATTGCTCACTTAGAGTTTATAATTATGCAAGTGAAGTTATTTTTCTCAGGTACATCACATTTATCAACATAGAATTTTACTAATCTTTTTATTGCTCACCACTGAAGTCTTGCTTTAATTTTTTGCAATCAGCTTTAATTTTTACTATCCTGCCTAATTTTATAATGCCAACAAACACTTGTCAATTCACTAGCTGTCTATGCTCTCAGGATGATATTGCAATTGATATTTTTACTCCTAGTGAAAATACAGAAGTGCTTAGCTCTGGTACCTGCTCTGGGAGCAGTGCCTACTATTCTTTTGCATTTCTTTTAGATATTCACGAGTTACGGAACAGCTGAGCTAAGAAGACACCTCTGGAGGTCTTCTAGTCCAACCACCTACGCTCAAGCAGGGCCACCTAGAGCTGTTTGCCCAGTAATATGTCCAGATGGGTTTTGAGTACCTCCAAAAGTGGAGCCTCCACAGTGCTCACTGCCTTTTTCTGCCGGCCATGTGTCTCCCTAGTAATACAATATGCAGCACAGCTTTCCCTCCCATAAAGTCTGATTTTTTTATCCAGGTACGGATTTCATGCATGACTTGCATCTGGTATTTATTGTTTCTAATGTCTGACTTCAGAAAACAGTTTTAACTGCTTCATACTTTTGTCCTCAATGTCTCTTTCCACTACCAGGGGTACTGATGTTTCACTCACTAATCATCATAACTAATACATGAGTGAAGTGGTACATGGAGTTAATGCAAAAATTTTACGTGAATAAGTTTAGGACAGCGTGTTACCAAAAGTACAAAGCTTCAAATAGACCTTGCCAAATGGATCCCCGTAAATTTTCTACTACGATGATATTATATGTTCAGAATATGTCAAAGTTCACATTAAATGTGCTGCCCAGGGAGGTGGTGGATTCGCCGACCCTGGAGGTGTTTAAGGGGAGACTGGATGAGGCACTGAGTGCCATGGTTTAGATGATGGTTGGTGTTAGTGTTGGTGTTGGTGTTAGTGTTGGGTTATAGGTTGGACTTGATGATCTCAGAGGTCCTTTCCAACCTTATGATACTGTGATACTGTAAAACTAGAAATATTTTACGATTTTAAGAATATTTTACTGATATTTCTCGTGTCTCATTTGCTGTCTGTCTCACTCATTATGAGTTCCAATGTACGAAGTCTTAGATGGAGAGAATAAATTTTTAGAATTATCTTTTGTAAAAAAAATATGAGCTCTTGATAGGTTCCATCGATTTGGAGCCTGGAAAGCCTAGAAGCAATATATTGCATATATCATTAGAAATACAGGAATCTTTCTTCATTTTTCCTATTTCTATGCTAACTAGAAGAATAAATGTTATGGAAATTTGAGATGGCACTTGAAAGAGGACAGAACACTTTCTGCCCTAAAATAAAAACTGTAAATTTTTTAAGACTGCAGAAGGTCTTTCCTATAAAAAGTCCTTCCTCTTCCTTGTTTAGCTGTCTCTTCTGCTCTCACATGCTTTAAACAGAAATTATTAACTCACTTTCTTATTTTGCAGTTTCTTCACAGATTTCAATCTCTGTTATTGGTACAAAGAAAGAGGAACAACTTTCATCACATTTTGTTTGTTTAGATTTTCAGAACAATAGAAAGAAAATCAAATATCCAGAACCTACTATGAGAAAGAAAGAAATAAGGAAAATGATAGCTCTCTATATAAACACGTGCCTTTCTGCATACACATACAGGTGCATCAGACTCAAATAACTTTCTTTTTTCCCCCCCTCAGGTATGGAGTTGGAAAGCTTCTACCAAATCATTCTCAGGTCGGCTCTTTGCAGGGAAGGCTGCTCAGGAGCCCTCAGAGGGTTCAGCAGGTCTCCCCAGCAAAGGCTGCTGACCCCTCAGTCAAGATGGCCTGGGCAGGCAGAGCATAGATGAGATGGAGGCACGGAGAACCAAGGGACACATCCAATAAGGGAAGTCTCTTGAGTGCAAATATGCCATGCACCTGTGAAACCAGGTTATTGCCCTCCAAGAACTCAGCCTAACCTGGAAAACTACTTATAACAGAGTCCTGATCAAGACGTACTCCTAGGCTGTAGTTAAAAAGCTTCTGATATGGATTTTTTTGGCTTAACTATCAAACTAGTTGAATTACATGCATAACTTAAGTAATTTCGCATGAATCTGTTTATTTTGGCAGTTCTGCAGCTCTTCATCTCTGCAGTAACTTTTACCCATTGCTTGTAAAAAAGTCTGTCACACGTATGCTTCTTCAGAAACTAAAGCAGGTTGATTTTTGGTTTGGACTTGAGAGATTTGAGTTTCTAACACAAGAACTCTTTCACATCATAAAACAAGAAAGTCTAGCTGACAAAACATGAAAGAGAAATGAAAGGAAAAAGAACCAAATGTACCTACAACCAGGGTCCCCAGGTTTCATCAGGGAAGTTTATTAAGGAACAGATTTAGACCCCATGGAAGGCAACGGAAAGACTCCAACAGACTTTTGTGGGCATTTGGTCTGGTTTTAAACCCTTAAACTCTCTGTATCCTGTGAGGTCCCTCATCACATTAAAATGTACTGAAAAATCTATCAGAAGAGTGGGAAAGACTTCAAATGAAGTATGTGCAGAACCCCATAGGAAAAACTGTGTTACAAATGTGAATGCTCGATTTGATTTACTCCGCTCTTTGATATTAGGAATATATTGTAGCTGAAAACAGCCATTAGCATATTCAAATACGGAAAAAACACCTTTAGTGGTTTCCTTGTCCTTGGGCTGCTAGTATACATTGCATCAAGGATTTCTGCTAGTCATACAGGTAGGGATTCACTATTCCTCTTTGTACATAAGATGGAGAGTAAAAATCCATTATGTTGGTTTGCTTTTCTTTCTCTTAAACAAATGGGGCTTAATTTAGAAGGTCAGGCACCTGCTAGATTGGGAGGAAAAGTTGTAATACAGAGATAAATTTCAGAGGTCAGTTCCTCTACCTTAGAGACTCCATTTAAGCATTTTAATATAGAAGATCTCTTAGTTAATTTGCATTGTTTGAGCATGTTCTCATGGTTTTTTATAAAGGCCTTCCTCACTAGCTGTGCTCAGGAAGGTGTAAGGCAAATGGCAAATTACACACAAACCAGATTGTGTTCAAATGGAGAGCATGGTGGAAGAGATACCTGTTGTCATATAAACAAACACAAAAACTTACCAGAAAGTCAGTAAAACAATGTACTGTATTGAAGAGACATCCATCTTTCACATTTTTACAGATAAATACTAAAGAAATGAGAGAATCTTGCGTGCAAACAGTACACTGCCACAGGAAAACAATTTTGTATGTATCACAGAAAGCTATCAGAGAGAACACCTCTTTCCTTTGTAAAGTCCATCATTTAAGAAGAGATTAAAGGCATGTGTATATTTAGCACAGTAAGATGAAGAATGGGAGCGAATACGCGTGCTGTTCATGGATCCATGTGGGATGGAAAAGAACTGCTTAAGGTCACATTGGCTGAGGGAAGGATAATTTCTGTGGGGGCGTCATGACTCTGTAGCTCCTGTTCTGGAACAGCCTTGCAATGGCAGTGCTAAAACCTGCACTGGTTTTCAGGTGCAATTTGATTGAGTTAGAAGGAAGCTATTTGGTGGGACTGACAGACATGGAAAATCTCCTCTACTCCTGTGTTCAAAACACAGGAGAATTAAACCAGGCCTGCAAAATAACCTGGGCTTCACAGAATGATTTTGAGTAAGTTTCCTCCGTGCTTGTTCTGAAATGTCACCTCTCAAATCCATGTTGTGCCACAAGTTAAAGACTTGTAATGTCAGTAATCAGTAACATTACTGATTACTGTGAACTCTACTGGCGTAATTTTTTTGACTGACTTCAATAATTTTCATTTTATGTACTCAGAGATATTCGTTATTGTAAAATCTAATAGATATTGAAAGTCTCTGATATTGGATACTATGTCCAGTCTGTATGAAAGCTCATGTTTATCTATAGACAGCTGTTATACGTGGTGCTAAATAATAACAATTTTTAAAAGAACTAAATTTACAAGTGTTTCCCAAAGAATACTGCACCTTTCAGTAATTTAAAACTGTCAAAAAACTTTTACAATACAAAGCAGCATTAGCGATTCATTGCTTTAATTCCTGATTTCCTTAAAAAAATAAGAGTCTTATTAAAGTTCTTGAGTACTTCGGAGGGAAAAGTATCAAATCCATCAGTAAGAAAGACATTCCATTTCAAAGTTTCACAAATTGTCAAAATTTTTTCTCCACTTCTTTAAACAAGAAGAATTATTTAAATTTCATGGTACGTTATGCAACATGAAACTTGTTAGGAGTAGCTGACATTGTTGGAGGGGGCAATATATGGTGAAGACTGCTATCAGTAGATTAAAGCCTCTGCAACGTTTCTAAGATACCAGAGGTCCTTTCGAGGACTAGCTGGTTAATGTGCATAATGTGAGTAACTCATTGAAGCTTTCAATGAAAATCTTTGAGAAACTCAATACAAAAGAGTGGAAAAGTAGTGCTAAAGCATATGTAAACACAATAAGCTCTTTTAACAAGGAGATCCTTGTTCTTGTGATTATCCAAATACTGTTGTGATACAAAAACCTAAGAACAATGAAAATAACCCTGAAATAAAACAGTCTGAGCAACTCAAAATGTGTGCAAACACTAAAGGAGATTAAGGCTGTCCGAACAGAAGCCGACCTTCAACTCCACAGGTCCCAGAGGTTCAGCAAAATCAAAATTTTCAGACAAATAAATCATGACAAGTTTCTGGGAACTTTGTAACTAGATTGGTGACTCTGTGCCTTGCTGCACCACAGGTTTCCTGTACACAAAAGGCACAGAAGAATGCTTTTCTCTGAATTTGGCCTGGGCAGAGGGCAGCACAGTTTTACATATACACATGTACATATATACTTATATACCATATGCATGTATAATATGTATGTGTATATATGTAGCCTGCCATAGCCCAGAAAACCTGACTCTAGAGTGAGAGAAATCAAAGGCTTGTTTTCAGAATTGCCGGCTCCTTGGAAACAGGAACAAGTGAAATTATTTTGTTATCATTAGCAAGGTTTCTGAACCATCCTGCAAAATTAAAATAAATTGTTTTGAATAATGGCTTATGCATTACTATTTATGAGGTAGACGTTTTGTGAACCCATTGCTGATGTCTGATGGTGCTCCAAACTGCTCATTTCCAGAGAGTGCTCCTGTCATGGTATCATGTGGAGAAGCTGAATGCTTCATTCTATTACAAAATCTTCTTTTCCTCCTTTCCAGAGAGGATATATGAGGCCTTTGGGTTTCTATCGACAGCTTATTGGTGCCACAAGTAGTTTGAAGCAGAGAAGAATTTTCATTCCTTTGATAGAGCCTGTAGCCTTAATTTTCGAAGCTGCTAGTGTGTTATTTTCAAACTAGTTGAAATTAGATTTCTTTTTCTTGTTCAAACTGTAAGCGAGCAAGAACTTAAAAAAATCTTTTAAGAATTTTTTTATCACATATACCCAGCTTAGTTGTTAAGATTTGCAAGATTTGGCTGGACAAAGCAAGAGTCTTCACTCATCCTCAGATTTAGCAGATAGAGTATTTATGAATGAGAAATGCTCTAACCTCCCCCTCTAATGGCCACAGGTGTAAAATGGCTTATTCACTTTGCATCTTAAAAATATTTCTACTTCAGAGAAGTCAAGAACAGGCTCCTCATAAATAACTTATGGCCAGCCAATTGAAACTGCAGTTCTTTCCTTCTGTAAAAATATTGACAGATATCAATTTTTAAACAAAAGCTATACATAAATAGGCATAGCACTTAATGAAGTGGTGGGTACACATTATTAACCAAATGGATTGGTGAGGGTTCCGCAAACAAAGTACCTAGCCCTGAAACCCCTTTCAGGCTTCCTAAATAAGAAGTAGACCATTCAATGGGGAGTACAGGCATTTTAAAAGTAGGATTTAATGCATAACTTCCAAGCAATTGCTTTTTTGAAACTGTATCCTGAATATTCAAAGGCATTTTTCTCTGCAGAGCAGTTTTTTAAAGGATTGGTATGCCAGACACATTTCACATTGTCCTTATCTTTATTTAAACAAATTCACAGGCTTGGTGCTCTGAAGCATCAAACTAAAATCTTCTGAGCCAAGCCATGCTACAATAGGAGCTGTTTGTATATACAACAGCATCACTTGTAGCAAGCACAGCAGAAAATACAACCTGCTAGTAAATGTGTTCTACTCTAAAGCACAAGGTTTTGGCTAAGAGGTTTTATATCTAGGAATGTTATGTCCAGAAGAGTTAAGTTTAATGAACTGTAACTGAAGAAATAAATCCCGTAAAGAAAAAAATGTGACAATGTGTTCATATTTGGAAGGACGGGGGGGGAGGTGGGGGAGAAGAGACAAGCATGTATTTTTAATATGTTGGATCCTGCTTAACAATATGGTCGCTAATTAATAAGCTATACATTGGTGTGATGAGGAGCCATAGAAGGGCTTCTGGAGCGCTTGACAAATTCTTGAAAGTCCAATAAGCCAAAGAGTGAAATATTTAGTTGTTTAGCTCTAGACTTCTTTGGTTAAAAGCTTAAGGAAAAAATATTGAATATATACTGATCAACACTGCAAATAGGAGATTGGAGAGCTTAAACTCAAATTTTAGCTAAAAAAATCCTTTACCATTTCAACTTAAAAATAACGAATTTTCAAATTACACTTCATATTTTAAAGGTAATACAAGCAGGTTCCTTTCCAAGACTTCTTTTTACCATCTTGCCATCAACAGCAAACAGCACACCTAGCAGCATTTGATACAACATAGCTTCAGTTCTAGATTTTATGTACTAAAACATCCAGACTTTGTCACAGTCTGATAGTCAAAAAACTCCCATTGGTTTCATGGGACTTTGGAACTACCTCATGGTAGCATTTGACCTTCTTCTAGTTAAAACCAAATCAGAGTGATGCTTCTGGTTACTTATCAGTGACACTGGTCAGATCATCTGTTCCTGTACGTGGAGGAATAATGCACCACACAGTTGCAGAGTTCAGACCCACATCTGCTTTCTAGAGAGAAGAGAAAAGAGACGATTAAAAGACAAGGCAAAGCAAGGCAAGATGAGTTGACTGAATGCACAGTTAAATCCTTGCTTTAAGCCCGTAGTCATGGATATTAGGTCTGCAGATCAGTGATATACTGTCACCATAATGACAATAGGAGACTATGAAATGTGTTTAATTGATTTGTTGCATACTGTAGTCTGCAAGACAGCTTGATTTAAAAGTCATTAGCTGGTCCTGTGGCTACAGAGACTAAATACATGAAAATATATTCAAAGTTTACCAACTTGAACTTAACAACAGGTATTTCACCTCCTTTCTTTATTGCATTTCTGGATTAAAAAAATGGTGAGACAGATCTGAAAAGTGCACTTTAGACCTCCCAGTATGCAAACATATCATGAACCAAACTTGTTAGAAAGCTTTGGGCATTTAAAGAAAGAAAAGCGTGTAGTGAGTGTAAAGCTACTTAGCTTTAAATTAAATTATTATAACGTTGCAGTGTTCTTTAGTGTTTTATCAACAAGTCCCGTTTCATCTTCTTGTTTCTCCAACTGTCAGGATGATATAAAAAATGAATCTTCCTTTTACATCCCCTGGAAAAAAGACGAACTGTCTTGTCGAACATATATAATGTATTTTATGGCTCATAGTTATTGTATAAGGAGCAAATTATTGCCATATTTAAGCAAACGTCAGCAGCTATTATGCTGCGAAGATTCTCCTGGAAATGCTGGATGAGCTGTTTGATCCTTTCTAGGAAGAAGACAATTATGTAAGACACAAAACAATGAAAGCACCAAAAATACTTTTATTTCACATTCAAATTTTAATGTTCCGTTGTTTACTAAATTCCAACAAAATTAGGGGCCTCACTTTGCTGTGGGTTGTACAAATAATTGGCAAGTAACAGCCTTGGACTGGAAGAGTACAGTAGGTTGAAAAAAGCAATTTCTTTTTTCACCTTTAATACAGAAAAAAATAGAGATGTTATATGGGCTAATCAAACCTGCATCAGAAGTGTGTAGCAAAGTCAAAGGCTGAATTTGAGCCCAGGATTTCAACCATGAGGTTGTCCTAGTTCTTTGAATCGAGAAACCGAATGATGTAAAATTGAAGAAGCCTCTTTAAAATGTAGTTTGGTTTTGTTTTTTTTTAAAATTTGGCATGGAAATCCATGTCATAATCATCATTATCTTGGCAAAACCTAATATTTTGACATCAATGAAATAAAAGTAAAATAATTTACAAAATTCAACAGCAAAGTGAAAATTAAGAAGTACATACAAAAGTCATTCTTTGGACTGTTTCAGGCATACCCATTTGTCTACAGTTTGCATATTTAAGTAACTGTGTTAAAGGCTGGAGGTAAAAAGCAGTTTATTCTTCATACAAACCAGTAAGACCTTCAGAACTATTTGATTCAAGTATTCTTTCAGGAACACCTTAATGTGGTTAGCATGCTAGAAACAAATGATGCAGTCTTGTTTCCACAGAGGCCGGTGCATGGTTTTCCGCTGATTTCAAAGGCAGCAGCCCTGATCAGCAGATTATTGTAGCAGGTGAAGCAAAGCAAGATGCTTCTTTATTAAACCAAAATGTTTTGTGCCAGTGCCAATGCTGCTACTATATTGATCTAAACTTGGTTATGTTCCCTGCAGCCTGATTCAAATTTAGCTTAAAATGTAAATAGCAAATAGGCAAATTCTTCAACACAGCAGAGTCAATAGATACCAGCTACTTGAAAATACTTTTGTACTCTCCACTAGAGCCACGTTACCCCCATCAAAAAAACACCAATGCAACAATAACAAAACCCAAGAGTCCACCTTTCATTGCATCATAGTCTTCCTGATGATGACTGGTTTTCTTTGGGACTTTCTTGCTCTGTACTGCCCAACTTGCAACATGAATCAAAAATCTTCAGCACTGGAGCTGACTGTAGATCAGTGTAGATAGAATCAAAACTTGCAGCCATCTATCAAAAAATTTCCTTTTCTGAGGTCCTAGACATTAAAGCCATGATATAGTACAATGCTCTGAGTCAAAGTTGGCTGTCATGCAATAAACAATAAAAACTAATGACCCATAGGAGAAAGTCTGTGATAAATCTCTATGCTCCCTTTTATAGATCAGATAAGAGATGCAAAACGAGGCAGACCTTGCCCCATGTAGTTTATATTCTAAAATAAACTTCACACAAAGTATTACTGTACTGCTGGGCAGACAAGGCACACATGTATTAAGACTTCTGTACTACAACACTGCTGTTGCAGCTGATGATGTTTGACCCAAGTTGCCATATGCAATCCCGAATTTTTTGTTGGCCCCATGTGTTGCTGTTGTAAGCTCACAAACCCAGTCTTCTCATCACCTGAATAAATAACACAGAATTTTAGCCCTACACAAGGATACTGTATCCTAGGATCTTATCAATTCAGCCTAATGGCTCCCGTTCATACGGACTTCAAAGACTCCTCCCCATGTTGAATCACCACAGGCAGGACAGTAGCCTTTTTTTCTCTCTCTCAGCCCAAAGAGGATCTCTCCTGTATATGGACAGAGCATGTGGAATGGAGAATTTCCAAAGATTTCTTTATGACCATCTTTTTATGCCTGACAAATGAGTTTTCGCAAGTGATGTGACTGGGTAGTTCTATGTGCTTCTGGATCCCCAGGTCACAGTGCATATTGCAGCTATGTATAGAGAAATATTCTTTACATCTTTTTTTTTCTGCAGAAATTAAACCTGGACAGGCCCTGCAGCTGGGGAATGCTCCAATTTTATTTATGACTTTGGTGATCAAGGGAGATGAACCCTGCAGTACAACTCTGTGTATTACCATGGAAAGGACTTCAGCATATTCTGGTACTAAAGAAGTTGTTTGCCTGGACTTTAGTCAAACCTTTCACACTGTATTTTCTTGGAGGAGCTGGCAGCTCATGGCTTGGATCGGTGTACTCTTTTCTGGATAAAAACTGGCAGGCTGGCTATGCCCAAAGAGTGATGGTGAATGGAGTCAAATCCATTTGACAGCTGGTCTCAAGAAACACATGTAGGGAGGAGTAGCTAGAAAGCTGCCTGGTGGAAAGGACCTGGGGTATTGTTCGATAGTCAGCTGAACATGAGCCAGCAGTGTGTCCAGGTAATGAAGAAGGCAAGTAGCATTCTGGCTTGTATTGGAGATACTTTGGCCTGCGGGACCAGGGGACCGGTCATCCCCCTGTACTTGGCACTGGTGAGGCTGAACTCTTAATACTGTGTTGAGTTTTGGGCCACTCACTACAAGAAGGACATTGAGCTTCTGGAGCATGTCCAAGGAAAGGCAGCAAAGCTGGTAAGGGGTCTAGAGAACAAGTGTCTAGTTGCATACGAGGAATGACTGGGGGAACTGGGGATTTTAGTCTGGAGAAAACGAAGCTGATGGAAGACCCTATCGTTCTCTACAACTACCTGAAAGGAGGTTGTAGAGAGGCAGGTGACAGTCTCTCCTCCAAGGTAACAAGCAATAGAATAAGAGGAATGGACTCAAGTTGCACCAGGGGATAAAAGGTAAAATTTCTTCAGTGAAAGGTTTATCCAACATGGAAAAATGCTTCCCAGGGAAGTGGTGTAGTCACCATCCCCTACTTGAAAGACTTACAGATGTAGGGCTTAGGGACATAATTTAGTGGTGGATTTGGCAGTGCTCGGTTAAGGGTTGGACTTGATGATCTTAAAGGTCTTTTCTAATCTAGATATTTCTATGTTTCTATGTTTTGGAATTTGTTAGGGCTTCTGTCTCCTTTAAGTTATGTCTTGCACATGTGCCTAGATGTATGTTCCCTATGCTCTTTAGCACTTAGGTGTTAAAAAAACGCCTTTCCAGGAAGTTTGTTAAAGTCAGTTTGACTTCCCTTTTACATTACTATGAAGTTGTATCAAAAAATGTTCCCATAGTGTTCTCTCAAATTGTTTCCAATTTCTTCAAAACTAGTGCTGCATTTGCTGCCAAGAAGAGCAGACTCATCTTTGCCAAATGCTAACACTCTGGATCAAGAGAAGATCCCGTTGTTTTCTCTACGTCTTTTGAAGCACCAGCAGCCCCCATGTCCATTTGGCTAAGAAAACCCTGTAACAAGTATTTTATTTCTTCATCATAGAATGGTAAAGAACAATAGAGAATGGTTAGAGAAGTAAAATCTTGTTTGAGATCCTCCTTTAAAAGTATCATATGCAGCAGCAGAATGCTTCTCTGTGTTACAATGGAATATGGTTTAATACCCGCATATTCTCTTTTCTGCACAACTAAACACATTTTCTAACATCTTTACTTTCTCACTTACCCAATGCATATTATCAGAGAGAATTAAGGGCATTGTTATTTATCAGTCTTAACTCAAGATCTTTAACTCAATGACCTACCTCACTAACTCAATCGTCTCATTTGCAATTATTCTTTTTCACTTACTCCTTAAGCAAACTTAGCTCTCACTTACTTGTTACATTCACTCATTTGCAACATGATTTCACTGACTTCCTTCCTAATATACGTGTCTTGACTCTTTGGGCAGCTCAAGATGGTGGTTAAGAAAGTGCCTGTTCTTGTCTTAAGAACATTATTTCTCCATAAATTAAATACTGAAATTCACTTAAGAAAATACCTAGATGATTTTAAGTGCCCCTTGATCAATGTGCCGGCCTTTTTGTAGACTCTTTAGTTCATGATTTTTTTTCCCAGGAGGTTTAAAGAAATAGCTGACTTCTCTCTGCTTTGGTTTTTCTTAGCGTCAGTGCAGGTAGAGTATATGCCAGCCAAAGAGATACTTTAAAGGTACCCTACACAGTCCTCAAAGAAATGTTTTGCTGCAAATACAATTTGAAAATACCTTTCTGTCTTGTTAGATTTGTGCCTATGTCAACTGAAAATACAAGCAATTTCAAATTCTAGAAATAATCATGTCAAAATCTGTATACACACAGTAAATATATAGAACAAAATATTTTGGGTTTCAGATATATTTAGGAAGTCTCATTCTACAGTCAGACCATATAACTCCACCAGATTACGAGCAAACATGAGGTAAGTGGTACTACATATATACAAAAGTTGCTAGAGGAGAGCAAATTTCCTTCAGTGAATCTGTAACACACTCCATGACAAAGTCCAAGATGCTTAGTGAGTCTTTTGACTCTCATGTTCAGCTGTCAGCCAGACCTTTGGCTTGAGCCAGCTTTTTTCTGAGGATATTGGCAAGATTTAATAAGCTATGCACAATACATTGCATTGTCTTCCATCAGTCCTTTCATGCGGTGCACTCACCAAGAGCTCGCTGCCTCCAGTAACTGCCAGCCTCCCAGGGAGGTTGGTATTATTGGCAGAAAACTCTTCAAAGGGACAGGAAGTTTTATGTGAGTTAAAGGAAGGTTCACAGCATGGTTTCTGCTTGTTTCTGCTTCCACACCACATCACACTGACGTTTTTTCAACACTAATTCTTTTTGGTTGATTGCTAAGGGGTAGGATACATTTTCAGATGACATTAACTTGAGGATGGCTATTTTTCTTGGGAATCCAGACCATGTTGATGACACAGTCCTTTTTGTTTATTTTCTTAGACAAGAGAAAATGCATATTGCTCTGGTTTCTGAACAAGACAAAATTAAAAAAAATAATTTCATAACATACTGCCAATAACTTCAGAATATAATCTTAGTTAGCCCTTTTTTGACAATTTGCAGAAACAGAATTTGGACAAAGTCTATTGTCTCCTTACTTTGTTTACTAATTAAACTTTGCTTACCACACACTAATTTTTGCCCATTGATGTCACCCTTTGTATATTTATGTTCAGTCCAGTGCTTGAAATGTATCAGTGGTCTTTTTTTCTTTGACTAATTTAATCTCTTCATCTTCATTTTTGGATTACTAACAAAATAATTTCAGCAATTTTAATTGGCTTCTGTTAGTTTGGATAGCTTTAAACATGAACCTTGCAGATGATGTGAGTGGATAAATACGAAACACTATTCTGTTTTTCTTTCAATTAGCCTTTTTACATTGCTGAATAAGAAATTAGATTTTATTGTCCCAACTGGATGGATAAGGCCACTCAACCATTACTTGTTGCCACAGAAATCCAACTGATGTCTTAAAAATGACAGAAAAGATCTTTTGTCCAAACTATTGTAAAGTTATTCAAACTACTATTCTATTTTACTCATGCATAGAGGAGACAATAATCTCCTTGTTACCTTTTTCCCTAGTTAAGGTTAGGTCTAGTGAGACCCATTCTTCTAAAAATGTTCCAAAATCTGTCCATTTTTCCTCAAGATACATTTTGTGTCTGCTTTTTAAATTCAGTTAGGTAGAAAGGATTCAGATCTTTGAAAGCTGACTATTTATTAATATAAATAATTCCTATAGAGTTTCATATTTTCTAGATTTATAATTGCCGGTAAACATAGTTTTGTCATTTTTATTTATTGTACCATATAGGCCTTGGCAGGAGGACAGGTACACGACAGGATTGAATGCTCTGAGGTATATTTCAATCATGACAGAAACAGCAAATTGAGAGGGGATGGAATAATGAACACCTTTGTCCAAAAGTTGCCCAGTCTCGACCTTGTTTTGAGTCTGCAGACTTTCCACTTGTCATGAATCCTACATGACACTGTCAGCTAGAAACAGATTTTACAGCTGGACCCATATCTTGTCTTCAGCAGTAGTTCCTCAGCACAGTCATTTATGGAATCCTAACTCTCCAGTTCTCAAGAGCGTCACCTCTGCCATTCAAATGCATGCTTTACAGAAAGTTCAGCTGCTTCTTTGCTTTCTTCCTAATTTTTTTTAAATTGGCCACAATAATGGGGAGAATATAGAGATTGCTTTTCAGACTTCTGCTGCCCACCTGGTTCTGAGTGAAGCCAGAGGTGGTGATTTAGCAAGTGTGATCCCACATAGTCGGGACATGGGCTTCTATCTCTGTAAACCATACAAAAAATTGAGATCAGATGAGGTGTTTTTGTGAATAATCCCTTGCATTGTACGGCCAGGGAGACCCAGAGGCCAGAAGGGCTCAAGGGAAGCCACCCTTCATTAGAATCTGATCCCTTCATTGTTCTATCCAAGCCAGGGTCTTTTGACCTTCAGGGCACATTATAAATCTCTATTATTCATTCAGGCTTTTGCTCTGGCATATTCACTGTGGAGAGAGTAGTGGACTGTATACGGTTTAGTTTAAGTTATTCAACCTTTAATTTTTCATTCACATACATAAAGCACATGGCATGAAAGAATTTGTTCCCTGGCAATACTATAGAAATGAATTCTGAGGATGTAAAAGCTGAAAATGGCTTTGATTTTAATACCATTTTCACAATGCAGGGCAACACGTCTTAGTACACAATTTAAAAGCACTTAGAATATAGTGTGACATTGCTAATTTTTGCTGCAAGACATACTCCTTCTGATGATGGCAGCCAGGGAAAGCATAGTTCTACGTGATGTGCAAAACACCTGTCTGAAAGTTTTCTGCTCCTTTTGCTTTTGATGCTTTAAAAAACCCAGGTTTCTTGTGCAGCTATATATGCAAAGGGAATCTTGCAGATCCTTATACAGTGAACAGCGAGGGCAAGTTTCAGCCCACAAAAGATGGAGCTGCCAGTGCAATATGTCAATAAACAGCAGCGGTTTCTTTATGGCACTGGGGTCAGGGGGAGAATGGAAGTTATGATACAGTGGTGAGTCAACAGTTTGAAGTGAGAGAGTGTCAGAACAACATGTAATCATAACAGAAGTTTTTAAATAAAAGTGGACATTGGGATTTTTTCATCTAACCATACCTGCAACATCCAATTCACTAGATATTTAACCGGGTCAGAATGTAGATTTCTATTTCTAACAGGCTTAAGTCTGTACGACACTCAAGTTTTTCATCTGCAGTTTTGAGTCTATGCCTCAGCATTCCCTCTTCTTTCTACCTGTGTCTCCCTGTCTCTCATAAGCACACACACGTGCACACATGCATGCATGCAGAGATAGAAGCTCTGTGATTTTAAGTATTTTTTTTTTCAGATTCCTCGGTCTGGTGTTGTTAAACTAAAAAAGCATCTGTGTTAAGATTTGTGCTGCTTTGCTCCGTTCTTGTGTTTGTATAAAGGGGCTAATGGAAATTACACTGAATGCTGAGAGGAAGAATGCATCCTGTTGCATTATAGCAAGTAGTTAAAGGCCACCTGTGGGCTTACAACAGCTGGAACGAGTATAAAATACTATTAAAATTAGTGCTTTATATAATTCATGGAATCTACTTCTGTGATATCTGACTGATTTACTACATTATGGGCCAGGTCTGCCATGTTTCTTGTTACTGGTGCTAGTGCACACTGTCACACTGAAGACCACAGAGACAATCCTTGGATGGAGATATTGCTGAAGCAGGCAAAAACCAGTACATCCTTGTACTGACAAATTAAAATTTGTAGGTCCATGGTATGCTGAGGCTATTTGTGTTTTTTGTAGGTTCATGGAATAATCTAAATTTCATAAAAGAAACAGTTCATCAATAGCTACTGTAGTGACTTTGCAGGCAGTGCATCTCTTCAGCAAACACATTTGGTAACAGTAGTAGTTCATAGAAGGTATTATCAGGGAAACCAACCAGCAAGGAGTTTGAATAGTTTAATCTTGAGGTAACAAAAGCGTGAATAACCATTTCAGGCACTGGATCAGTTAGAACTGGCTGCAGAATTTTGATATTCTTTAAGTGTACCCAACAGGCTTTGGCTTGAACCCAGGAAATAAACCAAAACCCCAGGCAAATTACTACTAAAATATAGACAACGTCAAAGGCAATAGTAAAGAAATAAAAAGATTGAAAGAAATGTTTTGGTGTAAGGATAATTTATTTTCATTTTATCAATCTTTGCATGTAAGAAGATTTTTAGTTTCCAGGAGTGCACATTTGACAGCCGTGGTTATGCTAATATCAAAATGCCAGTCCATATTTTTCTTTTACATTGATCCTAATTTCTTTTGTTAGTTGAACAATTAAAAGTTTCTCTATTACTGAGTCCGAGTATTGTTTTGTTTTGTTTTGTTTTTCTTTTTCCTCCTTCTCAAATGCTCTCTTGACATTAGGAGAAGGGAGACATGTTCTCCCTCTCCTCCCACTAAGTTAGAAGGCAATCAGAAAAGTAGAAAGACAGAATTTATTTTGGCTGTTACTAAGATAGAAAAGATAAGTGACTTCATTAAGAATTTTTGTCTGGAGAGAAATACCGATCATTAAAAGTAGATGTGTCTGTTAGTATAACAATTCTTTCAAAGGACACTTGGTGCAGTGCCCCTTAAAGTTGATCACATCATATGATCTTAACTAAAAGTAAACATGATCAAAACAGATCAACCGAAAATTTGAAGGCCCAGCTCTTCCATATATAACTGCAAAATTTCTTCTGACAAAGAGTCCCATGAGAGTGCCTGGAGTTGATATTCACCAAAAGATGATCAGAAAGCCCCTAAGCTGAGATCAGCGTTGGCAAAAATAGAACAAAATTTTACAGACCAAATGACAAGAATAGCTACAAAGATAATGTCAGAAATAAGAAGATAGGAGCATAAATACATGAAAAAATCTATTTAAGATGAAGCACATTCAGGTACCAAAGTTAAAAGTAAAGAGTCTAAGAGTTGTTAAGCCTACTTTTGTGCTGAGATGAAATCTAAGGCTGTGACCAGGTGGATTTTTCCTACTCAGTAATAGCTACAACTGGCTACAACCAGCTATAACTTCTAATGGAAACTGACCAAAAGATGATAGACTAAATGACTTGCAACTGCATGTCTGAAGAATGGAATTACAGGTTTTAATAATGGTCATAATTGCTTCAGAGCAGTTTTGAGTAAACCAAACTCATGAGCACTCATCTCTTTTTATTGGCCAGGTGACTGAACGTTTCATGTAAAAAATCAACTTTCTTGTGTAGCTGGGACAGTAGAACATCCTTCTCCCGCTCAGAGAAAACTGAAAACATGAAATCTGATGTCCGTGGTAATCAGTGGCAGAATTCCCACTGTCTTAAAAGGACCCAAAACTCACTCCATTTTGCTGAATTTAAATTGATCACTGTGGTAATTTTTAAAGAACTTAAAGCTGTAAAAGCCATGTACATTTTTGCCAGCTCCCTGGTTTATAACGAAGTGTGCATGCATGTTTGTAAGGACAGACAGGCTTAATGACCATTGAACTGCAGCTGCCTTTGGGTAGCATACCAGGGGTTCCTTCAGTACTCTGATCAGAAGACAATACCATTAGGGCAGTTTGTCAGAAACATTTAATTCTGACACACAGAGCTCCAAACCAAGGGCCAACGCTGGTGTGGTTGTGGTGAATCTCTTTCTCTTCTGCTGAGTATATCTTACGGAGACGGGAACATGTTGTGTCAGTGCTCTGCTCTCAGAACACCTTTTCAAGATGTGAACCACTTTCCTTTAAGACTTTATCCAGTGCCTGACATATGAGTCTCAGATTGTCATGTAATTCTTTAATTGCCACTGTGAAACAAATTATTCCTGAAATAAACTTTATTTAAGTTTAAGCAGTCCAGTAAACTGAAACACCCTCTTTCCTGAAGAAAGTCAGTTCAGTACCACAGAAAAGATTCTCATGTGCCTGGCTCCAGCTGTGTTACACATCCACACAGAAGAACCTAATTAAGGACTTTATACAAAAGAAACAAATAATTTCTTATTAAGTTAGGAGAAGTGCAACATCAGTTACAAATGGGGAAATCCACGTGAAGATATCTCCAGTTGTTACGCATCATCAAAGATGCCAACATCAAAGTTTTTGTCACAAAACCACCTATTTTATATTTTCACTTAAATACACAATGCTGACTGTCAGAACAAAGGGTCCAACCTTAATGCACATGTATAAATATGCTACTGTAATACCTTCTATTTATTTTGATGTGTAGATATGTTCTTCCACCTATCTTGCATCTATCAGTCTAAAAAGTGTCAAATCAAAACAGTGAATCCCCTGTCTTCATGCTGCTGATAGAATGCCGTAATCTAACTTCTAGCAAGGAAACAGGGAGATTATTTTATTGATTTTCTGTTGGAATTTTTGGAGCAGAGGAACTAGGCTGACTTCATTAGTATGCACTTACTGACACCAGAGTTAAGTTCTGGGAACTGTCATCCACATCATTCCTTAAGTCCCTTTCCTAAGCAAATTTCAGTTGTGGATGTTTCTGAAAAAACAGATTAAGCCCTTTCCATTTTTTTCCATGTTAGGCAATAGACTGGATGCAGGATGAGACAAAAGCCTTATCCTGTTAAGAGTCTAAGCCACAAAAAGTAGAACAAGGTCTTAGAACCCACTACCTTAACAAGAAGTCCAATTTCTAGCAGATCCAGCAAGCTCTTCATGTTAAAATAGACTAGCTAAATCTCCATGATGAACTATACTATGTAACTTTCTGTAGCACACCGACAAAAGACGTTTCTGTGAATAAACACTGATTTGACAGGAAGTTAGCAAATCCCCCCCAACACCTACCTATAGCATTTCAAACAAAAAGGAAGTATTTAGAGAAAATATGAAAAAAACCCACCACTGCACAGACCTCCAACCAGATGCAAATCTTCACCATAACTGAATTGGTGCAAGGGCCCTTTTTTAATTTGCAGAAGTGAAGCCTAGCACAAAGAATGGAGTTCAAAAGGACAGTTTCCTGAACACCAACATCAGTCAGTGCCCGTTGTGCCAACCTATCTTTACTTTGGTTAGCTGTCTCTTACTTTTTGCTGAGCAGCATTTCCAAAACACTCTGCTCCTTCGAAGTTATGGTGCACATAGATATTTCTGATGTAATCGTTCCTTGGCCTTGCTTTGATGATTTAAATGAAACATATTGTGGTGGATTTTACTCTTAGCATAGACTTGGATATCTCCTAAACATGCATATATCTTCTTACGCTTCCAGGTAGTGCCCACAGAATACATTCTTCCACCTGACGTAAACAGTGTTAGCTTGAATTCTAGATAATTCCACAGTGCTAGCTCAAGCTGCTCCACATGACATGGATTCTGCAATTTAACATTACCCTAATTTCCTCTCCTCAGTTACTCCAGAGAACTGTCAGGCAGCAGAGGCGGGGCCAAGGGCAAGCTGAAACAGTATACAAGAAAAATATACTCCTGGTACCCATCCTTCCCCAGTCCCATCTGTGCCACTAATCTGAAATTACAAATTATGAATGTGAAGTAAATGGAAAAAGAAAAATATCTTGTTGTTTATAAAAATACTGATTAAGGGATTTCCTTCTTGTAACTAGAAAGTAAATAAATATTTAAAGTGAACAGATGCAAACAAGTACCCTCAAACTGGTTCAATTTGGCTAACCAATAAATCAATGCAAATCGAAGTCTTCACATGAACACATTTCTTCAGCAACATGTTC
This sequence comes from Dromococcyx pavoninus, assembly GCA_033558185.1. NCBI lineage: Eukaryota > Metazoa > Chordata > Aves > Cuculiformes > Neomorphidae > Dromococcyx > Dromococcyx pavoninus. The sequence continues at coordinate 443,512 of JAUMJL010000054.1, forward strand.
TTGAGGTCATTTGTTTCAGATTAATAAATCAGGCAGTTCTAACAGAAGTATAGTTGCCAGCATTAACCTCTTTATTCAACATTTCATTTGCGTTGTTGAGGAAAATTATCCTCCAAGTGATTGCTATTGTTTGATTAAGAATATGCTGAAGGCATTGCATACAGGATACAGAAGGGTTTCAAGAAGGACTGGTGGAGTGTACTGGAAGTCATCCAGTTGGAGCGTACTGGAAGTCATCCTTTATATCCTGAAATCCTATGGTTTTGTCTAGTAAGTCTGTGCCATCAAAGCACGGGAAATGTAATTTCTAGCACATGAACGCTTGGAAAATAATGATCAAGGACAAGTAAGGAAATGCCAGAATGTGGACATGTGCTCTTTTGCACTGGAAAGTCATGAAGACAAAATTAATACATCTTCATTGATATATGAAAGAAATTGAAGTTTCTATGCTTATTTGTGGAATGGCATCCATTGATCTAGTAGACCAAATCATACAGAAATTTTATGTGTTCACAATATCCTTGACATTTTAGAGATTTCATGGGTGGTGACATTCAAAATGGTAGTAAGAAAAGAAGATGGAAGTCAGAACTCAAACTTTTCCCACTGAAGTCAGTGGTGAGGCTGCTGTCAGTTTCAATATTGCAACCTCAGACTTTCTCTGATGCTCAGAAAGCATAAGTAACTTGTAAGATGTTGCTTTTCAGCTAAAACAATCACATGACAGACTTTTATTTTTACTGGCAATATCTCATCCTGTGTTCAAAATTCTCACGATCTCACATTCTCTTTTTTATACCTGTTGGCTTCAGTGTCTGTGCTGATTGCATCCTGAATACATCCCAGGCTGAGATGTGTGTGCTCCATCCCAGGCTGTCCCTCACATGCTGGTGTTCCCCTGGAGTGAAGTGGCCCAGAGGGGTTGATGTGTTGAGTAGGGCACTTCCTACAGCTGCTAGAGGAAGCTTGTTTGCAAGACAGAGGCTGCTTTCTTTAACCAGTTCCGATGTTTGGGAGCCAATCATTAACATATGAGGTCTATGTTAGTTCTGTTTAGTGGTGTGTGGTCTTTAAACCCTGAGAGGTTTATCATGAGGCGAGATCCACATTGTTAGGATTGCTAGAGAGTGAGATGTAAAGGCAACCCTTAGAGTGAGCTTTTAATTGTACTGCATAGTTTTGAGCTCAGCTTTTAATTCAGTATGCAAACAAACCTGATTAAAGAGGATATCCAAAGAGGAAAAACCACAGCTTTCTTTTAATTTTCATTGCTTTGACATCCACAGCTCAAAGACTGTCCATAGTGTGTCATGAGAAATTACAACTGTGTGCATAGAATTAAAAGAAAAATACAAGCTTTCATTTAGCCTTGATCTCAATTACCTGATCTGTATTACCAGGTAAATGGTACATATTTGATGCATATTCAGTTACTCATTCTTTTGTGGCTTTTAAAAGGTGAGAAAATCTTACACTTGTTTCATTGTTGAGTTACTATGAAATCCAAAAGAAAAAATTCGGAAAGTTCCTGTGATAAAGTGGATTTGTAATGGGAGAACTCCTTCACCAGAAGGAGCAAAAAGGGAAGAAATCCAGAGGATTATTACTTATGTGTATGCAAATGTTAAAAACTAGAAGACATCAATATAAACTTTTTAAATGGACATTTAATTAAAACTACCTAAAGAAAAAAAAACCCTGATTTTGCCTCTATGTGTTAAAATCTGTTTTACAGGTGAACCAAGATGATGGCAACTCTTGTTAAAAGAGGTTCAAGTATTCTTAATAATGACATTACTGTAATATCTTGAGGCTGTAGTAAGAGTTTAGTCTTGCTTTGCTCTAAATATTCCATAAAAAAAAAAAAACAAACAAGAAAAAAATAGACTGAGCTCCAGAAAGTGCGAGTGTACATTTTAGGGCTGTGAAACACAGATGAAACATACAGTAAGGTAGTCTGAAGAAAGGGAGGCTGAAAAGGGAGAGGCGAGGTTTAAATGCACGAAAATGAACATATGGCTGACATTCATTGCATCAATAGCTTTAGCTCACCTCACATTGAATTCTTCAGTCCTTCATTTCCTGGTTTATGAAGGAAAAGGAAATAATGGGAATGTAATGAATAATGCATATTCGTATGTCAGCCTGAGAGTACAGTCTAGCTCTTCTGCTAATTTGTGATGTAACAATGGTCTGTGGAACGAACAATGAAATTCTCTTAGTCAGGAGTCTGGCTCTGAGTCATTAATAGAGATGCAAGCTCATAAGGAAGCTTTCTCTTCAGTTTTTGGGAAAGTCCAGTTCCCAGATGTTAGATGCACTAGCACTCGAAAAACTGCAAATTGCTTTCACAGAAGTCACTAACTGATTGTTTCTTGGCTTTTGTTGGCAGATTTGCTCATACAGAAGAGCTCTTAATGGGAGGCTAAAATGAACTGTCAGTTTAAGAGAGGCTATTACGAACAAATGGAAAATATGCAGGCAAACAACAGCATTAATAAAAGGAAAGCCTGTTACGAAAATGTTTTAATTAAAAAGTTTCCATTTCTTTCAAAATTGATTAAAACTTCAGAACCATTTTTAATATTTAATTTTCTATCTTTTTCTCAGTGAAATAACTGGACTGTAAGTAGATTCTTTTATTCTGTCTTCCTCCAGTGTGAGACAAAGTAAGAAAATTTATTGTAAAAGAATTTCATCACTATTTTTAATGAAAACATGATTTTTTTTCAAATTCTAATGCTGAATATCTTCAAAATATATATATAAAAAAACCCCAAAAACAAACAACCCACATTCTTCCGGCAAAATGTGTTGTCAGAACCTAATTTTTCAGAAAATTCTTCAACACAGCAAAAATCAATGACCTCTAATCAATCTCCACAATCCAGAATACGAAGTGGCAGGCTCTCCTGATTAAACAGTACTGGGAAGGATTACACAAGTATAAATAGCCTAAGTAAACACATACAGTCAAAGAAAAATCAGACAAAGAGCTGGGGGTTAGGAGTGGGAGTGGCACCTTGGGGTGTTTGTAATCCATTCCAGGCCTGGCTTCTAATATGAATTACTGTGGTCACTTCTTGAGGCCTCTAACATAGAAAAAAGTGTGGGGATCATAAAAGCAACCAGCGGGAGAGCACGTTCTAAAGTGCATTGTGCCTCTCTTTGATCCCATACGTGATGCAGATTAGCTAGACTCAAGGTCTTGCACCTCAGTTTTCAAAGGAGAACATCCAGAATTAAATTTTCACCTAGTGGAGGTCATCACAGATCCACTGATTTGTTTTGGTTCATGCCTGCAAAAAATCTATCTTTTAAGAAAGGTAATCTAAGAATGCAATACCAATAATTTCTATTGACAGGCTTTTAAATGGCAATACTCAAAGCAAGAGCACATGTGTTTACCACAAAATAGTCATTTCCAATATCTTGGTGTTAACAGAGGAAACTGTGTTATTAGAAATGCACAGGCTTTTCGTAATACATCACACAATTCATTGGAGAACACCATTCACACAATTCATGGGGCAATACTGAGCTACTGCATCTCATCCTGGTAGAATTTTCTCAGTCCACAGAAGACTGGATCCCAAGATTTCCATATCTAGATGGATGCCCTCTCTTTTTATCTGTAAAAATGCTATCTATGATTTGTAAGCCCCCCTTCAGTTTCAAAAAAATCCATACTGTAATTCATGTGCAGTTTCAGAGTGAGAGTGGTGTTATCCTGATGATCTTGGGCTCTGAGAGGGAGCTCATATGTTTTGTGAGACAGATTGATACTTGGCAAGAGCTATGCCAAATGTTTTTGCCTCTTGGCCTCATGAAAGCATACTTGGCCCAAAGCTTCCTTCCATTTTTACACTGGCATTAGCCATATATTTCATAGCTTCCTCCAATCCCCAGCACGTTGTACTTATTTTCTGGTCCAAGACATGCCCTGGAAGGAAAAAATATGCTTTCTCTTCCTGCAAAACTCCCTTTTCTTTCTATTATTGAAGACTTCTGACTCAGTTGGCTGAAATGGTATTAAACCAGCCATTCAAACACAGAGGCGGCTGGTCACCACCCTGCCTTACCAGCATCCCAAGTTTCAGCCCTTTCTTCCCTCCTCACTGAAAATCCTTCCCTGGAAAGAAGAGGGCACTGAGGGTTAATGTTTGAGGAATGCAGGACTGGGATAAATGCTTGTGGCAGTTAGTTATTCAGGGTAGCTGCATGTGCACATCAATTTTCCTGAGGCTTGAAACAACCAAAACTTAGGCATCTGGGGAATTTTACTTACCTGAAAGTTCTCCTTTTACCTAAATAGGATTCCAGACTTCCAGGTCACATATGTAAGAACTTGAAGATTCTAACTCTGAAGCAGTAAAATAAACTGCATAAACTTACTTTGCAGTATAACCCTGAAACATAGCAGAAATAGACCAAATTGGGAACAATCTCACTTTGAGCGTGAGAGAAGTCAAAACCCATAATCCCTAATTACCAACCTGATTGCCGTGAATTGGTAAGTCCCTCATGACGTGCGGGATCTGCTACAAATGATGGTCTTGTAACATGTACAAAGAGCATTTCTGGAATGTTAACACACATAGAACTTATAATTTCCATTTTATGCCTCCTTCATGCAAAAGTAAACTGTATTTAAAGGCATTATACATGCTTGCTCTGTAATTACATTAATCAGAGAGAGCTACTTCTCTGTGTTCCCCTGCTGTTGCCATGGCAGCATCCCCATGTTTGCAAAGTGCAGGGCACCCGTTCTTAATTATACTTACAAAGCATCTACGTTTCAAAGGAATACAATAAATACAAAGTTAAAGTGAGGATGTTGCTCAGAAGTGATGCGAATAAACATGTTGTTATCACGTCTCCATCTCATGCACGCTTCACACCCGTGATTAGAACATTCTGCCTAATTGCCAGTTTACTTTCGTGCATTTACGGAAAACTCCAGATTTTTGTCTGCCAGAAAGAGCAGTCTCTGTTGCAGGCCCCAGAGCTATCTCTGCTTCTAACCTGAGAGCTGATAGCTATGAAACCAAAGCAGTTGAGAGAGATCTTTTAGTCTGTGCTTACCAAAATACGCCAGCTGTGAATGTCACCTTATTCTCCACTAACCAGTGTGCATGCCATCACTGCTCTACATTCCCACTGGTGCCTAAGTCACCCACCCAGCAGATACTCTGTGAGGTGTCTCCCTGCTGCAGTCACCTGTCTCAAGTGCCTCTGCGTCAGTTTTGGTGACAGAGTGAAATCTTCACCACAATCAGTTTGAGATGCCAACATGATGTTGGCCAAGCAGAACATATTTCCTATGGCACGCTTGAACCACTGGCTCAGTGCAGCACTTGCCACCAACACTCTTTACTTCCTTGTCGATGACATGGAAATTGCAGCCAACACCAAAATTTTTACCACTACAAAGAAATAAGGGATTCCCTCATTCTGAAATTAAGTTGAAAAAAGCTTATACAGATGCTGGATTGCAGATATGAATTATGTATTATATGGGGGTGGAATGTCATGCAATTTTAGTGTTATTCAAGCCACAAAGATCCATTGGGGGAGAAGTAATTAGAATATTTCAGAGCCCTAGATTTACATTTCTTAAGCTCGTGAGTGAAATTAAATCGGCTGCCTCCAATTTACATGTCTCCAATCATACCATGAAAAACCTGTCAGATCACAGCTTTTGGATCTGAAACCTCTAGGGGGAAGCCAGGTAGCTCTGGCAAGTGATGGTGTTACTTTGGTGTCACTTGAACACAGCTAATTCAGAAATAAATCTGTTCTGAGGTGCAGGGAAACTATGTTGCTGCATGTATATGAGCAGGGGTGGTAAAAGCCATCGGATCTGACTTACAAGGCAGAAGCCCTATTTTCCAGCTTATTTATTTCTATTAGTTTCTTTTCTTGTGTGTATTTATTTTTCACCTTGTTCATAGGGAATCGTGGTGTTTTCACCTGGGTGTATGCATTCAGACACAGAAAAGGGAAGCAATCCTGCCCTCTTAACGAACCTTACTCTCACTTAATTATCTGAGTAAACAACATGGCCTGAACATGGCTAACAGATACGGACATGTCGGCAGTGATATTTTATTTTAAAAAGGAAAATCATTCTACAATTTGGCCTTCAAGCTGTAACCAGGTACTGTATTCTTTCTGGCTCTTTCTATTTGTCCTGTGTAGATTGCTGCCATGGCTCCATAAAATTGCAGTGACTTCTGCATACACCCCAGTCCCATCTGACTTTAGCCTGCCAAGATGCATTGCTGAAGTCTTTGGGCTGTCCTGGTTTGAGGTGTGGAATCCACAAGGTTGTTTCAATGCAGGAGTTAGTTACTGTTTCTTGCACCACAGGGTGATCCTCTGCACTAGGCTCTGCAGATGTATTTGCTTCGCTCCTCTGCCAGCAGAACAAGAAAAATGCCACAGTGGTTTGGACTACTAACATGAGGGATTTTCTTTTTCTCTACCTTGTGCAGGCTCACATTTCCAACATTTTGGGTCTGCAGTAAGGTCTCCCCACAGGTTTGAAAATCATACTGCTGGAAGTAGAAACTATGTGATTAAGACTGATTATCACTATATATGTTTGAGAATACACACACTTACATATAGATATAGATGTATAGATATATGTGCACGTGTATATTTGAAGTCTGTTCCTCTACCACTCTTATGTAGAGCACAGATGTTACATAATGCTTCCAGTGGGGAAGAGAGAAGCAGGGACATGACTAAGCAACAGAGTGTGACTTATGAATAACAAATTGTGCATATTCCCAAAGATATATCTCTAGCTGATCTCCAAGGAAAGAAATCTGCAAAGTGAATACATTTGAGAAATATCCCATCTCCTAGAGGATGAGGAGATACTGGAGGGCAATGAGCTAACAGAAAAGCAGACCAAATTTATTCCATATATTTACATTGCTCCTTATAGATTACTCCCTTGCCTCTAACAGTGACTTCATGTGTTGATTCAGATGATTAATATGTGGGTTAAGAGTTTTCACCCACTGTGCAGCAACACATGCAGTGTGATTGAAATCCAGGGTGTAGCTGAAGGCAGAAAGCAAACGCTTCACACACACTGGAGAGCAGTTTTAGGCAGATTAAGACTCAGCAGAGTGAGATTTGGGGAATTTCCTCTTCTTCTACTTGACCAGAAACCTGCATACAGGCACCTGCTTTCTCACCTTGCAGTGTTAAAAACCCTCTCGCATGCCTCTGGGTTGTCAATACTGCCTGTATTAACTAGCATCTGAAGAGGCCTCTGAAGATATCATTTTGCACAGTAAGGGCCCTGTAAAGTAGCAGCATCAGCAAGGCAGGCACTTCTAAAATCTTCCAGCCAGATCCTTGTCTGGAAAAAATCAGCAGAGCTCCAGTGCCACCAATAAAGATGTGCCAACCAACTCCTGCTGAGACTCTCAGCCTCAGATTTCTCATAGAACAAACCCCCCTAGTTTATGATAAAATAAGAGAGGAGGAGGGAAAGCTTTTAAATGCCTAAAAGATGATTTGGACACCAAAAAGGAAGGGCCAGGGGCAAAGAAACAAGGGTGCATTTTAAATGTTTCAATAAGCAAATGGGGGAAAAGATGAAAGAAATATCACAGATAATGAGGCAAGGCTGATTATTTTCTATCTTCTCACTGAATCCACATTTTGTCAAAGCAATCATAGCTTTCCCATGGAGACAACACGACTGCTTAATCCAAGGAGCTGTGATTTAGATAAGACATCTGCTTGCAATAGCATCTTCTCAGCTCTGGGATCCTTGCTTGACTTATAGCTGATTGGTTGATTATACAGTGCCATTATCTGCTGAATTTCTAAAATACTCCCCTTGGTGCGGGTGTGCCTACACAAGCACCACAGGACAAAAGGGAGCGTTGATTTCCAGCTCTCCTTTGCTGGTCAAAAACAGCTGAGATAGTACAAAGTGCTCTGCTGTTTATGGCCAGCCTCACTCAGCAAGGGGGAGCAACCAGGAAAGGATGTCGTAAAAGGTTGGCTCTGGAGTACAGAGTTTCTTTGGACCCGACTTTTAAAGTCATGTTCTTCCCAAAGGCACAACAAGGCCAAGCCTTTCTGCTTACCTTTCAGATGCTCACTAGTAGTACTGCTCTTTATTTCCACTCAGATCAGCCCTGTCATCTGCCCATTTCATAGCTGGTCATGATTTTATTTCCCCCCATGCAGGGGAGTGCCCCTTGATATGGATGGAATCTTGCTTCCTGGGGGCAGGAATTTGGATCGCTGAGTGACAAGAAGCTCATCACAGTTCAGTGCTCTGTCCAGTCCAGTATGATGCTGATCTGGACAGAGAGGGCAGGGTAAGTGTTGCTGATGATTTTGTGGCTGATGGCAATCTGGGCTGGACAGGTTTTGACCAAACCAATTGGCTGTTTGTAACAGACACTACTAATTACTATGATCTGGCTACAACTGTGATCTTCCTGTTAAAACTGAATGTGAAAAAACCCTAATAAACTACCCCAAGGAAATTAAATGAACACCTGTAGTTTACTTGGGTACAATTCAAAGGTGTACTGAGGCTAAAATATTTGAGGTCCGCTATTGAGGGGAAAGAGAAGCATGTCTAGGCAGGCTAATGAAATCTTTACTTCCAAAAGAGCTACTACCTAATTTGGAATTCAAATATCTGGAAGATGAGCTCTGTATGTATTTAGTGCCCAATTATCCAAAGAATTAAAATAAGTGCATACCATAAATCAATGATATTTTTGTCAAAACTGATGATAAGGCAACAGCATAGAGATGACAATTTGGACAGCTCTCCTTTTTTATGCCTCATTTCATACATTAGACCAACTGTCTGAGCTGTCCTGCAGCTGTCAGCTCTGGTGAGATTTATTGATTAGCTATAAAGATTCCAGACATTCCTGGAACTCCAGTAAACATTCACCCCAACAAGTGCCCCTCTTCTTATTAACCCTCGTCTGTGCCTGTGTCCTCTCTTCCCAGCTCCATTTCTTTGCAACTTCTCCCTTTCTTAGGCAGGGCAGTGACTTTGTTTTCCTCCCATCAAACGTTTCTGAACATGTTCACACTGAGAGTCAGCAATGGTGAAAACGTATCATAGTAGAGACAGTAGTGTTTTTTCCCTGGGAATGATTTATTTCTCTCAAGGCATAGATTCACTGTGCAGCAGAAACAGATGACATAGCTAAGATCAAGCACAGCTAATAAAAAAAAGCTCCAGAAGCAGCACAGCAGTGTTAACCTAGCATTGTCCACAAGAAATAAGCCTTAAGCACAGCACTGCACTAATGTGGCTGTCTTGAAGACTGAGCTGTTTCTTCTGAACTGCTCTGTATCATATTGATCAAATTCAGTGGCTCTGAACACACCCATCTTGCAGGACACAGGAAAGTACTTCCCATCTGGGTAGGGATTTCAAGTAGTTCATCATATTCTGAAGTAAGAAATGACAGGGATTTTATATGCAGCCATACATGGGTGCTTTACTAAAGAAACATAGGTTGCAACACTTCAGTTTCATTCTTACATAAAATTTTTTTGAAGATAGTGTCTCACAATCTAGTGCCTCGTTGGTAACTGTTAATAAAAAAGAAAATACAGAAGCCATCATCAAACACTCCAGTTAGCTGTTCACATAGCAAACAGTCCCGCTTATTCTAATCTATATCAATGAGTTTTAGGAAGAACAGTTGGCCTTTTGGCAACTAGCAGGAGTTATGGCTTTTCTCCTAGTGAATTTTTGCCTTTTTGATCTTGTACATTATACTGAATGCATTAATATTCTAAGACCTTTCCATGCATGAGCGTTCTTATTTACTCTATATCTTATAGTCTGAAAAGTCATTTTGATGAAGAACTAAATGTGTGAATATTTTTCTTTAGGTTCATGAGAATAAGCACTGTAACACATTGCTAGTTTTAGGGCAGTTTGCACAACTTAAGGGGTTTGCTTTCTTAGAGTAAGCAGGCACTTTTGGTTCTGCTCTTTAGTTTGGTCCTAAGTATTACCAGCCATCCCCAGCATGATATTTACTCAGAAAGAATGCAAACTCTCATTCAGCTCAAGAGATTTTTATGGTCCAGTAAGTAACAAGATATAACTCACCAGAAGGTCTTTTGACCTCATTCAGTTTTACCTTCTTTTCTGCTAATAAGTATGTTCTTCTGGTTATGAACTGCCAACATTTTATGCCAGAAAAGTCTCCTTCCCGTAAAAATCTGCCACATGCAAGTCTCTTTCCGATTGCTACCTTAGAAGTTAAGATAAATTAATGGTGCATTAACTCAGACAAAAAGTTTTCAAGAATCAATAATGACCCTAAAGCTACACTTCTGATCCTTAAGCAGGTACACAAATGTGGAAGCAAGGCTTTTGTACACACTGGCCAGAGGAAATACTTGAATTCCTACATCCTCAATCCCCAGTTCTGGGATCTCCAGGCTATTTATAAGAATCACCTCAGATCTTTTCCAGCTGACCAACAAAGAGGGCCATCTGGCCCAGACAACCCTGGCTGCTGGAAGAGTAGTGCAATGATTTGCAATATGAACAGAATGTAAAGAGAGACAGGTTGCAAATTCCTCAGAGCTGGCACAAGGGACGATTTTCACTTGTGAGACAGTGTTAAAGAGGCTACTTGCATAACTCTAATTTCTCCCAGGACCTCTGCTGGAGCAAGGATCCAATCTGGAAGCAGCATCCTGCCACATTAGCAGATGGGCACAAGTAAGACAACCAGAAGACCAGAGAAAAATACACGCTTACAGGGAAGTCACAGAAAGGGAGTTCATCACAGCTGAAAGGTGTAGACAGCTGTTCATAGGCTACAGTGGAGACACATAAATTGACTACATACAAACAGGCAACTAGGATTAAGACCTCAGCAACAGAAAAGCAGATTTTATAGTGTGAATCACCAAGAGACATCTACTGTTCTTTGTGAAAGCAAGTTCATTACCATGTCTTGTCAAAAGAAGAGGCTGGGGTGAGGTACCTTACTGCCTGAGCTGACATATTATCCTTGTTGAGACCACATGCAGCTCTGTCCTGCTACTCAGCATGAACATAACCACCAAAATCTTCCTCAAAAGCCACAGAAAATGCCTGAACCTCCTCAGCTCCAAAAGATCAGATCTGCAGCCTCTACAGTATAACCGAATACAGTTGAGGGCTTCTAATTATGTAAGAAAAATGTAGAATTAGTCTGTTTGCCTATGGGTAATGCCCAACTGGCCAGTTTCACAGTCAGCTGCTTTCTATAGATAATATAAGCTGCTCTCCTGCTGCAGTAATAGTACATTCTAATAAAACTGTAAGTTTCACCACTGAAACACGCCTTTGTGTATTTTTGTGTGCTTATTAGGAACTGTGAGATTTAATTAGATATAGTGCAAGCATTTTACCTTGTCAGCTTTGCTGACAGAGATCTGAGACATGTGACTTCATTGGGTGCAGATGGTCTTCCTAGAGAATCTCCTGCCACTTCTTCTATGTTTTTATTTTTATATGTGTATGTTTAGTTGCATATGGGGATATTGAAACAGTGACTGTTTAGTGTAGGTCATATCAGCACCCAGTATATTCTGGAACTTTCTTAAACATGTACAACAGGAGAGCCCCTGCCAAAAGCACCTAATAAAAGAGAAAGATCTTTTATTTGAGTGCATGTTTAATAGTGCTTCAGATACCAATGCAGACAAGTTACATGGAATTGCTATCTGCAGCAGTCTTCAAAGAAGGAATACAAAAGTTTTCTAAATTGTCTGGAGATTAAGAATGCTCCATTCGAACGCCTGGAAAGAACCCAGTTTCTTAAGGGTTGTTGACTTTCCGTTTCTGTGAATCTAAACTTACCAAGATGTTCAAAATGGGTCCCAACAAGCAGAATAATCCAAGCACTAGCATCTCTTGTCAATTCGAGGTATATATGTTTTCTTACTATTATATTTTACCCACCTTTTGAGCCTTTTATGGCTTCCACTACTAAGTAGACTGCAGTAAGCATTTCCTACTCTGCTTTTATTTAATAGAATCCATCATTTTCAAACAGAAAGAGATTTAATCTAACAAAGTGCTTAAGCTTGCACATACCTGCAAACTTATAAGTAATTCTGTTGAAGTCAAGGAGGAATAGCACATACTTAAAGTCAATAGAGAGTGAAATCTTTTTGCTAGATCAGGCCTCACAAGGGATGCTGATGAGACAGGCTGGGAGATGCCTGGTGTTGCTCAGACACATCCTACTGCTGTTAGATGGTTCTCCCTAAATGGAGATTAGGCATGTAGAGTTAAGTCAACAAAGGGTTTATGTCAATCTGCAGACTGACCTGGAGGATGAAATAACCTTAAAGATGCCCAGTTTTAATACACAGAAACTCATGCTTATTTATGCCTTATACTGACCGCATAGGAGCTATAAGAAACATCAGGACTGCTGCAATACTGCTCTTAGCCTGAAAGCAGAAATCTCTCTGCAGCAACTTTGTTGCCTCCATGGTGCAGGCTGAGGTAAGCATATCCAGAGGATTTTCCACTAAGGGGCTGAGGGTCAGGGTCTTGGCACTTAAAATTCAGAAGGCACTGGAGACACCAGAATTTCCAAGATCACATGCTTTCGTGCATATATCCTTTATGGAGAAAAATTCACCATTGCTAGTCCTTGTTCTCATAGAGGACTTCAACTTACCAGATATCTGCTGGAGACACAATACAGTAGAGAGTAAACTCTTTCTAGAGTGCGTGGAAGACAACTGGTGAGTAAGTCAAGTAGGGAAGGTGCCCCACTTGGACCTGCTCTTCACAAACAGAGAAGGACTTGTGGGCGATGTGGTGGCTGGCGGTTGTTTTGGGCATAGTAGTCATGGAATGATAGAGTTTTCAATTTTTGGAGAAGTAGAGGTAGGTCAGTAGAACTGCTGCCTTGGACTTCCAGAGGGCAGGCTTCAGTCCATTTAGGGGACTGGCTGCCAGAGTCCCTTGTGAGGTAGTTCTGAAGGGCAAAGGAGTTCAGGAAGGCCAGACATGATAAAGTGCACGAGCAAGCTGTCTCCAAGTGCCAAAAGATGAGCCAGCAGGGAATAAGGCTGGCCTGGCTGAACAGAGAGCTTTGGCTGGAACTCAAGAAAGAAGAGTTTATGAACTTTGGAAGAAGGGGCAGACAGATCAGGAGGACTACAAGAATGTTATGAGGTTATGCAGGGAGAAAATTAGACGAGCCAAATCCCAGCTAGAACCTGATCTGGCTACTGCTGTTTAAGACAATAAGAATGGTTCTGTAAACACATTAGTAACTAAAGAAGGGCTAAGGAGAATCTCCATTCTTTATTGGATGTGGGAGGAAACACAGTGAGAAAGGATGAGGATAAGTCTGACCTTGCTTCAGTCTTGAATAAGACCAGTAGTTTTTCAGGTCCTTGTTCACCTGAGCTGCAAGACAGGGGCAGGGAGCAAAATGGAATGCCGATAATCCAAGAGGAAATGATTAGAGATCTGCTACACCATTTAGAAACACATGTGTCTATGGAGCCACATGGGATCCACCCAAGGGTACTCAGGGAGCTGGCAGAAATGCTAACCAAGGCACTTTCCATCATTTATCAGCAGTCCTAGCTAAGTGGGGAGGTCACAGTTAACTGGAGGGCAGAAAATGTGGTGTTCATCTACAAGAAGGGCTGGAAGGAGGACCTAGGGAACTGCCAGCCTGTCAGTCTGATCTTGGTGCCAGGGAAGCAGATCACCTTGGGGGCCATCATGTGGCATGTACAAGGACCACCAGACGATCAGGCCCAGTCAGCATGGGTTTAGGAAAGTTAGGTCCTACTTGTCTAACCTGTGTTCTCCTTCTATGGCAAGGTGACCCACTTAGTGGGTGGGGGAAAGGCTGTGGATGTTGTCTACCTAGACTTTACTAAAGCCTTTGGCACTGGTTCCCACAGCATTCTCCTGGAGGAACTGTCTGTTTGTGGCTTGGATGGGTGTACTCTTTGATGGATAAACAAGTGGCTGGATGGCTAGATCAAAAGAGTTGTGGTGAATGGAGTTAAATCCAGTTGGAGTCTACTCACAGGTGTTGGGGCCAGTTAGGTTTAAATATCTGAATAAGGGGAGCAAGTGCACTCTCAGTAAGTTTGCAGATGACAACAAGTTGGGCATGAGTGTTTATCTGCTTAAGGGAAGGAATAATCTGCAGAGGGATATGATAGGCTGTATTGATGGGCTAAGTGGTGTGATGGGCTGTGTGGGGTTCAACAAGGCTGAGTGACAGGTCCTGCACCTGGGTCACAACAACCCCATGCAACACTACAGGCTTGGGGAAGAGTGAATGGAAAGATATCCAGCAGAAAAGGACCTAGGGATGTTGGTCAACAGCTGGCTGAATATGAGCCAGCAGTGTGCCCAGGTGGCCAAGAAAGCCAACAGTATCCTGACTTGTATCAGAAATCGTGTTACCAGCAGGACCAGGGAAGTCATTGAGCCCCTGTACTCAGCACTGGTGAGGCTTCATCTGGAATACTGTGTTCAGTTTTAGGCCACTCACTACAAAAAGGATATTGAGGTACTGAAGGGCATCCAAAGGAAGGCAATGAGGCTGGTGAAGGATCTGGAGTACAAGCCTTATGAGGAGTGACTGAGGGAATTGGGGTTTTTTTCAGACTGGAGAAACGGAGGCTGAAAGACCTTATTGCTACCTGAAAGGAGATTGTAGCTAGCTGGGTGTTGGTTTCTATTCCCAAGTAACAAATGATAGGACAAGAGGAAATGGATTGAAATTGCTCTGCAGGAGGTTTAGATTGGATATTAGGAAAAATTTATTCAGTGAAAGAGTTGCCAAGCATAGGAACAGGTTGTCCAGGCATGTGATGGAGTCACCATCCCTGTGAGTATTTAAAAGATGTGTAGATGTAGCATTTAGGGACATTTTTTAATGGCGGACTTGATACTGCTAGGTTAACAATGGAACTCAATGATCTAGAAGGTCTTTTCCAATGTAAACTATTTTATGTTTCTATGCATGGATCCATGCATAGAATGTAAGTGACTGATGGCTTTTTGCTGCATATCCCCATGTGGGTTTCAGTCCTCACCTGGAATGACCACGGCCAGAACAAGGCAATAATTCGATCTCTTTGTCAAGAGTGTCACTGTTAAGCCCACCAAGAGAAGGAGACAGCTGTGATTTTTGCAGTTTGTACTGCTTTAGAAACAGCTGCACTTACTGACTGACAGGTAAAAACTTGTCTTGCTTGTGGTGAACCTGAGTTAGTTTAAAGCTATGACTAATTCGTGGAGTTTCTATTGTCCACCACCCCATGATCTCAGATACTCAGTCACCTCATAACTACATAGCTAGTTACTTTTCCTTACCCATAATAGCTCAGATAGATACGCACTTCTAAGCAGTCCTACACTTACTAAATGATGCAAAAAGCCCACTCCTACTAGGCAATAGCCCAGAAAAAAACAGCATTACTGCTAACAGTACACTGAGACCTTTCTTTAGTTTTTGTTGAGAAGGCTGCTGTTTGGGAAGTCTGGCATGCCTCACTGAAGACCCAGAAGAGTTAGAGCTTCCTTACCAGGACTGGGACTGAAGAGAATTGAGAATCCCTGGGAACATGGTGCTGATGCGTGGGTGTAGCAGTACCCAGACCGGCATGAAAGTATTATTATTTTAGTCACTGGCAAAGGGGAGGGCAAACAAACAAGAAGAAATTCAAAGAGAAACATCAAATCACTGTAAGCAACCTGAATTATTCAGGAGTCATAAAGGGAAGACCAAGAGACTTGGATAGGGAAATTACTGAAAAATGTATAGCAACATCTGTCTTGTGTCTGTATCAGACCTGAGGCAGAGCTAGAAAACCTGTTTTGATGACATGCTAGGCAAAACAAAATCGTTCTCTATCCCTCACAGAAAATAAATACAGGAAAATGCCACTCTCTCCTGTTCTGCCACAGTAACCCTCTCAGACTTGTCTATGCATTTTTGCAGGTCTTACAAATCCAAAGGAGGCAACGCCAGCCCCACCAGCAGTGCTGATTCAGCTGGAGTGGGAGCTGAGAATGCCAGCATGTAGTTGCCAAGGAGCAGGCAGCTTAGTGCTGAAAAGGGGGAAGCCGCACTCCTATCACTGTGAAATATTTCCAGTCCAAGGTGAGCACCAAAGCCTTGTGCTGAAGCAGTGGCCAGCAAGCAAGGGAACAGATGGGATATACTGTGAGTGCCAAAAACTGTGTGGCCACAGGGATGCTGCTAACCCAGCTCTGGGGTCAGCAGATCTTGGACAGAAAATCTCCCCATTTGGTTCAGTCACTGCAGGTCCATGTGCAGAAATTGCTCAGGGAGAGGTGGTGTCTAGTCTGCCTTTCCCATTTTTTCCTGCAAAATTCATGAAATAAAGGCTTTAGCAAAGCTTCCTTCTCAATTGGTTCTGCTTTCCTCTTTAGCAACAAACCACCCATGTACTGAAATGTGAGGTGTGCCATGTCCTCAAAAGGCAGGTGTGGGGATACATGCAACACACGGGTCCCTCTGCACTGTGCTCAGTACAGTCTGTAAAGATGTCAGGAAGGAAAACACTGTCCAGGTTACATTATTTAGGGGAAGAGAGGCAGAGCAAAATATATAAGATAACTGTCTCATTGTCCAGTACAGTGTCATTATCATCAATCAACCGTGATTTTAAAAATATAACTTATAAAGGGCTGGATTGAACACCTTTTGACTATTTTGACAAATAATTGAGGAGATTTGGTGTCCTCTCTGTTCTTTTTTAATATTTTGCATTTTAATAAATTTTATAAATCTCATTCCATTTTTCTGCCTGAAGTACATTAGTTTCTATGGAAACATTGTAGTCATTTATGTGCATGGTGTTTTCTGACATTCATATGTGGAGTATAAGGACAAGTTATGTCACTGTTGTGAAATGTAGGCATTTATGTGGTGCTTATCGTGGCTCTATGTGTAAGAGAGAATACCTTTAGACTATTATATAATAGATGCAGAGTCCAGATATAGGTAGGCAGCAACAAGCTGAGCTGTGGAATTTAATACACCGAATACACTGACAGCCATACTAAAGAAAAATATGGGATTCACTTAATATCTTGATTTTGCATATTTGGTACAACTATGCCTGTCTTGACTACGTAGAGCAATGCTGAAACCTCAGTGAATGAATTACCACAAATAGTCTAATGATGTAACTCATCTTTCCTGTGACAACATCCAGTACTGCTGAAGAAAAGATAAAGGAAACAATCATACTGTTTCTTTCTTCAAGAAAAATAGAAAATTATATTGTGACACAATGTGTAAATAACCGAACCAAAGCCATTGGCTCTCTAAGTATCTCATTCAGTAACATAAAATAAGCTTCCAGCAAGTGATACTTGTTTCTTATGTTTTAATCAGGCTCTTATGAATCTGCATTTCACATTTTCTGAAGGGTTGGTGAAATCCTCCCTATTTGAAGTACATTGTAAAAAGTGGTGCTATGGCAATCTAGGATACTTAGAGAACAAAATTATTATTACTCCTTGGGCATGCTATAAAGCTAAAATTCACCCTCACAAATCCTTCATCTGCTATGTGTGAAAATCGCAGTTTAGGAGGTAGCGTTCTGTTCATTGAAATTACCATAATGTTGCTTCTTATACATCTTTTATTTTTGATTCATAATATTCAGAACTGTAATTTGACAATTTGTTATCATTTCTACCATTAATTTCTTCTATCAAGACATGGAAATCAGCTTTCTTGAATACACCTCTGCAATACAAATTAAGCTGCAGCAGGAATATTAACCTCTGATGTACGTATCAGTTGCTATTACCACAACCAGCAAAAATCTGCAGCAATATAACATGTAGGACAAATTAAACCTACGAAGCAACTGAAGCGAGGTAGTTACTTGCTAAGAAGATGTAACAGTATAGGTAATGTTATTGTTTATTATGGACAACACAAAGAAAAAACACTTTCTCAGACTCCTTCAGTTGATGCACAGGATTCTGCATACTCTTTCTTTTTGAAAAATATGTAGATTTCAGATGTATTTGGTGAATCTTGCCCCACAGGAATTTTCTCTAGAAACACCATTAGGAGTGATGTAAGTTTCTCTGTTACCCATATTTCCCTGTCAGACCTCCATCAAATGCTGTTCTAGTGGATTTAGTAAGGGCTGCCAGCTCTGGCAGGAACCAGAGATGAAGCGAGACAATTGTCCTGATGGCGCATGACGGGGCAGCCCAGTTGCTCCCAGAGCATTTACCCCCTCCACAGCAGAGCAGAGAGGAGCAGAAGTCCTGTTCAGCCATGTTAGAGGATACGGGCAGTGTTTGGCTCCCAGATGGTTTGCCACCATCAGAATAATTTGAATTAAAAGGACATTCTGCCATACAGTAACACCTTTCTGTAGTATGTGGCTACAGCTGACTTTGTGCCATGTCTGGATTGGGCACATTTTTAGCCTCAATTTCGTGGCGTAAGACCACAGAAACCCACTGTACAGGTAGGCCTTTGTCGTTTCAGGTCAAATTAATGGAAAATAAAAATCTATTGGCATGGTGGGAAATTAATCCAAATGGTTGAATATGTGGCACTAACAGGAACAAAACTTGCTATTTTTTCCCAGCTCTTGACTTCAGTAGGAAACCAATGACTCCCAAGAAAGACAGACTGTGCTGGCTCTGATAGGTGGGTATTTAGCTGAAGGGGCATTTTTATCTGATACAATCTGGCATTATCAGCCTTGGCTTTTATACACGTGAGAGCATCAGAACCTGAGTTGTGACCATCTTTCTGGAACCCCAGAGAGCTCTATTCTCTCTATGTTCAGAGTCTGAGAACAGCCCAATGTGGCTCATGACAAAGACGAACACATGAGTCACTGGTAAGAAGAGTACCTCAAATCCCTGCAAAAGCATTGGTGAGTTTAGATTGCCCTCACTTTGCCCTGAATCCATCCATTGGACCAGTCCTTAGTGAAATATCAGACTTAATATCACTCTTCTATAAGTTATATCTGGTTCCTTGGGGTTTACCATCAAGTGAAGGTTGCTGGAGCTCTGACTTGGCTGCAGGGAAGAACACGATGAAGAAGCCTTAACATTTTATCTATATTGCTTGACAATGCATCTACAGTGGACTGATCCCATTCTAAAGTAATTTTAGATTGAGAATTTGTTTTTGACGGGAAATGCTAAAATAACTGTCCTCATGCAAGTAAATCTGACCTTGAAGTATGGGACTGGCGGTACTATGCGATAAAGTTATTGCTGAGTGTAGGATTTATTTTGGGAATGTTTGGTACACTAAGCGATGTATCACAGTTTCAACCTCACCTTTTCTTTTTTCTTTCTCTTGGCCTTCCAAGGAGAACTGTGTCATTGTCAAATCGGTCAACTGAGAAGAAAACAACTTGGTAAAAGAAGAACAAGAAATGTGGAGAGAAGGGAAACACTAAATACTTATTTCAGTGTTGACTCTGGGAACAGTTCCAGACCTCAGCTACACGGTTACTGATGGAGACAGCAGACCCGCTGACAATCATGCTAAGTTTCTTCTCATAGGACTGCTTTCCATTCCCAGCCCAGCAAGTCAATCGATTAGAAATTTCCTAGGAAAGGGTGTGGGTTTCTCAACATGTTTTCTGAATGAATTTCACAAAATGCCGCAGGTTACACTATCAGGTGTTCCCTAATATCCTCGTGGTAGGAGGGTGGAGTGGATCTGTGTGGATTATCCCTCAAGATAATGCTGTAAACAATCAGTGCTTATGGCTATTGAAAATGAACCATGTCTTTGTCAGACTTGAGGAAAGCTAATCCTATTTAGTTTACATTTATTCAGCTATGTGTAAATAGGTCCTTTTCACTTTATTGTCTTTTAAAGATAGCTATGAATTTTCCCTCTCTTAGAGCTTTCTTCTGTCACTGCTATAAGGTATGAAAGTCCTTCATGCAAAATCAATAGCAATAACGAATTCCCTGGTGGGCTTTAGGGAGTCTCGTGCGTGGTATAAAGCCAGATCTCTGCCTGAAAAAGCTACTTTGTCCGGTGATTTTGCTCTGTTTCATCCTAGGAGAAGTGAAAAAATCTAAATACAGCATTTTATCTGTTAGTACCACAACTGGAGCAGAGGCTTTCCCTTGGAACATATCTTCCTAACGCCAGGCTCAGCTCCCAGTGCTGAGATGTTGTTCCAGTGGTAAATACTCTTCCACAAGACTAGAGCTTTTTCCGCATCACCTCTCTGGTCCCCTCACACGCAGCCCCGTCACCTCCCAGAGGCAGAGCTGTTGTCACAAATTTTTGCACAGCTGGCAATTCGTTAACTGACATGTGAACTGAAGCCAAGGCTTCTTCCTGGTGCTGGATACTAAGGGAGACTAGACCTAGACTGGGAAGCTCACAGCAGCCAGAGCACAAAGACGACAGCCAGCTTGTCTGCCTGCTGAAGGTAGCCTGTGGGTCAGCTCTGGCTTCAGCAAGTTCCTCTGTGCAAGCATGGAGCAGACAAATGCCACAGCCAAGCCCTTGTCAAGATTTCCAACAAAGAGGAGATTCAATAAGGCATTTTTGCAAACTTTTTCAACCTCATCACCCACTTTCTGAGAGGAACTAGATGGAAAGTCAGGCCTTGCACCATTTGGCTGAGAGCCTGAGGCCCTTGGCAGAAACTGGGAACTAAACTTTGGTCTTTAAAAATAGCTCTTTCTGACTAGCATCACCTGTATCTTGTTTGACTTCAGCTTCAGCCAGTCGCTTTCTTACCATTTAAATAGGTTTGTGACATCAAATGATATCTTTATATCTCTATATGTATGTCTATATAACTATATAATAATCAGATTTTTTTTACTATATATATATATACACACACACACATACATACATACATATCATCACCATCATCCCAAAGTGCTACAGCATGTTGTCATTTCCTAAGGGGTTCCTGTAGCTTTTGTTGAGAAGAAAGGATACTGTGAATATTTTTAGGACTTTAACTCTGAATATATGTGGTTTTCACTGGTTTTATTTTTTTTGCCCAAAAGCATCTGTTCTACAGGGTATAGCTCAAATGTTTTTCTCAGAGTTTTGCAGGTGTGCTAGAAACAATCTCAGATAGAGATTGTGCAGCTCAGGAAAAAAATGAAGCAGTGATCTTCCTTTCTCACTCCTTTTATATTATGTTAATATTTAACAATAATTTATCAACAAGCTGGCATGGACTGACATTTTCTTGGAAATGTGATTGTTTTACAGCATCCTTTCAGAGTAGGGAATGAAAACCATCAGCTAACAGCTGGGGAGCTGTAACACCTCAGAAAAGGCAATTGTCATTCTCATTACACAGGAAGAAGCTGCAGACAGCAGTCGTGGAAGGCCGTGCCCTAACTGTTGCAAAACCCCTTTTCTTCCAAATGTGTAAGGTTTACATGGTCACGTTCTGACAGATGCCTGAGCTGCTGTGCAAGCAGACGGGCATATACGAGAACCTCCCTGGCCTACCAGTGCCTCTCACAACAGAGTTTCTCCAAGAAGAATCTTTACCAGTCCATGTTGCAAAACGTGGAAAGAAGATAAGAGCAATCAGGAACCTAGAGATCTCCAGCTGCAAATGACATTTTGTACTGACTCAGCCAAATAAGATTACATTGACTCAACAGGATTTTGACTATCGGATGAACCTCTTTAAAATTTAAGATAAAATTTTGTCATAGAAATCATATATGTAGCTATTTATTGTTGCCAATCCATTATTTTTCTGTGTTGAGTAATTTTATTTTAGTAAAAAAATATTACAAAAGCATCAATTTCTTGTACTTTGTGCTATATGGGAATTCTCATCAACTTGTCAGCATGAATCTCAACATATTCTCAAGAAATCTGAAAAATCTAAGAGATTGGACTTTACCACCACATGCTAGGGGAATATGATGACTGGTTTTTAGCAAGTGTGTGCCTTCAGTTAACATTACTTTCAAGTATTTTTATTTTCAACTATTTTTATTTTCCATTTCATGTTAAGGAAAAAATATATGAGAACGCAACTTTCAGTCTATGTGACTAAAATTTCTTCTACTCGAGATAGATGTAAAAACTCAGCACTTTTAATAGAGAGTCAATAAGAAATACTCAAATTTGTCCAACACCTACAACTTACTTAAAGAGAAAATATCATCTAAATCACTGTTTTCACTAAAATAGCCTTGACTTTTCTTCAGTTCTATTTGACTACACTTCAAACAAAACATACTAACTGTTAAGATTACTGTGTACATCACAGTGTCTGTGTAGGAGTTAGATCCTTTTGCATTTTCCAGTAGGACCCTCTTTCTAATGAGAGGTTAATGTTTCCACTAGGTTTCGCACATACTATCCACTCACTCTTGCACTGTGGCCTAGGAAGAATCTTAATAAGACAATAGAGAAGAGAAAAGAAAGAAGGGTGACTTCATGAAAAGGTTATATTTATACAGGGAAAAAAATGTTGTGCATCACACTGTATATGGAATATTGATGAAATACTGGAATAACTCAAATTAATCTAAGTGCTGGTTAGACAAACACAGTTGTCCAGATACTCAAGATATTTGAAACACAAAGATGCTCTCAGGACCCCCTTCTAATGCTTGCACATGTCAGATGGAGAAAGACAGTCTGTGCAGGCAGCTGAGATCCAGGATTGAGGGGGTGCAGAAGATTGTTGTGGAAGTGTCTGAACATCTTACTCTATGTAATATTTCCTCAAAAACACATTTTGTTTTCCAGTGCAGCTGGGCCAGGCTGATGGGCAATGGAATTAAGTGGGCATATTCCAGAAAAGGAGAACAGTCTTATAAAAATGCATTACTACAAAGAGACTTTAAATAGAAGAAATCCTTCACTTACCTACACCAGACCTTTGCTCTCACCAGAGCCGATCCACCAAGATCTCCAGGAATCTGACGCAAGGAAGCAGTGCACCTGGCCTACCTGTGGGCTCCCAGGTAGACATAAGCCCAGGAGCAACTTAGTGCAATCATCTGTTCACAACAATAATGTGAGTTTGGAAGCGGGAAGTAGTATATCCTGCTAGTGAAAGTCTGTTAGGTACAAGTAATCACTTACATTGAAATTAGGTGAGAAAACTTAGCATAATTGCACTTGCTGTGAACTGTATGTGAAGTGCACGGCATGACTCTTTCAAATGTCTTGTGATTTGTGCTGACCAGAGCTAGCTAGAAACTCAATTTTACATCTTTACTGATTCCTGAATTGTTTTTGTCGCGCTTAATTTCTTGCTGCTAAAAAACACTTGAAGATCAGCATTTTATTATATAAATGTACACAGCCAGTTGTTCCAAGGACCTATAGTCACCAAATGCCCGGCATCCCTCTATCTCTGGTGGCAGGGGACAGGGCACCGGGGCAGTCGCATAGTTGTGAGGAACATTTACCTGGGGGGGGGGGGGTGGAATTCACCTCCTCCAACACTGGCTGGCTGTGTGAGTCGGATACCAAGCCAAGTCTGTCTCTCTGTGGTCAATGAATAAAGAGGAACTATTCAGAGGTCAATTTACTTCATCTGTCTTAAATGTTATTTCCATAAAGTGAGTCATTACCCAAAGGACCATTTCTTTCTCCACTGACCACTGGAGGAGCCCAAGAGACCACCCATCCTTCCTCTGTGCCATTAGAAGGACTAAAACACATGCAGGCCATCAGAGAAAGGTCTGTTGGTAAAGAAAACAACTAAATGTCTTACTTTGAACCAAGCTCATATCTTACAAAATTGATTCACACATGAAGCCAGAGCCTATATTCAGCCAATAGTTTTGGGAGGCTTAATAAAACACAGTTAAGATTGCAGGAGAAGGGGTAAAATATAACATTTTGTAGTGTTAAAGGAACAGATTAGACACTGTAGACATGTTGGCATAGTCCAGTAATGTGCTTTTCTATATACTAATTACAGAAATGGATCTTTTTGTAACTTAGACCTGCTGAGAGATATAAATATATCTGTGTGGAATTAGGATTGTCTGTAATTTTGTTCATGTCCTTTGGTTTCCTGGCAGCTTGCAAACATTATGTTGATAATATGCTCCATTAGATCCATATCATATTCTGGAAAATCATATTTGTTGTATTTACGCAGAATAATTGAGGATATAACATTTTTGTCTGAATAAATAAATAACAAATGCATGCACAGCACACAGTTTTGATGAATGAGACCCTAAAGAGCTATGTTACTTTGTTTTCCATAGCTGCAACTGTACGTGTTCCAGCTATGTTAAGTATTTCAAAAAGGATACCCTAATAGGACGGTACATTTCCTTCTGAGGTTCCCTGAGTAAGCTCTGACACACACATTTGTACAATACTGCACAAGTATTAGAGAAGCTACTGAAAAATGTGTCCTGTTAATCTTGTGCAAATTACTGATAGTCTTCTTCTCACTGATTTTGAATACTCTCTTCAGATTCCTCAGTACCTTGTTGTTAACTATTTGATCAAGCGAATGTAATTCTGTCTGGTCATGACAGCTACCTCTTCATACTTCAAAGAAAAGCCTGCATATTCTCCAGGAAAATTATTTTCCACTATTTCATAGAGTGTTTTATTTTTCTTTAATGAGTGGGTGAATAGAACATTCTGTACCAGCATGTAAAAGCCATGGACTGCAGAGGTTTTCTTGCTGTTTTAGTGAAGAATAAAAATGTTTATTAAGGGCTTTGTTTTTCACATTTTTCTGACATAAGAATATATATTATTAAAGTGTACTTATAGCATAGGTAGACTAAAAGCTAGATTTTATCTTTTTTTTTTATAAAAGTGTAGAGAAATAGTGTGTGGTCATATGTAAAAAATTCTAGTCCTGAAAACTCCTTAAAAGTGCTAGTCCTTGCTCCTTGAAGAAAAATCTGATGTTTTTTTTGCTTATGAGACAGTATACCTATGGATGTTTAAGAAGTGATAACTAGTTTGTGTGTGTTGTATTCAAGACCAGGTTGGATAAGGCTTTGAGCAACCTGATCTAGTGGAAAGTATCCCTGCCTATGGCAGAGGGGTTGGAACTAGATAATCTTTAAGCTCTTTTCCAACCCAAACTATTCTATGATTCCATGATGTCTGAGAGAATGTATTTCTTCTGCATAGCACTCAGTCACAGGGAAACAAACTGTAAACACACCAATAGCTTCTGAATTAGCTCTTGGGTTACACAAAGAAGAACTACGGTGAGATGAAGTGTCAGTGCCTTATATTACGAGTAAGTATCAGAACCTAAGCATTCGGTCTGTTCTTAAAAATGGTGGCAGCAGCCCAGCAATATAGCTACACGTGCTCAAAGTTATTTATGGGAATTTTTCTTGTGATTTTCAAGTGTTTTAAGTGTTTTATCAGCTCAGGGCCATAACTTCTTCTCGTTCCTATTGTAAAGAGAGTTGCTGTCGCTCCCTGTCCTGCGCTTCCATGCAAGAACTCGCGCCAGGTGTTGCATGTTCATGTCTTTCAAGTTCTGAAGACAAGAGATTAACCAAAAATTAAATTGTGCAAACTGAGCCTGAGCCAGATAGGAAGGAGAGAAAATTGTTATTTGAAGCCAACAGACAATATGACCACACTTCAGGAATGAAATGCAACTTCAAATAAGAAGCAGAGAGAGGAGATAAGAGAACATAGGTATGTTGTATGTTACCTTGCACTGAAAGCCCTCTGTGATAAAGAATAGAGAATTCATTTGGAAAGAGTGAAAATAACTAGACAGACATGTACTGAACAGTAGCAAAAAATTCATAACTTTTCATCACAAATAATCCTGAAGTTCCTTTTACATTTAACTGATAAAAATAGGACATCTTAGAATTGGAATCTGGCCATAACAGAACAGTTTAATACAAGTCTATGTAAAATAACACTGCAACTTTGGAAAGATAGAAACTGGGGGCAAGCTCTAGCTTCTACTGAAAACAGGTCTTTCAGCATTGCCTTTCTCTGGGCAATGCCTAGATAACATCTCTTTGGATTTCATGTTATATTTGAAGGACTATATCCATAGGCAAGAGGCAGCCCCTAAACCTGCAGGAGCGTGCTGATCAGCAGGGTTTGCAGAGCAGATCCACAAAGCTGGAACTGTACCATCACTACCTGCAACCACATCCTCAGCGCAGGAGAGGCCATTCTGGGTGAAACTACCCTCAATTAGTTTCCTTTGTTCCCTTGGTAGACACGCACCTGGTGCCCCTGGGGGTGCTGTGCAGGCAGCAACAGTGTAGGGTTTGTTTTACAGGATTTTGATTCCTCTGATAGTCTCTTCCCAGTAAGGAAATCATAGAGCTTCGTGTCGAGACTCCACAGAGGGGACCATATTAGATTCACAAAACGGAAATGCTGTATTGCATTATCCCTGAATACATCAACAGTAAATTCCCTTTGCCTTCTTTGGGGCATCTGAGGTAGGACAACAGATTGACTTTGGAGATTTCATTACAACAAGAGGAATGGTTCATTAATCATACCATGGAGTGTTTCTTAGCAAATCTGAGACGTGTAAAGTGGTACTGAAAAGGTCATGCTGTTTAATGTAGGGTAAACAAATGTGATCTTATTTTAGTAAGAGTCAATCATATTTCAGCATTGTTAAGGCAAAGACCATGTCAAATGCCAGCATCTTTAGTAAGCAGGTTTGTTTATTGTTTTATGTATCTCGCAGAGATAAGAGAATGGCTTTGTTTGGAAGAGAAGTACTGAAAATATGTCAAAATAATATTAACATCTTCCTCAGATTTACCAGGTTTCCTTATTCCAAGTAACCGAGTTTATAAAAACCAAAGTGAAGAAATCAATAAGAGAGAGTCTAAGACAGAGTGGAAATACTCAAAGTGCAGAAGCAGCAATACAGCATGGCAATAAGATAAATGTATTTACAGAGATCCATTGTGACATGTAGTATACAGTGAGTTGGAATGTGCATAATACATAACCAAAAAGAGATAATTTATTAATAAATTAATTAATTCCTTATTATTTTTCAAAAATCTAACTGTACGATTGGATATTTAAGGTGGAATATTCAAGGTGCATGTGGTACAAACTTTTTAATAAGATATTAAAATGTTTTGTTCAGACTGCCCAGCCTAATTGTCAGACTCTTCAACTCACTGTGCCAGCTATAAATTACTTTTGATAGTAAGATACCAAACTAAAAACTCCAGAAAACCAGAACAGATGTTCTTTGGGATAAACTATCTGGGCCTTTTTTGTAACTGCGCGTTTGCATAATAACAAGTTACTCTGTAGAATAAAATACTATTTGGACTGTATTCTTTGCCAAATGACCTGAGTGGCTCTGATGACTGGCTTTTTGGTCTTCCTGTTCTACAATATTCACTTCAGTGACCTCTTTAATTATTCAGTTAACATGTAAAAGATAAAAAGGGCAAACAAAGCTTATGTGGTTAGCCTGTATGTAACATGAATAATGAGAATTATTTTTGAAGAAGCCAGGAAGCCTAATGTTCACCCCAACAGTGCAGAAAATGCTCATCTAAAAATTTTATGAGAGCTGGTTTCTCTCAAAATCCAGTAAAGGAAAGGAAATAGTGTTTGTGAAAAATTAAACTGTTCAACAAGAAAAAGCCATGAGGCAGCAGTGTGCCCAGGTGGCCAAGAAGGCCAATGGCATTCTGGCCTGCATCAGGAATAGTGCGGCGAGCAGGACCAGAGAAGTTATCGTCCCCCTGTACTCAGCACTGGTCAGGCCTCATCTTGAATATTGTGTACAGTTCTGGGCCCCCCAGTTTGGGAAAGATGTCAGGATACTGGAATGTGTTCAGAGGAGGGCAACGAAGATGGTGAAGGGGCTGGAGCACAAGCCCTATGAGGAGCGCCTGAGGGAGTTGGAGCTGTTTAGTCTAAAGAAGAGGAGGCTCAGGGGAGACCTCATTGCTCTCTACAACTACCTAAAATGAGGTTGTAGTCGGGCAGGGGTTGGTCTCTTCTCTCAGGTGACCAGTGACAGAACCAGAGGGTGTGGACTCAAGCTTTCAGGGAAAGTTTAAGCTTGATGTTAGGAAAAAGTTCTTCACTGAAAGGGTGATTGGCCATTGGAATGCGCTGCCCAGGGAGGTGGTGGAGTCACCAACCCTGGAGGTGTTTAAGGGGAGACTGGATGAGGCTCTGAGTGCCATGGTTTAGATGATGGTGTTAGTGTTGGTGTTAGTGTTGGGTTATAGGTTGGACTTGATGATCTCAGTGGTCCTTTCCAACCTTATGATACTGTGATACTGTGATACTGTGATACTGTGATACTGTGATACTGTGAAAGCACATTCAAAAAGACCCTACTACTTTGGCTATTATTCTTTCTACAAGCACACGAATAACACGGGTAACCGTAAACTTCCTAGATCCGCTAAACTTAAATCAGGGTGTATTTTGGTCCATATGAGTAAATCCCACCATAAGACTGAAGTGTACCTTCTACTAACTAGCAGAAAATTCACTTTCCCATAAATTAGCTCTGGTATTCTACTATCTAACTGGTAGGAGCAGGAAGATGGTGGAGAGACAAGAAAAGGAGAAAGGCAAAGAGAAAAACATACAGCTGGGGGACATTGACAAACATCTAAACCCAGTGAGGCTTGATATTGAATTTCTCCTTACTGATTGCAATCTAAGAAAATATTTTCAAAATGCTAAAATTTAGGGCCATTCCTACAATAATGTATTGTTTAATTGCTAAAAGAGTGTAATATTCTGCTGCTTTCTGTAAGAAATGCATTATGTGCTTTGCTCACATGAGACACTCAGTTATTCATTCTCAAAGCATTGAAATGTTTGCTTTCATGTTAGTCATTGTGACGTTAAAAATGCAATAAAATGTTGAAGGTGTTTAGTTTGAGATAATTTTCAAAAAGATCAATATTCAGAAAGTGGTAAGAATATGCACTGTTTCCTCTGGAAATACTGGGAAATGTAGATTGTCTAAAACTTCTCCTTTTCTAGAAAAATAAGTTTCCTGAAGTAAGCCCTTAAATAAAAACCATTAAACAGTTCATTTTGCAGAAGTTATAACAACTTGAGAGTTTGAAGAAATAAAATATTTTAAATTCTTTATATTAGATTTAAGCATAATTTCAAAATTAATGGACGTTTAATTAATTGCTTCATTGTTATATTTATCTCATTTTTTTAATTGGTCTCATTCTCTTTGCCCTTCCAGTAACTGAAATAAGCAAAGAAATCAAAAATAAAAGAGGAGGAGGAGAAGGAATTTTTCACTAGAAAATATTTAAATTCCATTTTAGGTTTTCAGCATATTCTTCTTGTTAATGATAGAAAAATAATACATTTGAAGACATAAATCAGTGTTTTTATTTATGCAAGGTGTTCTACTTTTCATTCACATTTCCAGCTGGGGAGGGGAGGACGAGGGAACAGAAATATTTGCCATTATTTCAACATGAAAATGTCAAACAATATAAAATATTTTCCTAATTTTTCTGGAAGCAGTATGTCCCCAGAGAATTCTGATACCACAGTCTTTGTGAAATATTCTCATTTAAGATGCCAGGCCTTTCAGCTAACACTTTTAACAAGTTTAAAGATGGTAGCTTTCATGCATAATATTCACTGAATAACCACACTTCAAGACTACTTCCACTGAAGACTTCAAGGACATGAAATAGGTGAAGATGCGAGTTGAACACCTGAGAGCAGTAGTGTGGTCCTGAAGCTCCCACATGGCCGCTGCCCAGCCTGCACGGCACTCACCACTGTACCTTTTCCCTAGCAGTGTTTTGGCAAGGAGAGTACCACTGGGTCTCAACCTGCAGAGCAGCTCCACTGGCAGGTGCTGCATGTCAGGGACCTATCCAGGCTCAAACTCCTTCGGGCTGGTTTAGTTTGTGGCTCCCACCTGCAGGGATGTCCATGCCAGGCTGCATTTCTGGCGAAAAAAAAAAGGGTCTGAAGTCCGATGTGTTCTGGAGACCTAGGTTTGAAGTTATTTACGGTGGGGATTTAAACCTGGCTCATGCTGAAGGAGAAGACAGGTCTTGCCCTGAGGTGAGCACTGAAGCAGTCATGCTAAAAGGACCTTCCCTATCCCCTGCCTGAGTTTCAGAGTAATTAATAAATCCCCACCGCAAACATTTCTGCAATTAGTAGAGCCCACCTCCACCTAACCTTATGACTTCTGCATGCTCAAGGTGAGCATCCTCAACAGTGAAAGAAATGGGGTCTGTGCCCCCACAACCTGAAATGCAGGCTGTTCCCTCGGAAGCCTGTGAGCTCTGTTGGTCTCTGTCCAGCTAATTCGGTATCTCATAAAGCAAGAAATCCCCACGTGTCCCTCCATGCCTACAGCATGGCCAGACTGTAACCCTCAACTGGAATCCTGTGTGGGGCTGTCCTGCAGACTGGCTTTTCAGCAAGCAGAGCTTGTAGCAGAATGGTCCTGTTGTTAATTTGATCTCTTTTAATAAAGCAGCTCCAGTTGTCGTTCCACTTTCTGTTTATTACCTAAGTAATTTGTCAGACTCAGGGCAGAAGTAAGGCCCGCTAGGAAAGGAATATCTGTGAGATTGCTTCTATTAGTTTAGTCCTAAAACAAACTTAAATAAGATTTTTAATGGTGTAAAAGGACTCTGTTAGACACACATTAAAAAGTATGAAGAACTGCCTCCATCACACACACAAACTGGAGTGTAAAATGTTTTATGAACTCAGTCAGTTTTAGGTCTGTGTCAAAATACAGCTTTATTCTTGATGAACAGAGCAGCATAAATAACCAACCTAATTCCTGAAGGAGAAGACTGAAGGTGCAACCAAAAGAAGCCAGAGAAAAGCCACACAGGTATGGTGTATATATTTTTAATATCATCTGTATCTACAGTATCTAGAATACAGAAATAAATATTGCTGTGTTGCATCAGGCAAAAAACTTTTAAGAAGGTTTCTGCATGAAAAAATTGAAAGATTAGTGAACAAATATTAGAGGGGATATTTCAGTCTTAACTCCTATCCTTAAAGAAATGAAATCCTTCCAACAACTATCCTCAACATCTTTATATAATTTTGATATAAACATCCCCCCCCCATCTCAGTTTAGGAGGATATTGGAAAAGTTTCTCTGAATTTCTCTAGTACTAAAAAAAAATGATTTTCAAAAAGTACTGGTAATTAATTTCTTCCACAGATTTTATTTTATAGAGTCACAGAATGGTTTGGGTTGGAAGGGACCTTAAAGCCCATCCAGTTTCAACCCCCCTGCCATGGACAGGTACACCTCCCACCAGACCAGGTTGCTCAAGGTCCCATCCTACCTGGTCCTGAACAAGGCCCCATCCTACCTGGTCCTGGATGTGGGGGCATCCACAGCTTCCCTGGGCAACCTGTGCCAGTGTCTCACAACCCTCACTGTGAAGAATTTCTCCCTAATGTCTAATCTAAATCTTCCGCTTCCAATTTAAAGCCATTCTCCCTTATCCTATCATTACATGTTCTTGTAAAATGTCCCACCCCAGCTTTCTTGTTGACTCCCTTCAGGTACTAGAGGACCACTATAAGATCTCCCTGGAGCCTTCTCTTCTCCAGGTTGAACGACCCCAACTCTCTTAGACTGTTCTCATAGCAGAGGTGTTCCAGCCTTCTGATCATCTTCATGGCTCTCCTCTGAACCTGCTCTAACAGTTCCATATCCTTCTTATGTTGAGGATTCCAGAACTGGACACAGTACTCCAGGTGGGGTCTCATGAGAGCAGAGTAGAGGGGGAGAATCACCTGGTGCATTTGGTATACTGAAAAAGAAATGGATTTCAACACCTGCCCACAGAACCCTGCAACATGGCATCACTGTTGCCAGTATCTGGTCGTGGGTTTTGGGCTGAGTTCTCCAGACCTCAAGGCTGATATCTGCCTAGATTGCTCTGTCTGGCCTGCCAACAGCTTCACCTTAACTTGCTTTGACTGGTACCGCAGTTTTTCTTCTGACCAGACGACTCTGGCTAATAGGTTTTACTTTGCTTATCACTGTACGGTACCACCATAGTTTTGTGGCTGCACAGCAGTGATGCAGTATGAGAAATACTTCCTTGGTGGGACAGCAGGGTCTGGAGCTGGGAAGAACTGTTTTTAGGTGCAATAAGAAGAACAAAGAAACAGTATTTAGTATATGAAAAAGTCTCTATACTTATCAAGTTCAGATCTGACGTGGAGCTCAGAACAATTAAGAAAGAAAAAAGATGTAAAACGATATTAGCTAACATGAGAAAGTGAACCCAAGGAGATCTAGAGTGAGGAAGATGAAACTGTCAACGTGAACATCAAATCCCTAGGTGAAGGACTACAGATGCCAACGACTCCTCATAACTCACCCATTCCAGCGACTGAGTAAAAACAGCAGTCAGGGAAGAGGAAGCATCACACCAGGAGAAAGGGCAGAAACTAAGGGACGTTCATGTCACAGTTTTAGTGGTATTGTTATTACTACTATGACTGAAACTTTTTCTGAATAGACATATTCTTTCTTTTCCAGTAATAATTATATCTGGAATAATAATGATTCTTGGATTAGACTGCTGAGATTTCAATCATATTAAGAATAAATTCCTGTCTTTATGTAGAAGTTGTTTCCTCTTCTCCCACAAAACAAGATATTGAGCGTAACAACTAGCTTCACTAGCTTTAAGTTAAGCTGTAAAAATGTAACTTATTAGCTATACTGAGACTGTCTCTTCCTTGTTAGTTTAATATGAAAAACTAAACACAACATTTAACCTAAAATTGGTATCAGCTGAAGTTTTATCTGCATTTCACAAAACAGGAAGGAAATGAAGAGATCAGATTTTCAGGTGGTGTAAGCCTGCTTTGCTTTTTGGTTGTGTGGAAGAAGTGGAACCGTGATTTCAGGCTCTGGTTCCGGGACATGTGGCTTCCTTGAAAACTTGTGGTCTGGAAGGATAATTACATTTACTCTAAGGTTAAAATCTTGCTCCCTCTGAAGTTAATAGGAATTTTACCATTCACTCACCAAGGAAAGTTCACCCAAAACCAAACCCTTCACCCAAAGAAGACCAGGAAAAGAACAGAATGCGTAATAGCTGCCTGGTCAAGCTTGAGCCCACTGTTGCGACTGAGCATCACTGCTGTCCCTCATGCATGCACAAGTGAAAAGCATGGACGTAGTCCTTGTATTATGGGTGATGTTATCTGTGGGATTTTCCAGAAAAAAAAGAAGCAAAAAACCCCAAAACAAAACAACTTCCCCCCAAAAACGAAAAAAAAATCAAAAACCCAAACATCCAAACAAAAAAACCAACCAAACAACGAAATAAAACAAACCCAACTGAGAGGAACATATCACATGCAGCTGTGATTAAGGAAAGTGCATTTTGATATTTTGAAATAACATTATTAGGTGTGTGATATGCAGAAGTAACTTTTAATTAGGCTTCGGGTTAAAATGCATATACATGAACGCACCTATATGAGGACACTCTGTAACTGTTGACCATAAACATAAAATTTTAGTTCCTATACAAAATATAAGGAGGTGGTTACTGGCCTACTTCAGTCAAGTTTCATCATGTAAAGATGTAAGTCTATAAATCAACAATGACGGTAATACAGACGACCTCCTCAAACACTGCATACATCCACGGAAAGTTCTCATGTTGTTCTGGGGATAACTGGTGATTTTGATGCCCAAAGAATGCAGCTCCATTCAATGCTCTCCTGACTTGTGCTCAAGCACATACTTGGCCAGCATTACTTTTGTTGCTTTGTCACGTTAGCCTCTGGGTTTGTGTGTTTGTGCATGTAGAGTATGGTGTCCATCTACTCAGGCTTAGATTTTCTGAGAAATTTAATGTCTGGGATTGAATTACTCACTATTGGATCATTTTTACAGTCTGTTGAAAGACACAGTTATTTCCAGAGGGCAATTCTTCTTCCTCTGAGACAGATCTTTAAGACAAATCATCCTCTAGAAATGCCTGCTTCTCTTAACTGAGTGTGGAAGGTGACCAGCTCAGAGAGAGATGTCTAAATGTTTGCTTACTTAAAGTTAAACACGATGCATCCCTCTCAGTACTGAAAGCATTCAATGTTTGTCAGTTCTTGCCTGCATCTAATCAGGGGGTCATAAAGCAATATCGTGCTGTGTACAACTGTAAAAAATTATGTGAACTGGAGTGCTTGGCATTCTGCATCTATTAAGTTTTGAATATTATAGACTAATTGCTGAAGTCAGATAATGATTTGGGAAATAAAACCTTTTTTTCACCGATGTGTTCTGAATGATTTTTCATTATAAACTTTCAATTTTTATATGAACATATGAATGCTTTCATAATTAAAAAACCCTAATTAGCTGTACTATGACAAATACAGAAGAGACTCAAACCTTTGTAAATGGACGCTTTGATAACATTTTATTAGAATGTGTTTAACACATTAATTTTTGACAAATTTACTCTGAAGTCTGTTGCATCAGCCTAGGGATGATGCTCATCACCAAGCTAAATGCTCTAAAACCATCTTTAAATGCAACAGTAAGCTTAACATAGTAGGAAAACATCATAATCTCTGACTGCAAGCTCATTTTATGGAGTAATTCAGAACAGGGGACAGAGCTCCGGAATAACCTTGGGATTGCTCCTGCCCTGCCAGATGGAAAACCTCAGGGACAACACGTTTGGTTGCCAGGGGGAAGGATGCTAGTCCCTTTGACACGCCATCCAATCCACACCAACTGCATCAGCCTTGGAGGAGATTACAGCTCCCACTCTCCTGTCAGAGGAAAGACTATTGCAGAAGTAAATGAAGGAAGAAATATCAGTGCTGTGTTTGCAATGAGCAACATTAGGCAGCAGACTGACAGAGGTCAGGCTGCTACAGCTCCCTGGGTTAGGCCAGCAGCCAGGCAGAGCAGGTGATCCCGGTGGGCACATGCATACACAGACAGACACACACATCAGCATGGACTGAAACACTCTGCACCCGTGTAAACACAAAGCACACCAATGGCCTCATCCTGCTCCCCTCTCTGGATGATCAGAATGAAAACCCATCAGGGTGAAAGTTATGTGTGTAAGGATCTCTGCAATACTCAGGTCTACACAAAGATGCAGGTACACAAAGACACATGTATGCACCATGGATGCCTCCAGTAACAGGCCTTAGAAAACCAGTGCAACTAGCACCTGGTCCCTTATTCTCCTGGTTGCCCCATTGCCTCATGACTGAACACACATACACACAAACTGGTCTTTCTGGTAACTGGTCCAGATTTAGCTCTTAGCCATAGTCAATTGCCAGACACCACTGTCTCTCCAGTAACCAACTCGGACTCCCTTGCCCCTACAGTAACCTTCTGGTCTCTGTAGCATCCAACTCAGACAAATGGTTGTTTCTACACTTGACTCCCAAGTCTTTGTCTGGCCCACTGACTGGTACACTCTGATGTCTGCTAGCAATAACACAG
This sequence comes from Dromococcyx pavoninus, assembly GCA_033558185.1. Taxonomy (NCBI): domain Eukaryota; kingdom Metazoa; phylum Chordata; class Aves; order Cuculiformes; family Neomorphidae; genus Dromococcyx; species Dromococcyx pavoninus. The sequence goes on from JAUMJL010000054.1 coordinate 479,026, forward strand.
TAAGATACACAGCGTTATGTGCTTTAGTTGTGACAGCACAGACACGTAGTCCTTCTAACCCATGGTCCTCCTCCAGTTTGTTGCTAGGCATTCAGACCCCCTATACATGCACTCACATGCAGAACAGAGGGCTCCCTCGCTCTGGAAAATAGTCAGAAATGGATTTTAATAAGGAGAAAGAAGGGACAACACTGACCAGCCCCTGATGACCTCCAATTAGCCCCATTCGTTCCTTTTCTCTCTATTTCCCATGTTTGTTCCTCCCCAAATCATGATCTCTCCCTTTCCCACCTTTGGTTCCCCTCCTGAACATCCCCTAATAAGTTGTGCATGATCCCTAAGTATTATCCCGAATCCCACATCCCAGCATGGGCAGTGCATCTCTTAGTTTGTAAGAAGTTCTAGAGAGCCTCTCCCTTGGCCCACAGTGATGGATGTCCCCCAGACCACGGGGCTGGTCATCTGCTGTTACAGCCTGTGGTACCTGCATCACTAAGCAGGGAGACACTGGGTTGGTAGAGACACATACACACACACTCGAGTAAAGATGAAGTTCCTTCTCCTCTTTTTGCTCATTTATTTGTTCTTATTGTTTCCTCATTCATAATTCATTTTTAACTTCCTTGCTGTTGTTGCCCTTCCAAATCAATGTACCCAAGGCTAGCTCTTGGATTGTAAATCCAAGTGCACCTTAGGGCCCCACAGTTTCTCTTGGTATCCAGTCATGTCTTGACAGTAGTAGGACGCTAAGTATTTAAAACCTCAAAATTTACATCTGGAAGAGGACATGGGTATTTGCGGGTTTCATTAGCTGAAAGCATCTCTGGGTTGGTCCCTGGGCTGTAAACTCACCTTCAACTGGAAGGCATCAATTGTGCCACTGGAGCCTCTCTTCTCATGTGTTTTTTGTCCAAAATGAATCCATTTTTTTTCGCTTAAAGACTTGTCTCCATTGTCAGCCAAGGTATGGTAAGTTGGAACAACCGAGAAACCCACTTCAACAGTGCACTGTTGCTGTGGACAGAAGCATGACTGTAAACATACCTTCAGTCACATGAAATGAAACCAGAAGATGTTCTCTAATTTTAAATAGAAAAATTTGGCACACAGGAGCACATTTAATGTTAGACTTAGTTCAAATTAAATATAAAATATGCATAGTGTGTGTAACCTACCCCAGCTCCCAAGGGCTCCCTCTGTGGTGAACACACCAACACAACACTCTATCCTGCTAACAGACATACCCTGTGTAAGGCAGCCAAATCTGGTCCAGACTCACCTTCACTGCCTTCCAGGAGGGACCGCTAGAGCTAAGCACCTTCAGAAACATGCACATATTTTGTTTTGGGGAGATCAAGTAGGTTCATACCAAATGAATATGAGACTGGACTAATCTGGATGGTTAAAATATAGAACCTGAAAGTGAACTAGGGATTTGTTTGTCAGTATAGGTGTACCTGAAGGAGTTACTACTATCTGGGAAAAATATTACTTATTCTCTCATTAGAAGCTCATTTCTGTTACAGAGCTAGTCCTAGCATACTATGTCTTTTTTATCACTTTGAAAGTAGAAGTATTTAATCTTCTGTATTTATTAAGCAACTATTCTAGCAATTTCAGTACAATTACAGTTAGCAATGGATTCCATATTAGTTTATAAAAAAGGAATGGTACTTGTAGAAGTAGTATATTTTAGGCTCCCTGAACTAACTGAAAAATCATAAACCATGCTTATTGTGAAGGCATGCAGGAAAGTTAATCAAATAAAAGTGGAATGTAAGAATGCCTAACTGCAGGTTGATAAACGCCATATGGGTGCTCTTGGGCAGGAATAAAACAGCTTTCATTTTCTGTAGCTTAATTCTGTTTAAATTGCTGCAAATTCTAGCCTCTTTATTCTGAGTGAAAACACATGTCCGAGGAGTTTAACATGCTTGAACTTGTGCCTGTTAACCTCACCACTTGATTATCCATAACTCTCCCAAGTCTCCCTGCCCAAACTTGCCACTAAAACAAGTTATTGCTCCCACTTCTATGCAAAGTGTCTAAGCAAGCATAGCAGCCCGCTCCATGCCAGCTACACTTCAGCCATGTGAATCTCTTCTAATGGGTGCTTTTCCTCACATTCGCATGTGTTTTAAGAACTTAAACTTCCAAAGAACGAAACAAAACTACTTGAAAGAGTTCAAAGAAATCTGGCCCCTTTCTATGCATCTTTTCTGAATTTGTCCCAATGGCACTGGACCCTTTTCTCTCTTACACGAAAAAGAAGTAAGAATGGCACTGTACCTCAAAAAAGACTGTAACAGACTAAAGCTAATGTGAATGTGTTGCTTTCTGGCCCTACCTTTACCAAATTCCTCAAGAAGACAGGCTGCAAGTTGTTCAGTTGCACTTTGCGTACAAAATGCCCTTCAACATTCAGAGGAGAAATGATATCTAGTGGATTTCATTAAATCTATATGATTTAATTTCAATATTTAGAATTGTATATTTCTTACTATTTTAAAATATGGGAAGTAATAAAGAGAAAAAAGAAAAAAAAAAGAGAACAGAAGAGAAGAGCAATAAAGACAAACTGATTCATAGCTGAGTACTAGCCTATTACCCAAACTGTCTGGCATGCGTTTGATGTACGGGATGATGAGAAAAATCTCATAACAGCTATTTCATTTATATGCCTCTAAGTAGGGCAAGAATATTCAGAGGATATGCATAACCACTAAAAAATTCACTCATTGCAGGTCTTGTTCTATGGAGCACGAAGGTAATACTGCCTCAGTCTATTTTAGTGCAGACTGACATCAGCCGTGGTTCCCCACCTGCGTCAGGAGTGCCGCTGGCACCAAACAAACCACTTCCAAGGCTGTAGCCAGGCAGCTTCCTGCTTCCTATATAGATGCTGATTTGAATTGCCCAGGAGTCACCTGCTGCTAGGCTATTACTAGTGGCTGTTTATGCAGTCATCCACCTCATGGCTCAGATCAAGTCGTTCCTGCCTGTGTGCCCTGATAGATCCCAGCTGCTGCCACGGCTGACCCTATTCGCTGAAGCTGGGGGCTGAAGGATGGAGGTGGTGGGAGGATGGGCTGTAGGGCTGATGCCTACGTGGTAGGAGAAGATGTGGACAGCAGGAGTAGAGCAAATATTCAACGTCACCACCAGTGACACCAGCACAATTTGGATGTGAGCAGCCCTACCATGCAATAACGACTTCAGAGTGCCTTTCAGTGACTGCTTAGGAAATAATTTAGAAGTGAAAGATAAAGTCTATACCTCTAGATTACTCTGGTTGTTACATGGCTCCATATTTTCATCATTTTTTAAGGAAGTTTAAGATTTGTTGTGTAACCTAAAGGGTAAGAAATCCAACCCTATCTCCTTTGGATGGAAACGTCTGAGCTCCATGGATACTGTTGCTATAATACATCTCCATAACCCTGTAGCTGGACTCTGGGTTCCCTTAGAAAACAGACCTTTGATGAGAAAATCTGACTTTTTTTTTAAGCTCTAGAATTATTTTAAGAAAATTACAGAATATTAGAATTATATCAAGAACTACTGAATATTAGAATTATACAAAGTAGAAAGTGGCTTCACTTCTGCTAAATAATCCCCTAGATTTTGTTACTAAACCTTGTATCTCATAGTAAATTTATATTAATATGAACACATAAAACATTATAAACTGAGCCAAGGTATTATGGGTGACCTCAAATTCAACATTTAAGGAAACACAAATTTGCAGGGAACTTATGCAAGAAAGAAAGCACTCACTTTCTGAACATTTTATAACCAAGAGGCTGGGAGAAAAGGCAAAAACATAAACAAGAGGGAAGGAGCTGAGACAAGAACATGAAGAACTAAAAGAAAATGTTTGTAGTGATACCAAATATTTGCAAAAAATAAAGACCTGTGAGTGTTTAGGAGTGTTGCATATCTTAGTTATTTTTAGATTTCTTTACACTTCTGAGGATCTGGAAAACTTATAAAAGCTAAGCCTACTTGAAAACATACTTACTAGCTACTTAATGTACACTTGCTGCATGCTCTAACTGATACATTGGTTGAATGGCTATACTTTATTTGTGAGGGAATCAAAATTTCTGGGGAGCCTTGAATGTCCACATCTGAATTTCACCCTGAGTAGAGGCAACCACATGCACCTCCCTCCTGACTCCTTGTTCTCCTGGCACCACAGAGACATTGGTGGGGAAGCAGCCCTGTGAAAGCGTAGAGCAGGCAGGCTGCAGTGAGATCCCAGCAGCTGATCCCAGCAGAGACCAGAGAACCAATGACACAGCTGGATGATTCACAAAGGTGCTCTCCTGCCCAGCCCCACGTGCAGGAGGAGAGGATTGCAAAGACCTTCTTCACGAGAGTGGTGAAGGGCTGAGTGGCTCCTGTGTTTTTCCCCACTGATGTGAGCAGCTACCTGGGTGCAACTTGATGTCCATCTTCAAAGAGAGGAACAACAGAGGGGGCTGCCCAATAGGCACTACCTCCTACATCCTGCACTGTGGGGACTTTCTGCCCTGAGCGTGTCACGGGACTGGCAGCCTCCCCACGTCGCTTTTGCTCTCTGTCCTTCAGCAAGTCAGGGCACCCTCCTGGTGTTTTATGGGGTTTCCCTCTATACCAAATCCCATGAGATTAAAGTCTCGGGAGTGTTGTGGGACAGTCTTTTGGGAACACCTCTGTGAATTACAGACTTTCTTTCTGAAATGCCCAAAATGGAAAAGACCCTTGCAGTGACAAAGGCTGGGAGCTAGGACTTTGGAGCTGCTACCTGTGCATGTCCCACAGGTTGCTTAGCCTTTGTGTATGCTATTCTTCCACAAGAAGAGGATTATAAATATTTCAGAGGAACATTATATATTTTCTTGTGTTAATACTCATACTGCCTGAGACCCCTGAATGAGAGATGCTGTATGAATATGAAAACAGTGACAAGCGGTTATGTCAAACACCAGGACAAATAGAGTGGAAAAGCTTTTAAAGGCTAATCCCATATACATGCACGTGCATGCATGCAGCAAAAGAAAATCTCAGCTTGCTCAAGACATTGGTGTACCTCTCAAGAGTTGGTGAGTATTAATGGAGTTACCCATACGAACACCATGAAGCAATAAAGACTGGAAACAGTTAAATTAGTTTGCCTTCTTCATTCTGCGGCAGAAGCCTGAACTACATGCTCTCTGCGTTCAAATTTCACATTAAAAGATTTGGTGCATAAATTTGGTTGTGTAGCTACAGAAAAATGGTTCTGGAGTACAGAAATGCTAATTCACCAGTTAATCCTTCTCCAACACAGCATTCAAAAAAATAAACCTTCTCTCAGTACCAACTTCCCATTGAACACGTGATTGACAAATGTTAATTTTATGAAGGTTTTAAACCCTCATAAACTACTACAAGTGCCTTGAATTGGGTGCTAATGTATACAATCCTTTTTACAGTCTGACATACTTTTCTCAGATGTTTTGAGCTCCTCTAAGTAGCCACTTGACTACAAATTATAACACACTTGACTTTTCATATGTAAAGGGTAAATAGCTTGAGATATTTTGAAGCTTTATTCAAATTGTGAACAGTGCACATTGGATTAATATCAGTGGGAAAATAACCTTTGAAAAACTCCAGTGTTTTCTCATCGTGAATATTCTCTTTCCTCTTTTAACTCCCAGAAAATAAAATAAGAGAGTAATATGTAACCTTATGGCTATATCTCTGTATTTACATGGTGTTTTGGTACGTGTTTTTCTGTTGCAGTTGTTACCATAGAAAGAGCTGATGTGATTGACAGAGACTTCTGATGCATTATGATGAAACAAAATAATTTACTTTTGGCAGAAAAAGAGCAGAACAATTTATCCTAGTCCTATATATATATTTCTGGGCAGAAAGGTCATGATGACAAAGTAACAAAACTGATAAATGATACAACTTTTCAAAAACATAAAAACCCACATTGTTCTCTCTGACGAGCTTATGACAAAGATGAGACTAAAACAAACCTCTAGATACTCAATATTTATAGGCAGTGATGAATGATGAGGTTCTTGCTCTCTCTTCAGGTGCAAGAGTCTTCTGGGGACAGTAATGCTGCTGAAGTCAGTACTCTAGATTCCATCTTCCATACACTTAATACTCACTTGTTTGGTGCTTTGAAGTTAATGGAGTTATTTTGGAGTTAATTGGGTTTAACTCAGAAGAAAATTGGACCCACTAGAACAAGCACTAACACAAAAGGCTTTTGAAGCAGGCCTGCCAGGCTAGTCAGAGAAATTAACAGGGCAGAGGAAAAGAACTTCTTAGAAAGAAAGGACAGCAGGGTGATGCCGAGAAAACTTGCCCACTCTTTTGAATTGGCAGGCAGTATCACATGCTGTGATGGGGAATAGCTCAGCATCACTCTCCACTGGTTCCAATCAAATGTCTCCTAAGTTCTGCACCACAAAAGTGATGCCTACGAGGTAGGGTGAACGAAAGAGAATTATCTAAGTGGTTAGCACAGGTCTGAGCAGGTGTGGGATAATGGTTACAGAGATCAGAATTAGTCAGTCACATATTATGCCTTGAATTTGCACATGCAACTGTGATAAAAAAAACAGATCCAGAAAATACATTTTATTGTTCATTGTTTAAAAATCTCTCTCCAAATCAAAAGATGATATCAATTCTAGCTTCTCACAGTAGCATTGTATCAGTTGGTCAAAATATAATTTTTATGATCGCAAACCAAGAGTGACACCAGTAGCTGTATCCTAAATTCCTTCCATGGTTACTGTGTGCATTTGCATAGTAATTGCATTTACTGTACAGTATGCAAACTCATATAGAGTGTCCCAAACAAAATTCATCCCTGAGAATTTTCTGTCCTTCAAATACATGCATATTAACCACCAAGGCTTTATCTTTCACATACTGACTCATTTCCTTTTTCAGTAAATGTTCACTGTGTGACCCGTTGTGTTTCACCTTGATTATTGACAGTTATAAGAAAGATGTCTTGAACTAATAATAAGACAGATGCCATGGAAATTGGGATACATTCATGTCATTTTATAGATTTGTGAGTAATTATCCTGTAACTACTGGAGATGGTGATTGTAATTTTCTGTGGAATGCAAGAGGATGTGTCAGATGCAAAACTTGCTCAACATTTTCCCCGTTGAACTGTTACTTTTTCTCTCCTGGACTGAAAGGTAAAAAAAAGAGTGATTGGTAATTTTTCACGTACATCACATTGAGCTAATCTTAGATTCATTGCTAGTACTGCCAGCAGGGAGTAAATTTCCTCTTGATATGAGCTATAGACAAAGGCCATATGTTTGATCTTCTATGGCATGTTGCACGCTCTTGCTTAGCATTATGGCCATTCATGCCATGACGACCCTTCAAATCATCCCAAAATTATCTCTGAAGGCTGGAGAAGCATTTACTCCTCTTTCTCTACAGAAATTACACAGGTAGTTTTCTTCTTCTGGCACTTCAGTATGACTGCTAGCATGCTATTGCTTTTTTTCCTCCCAGTATCACTGGCTGGCACAGTGTGTCACCTATGTCAAATTATCAGATGTGGCCAAATGGCTGTAATGTTTCTGTAGGTAGACTGCACATGGCCCTGAAGTGGTACCTTCAGATAAAGGTTTCGGGGATGTTTTTCAGCTGTGGAATCATTATGGACGTCTCATTGCTATTGGGTTTTCCAGTAGTTGAGATAGATAGAAAAATATTTTTCTTCTGGGGGTGATGGGAGATCCCGTCCATGACTGCGACATGCCAACTTGGTTCTCAGCTTTGTTGAGTTCCAGAGCTGACAGATGCAATCCAGTCAAATTAGAAATAAACTCGGTTCTGGAGTGGAAAATGTAAAATTCAGATTGGTTCAAAGGAAAAGCAGCTGATCTGCAAGAAAAGTGAAAGGGTACAAATAAATCATTGTGGTGCTTCCAGACTCTGACCAGTCCCAATAGACTCATTCCAGACTATTTGCAAGATGATTTATTTCTTTAAAGCCACATGACCACAGCTGCACAATAGGAATTCACATCAGTGTAATGCATTAGGCAACCTCTGACACAAAACTGCTCACAGGTGTAAGGCGGGTCTTAAATTTGATGCAGTTCCATTTTGAGTATGCAACCATGTACACTGTAGCAGTGCAAACATTAATACACACCTACCTGCAACTGAAAAGCTGTTTGGACAAATCTGGATATGCTAGTGTAAATGTCTCCAGTATTGCTCAGCATCATGAAAGTAAAGTTACCTGTAGGACTCCCTCCTTTGAGAGACTGAAGAGCCACAGATATTGATGCCCTCTGGCTAAAATGCAGGACTCTGTCATTGCTTTCCCATTGCGATATCTTTAGTAATGATAATTAAACTGGATGAATTATGTGCCTTCTCCAGCTCCCCGTGTTGAGCAAGAAGAAAACCAAAGATCAATATTAATTAGACTATGTATTAGACTCACTTAATTCTCTGAAATGCTGGGAATACAACAGAGAAGAGCACAATGGAAATGCGTTGGAAGATTAGATTAGATAGGTGTGATATCCGACTGTAACTAGAATTAATAGAGTTTTTAAATTTGGGATGGTTAGAGGAATCTGAAATGAGTCTGTGGCTTGCATTTTTGCTCAGCTATTATTCAAACAGTGATTGAGAGCTTTGCCAAAGTTTCTGATCTGTGACTCCTATTTCCTGAATTCCCAGTGCTCATCTCTGCCAACTACAGAAACAAAAGCTTCAGGAGATCACTGGGTTGCTGCAGTAGTCATGATTAACATTAGACTGCATGGGTAGAAGGATGGCCAACTTCCAAGTGCAACTTTGAGGCTGTAAAGACAGGGAGAGCTAACTAATGAGAGAAAATGTTTTATCTGTACTGTGGTATTGACTATTTGTCCTCATTCTCCTACTTTGTCAAACACAGATGTGTAGGGGTACCCTGTGGGAAAGTAAGCCATTGTGGTACTTCAAGTTGATTATAAATGGTTTCCTTGAGACTGTGCTTAGATCGCCTCCTCAGATTACCTCCAGGGCACCCCAGCAATCTTCTTTGGGATTTATGATACCTCCAGGACATCCTTGTTTGTTGGTTGCCAAAGTACAGGGAATGGGCCACCAGCACGAGAGTGTCCAGGCACCTGTACAGCCCTAGCTTCACTGCTGTGGTGAATGAATGCTGCCTGCTCTAGTCTGGTGTTGATACTCAAGTTAGAGTACAGCAGGGCATGAACCTAGACCTGGAAAGAAATGCCAGAGCCTGTGCTATGAGTGTAGGTTTCATCCTTAACTCCATAGCAGCAAATCTATCAAGGTCTTGGAATACTTCCAGGGATGTGAATGTTTGTGCTACCAAAATGCTCACATGTTCCCCGGCACAGCTTTGGGCTATGCCAGTTAAAACCTTCCAAACAAGTCCTAAACAGTATTTGGGTGTTAGCATGGCCAGGAACCACTCAAAATATGCAGGTTGCAAGCAGCCATATGGTTTTGGAAGTAAAGCCTTTTTAATGCTATGGACATGAGCCATTCTATAGTAGTTGAGACCAGTGCTAGAGAATGAGCCAGGCATGTTTAATTCAACAGAGTTCAATTCATTAGCTTTAGTCCACCAAGGAATAAGAAAAACAACAATAAAAAAGCTTCTGTTTAGCACTTGATGTGAGTATGTTCTGTAAGAAGCTTTCCTGCTTCTCTGATTAATTAAAATTATTTTGACTCCTTCTCTGTGGCATAACTCATGTTGAGTCATTTCAGGTATTTCAAATCCACCCAATCTACCTGACTTCTTAAAATCTGTTTCATCTAAAACCTGTGCAAGTTTTGGATCTCTTGGTTTGATGATAACAAACTTACATTTTCTCCTTTATTTCCTCCTAATTTCAATACTTTTCTGTATCTTCCCACCACGCTGCTTTCTCACTCTTTTTAAGCCTCCCCATCCTTAATTCCAGCTGTACCTACAAATTGATACATATGTACCTTTGCTTTCATTTCCTTTTATGCTCCTTGTTTTTTCCAATTTCTTGTAATATTTTCTTCTGATTATTGTATTAATGACATGTTGGCATAGAAAAGTCCAAACTATGGCACTGCTCTGATATCTGAGCACTGACATATTTCAGTTAGTCGATCATGTCCTCTGGTTAATACTGATCTACAGGCATCCTTTCATTTGACCATCAGTCTCCCCACATTCCCTTTGATTTCAAGGTGACACCATATGGACAGACCTTTAGGTCTATGTACAGTCCCAAGATAGCTCCAGGGAGAATGTGGGGACTGTGAAGGACAACTCACAGCAGAAGAACCTTCAGTCACAAGTTTCTCAGCTGTAAGCATGAAGCTTCATGTAAATGTAAGAATCTCAAATAATTTCTAATCACAGGAATATCGGGGTACAACTGGGCATATGTATTGTAGCACAGATAGGCTGCTTACATACTTGAAAATACTTGAAAATATGTACCTTTTTTCCTTTTCCCATTAAATATGTTTGAAATTAGTAAATGCTTCTTAAGGCTGGAAACTCTGGGACAATTTCCATAACAATAGCTTTTAGAGAAAGTTGTCGGGTCTGAGAAATAAAGCAAACCTGCCAAGTTTCCCTGGTCATTGAGAACCAAATTGCTCCTGCCCACTTCATCCACAAAAGCTGACTGATATGAAGTCCTGTGGCACTGGAAGATTTATACTCTAATTTATTCAGAATAAATACTGTCCACGTGGAATGGAGTCCGTACAGCACGAACAAATAATATGCTACATTTAAGAATATGCTACATTTAAGAGGCCATGTCTGCCTTGGAAGACATATGGCAATGCTTCCTGAAGTCAGAAAGAAAATGTAATACTTGTAATATGGCATGTAATACTATCTGTACTCTACCAAATTACCAGGAGACAGATTGTGCTTTTCTGAGTATACTGACAAATGTCCCTTCTCATTATGGGTTTGCCCTTTTTATATTACCATATTATTATTCTTTTTCTTTTGTAGTCCAGTGCACCGTTTAGATGACTACATTCTTCTGCAATTCTAGAATTTTGTTTTATTTTCAGGATTGCTTATAAAATGATCAGATATTTATTATTCTGTTGCTAATATGAATTAATCAGTAAAAATATATACCTTGAGGGGAGCCACCCACTGCATTTAGCCAAGCCACCCAACCATTCCAAAGGTAATAAACCAGTATTTATAAACAGGAAAAAAATGTGACATTCTTTCTAATGAGATTTTGGTGCTGACTCTTGTTGGCAGCCATTTTACATTTGTGATGCTAATAATGAGTGGGAACCTGGTGTTAACGATTAGTAGCTGTTTTCTTTTATAATCTTTTTCTAATAATTTTAGCACAGAAGCACACTTCCCTGGGGTTTCTTATTGTTTCAAGTGGGGCATTTGTGTCGCAGTAGCATAAATGCAGCCTTAGCCTAGCGTGGTAGCTGAACAAACAAACAGCCTCCTCAAGCCTGTGCCTAAAAAAAGTAAAGGAGAAGGCCCACATAATACCACCTATGTGTATTTATTTTCCTGAAGGAAGAGAAAACTGTTCTTTTAAGATGGCAGCTCCCCGACACCTCCAACTGAGTGGCTAACCCTCCTGAAAAGCCCTCTGCATCTGAAAGGAAACACCCACCGCCCATCCGCTGCCAGCTCAAACCTTCCCAATGGCAGCATTGCTCTTTCCCCATGGCAGCATTGCATTCTGTGAAGATGCACTGAAAGCCTTAGCTGGGAAAAACTGTAAGATGCAAAAAGACAAGAGTCCATCACCATTACCAGTGATACTTTTACTTTTCAGTGACAAAATGAACCAGCCACTTGACCCCATATGGGAGGAAATGAGAAATGAATACAATTTTGTATGGAGAAGAGATTTGATCAGGTGAAGATAATTCCCCTCATGATGGGAGAGGCTGGGAGAAATTCTTTGGCAGGCAGCAATGTAAGAGGACATATCAAATGTTTGGAGTGCTCTCTCCTGATCTTAAATATCTATTAAGCCTTTGCACATCCCCGAAACCTAGAGAACAGGGAGGTCTCAGCAGGCAATTAGTTGAGTCCACTGTTCAAGAAAGGCATTGGGACTCAAATTGTGTATTGAGTGTTTCCTTTTGTTATTTTAAATGAAGAAACCTAATTAAAATGATAGAAATTTCCTCGGGAAATTCTCAGCCTGTTCATTTTTTAAGTGCCTTTGTATTATACAAGGTGTTTGAAGTCCTTGAATTCGTACCCTTTAGCCACCTTTAATCTAATTTTTAATCTCTTAATAGCCTTAATTGAGTTCTGAATACTTTAAATTATTTAACATCTTTGGGGGATTAAAATTTGTATTTCTGATTACACAAAAACAATACCAATTGCACATCCCCTCCCCCTCTTATATTTATGTCAAGTTAAACCATCAGGGATGTAAAGCATATACTTTAAGGGCAAGATATTTGCCTTTCAAACACTCTTTTAAAACACATGTTCTTTGAGGTGGGTTGAAGGAAGTGAGTGGTGAGAAAAGAGGAAACAGTGAGATCTCAAATTGTGTCCCAAATTGTGCCATTTTCTTTTGGCCTCTTTGTCATATTGGTAGAGGCTGCCCATGGACATGGAATGAGTGGCAGCTGGCTTGGTCCCCTTGGACCCCAGGCAAGGTCTTGTCATGGGCTGCTGCGCAGTGGTAGCCCCCACCCTAAATGCCCTGGAGCCCAACTTCTCTTTTAGAGTCCCTTCAAAAGCACCTGTTCCCAGAGCTGCATCCTCCCCTAAGGCTTGACCCCAGACCCCCTCTCCCATCCCCCTGTCATTCTCATCTCCCTGCCTGCTGCCATCAGAGCCCTTATTGTGTCCTCCAAGTTGGCTTAGGTCTCCAACTCCATCTATGCCCCTTCATTCCTCTAAATTTTCCTGATCTGCCCTGCTGCTACCCTTTTATTTCCACTTCTCCTTGGAAAATGCCTGCTCCAGTAGGGATAGCAATCCTTGCATTGACAAGGCATTGGCCCAGATACCACTCTGAAGGCAAAAAGACTCTGGGAAACAGAGGACAGATGGCAGCCTTACCAGGCAAGGAATGAACCTAGTATCTTTATCCAAGGAGAATAGCAACTTGGTTTACATGTTTTCCCAAGCTCTGGAACAAAATGCCCTCTAGTAATGTGGATAGAGTATCCAAACCAGATATTTGTAGGATGAGCTAACACCGAGAAAGCCTCCCTTGTAAAACTCAGGAATTTATTACTTACCTTTTAAGCTTTCTTAACTTGAAGAAAGTATCAGCTTTTTCACTTCCTTTGTTTGGTTTGTTTAATCCAATTGGGTTTATTAGTTCTCAGCTTTAGTTACTGTTAACCTACCTCCACTTGTTTTTCATCTTCCTTGCTCTTGAAGAATCCACTTTAATATCCAGCACCAGAAAAAACATCTTTTGATGTTTGACTTCTGTCCTTTCCCTAACTTCAGGATAAGATTTCAACTTGTCATTGCTGAGCATCTTGTATGTTTTCTAAAGTTCCTAGCAGAAAGCCTATGAAATTTCTGGGGAACCCACAACTAAGCTTGTATCCATCACTGGCTGTCACTGTAGAGTCTGGATTCTTATCCATAAAACAAATATCCTCTCAACGTAGCACTGTTAGAGCTTGGATCTCATTCTACCACCATTATTCAAGTTGAGCAGAGGTCTACTTTGGGAGCTTTGCTATTGATTAAATATGCACAACTAACATTTTATTAGACATACTTGAATGATTTACTGGTATTATTTATGATTTGTATTGCTGTATGTTGCCAGTTCAACTCTAGGGAGTTTTGTTTTTGACAATGAACCGTGACAGAAAAGCAACAGCTTCTCCTGTGAACTTGCAGGCTGAAATGCTGATCCAGGATGTGTGTGTCCACACTTCTCTGCTGGAGTTGTCTATTATGTCCATGGATGTTCGAAGAATGGATATTTAAGCAGACAGATAATCTATACTGATGGATCTAGGCTTGTACTTCAGTTGTAAATTCATTCCTTTTCTTTCTATTTTTCTTTCAATATTTTTCTTTCTGTGTTCTTACATTTACTATCCAATAAATGGAGACTTACATGTATATTTATATATATTTTTTAAAAACTGTGTTTTTTTAATGCACTATATGGACCAGAGTAGTTATAAACCATGACTTAGGACATAATTCTGCAGTTCAGCATCTGTGCAGAAGTCTGTCCGTATGCTTTACATAAAAGGCCTGACTCATGCAGGTGTGACAGCAAGATGAGGGCCACTAAACTGGAAGATGAAAACAGTCAAAATACTTTGGTTAAGGCATTTTGGCTGAGACACTTTAGTTTAAGAAGGTCAGCATGAAAAGTCATTCAGCTCTCCTTTTGACTTCTTACCCTAGAAAGAGAGAACAATAATAAAATCAGGCAGCAATAAATTTAGAGCAAATTAAAAAAAATACTTTTATGTAGCACATGTCCTGACTATAGCACTCATTTCTGTAATAGATCACCAAGTTAAACACCATGGCTGGATAATTTTATGGACATTCATAAGCTAAATCCTCCCTACCACAGCTAAGCCAACGCTCTTCAGTGAGACAAACAAGAATATTTGCTGGAATAAAATAGTGGGATTTACCCTAATATTTAAGAGATGTCTATGCTCTATAGAAAGAAAAATAAAGGTAATTAGATCCAATGCTTAATTCATCATTTGTTTACTGAAGTGGGGAAGTCAGCTTCCTTTTATTGTTCCATAATTTGCTGGAACTGCTATAAAGGGGCTTTAACAGTAATAGATGCTGACCACTGGGACAGTACCGGGTCACAGAAACTTTTCTGAAAAAGTTTCCTTCTTCCTACAAATTACCCTGGCAAGCTACAGGGATCTCAGTGTGTTATATAATTATGAACTATAGGGCTTTATTCATATTTACTGAGAACTTGCTTCCCCTCTCGTTACCCATGAAGAACTTTTCAGCACATTGAGAATTACACAATGGTGTTATGAACTACATGCCAGGTTTCAGTCTGAACTTGGGTATTTACTTCTAAACCTTTCAGACTACTGGTTTCTAATTAAAATTATGACATGCTCCTTCAGCAACAATAACCCAGTATGTAAGGATCCTGCATACCTTTCAAACCTTTCATAAAGAAAAAAGTCAGACCTTATTTGCAAGAGAGGCTTATTGTTTCAGTGGCTTTAGGTAATGCCACCTCTTCAGAAGCAGAGTGCCTCGTCATTGTACTGGCAGGAATGTGACAGAGGAGACACATGTCTAGAGCCAAATCTGAGGAGAGTTACAGTGTCAAAGCCCCAGTTTTCAGGTAAAAAGAAGTTTCTTCTCACAGATAAGTGCAACCTTTAAAGTGAGGGTCAAGTGTAACTAATGTTGCAAGGGAGACTCCTCCTGTGACTCCAGGGAGAGGTGTTACCCACCCTCAGAGTGCCTTACTGGCCTTAATCGCTACTGCTTCAGTCCTATGTACCAAAATCGGAGAGGTTCTGTCGCTGCCCAAGACATGCAAAAGGATGCCTTCACCAACGCCACCTCAAGGCTGAGGGAATCCTCTTTTTTTCTCACTTAGCAGTATTAAATGTCAGTTTCAGCAGCCGACATTCAGCAGCCAAGATCATCAGAGGGAACACCTCAGCCTTGGCAGAAGAAGCAGGGCGAACGAAAATGTAGGCAAAGCAGTGCACTGGCCAATTCACCAGCAGGAAAATATCCTTTAATAGTATTTATCCTCTGTCTGAAGCTCCAAGGGGCCACCACCTCCTCAGAGCAGAGCGTGTCCAGAAACACCCACGACCATCCCAGGAGAAATCACTCTGCTCTGGGGATGGACTTCTACAGACAGGCACTGGGGCACAGGGTTTGTGGGAATTGCACCCTACGGGTAGCCTTCTAGGATACTGCAGCCTGGGGAACACAACAGGAATAAGGTAAACAACTTCAGGGATGGTGCGTTTTCGCACCTGTAGCGCACTGTTGGTTGTGTACCTCAGGGGACAGCACAGGCAGGGGAGGTTGCCTAATTCCTACCCTAATTATATTGGTTGATCTCACTCCGTTTTGCCCCATTACTGCTCCCTTGGGGTGAAGCAGGTAAAACAACAGAGTAGCTTTTTTCCTCTCCCGCCGGCGAGCAGACTCTGGCCAAGGGACAGCCACCCTACCAGTGCTGCCTCCTTCGAGGCATCCAGCCCC
This sequence comes from Dromococcyx pavoninus, assembly GCA_033558185.1. Taxonomy (NCBI): domain Eukaryota; kingdom Metazoa; phylum Chordata; class Aves; order Cuculiformes; family Neomorphidae; genus Dromococcyx; species Dromococcyx pavoninus. The sequence continues at coordinate 495,248 of JAUMJL010000054.1, forward strand.
TGAGTCCATCACAGCCGGACTGGTCTCAAAATAAATAAATAAATAAAATTTACCTTTCCCGCCCACGTAGCGTTTTGGGGTTTTTTTCAAGGCAAAAAAACCCCAAACCCAGCCTCCAAACGCCAGCTCAGTGATGCTGGTTGCGCCTCCCCGCAGAAAGCCCCGGCAAGGGGGGATCAGGGGCTCCGGGGAAGCAGGGGTTCAGTGGGGTCAGGGGCTCGGTGGGGGCAGGGGTTCAGGTGGGAAGAGGGGTTCAATAGGAGCAAGTGGGATCAGGGCCTCAGATGGGAAGAGGAGTTCAGTGGGAGCAGGGGCTCGGTGGGAGCAGGGGTTCAGCGGGATCAGGAGCTCGGTGAGAGCAGGTGCTCAGGAGAAGGAATTAGGTGGGAGTAGGGGCTCGATGGGAGCAGGGGCTCAGTAGCATCAGGGGCTCGGTGGGAGCAGGTGGTCAGCGCTGCACCGACGCCCCGGGACCGCCCCCCTTCCCCCTTAGCCGGTGACACCTTGAGAGTCATCCTGTCTCCCCCCGCCCCGCTCCCCGCCCCGGGCGGCCGTCGGGTGTCGCTTCCCATTTCACTTGGAGATATTTTCGGGTGGCGGGAGCCGCCTCGTCATTTCCGCCAGGAGAAAAAGGCACCGGCGCGGGAGCCGCGGCCGCGGAGAAGTCCGCGGGAGCCGGCGGGGACAGCCGAGCCGAGGCAGCCTCAGGGCTCGCCGCTGCCCCCGGGACCGACCCCTCGGCGGGGCCAGGAGTCACCGCTGCTGCCTGCGGGTGCGCGGGGGCGGGGAGCATCGGAGCGTGCCACCGCCTCCTCCCCCTTCCTCCTCCTCCACCTCCTCCTCCTCCTCCCCGCCGAGCCGGCAACATGAACTGAAATCCCCAGAGAGGCACAGAGGCGGCGAGAGAGCGAACGGAGCGGAGGCAAACCGGGGATTTAGCAGCTCTCTTCTCCTCCTCCTGCCGCTCGGGCTCCGGGCAGCGCGGTCCCCGCCGCTCCGCACAGCATCGCCCGGCGGCCGCCTGAGCCCCGCATTCCCGTGCCCCCCATGGCCCTCATCATGGAGCCCGTCAGTAAGTGGTCGCCCAGCCAAGTCGTCGACTGGATGAAAGGTGAGGAGCGGCACAGGGGCCACCTCTCCCATCACCATCCCTTCCCCCCCCCATCCCCATCCCCACCCCCCTCTATCCTCATCCCCACCCCCGTCCATCCCCATTCCCATCCCCATCCCCGCAGGTGCTGAGACCTCCAAGGCTGATTCTGTACGGGGATCCCGCCTCTCAGCACCGCCGGCATCCCCCTTCCCTGCACCGTCGGCATCTCCCCACGTTTCGGCTCGCGGTGGGTAGGGAGGAGGGATGCAGTCAGGACCGCACCGCTGGGATGAAGCAGTAGCCCGGGCTGCCCTGGGGCACGGGGCTGCGCTTCCCCCTCCGCCCCCGGGCGCTGAGCGGGGGCGGCTGGCGACCCTCGGCGACCCATAAAGCCGGGGGAGAGGGCTGGGGGAAGGCTGTGCCTGAGGGAGCTCGGGATGCTCCCAGGAGGCGGCCGCCGTGCGGCCATGGGCTGCCTCCCCCGGGCAGCGAGGGGATGCGAGGAGAGTGTCCGGCTACGCCTGGCAGATGCTGCGCGAAATAAAAGTTGAACCTAACGCGGGGGCGCTCACCCGTGCTGGGAGCACGGCGGGGGCGGTGAGTCGGGTCCGCACCCGCGGGAATTCCTTGTGGAACCGCCACGAAGGGCGCCGTCCCCAGGGTCGGCATTTAAGGACCCACAGAGTCACAGAACGAATCATAGAATCATGGAATGGTTTGGGTTGGAAGGGACCTTAAAGATCATGCAGTTCCATACCCCCTGCCATGGGCAGGGACCCCCTGGAAATCCATGATTTACATCAGGCTGGAAGAGCCCGCTGGGCTGACGTACGTTTGTCCTGCTGCTTTGCTGTTCCTGCTCCCTCACCTGTCCTCCCGCCAAATAAAAGTCTAACGAAAAGAATTTTTGACTTTCTGGAAATGCTTTTATGTTATTCTGTGTGCACCGACATGGGTTTAACACAGTAATTTAAAAAAATATCTTTTTGTGGTGGTTGTTTAGTTTTTTGTTTGTTTTGGTTTTGTTGTTTGTTTTTCTTTGATTTTTTTACGTTTGCTTGTTTTGTTCTTTTTTAATTTTTTTTTTGTTATTACCTTTAAGTCCGGCTGCACAGCTGTGTTTTGAATAAATCACCATCCAGTATTATATATCTTATTATAAAGATAGAATGACCGGATGGGTACAACTTTTGAACAACTGCTACATTGTGGGAGTTCTTTATAACATGCTGTGTGCTACTAATGTGACAGTTTCATCATCCTTAAAATTTCAGGCATATAGCATATGTTTTCAGTTATTCAATCCTGGCATTTATAGCTGTTGAGTTATAATTATATTCAATAACATACGTAGTTTTGCTCTTTCTGAAGCATTCTCAGTCCACAGAAGAGTAATAATTATAAAGAATGTGATACTTCATATACTAAGGAATTAGTAAATATTAATGACAACTTGAAGAAGCTACAGATGATCAGTAGTAAAAGCAAACTCTTTTCAACTTTAAAATGTTTTATTACAGCTATTTTGCTTCCAACATTTTTACTTCTTAAAACATATGTGTAGGAGCTTTTTCAAATCAATATCTGAGATACCTCCCCCATATATTGGGAATGCAGAAAAAAATAATGAATTTGCAGGTAGTTAATTTTTAAAACACTTCAAAACGTAATGCATCAAATACTTTTCCAAAATGACAGCTGAAGTACATTGCATACTCTGCTTCTGTATTGCATCCATATAAAATCACTTCTTTAAAAACAACAGACTGACTAAATGATAACATGAAAAATTGTGAGGCTAGGTAAAGGTTTGTGGTTAGAAACCTCTGATTGACATACAGGGCTGTACATCTGTGTTTAAAAAATAATTACAGGAACTGTACAAAAGAAGCAGTTATGGCAATTGTACCTACTTTTTGTATTGTGAAGCTCGCTTTTTAGTATTTAACCTATTCGTTTTTGTGCAAATGCTTGACTGTTTCTCTGAAGTGCTTTCATTTTTACTGAGGAAACAAATCTATGTTGCTTCACTCATTCGTTTCTTCATTTTGTATTTTGAATTGCAGATGAATATTCATTTAGAGTGAGGTGCAAAGAGATAAAGCACCTGCCTTTAACTAGCACTGTTTGAGGAAACCCACCTAGATAGCCACTATAGTTTCAGAAGCTGAGCCTGAAAATGAGTATGACCAGCAACCATGGGCAGGTCTGGACCTGTCTGATGGATCACACCTTGCCCAGTTTGAAGGACGGATGGTAGTGGACAGGGGCAAGTGGTCTTGGCTGCAACTTCGTTTTCCTCACTTATTGTTTGTAGTGTTGCAAACATCTTTATTGAAATCAGGGTGAAAAGAGGTTCTGCTGCTTTAAACACAGTCTTCAACAAATAAGATTTATGAAAGTCTCAAAAATAGCTTATATATGTTTTAATAGGGACCTAAGACAGTTCAATGAGTAAAACATGGACATATCTTTATCATGAGAACTTTGGGGTGAATGCATTAGTGGTCCTTGCAGTAGTGGCAGTAAAGACTGGTTTGTATGAATTGCATTAAACTTCAAGATGCAAGAATATTTTGCTGACTTACTGGGGTTATTTTACAGAATTATAAATGTTGAACTCAGTTTTAACCTTTTCCTTGAAGTAAGTGCCCTGCTATGTAATATGCTTTCTCAGAACAGCTCTATAAAGAACCTTCTTCAAAACAGATTTCAATGTTCAAAGCAAAATCTCTCCTGAAAAAGAATAATCCTACTCTTTAACATTGTTTACAGTTATCTGAAAGTAAGGGGAAATGAAACACTTGAGATTTTATTGCTCTCAATGTTTTTGTGATGGTCTTGCTGGTATGACCTGAGCATTTGCAATAATAGGCCCCGTCTGGAATTCTTTATTTAGGCAAAAGAGCCATTACCTCAGTGGCATTTTGTTCAGGGCAGTGATAAAGTATTGAGCCTAATATTAAAAGATGGGAGCAATGAAGACAGGGCAAATATTCCCACTCAAAAGTGTTACATAAAATGGCGAGCTCTGGGCTGGATAGAGAGCAGGCTCAAGACTGTTGGCATTCATGGAATAAAGTACAGTCTCTCCAATGTCTTTGCATTTTTTAATTCCTTGACATACATGGTTGATCTATGGATCCTTTAATGACCTGTGCACTGCTGAGGCAGAGAGTTGTACCTGGAATTGGTTATGGAAATACGCAACTACCTACATTTCGACCTAGGAAAATGTGTACATTAAGAAGTCATGGACCAGAGTGCCAGTTAAAACTTTGCAAATGAAAACAACAAAAGGAGTGGAGCCTGTGCCAGCGTATGAGTTTTTGTATGGTTTAAAGTGAACTCTCCGACAGAAGATTAACTGTCATAGAGCTGGAAAAAGAGCAGATGGATTAGCTCATCTCTCCCACAGGATGGCATATTGTATGTGGAGGATAAAATGAATATTTAAATTGATTCAAACTGTATTATTTTGCTTTTCATATATTAAGTACTAATTTTAAAGGCTCTGCATGGATCAGTGAGCTGAAACTGTGTCAGTCACCTCCTCCGCCTCCCCTTTGGAGGACATCTGTGGATTCTACTGCTGCGTTGCAAGTTGTTGACACGTTGCATAGACGAGCACCATCAGACGTCATGGCTTTCGCTGACTCAGGAAGGGAACGTGTCAGATGTATTTTAGGTTTCTGAGGTGCTGAGAAAACTTAAAAGACATGCAATTACTTTTCAAACATCAGGATGTTTTTAACTGAGTCTTGTGATTTAACTTCTTTTGTCTGAGGTTATTTATAATGGCTGTAGTTTGGTAAGCACTTGCTGCTTTTGACAATATTCTAGTTATAATTCAGTGCCTATCTCTCAATGGCAGAATGTTCAAAAAGGCAATCACCTGGAAAAATCGATATTACTTAATCTAACAAAGCTTAAGTATTTATTTTTTGTTTTCTGAATGACAGCTCATAGAGTTTATATTGAGCTGATACAGCTTAACCTGTTGTGATGGTAGTTACGCTCCAGACATTTGAGGCATGGAGTTGCTTTTAAGGCTTCTAATGCTAAGGAATGGGAGCTTTCTAACTCCAGAAATTCTACTCTACCCGCATTTAGAAGGATGTAAATATTTAGGACTATAGGAAGAGAAGGAGAAACACGAATGTGCTAGCAAAGGAAAAGCAGAGTGCAGAAGTTCCTCATTTGGATGATTTAATATTACACGGATTTAAGAGCTGATTTTCTGTCTGCTCTTCATGTACAGAAGCAGCTCATGCCCATTTTCAATAGCATGTGTGTTTGCATGAAGTCGTAATGGGCTGCCGACAACTGTGCTCCGCTTGGTATAACAGGAATTGCGTGTTACTCATCAAGAAAATGCAAGAGTTTGTTGGAATGCTTTGAAACAAAAGACTCTAACACTTAATAATGATTTAAAAAAAATGTTGCCATGAGGTTCTTTTTACTTCTGTTCCTGCATGTGCAGAGCCCAAGGACTTTTGTGGCAACACCCAGGTCCTACTGCAATTCCTGAACCATTAGGTAGCAACAGGGAAGCTCATCAGTGAAGGCACAAACATCCTTGCAGTGCTGAGGTCTATTAGTAAAATGGATTCAGGTCTTACAAACAGTAAGAATGACTCCTGTATTCAGGGTCATTATCAGACCTACCTCATTTTTTGCCTTGACTCTGAATATGCCCGTGTTAGGGGCACAGTTTAGGAGTGTAGGCTGTACTATAATGCTACAAAGATCTGTGACCATCTACTTAATGGCTGAGAGGAGGTATGCTTATACATTTGTATGTGCCTCATTTCAAGCTTTCAGTTTTGTCCATCATTTGGATTTTTTTTCAATGGTTTGTTGAGTTAAAAATCCATCCTTATGCTACTTCCCTTTATATTGCTTTTGGTAGAGCCCTTAATAAATGTGGCTGTTGGAAATAATATAGAAAAGGCTGATTTGTCTCGTGGAAACAAAAGCTGGATGTTTAAGAGTATGAAAAATACTTGAATTGTGAAACTTTAGTTCCTTGTGAAGTTTATGTAGGTGACTGATGAGCTGCAGAATAGTCATCAACTTGAATAGTCATTGCTAAGTGCCATATGTGGAATAGATCAGGTGTTTTACAGCTTGTCAGTGTTAAAACTTTTTTCTTTCTCCCAAGAAAAGCAAGCTGAAGTTTTGCAGTATTGGAGTGTACATATAGTACTACATTAATTTTGAAGTGATGCTGTTAAATGGAGTTATGACTTTTACTGTAAGGCTTAGCAAGAAAAGCTGTAGAATATATGAAATAATGTCATAGTTGGAGCACAATTATGATGAACTCCTAAACTTTTGAATTTAGAGAGAGTAACTCCATTTGTAAGAAAACAATAAGAATTTTAGTAAGATGAGTTGAGGGTCTTTTTGAAGAGGGGAATGTGTACAAAGGCTGATACTCAAGAGTCAAACTGTGCTATTTCAGACCTTAGTTTTAAGGACTCCAGCTTTAAACCTGTCCTGAAAGCTGCACTGGAAGATCTCTTTCTTCAGCTTGTTTATTTTTCTTGTGTATCTCTCGCTTTTTGCTTGCTCTTCTGGCATTAGGAGTTTTAGCAGTATCAGTGGCCACCACATCTGTCACAGCGACGTACTTCAGAGCATCTTGTTCTGTGATTAGAAAACCTCTCCTGCCATTGTTTATCAGCAGAAAATGAAACTGTAATTGGAACGGGGATGTGACAAAGCCTAACAGCCCTGGTGTTGCCATAGCAAATGCAGTGTTACATAAGCAGGCACTCTGCAAATACTCCATGCAGCCACATTTTAGGCATAATGTGAGAATTAATTTCTAAATTAATGATCATTTCGGGAGGGAGCTTTCCTCGATGAGGTGATCTCACTCACTCCTGAAATGAATGTGCTAGTTGTGAGGCTCTTTTAGCACTGCCCATTTACACCTTTGTTTCGTTTGAACGTAGTGTTCTGTTTCTGAAACATCTGTTAGTTTAAATATGGCCTCACAATATGTTTCCTCAAGTGTTTTTTTGCAACAGTTCAGCCAAGCTCTATCTTCTGATCTTATTCAGATTTATTTGCACGCTGTAGTATGAAGCCAAGCAATTTACAAATTCCTTTTCTGGTTAATGAGTGTCAAGAATTTTGCAAGGCAGCGATATAAAGCAGATCACTTTTCAGATGACAGTTTTGAAATATATAAACAGGTGTATTTTTAGAATCGTTGCAAGTAGTTGTCTTTTAGCGCTCTGGCAATAATAAACCAGGCAGTTTTACCTTCTAAAACCCAAACTGACAAATGGTCTAGTCTTTCTGTCTGATCCTCAGAAGTGTAGATAACTATTTAATCTCAGTGAAATTACTGTAGCATATAATTGTACTCTATTACTGATTTACAGAGCAATAGGGAAGAGCTCTTTCCAGAGAAAATTCTTCATGTATAGGCTTGCATTCAAATCTATGCAACCAGGAGAAAGAGAAAGCTTGTTCTTTATGCTTCCTTGCTATGTACATGCAGATAGTAGGGTTTTTTTCAAGAAGTTACTGTTACCTCATTAAATCATACGATAACGGTATTAGTCATCACCTGTAGCAAGCATTTACCTTTAGCATCATAACTTAGCTTTAGATTTCTAGATCCAAATAAACCAAAACGGTGCTACTATCACACTCACTGCTTAAATAATTTACTTAATTAAATCTTTAAACAGTCATTTGAGAAGCTGAATAGTTACCAAGACAAAAGATGTAGGGTAACAGTTCCCAAACACCTTACTAAAAGAAATCCAATTCTGGAAGGACTGTGACATGAAATTATGGAATGCCACATTTTCTTGATTCTTGTCTTCCAGAATTTCACACACATCCACTTTTTCTAAAAAGTTGAAGTAGGGGGAGGGACATGAGTTGTATTTTGCAAGAAGAAAAATTTTGAGGGCCTAGTATTATGCCCACATTATAGTCAAAATGCAGAGGAAAGCAATTTTCACATGAACCTACTTGCAACACTGTGCAGGGAGTTTAATTTCTTCTTGTGGGACAGTTGGACCTAGCAGGACATTTGCTCCTAAGTTTAAAATAGCTGACATCCAAGAGCAAGAATCTGCTGCTCCTTATAATCTTCCTTTCCTTTAATTTAAGGGTGAAGGGCTAGAAGGCACAGTTGCACCCAAGATGTGGAATGCTACACGAGCATCCACTCATATGCACATTTTGCCCTCACCCCTTGGTTTGGCAGATCTGTGGTAGATGAAACAAGTTTTTCCATGAGATTTCCAGTGCCAGCATTTCTCTTATGCAAAGGGAATTCAGTATATCAAGTAAGTTTAAAGCACTGGAGGCTTGATAATCTGTCCCTTTTTGTTCTGCTTATCTGCCAAATAATATCATCTTTGAAAAAATAGCTGAGTATGATCCTGTAAGGTGCTTGGCATTTCCAGTTTATCCTTTATGTAGAAATTTAGGGCACTTGGTACCTTAGATGAAGTGCCTAGAACAGTAATTTCAAAGTGTTTGGCCTTACATGATTAACATCTGCTACAGTACCATATGGCGGGAAATTCCAAGTAAACTGTTAATTAATACATGAGTGTACCAGAGTAAGCCGTAATTAAACTATAGTCAGTTGAAGTGTATTATTTTAATATAGTGGGATGCGAAGTACTATACTTTTGTACAATATCTTTTTTGTTGTTTGAAGAAGAGGGCAAAAAGTTGTTGGGAATTAATTTAGCCTTTAAATTAAAGGTCCAAGTAGCTTTTTTTAATTAATGGTTTAAGACGTCAGTGTCAAGCATCTACTGATTTAAGTGGGACAAGGTCTTTGTTTGATAATACTGAATTTCTGATTGCAAATGCTGTGGACACTCCTCTGCTAGGATTTTACTGGTGTTCACTGTGGGTAGTCAGTAGATGTCCAGTCAAGCTGTACAAGCGTGTAAGACATAACTTCAGATGTCGCTGATGTGGCTATGCCTGTACCGTGTGTTGTAATACCACCAGTAAAATGAAGTCTTCCTGTGCGAAATGGCTAAAAGGATCTGGAAGAATACTGGGGTGGGAACTAACTTATATTTGGAAGGATGAACATACTTCCCCATGGATACTGCTGAGCATCTGGCTAGGTCATCTCTAAAGGGCTCTTGCCTCCCACAGGGGATGATGGTTTGCTGTGGAGAAGTTTGTAACATTAATTTTTTTGTTAAAATGTAGAATTTATTTTTAGTGTGGCCACATCCACCAGCTGCCAATAGCTACAGCTATAAACGACCTATTTTAAAATAGATTCTTCTTCCCTTTTCTCTTTCCCTTCTCTCCTGATAATCTTCATGTGAGTAAGAAGGTGAAGAAAACATTCCTCGTCGTATTGAGGCCAGGTAAATATAGGTGAGACATGCCAGTGTTGTCTGAGTAATTCACTAGATGGCATTCTTCCCTCTGAGCCAACACTGAAGCCATTCATGGCAAATTCATGGGAATGACAAGAGACCCTTGTGCTTTTAGTGAGACATGAACCTGAAATCCTGGCCAGGTGTGGTTGCTGAGGGCTTGCTGGCATGCATCATAATAGTGGGAAAGTTAACTCTAGTGCTCTGATTAAATTACATGTTAATAATTAAAATATTTGTAACTGGACTCCCCTTATTGATATCCACGAATGAGATGTGCCTACCTTACTTTCTTTAATTGTTTTGTAGTTTTATTGGTTTCTTTTGCACAGTTGATACTTTGATTTGCAAGGTGCAGTGCTGTTCTTGTCCTTGTTTTGTTTCAGATTCTCAAAAAATAGCGATAGAAGGATCTGTTGAATGCAAAAGAGAAGATGCTCTCTGACAAAATAACTTACATTGTATATTGTCAACTGTTGTGAATCTTCACTTGTCCTGCTTTGTGTACACCTTTTCAACACCAAACACAAAATAAATCCCTTCTTGTCTCATTCTGATTAAAGTATGACTGAAGTATGAGGTGAAATATCTAAAAAGTACCTTGTTGAGTGTCCAGTACTGGTTGACTTCTGCCTGTTTATTGTTTCTTTATGGTCATCGACAGAGCTATGTGCCCTTTGCCTGCATTTCTCTTCAGAGGTCAAGCATGTGTCTTTTTGGTAGGCTTTGTTTTATTAAGGCTAATATGAAAGAAAATACAAATCTGTGTGTTTTTTATTTTTGTAGTCTGCTTCTACCTGTTTCTGAAACTTTCTGTAAGGGCACAGTGATGAAGTGATCCTTATTTCTTTTCAGAGAGGTGTTTATTGCCTTTTTCAAATATTGCAGTCTTCAAATATTTTCAGATAAAAGTAACTATTTGTTGTTTTAACCTAGAATGTGGAGGCTTATTGTTTCTTAAATTTCTCTTTACATTTTTTAGTATAGTCTTGAATGTTATGCCCCATATGTCCTCTTGAAAATACCTGTCATAATTAATTTCACTGTTGGGTACTGGACTTCAAAATTAGATGTAGTTTTCATTACTTCAGCTGTTATTTCATTCCATGTTTTAAACCATATGGAACTTAGCTTTTTAATGCAGTCTGTGGTCAGAAACCTATTTCTGGAGCCCTGATAATTGAGGGTGAGAGAACAGTGCAGTGTGAATAATTTGTCATGCTCTGCGTGTGGATTTGAGAGAGAGGTTCAGCCTGGAAGCGTAATCATTGCACATAAAAAATTTCCATATAAGTCTTAATCTGAATGTTCGAAGGAAGGAGAACAGTTTATTATTAGAAAAATAAGAAAGTTAGGTATATGGCACTGCCTGAGAGCAAATAAACTGTTTTTTTAAAAAGGACTGGATATTTCATAGCCTTCCTAGAATTGTTTTAAATGTCTCCTTTAGCAAATTACATTGCTATCTTAGCATTTGAATGTTTGCATTGATTAGTATATTTCCTTGTGTGTGTTTCTTTTTCCTTTTAAATAAAGGATTTGGTGTTCCTAGTTACTACCTTGGCTTGAATAAGAGAGCTGAAGAGTTGTGGCAAAGCTAATGAAGGAGTGTTAGCCATCTCCCTGATGGAAATGTCAGCATTTCAAACGGTCTTACCAGTTTACTTAACTAAGGTCTTGGGAAAATCAAAATACTTGGTGCAAGACAAAAAGTCACTTTTCTGTGAAAATATACTCCATATACTACATAGTGTTCGTTAGATGAATAAAAGATGACATTTGTTGCAGAAGGCTAAATATAATTTCAGTTACTAGAAGTTTACAAAGCTAGTTTACAAGAAGCTCACTGGTTCTTTGCTTCTTCTGTCTTGGTCAATAAAACCCTTTCCTGTTACTTGTTTGGACATGATCTAGTTTCTCTCTTCTATCCTAACTGTTGTCCCTCAGCTCACTATAAGCCATACTGATCTATTCAATTATGAACTGGAGGTAACTAAAGCTAATGAGATGTGAATCAGTAAACCTGAACAGGCTGGACCATTAGTGAGTGCCTCTGTGATGTTACCAGATAACAGGGTTTTATCCATTTTCCTGAAACTGTTGCTTTCCAAAGCAGGCTGCAGTGGTGTGCTGTAGGTGGCTGGCAGGGCATCCAAAGGCCAGGTGTTGTGGAATGGAGACTTGAGTTTGCAGGATATCATGTCCTGAGTGTTTTTCGTCTCTGTAGATCTGCACAAACTCCTGTACAGGAGAATGAGTACTGTCTGTGTAATAGAATAGCTGAGAAGATGACTTTGTTATGTGATGCATTTCTTAAAAAAAAAACCAAATTAACTGAAAATTTGGTTTCTAGCCAAAAAGAACATAGAGCTGAATACAAACTTTGCTGCCCAGTCCCTTAGTAGAAAAATAATTAAGACCCTTATTTTAGAAAATGTTTGGTTTTCAGTTGATAATATATTGCAGGCTACAGTGAGAATGGTGACATTTTAGATCCAAAGGAAAAATGAATGTGCTCGTAATTCTTCAGTTGCATATATATTAAAATAATTCAACTAACAGGCAGAATTAAATAACATCTAGGAATTGCCATGTTGTTTTGTCATTTCATTAGTTTTCCTCACTTTGTGTATGTTCAGTAATGTGATCTACGTCTTACAAGGTAATTGACTTGTATTTATCCTAAAAATTAAAAATGTAAATCTGAAGCCTGTACCTTCTCATTTGGTGCTGACAAATACTGTGAAGAGTTTACTGCAGAATGCTGTTTTGCCAGATCTTACTAAATCAAAGTCTGCCTCAAGAAAGAATTACAGTGAGACCTCTGAAGGAAAAGATTGATGTGTGTTGGGATTTAGTTTCAATTGATGATAAAATGGTTTCTAAAATTACAGATCTATCTAATTTTCTTTTGATAGAATCTTTGGAAGTGTTATAGCAACTCACAAAGTTATAGCTCAAAGGTTTTGAGTTCAAAACATCTAAGTAATGTCAAAAGAAAATGGTTTCCAGATTACAGTAGTTTAAAAATGAACGAATAGATAGAAATAGCTTTTTAATGGCATGATTAGGTATTTAAATCTCAAGAGATCATTTGTTTTTGTTTGCTGCTCACTGTTTTAGGATTTTTGTGTCACTGTGAAACAGTACTAAATGGTAAGTGGTTTAATGGTAAAAAATCAGCCATCAATGTTGAGAGAAATAAATCCATGTAGCTCTTCTAGAAGAATGGACCCTTCTCGCCTGTAACCAAGCACTATAAGAACAATTGACTTGAATTAACTTCTGATGAGTTCTTAAATGTGGTCCTTTTAAAGTTATTATCCTATGACAGATGGAGAGTAAACTAGTAGGAGTTCAGAGAGGTCGGATAAGGCCAGCTATAAAGAGTTGTCTGCAAGGTTTTTTTACTCTTTTCCCCCCCTTCCCTTAATGACTTTTTTCGTGGCATATGTGACTATTTAAGTTTGCTCCATGTGCTCTAATCCAATTGCTTTGTTTAGTCAAATGAATGTGTTTTTTTATTTTAGCTTTTGGTTTTTTTAGCATTAAATGTGCATATTTAATTAGGATATGTTATTAAAGATTAGATTCTTACAATCGGATGTATGCCAGCTCTTGAAATGAAGTCATGCTTGTCAGGGGATAGTAAATAATAAGCTTAGTAAGGTTTAAAAGATGTGTCTTGCAAAACATTAGCCCCTGTAATGAGTGCAAAGTGGCAACAGCACATAAATATTAATTGTTTTTCTCCAGTAGAGCCATTTGCATATGAGTTTTCTTAATTTGAATTAAATTTTCTTTTGCTAGTTTAATGAGACAAGCAAGAAGAGATGTTTTTCTTTTGAGAAACCACTGTCTCCCATCCCATAACAAAGACTTGTTTTGAACTGAAGGGGAACAATCTGACTTTCATACAGTATCTTGTAATCTCTGTTACCAAAACTGTGTTAAAACTAAGAAACTGCTGTCCAGCGAATCCACATTTAGCTGCAAGGGGGAGTCTTGGATTCCCAGCTTTGCTTTTGGGACTGGGTATATTTTGTTCTTCATTTTGTCCAGTATCTTTTAATACTCTGGGAACAAGGGCTTGGAGCATAAGTTTCCCTGTTCTCTTAAATACCTTGAGCCTCCTGGCTGGTTGTGTGCATGCATGTGGCAGCGTGCCCAGGGTGGCAATGGCAAGAACAGGATTTAGAGACAAGGATGGGTCTGTCTCCATCCTAGTTTGATTGACAAAACTCTGCAATCACACCCTGAAAGATAGAGTGGCTTTTGATGACTGTAGTCTTCAATTCAGGCATCTAATTTCTGTCTTTTAAATGCATGAGACTCTCCATGGGTCTGGGCAGAGTAACTCCTCTGCTAACAGTCTGTGCAGTGGGTTTTTTGTTAGTGTTTCCGATGTGTCCCCTGGTGCCTGTGGGAGAGGAAAACAGGTAGTGAAGAAATTTTCCCACATTTCTAATACAACCTATAGTATCTGGTGCTGAAACTAAGTATCCATTATGCAAAGTATCAGCATTTTGTTGTGGGTACCACACTGCTAGAGGCACCTTTTTTGGCTAACACACCAACCTTTTGTACTCAATAGTGGAAGGCCTTGAAAAATCCTACATTTCATTTTGTAAGAAACTCTTATCTCAGGTGGCTGAACAAAATTACAGAAAACGGTTCATTATACTGCTAATTTTTTTCCTGTGTGCTCTTGGACCCTCCGCATTGTTCACATTACTCGAGCACTACCAGTATTTCAGCCACAGGTGAATGGGCTGCTCATCACCCACTCTGTCCAAAGTCCTCCGGCTTCTCATTACAGGGGAGGGAGAAGGTTAAATGCCTTGTGTCATCTTTGCTTGTGCATTGAAGCATTTCTAACTGACTGGCTGCTTTTTTTAATGAAAGAAATTTGTCTTGCAACAGTTTTATATGCCCAGCTAATTAAAACCACTCCATTATACTACTCTCCATATATCTTATTTGGTAGGCAGAAGTTGTTTGCTCTTTGACAGATTCATTTCTTGTTGATTTTGTTTTCGTAGGATGCTGCTTAGACTTGTATGACTTAGAAATAATAAGGCATTAAGGCATTTTATGTGTTGGAAAATACAAATATTTGTTAATCATTAACACAGAAAACATTTTCAGTCTGTTTAGCATCATAAGATACAGTTTGTTCTGTGTGTGTAAATGCCTCAGCTTTATGGCAAGTCTAAGTTGAGTGACGTTTAGTTTGATACATGGAGCTTGGGAATGTGTTCTAAATAAATAGTTACAATACAGTATGCCTTTGCTAGCAACCTTTTAAAAACTGTCAGACAGGAAAAAGGCCTTTTTTTTAGTGAAGAGGCAGGATTATCTGTACGTTGTGAGGCACTCAGTGTTGGTTGATGCCCCTTATATCATTTGAAGCCTTGTATGTTTTTCCAGTGGTTCCCTTGCTGCAGTGCTTTGATTTCTTCCATATGGATCTGAGTGTGCACAGGTGGGACTTGAAGACTGCCATGCTGCCTGTCACCCCTGATTTGAGACCTGGAGTTCTGAGGAACTTCACTCAGTTGGGAAGACAGATCGGTTGTTGAGATGGAGCCACCTTCTAAACTAATCATGCAAACACTGGTTTTCCTCCTATCTCTTTCTCGTGCCAAAAGCTGTGGGGTGGACTGAAGTTTAACAACCCCATTAACTTTTGTACCACCTGTCAAGGAGTCCCTTCACAAATTTCTTCAGTGGTCATGTTTGGTGCAGATTCTGTAGCATATTAAAAAAGGAAAAAGACATTATTAGTGGCTTAAAATTTCACAGATGAGGTTTCTATTCAGTATGTTGTTGCCGAGTCTGTTGACCAAACAAGTTGGGCTCTTAAAAATTAAGACCAACCACCCAAAAGGGAGGGATAGAGAAGGGCTTAAGTGGTCACCCTTTCTTCATCCCTAAGTAGAGAATCATTCATCAAGGACATTACAGCCTAAAGGGCACAAGAGAAAAGGTGAATTGAATTATTGCACAGGTTATTTGGAAGGAGAGATCTGGTAACCAAATGAGAGCACACTTCCAGCTGAGCAGTAGAAGCTGTCACAATTTGCCATCTGGTTTGCCATTATTCTGACTGCATGTAGGAGGGGTGAAAATGTTTGTAATTCATAACGCGATATTTTCGGAGAGATGTGGTGCCGGAAACCAACCAGATGGGTGCCTGTTATGTTATGCTTTAAAATGTAGTCCCTGTATAACCTAGTTTGTTATACATGAAAAGAGAAAGGCAGTGTATAAATAGGAGGAGGAAGAAGAGTACTGCAAGCTTTTTGTTTCATATAGATTATCTGATTGAATTATTTTGAGTAATAGGAAACCCTTCAGTGTAAAATTCCTCCCTTCTATAATCTATAGATCAGCTTTGATCTTGCTTCATGCTTATCACTGTTACAATGGTAAGAGGCTATGAAACAATTTTGTGCTGATCAAAAATAAACAATTACACCATCAAAATCTATTTCAGAAGGTCCTTGAAGCTGTTTGAGAAGTGTCAGTGTTTTGACAAAGTAGTGATACGTGGCGTTGCTGTGGTTATCAGCTGGGTTTGCATCCTGTTTATTATGAGGGTGGGAGGGGCTTCAATACTTACAGCTCAGTGAGTTACCAATTATGAGTCAAGTAGTAATAGGACTTTGAATATTTTGAAAGGAGCTCTAGAGATAAGATTAACAGATCATATGGTGAGTCTGTATAGTATGTTCATGTGTTACAACAAGCTCAAAATATCCGTTGGGGTCCTGAAGAATATTCATTATTAATAATGTCACAGCAAATGTTTTTATTCTTGTGAGCTCTAGCTGTTATTTGTACCAATATTTGTGATGGCTTTTTAAGGGATGTTTTCAAGAGTATATACGGACTTTGTCAAGGAAAATTTGAAATCACATCATCGTACAGATTGAGACTAAGCCTTTTCTGGTTTTGAGTTTGCATTAGAGAATTTGGAATATTAAAATATCAAAACTGGTAGGAAAAGAAGCCAACCTATTCTTACGTAAAAATGATAGAAAAACAAAGTAGCTTATGCAGTGTGTCTTGAATAAACCATGTACCATTTCTCCTTTTTATTTCATAATGGTTACATATTATGAAAAATGCTTATGGCATTTACCATATGCCAAGGCAGATCACAGGGAAGAACAGGTTAGAGACACTTAAGCTTTTGGTAGAGGAGTTAAAAGAAGGTTTTGCCTGGCTCTTGCTTTAGCCTACAGTTGTGCAGTTGCTGGTATGGGTGCTGAGCTCCTGATGTACAAGTACAGTCAGCATGTGTGTAGCAGGCTAACTGCTGGCAGCTCTGCGGCCATGCTGAGGCTGCGCTGGTGCGGAACTGCTGACGAGCTGGGAGAGGCATCTCTTGCTGTAGCCCTGTGCTTCCCCATAGCATTCATGGATTATTAATGTGCTCACCAGGGGTGAAATTACCTGGCATGTGAAACAGGCCTTGCATCCAAAGAAAGCGTGCTGTAAACTCTCATGATTAACAAAGAAACCTCTTTAATGTTGGTTAATCTGTAGAAGGCAAGGGGAGTTTAATATTGTGTTTTTAATTAGAGTTAGGTTTCTGGAGTTGATGGCTGCCCTTGCACAAAAGCATGGACTGTGTGGAGCAGAGGGAAATCAGGAAGCCTCCTCAGTAGGTAGGCATGAGCTGAGACACCTGGGAAGTCTTCTAAGAAGGTTCTATAAAGGGTAACTCTGTGCTTAAGCTGCCAGGTCTGCAGTGTTCTGATTCTGACTCAAGCAAAACAAAAAAGTCAAGTTTATTCATTTCTCTACAGTGTAGCAAGAGGCTTTGTAATAATTGACATTTTTGTCATGTTTTGAACACTCATTAGCACTTCAGATTAGCTATTAAAGGACATGAAACGTTTAATCACCACGTCTTTTCTTGTTAGCAGGAGTCACTAGTGCAATGCTTTTTTTTTTAAAAGAAAATGTAACTAATTGGAAAAAATGTACTTTAACAGTTTTACTTAGGATGCGGCAATTTCAAGTGTTCCGATTACTGACCTAAACAAACTACATTTTCTTCTCCCTGAAATAATGTTTTTAAACTCTTGAAATCTTAAAATAGTAATAAAATAATTCTAAATCTGATGCAGAAGTCTGGAGGTTCCTTTTTTACTGCCTGTGAATGTATGGGCACTTTTAGTGTTTGGTGCAAAGGTAAATACTTGTACTCATAATTGAAACTAATGCCTTCTCATCTTCTAAAGGTCTGCTATTTGATGAGATATTATAAGCGTAATACGACATTGGTTCTGTAACAGTGACGTGTTCATTGAATTGCTATTTTCTTCTCTATTACTAGTTAGCTACTTAAAAAGCTATTTGGAATAGACTTTGACTAACTTTAAAAAGGAGCTCTGCCAATTATAACTTAAAGGAAAATTTATAAGCCACAGAAATTCTTAAACTACTGAAGTGCAGTCCTTTATTATGTTTTCAGCTTGATATTCAAAGGGTTCCAAATAACAGTAAAGTAAAACAGCCGATTCCTTCAGGAGACCATAATCGCAGGATCTTCTTCTTAAACCATGAGTCTGTTCCTCTGTGCAAAATTGGCATTTAATCGAAATAATTTTCATGTAAGTTTTTGTATTCTGAAAATACAAAACATGTGAAAGATTAAAAGCAAACACTCATTTTTGTATATTCCATGGAATTCTGAAAGGGGTACCATGGAAAATATCAGTGAAAGTTTGCTAATCAACCTTTGTCCTTCCCTTTGCTGTTATAAATGACCAAGACCTTCCCCAAGCCATGGTGGGAGAAATCTTCACAATGAAATTGTGCTGTGAAGATTTCTTCCAGCTTTGCTGATCATGAGCTGGTAGGCAGTTCTGCAGATGCGGCAGTGCCCTTTCAGTGTGTGTGCATGTGGCATCCCATCCCACCCCATGGGGAGGAGGCAGGGAGGAAACGCTGAACAAAAATGAAAAGATAAGGGCTGTAGCTTCTTCCATCTTCTCGCCCAGCCTTGTGGGAGTAGGTGGTTGACTGTCTTACCGCCTGCGTGGGGAAGCTCTGAGCAGAGGTCAGATGGGTTTTGGGTAGGGGGAGGAGTTGGTTGCACCAAAGTCTTCCTCAGTTGGAACGCAGTGAGGGACCAAAAATACCCATGCTGAAAGACATGGACAGGGGAGGAATAGTGATGGGCTTGTACTTGGGACTTAAGGGTGAGAGAGAGGTGACTTAAGTGGCTGTTGTTCCTACTTGCATTGATGAGTTGGGACCAGGCTGAGACACACTTCTTTCTCCTTGGCCTCAGCCATCTGTAGAGGAAGACAGTGGACCACAAGTGATGACATCTGAGGTCAGCGGCCTTAGGAAGAACTGAGATACAGGAAAATAGGCTTTTGTTTCCTATAAATGGTGAATGGTAAAATTTTCTTTCAGAAGTAACTGTGAAAACCTGACCAAGAAAAACAATACCTTGTTACGTTTTTCCTTTGTGTCAATGGGGTAGATCTTCCTGTTGGCATTTAGAGGGTGCTGAGTGACGAGGACTGGATTTGTAGAAGAAAATCTCCTTCTCTCTGGAAATTAGCTTCTTCCATACAGTGAGGGGAAAAACAACCTCTCTGCAGGCCTTGCTGAAGTGTGACCTTGGTGGTAAACAGTGGGGAAGGTGAAATTGGAGAATAAGATGCAAACAATAAAAAGCCAGTTATTGCTAGAAGTGAATACATTTTTGTGGGCTTATCTATACAGAAAACAGGGGGAGGAAAGACTGTATATACACCGTAGCTTGTAGAATGCTAAAAATGTGTTCATCCTTGGCAAAGTGTCTTAAGGTCTCAGAAACCATAGTATGTTCCAAGTACCTCACAAGGAGATATGTGGAACCTGACCTCCTGAGATTTCAATGCAGAGTTTGAGCTGAAGGGCTTCTTCCCATGGACAGTGTGTTAGGTTTTGACATTCCACGTAGAGATTGACTCCTTGAAATTTGATTACCAGCTTTTGCATGTTCAAAATGCTGATTTGGTGGAGTTTTTTTCTAGTGCATAGCATGGAAAAGTCTTGAAGACCAAATTCAGAAAAAATAGGAATCGTGTTACTCTACCACTGTTAAAGCATTTCTGCATAAAAAAACAACCAACAAAACAAACAAAAAAACCCAAACCAACCAAAAATGAAGTAAGAAGCCAGTAGGCTTGTGGTTGTAAGAAACGGTATTAGATTTATTTTTGGAATGTGTTCTATGTATCACACTGTCTAAACCTGTGTGTTTAATGCTAAAGCTTTTTCTTTAGTATCTCCAAATGCTGATGCTTTTGAGATTTTCACAATATTCTAAGGTAATTACAATAATTTCTGAGAGAAACTGTAAAGGGCATACTTAGGTCCAGTGTTTACCAATTAAATTATTTAGTCTCTGCCTGCTCACAACTGAAAGGACATTAGTAACTCTGCAACTTTTAACTAGAACTAAAGCTTTGTCACCTAACAAGATGCCCAAGCTCAAACTTACATAAAGCACTAGTGTGTTCTGCATTGATTTTGGTAGGACTATTCACAGGCTTGAAGTTAAAACTGGTCTCATATACCTTGGAAACCTGGCAATTTTCTGATTTTGTCTTCTTTGTTTCTGCAGTGTTAATATTGCGTTTGTGCTAGCATCTAGCATTCAGTTTACATGTACTTAGTTCTTAGTTACTTTATTGAGGGTGGTATGTTTTTGTGTTGCCAGTAGCTGTGAAAATAACTTAATAATGAATAGTCCTGTGAAAGTACTTGTGTACTGACACTATTCCTCTGTTTTATCTGGGATGAAAGGTTTACTTTCTGGGCAGCTAAAAAAAGCAGTTGCTGGTTTTATGTCTGTACCATCAGAAATGTTTTCTAGTTATTCTCATCCAAGGCATTTTTAAACAGTACTTTCTCATTGCTTTTGTTTAATAGCTTTAAATTATTTTTCAACATTTTGTGATTCACTGAATATTTTTTTTCCTCAAGATAGGAAAAGGCCTTCTTGAAATGATTTAGAAAGTACTGTTGCTACTAACTGGCTTATCTCTAAAATTAAGCTTTTTTTTACTTATTGAAATTCTTTCAAAACTCAAAAATATTAGGGTCTAATAATTTAAGTTGGGCTGTGAAAGACTCTAATCCTCTGTATCCAAATTAGCCTTCCTCATGCTATGTGCCGAAACGGGGGGAGAGACATTTTGGGATGGAGTTCCATAGCATCAGGCCAAACACTGGAAGATTGTTTGCACAGCTGTGTCTAAGCAGTGATCAAACTGTTAAACAACCTAGTGGGGAGAAAATGAATAGAAACTCCTGTTGGCCAGGGGACTGAGTTTCCTGGACAGTGCTCAGGACATTATGAAGTCATTGCATAGGCTGGGTCAAGGCTTTTACCCATATTTTCCTCTTGCGCTTGGTAATAATTCATGCTTTGTTTTTTCGTACTAGTATAATTGGCTTAAAGCATATGAACAAAATTCTGTATTGATGAAGGATGCACTGCAGTGTACTTACCTATAACTTCAATTAGGGAACCTTTCCCTGCCAGTGAACTGATTTACTGATGTGAGAGAAGACAGTGCCTGTATATCTGTCTTGTTTTCTTGAAAATTGTAGATTATGAAACTGGACTACTGAGCAATAATTTAATCAGTGGCATCAGAAAAGCATTAAGCTCCATTAAATGTTGGGTCACCATCAATGTCAAATGAGTATTAAATTATAGCTTGTAACTTAGCAATACTCATCCAAAAGTCAGTGCTTAGGTTCTTGGCAAACATATAACAGTTTATTATGGAACAGATGCTTCAGAGCTTAACATACAACTGAAGTGTCAAGTTGTGTCAGAGAAGATGGGCCCAACACTAATGTGGTGCTCAGACTTTGTGAGACACGCGTTAGTGAATTGCTAGCTCCCTGAACTATGTGGGTTAATGATGTTTCATTAATAGGATCTCCTGTTGAATACTTGGAAGTCAAAGCACTGCTGTATCTGCCAAAGACCTGCTTATAGTGTGAATAGGTTATAATAGAGTTCTCTCTGCAAATTATGGAGACACAGTTCTCCTGATAGGGAGGATCCCTACAGGCTGCTCGGAGTTTGAATTTTTATATGGAAGAAGTGTAATTTTCTTTCTGGTTCTGGCGCACCATAATATTGCCATCCTGATATTTGGAGGATGACTTTGAATCTACTGTTGCTAGTCACAGATTTTCCAAGTAACAGCAGTAAGGTGAAACGAGTAACACTTTTTCTGGGTGGCTTCACTGATGTTAGTAGCGGCTCTCATGCAGCAGCTAAATCATTGAGGCTCTTGGCAGTCTGTTGAGGGCTCCTGCCACTACTGTTATACTGTTATATTTGTTTATATATTAGTATAACTATAATATATATTTTTATATATATACACACACTGTAATACTGTTATATTGTTATACTGTTATTTTTCTTTTCAAATATATATGAACAACTTGTTCAAATTTTAGTACTAGAATACTAATATTAAAGCTTTAGAATTTTTTCCTGTTTTCCTCCCTATCACTGTGGGGAAACTGGCCATTATGCAGAGAACTAGTTCCAAAGGGGCCTTTAGCAGTGCCGAACCTGTCATGAGAAGTGAACTTCCATCTCATATTTATAAGTATTAGAATTGCCATTTCCTATCTTCTTCATGCATGCTTTATTATTACAAGCTCTGTTTTTTCTGAAATAGTTCAGGTTAGCAGAGAGATTCTAAAGGAACAGAAGAATGTTAAGGTATTACTGTTTCTTAACAGGAGGCTGAAATAATCCATAAGCACTGGGATGTGTGTGGTACAATGCAATATCAGAATACAGCTGATAAATATGGGTTTAGCAGACTAGTTGGTGTTTAAAATGATGGTGGAAATGGTGCATTTGATACCTTAGAGCAGGTACTTGTTAATAAAGATGTCCTTTGTCTTTCAAAAGGGCCCGCTCTCTTTTAGTCTCACTCAAGTTCAGAAAGTTTCTTTTTAATGAGACCAAAGGAGTTTGTTACTGGTAACAAGGACAGTTGTTTCATTCAATCGTTAGTGACGAGGAGGAAGGTATGCAAAGTCAGTCAGAATTACTATGATCAAAATAGTGATTACTCTTAATTTATTCATGTTTTACAGCTACTAGAAATGGTATCTAAACTTTTGTTTCAGGTACATTTTTAAGAATAATTATGGAGTAAGGAATCATAGAATCTAAGAATGGTTTGGATCAAAAGGCAGCATAAAGGTCACCTAGTCCACCCCCCCTGCAGGAAGCAGGGACATCTTCAACTGGATTATGTTGCTCAGAGCCCAATCCAGCCTGACCTTAATGTTTCCAGGGATGGGGCATCTGCCACCTCTCTGAGCAACCTATGCCAGTGTTTCGTCACCATCAGAGGAAAAAAATTCTTCCTAATATCTAATCTAAACTTCTCCTCTTTCTGTTTAAAACCATTACCCCTTGTCCGACTGCCACAAGCCCTGCTGAAAACTTTTTCCCCATCTTTCTTATAAGCCCTTTAAGTATTGAAAGGCTGCAATAAGGTCTCCTTGGAGTTTTCTCTACTCTAAGCTGAACAACTCCCACTCTCTCAGCCTCTCTTCACAGGGGAGGTGTTCCAGGCCTTTGATCATTTTAGTGGCCCTCCTTTGGACCCACTACAACCGGTCAATGTCTTTCATGTGCTGAGGTCTCCAAAGCTGGATGCAGCATTCCAGGTGTGGTCTCCTCAGAGCAGAGCAGAGGGGCAGAATCACCTCCCTCGACCTGCTGGCAGCATTTGTTTCGATGCAGCTCAGGACACCAGGTTGGCTTTCTGGGCTGTGAGCGCACGTTGCTGGCTCATGTCCAGCTTCTCATCCACCAGGACCCCCGGGTCCTTCTTCGCAGGGCTACTCTCAATCTCTTCATTCCCCAGCCTGTATCGATACTAAGGGTTGCCCTGACCCAGGTGTAGGACCTTGCACTTGGCCTTGAATCTCTCATACAGTAAGAAAGTTATAGCATATAACAAGTCCTGCTAAACTATACAGAGTGAAAATTCAGGTATTTCCTTGTTTGTTTTTTTTTTCCTGGCTTTGGATTAGGTCTGAATGAGATGTTAATTAAAATGCTTAGTATTTTTATGCTGATACACCCTCTCACTTTTCAATATAAAGTAAATGGGGAGGAGATGATGGAGCAAGACTAAGAACTGTGCTACAATTGTCTATATTGAGCACAGAAAATGTTAAACAGCATTTACCTCCTGATGATGTCTTGTGAGAATGGGCAGGAATATCCATAATCAGGACAATTTGTGCCACACTGTCTGATACAAGTATTTACTTCTATCAGCCAGGGATATTGCAGAATAGAGGATGAAGATCGCACAAAGGAAACCTAAGTTCAAAATTAATTCAATGGTAAAACTTTGTGTGATTTTTGTTTTCCTTTTATCTGCTAAGCTATGGCAATCATGTACTAGAGCTTGCGGAACTGCAGCCTCAGTTAAATCTCAATTCTGTTTTGGTTTGCCATGTCTTCCACATTGCTTGGGACAAGACTGCTTGTAAGTACAACTAAGCACAATGCACAAGAGCATTAGTTTACCTTGTGCTGCCTTCTAGGGAGCTTCATATGAGTAGAGCTCTCACTGGTGGCATGTTTTCTGCAATGTTTCTGGCCTCTTTCTACATGAATTGCTCGGGAGGCTGAGCGCGGTGCACATCTTCCACATCCCCATAGATGGTTCTCAAGATTGCTTGCAATAGCAGCAAAGTGTGGGGATTTCAGGTTTTATTAGGGTTTCATAACATTAGGCCTCTGAATTGGTTAAATAAATGTGTGTATACATATGCATTATGAAACATTAGTAGCACTGTACTGCCGCATTTTGTAAAAATATATGTACTGTCTAATACAAATATTTAATGAAGTCCCTTGTCCTCTATTTGGGAAAAAACTTCAAGGACAGGTTTCATACCATTAATTGAGAGCTATGCAGTTAACAGTCAAAACCAAATTGTTATTAATTTTGTGTGATGTGTGCATACATTACTTTTCATTTCAACTTTCGTTTATCTTTCCTGGGGATATAACATTGAGGAGACTTGAAAGAGACCAGTATGTCACTGTAGATTAATTCAGTCTTTGAAGGGTCTGATTCCTAGTTCCTGCTTTTTACTCATATGGATGAATTGTATAAGCAAGTGATTATGCAAAATGAGAAACTAGCTAAAGTGTAACTTACGTTGTCACTTCAACAGATTATTTTTAAAAAATTACGTACTTTCAACTAATGCAAAGCCGACAACATTATTTTAAAAAGTATATTGCCAAGGAAAACAAAAAAATAGAGAATGTATTTTGCCATGATCCAGTTGTTGCACTCACACTTTTACAGTCTTATGGTTCATATTTCAAATTTTACATTATGGAACATCTTTTTCTCTTTTAGTAAGTGAAAGGGAGAACAGGGAAGAACACTCATGTAAAGTTTTCCTTGTGTGTACCTTTAAGTAAAGCTCTCTACATTGAATATAATTTGAATCAGATTGTCTCAGTCAAGAAGCTTAAAACTGAAATGGTTTTGACTTCTTAACATACTCTGGATCTGTGCATATCAAAATGTAACAAAGCTGTGCTTGTCGGACTGTTGGTAAAGTTATTTGAACATATTCTGTCCAATTATGGGTGACGTGGTTAGAGTTCTCTCAGTTCTGAAATCCTTCCTGAGAAAAGACAGGTAGAGCCAGTAAACACTGGATGTTTTTGCTGGTATTAGAAGGAAAATCAAATATAGGGGAAGGGAGAATAATTTGGAGCATGGATGGAAGTCATCTTATAAGCACTCCAAGCCAAAGCTAATATCTCGTCTACTGTTGCTCCAGACCCAGGTTCAGTGTAGGCATAGCAAATCTGAGGAACTCGTGTTGCAAAATGAATTGCGTTGCTTTTAACCACACTGCTGTGCTGCATGAACTCCACTGACCCCATGTGATGGCATCACCAAATAAATCTTGAATCCTTATCTGAACTGTTAACAGACTTCTCCAGTGGTGAGAGACAGTGTAAAGTACTGAGGTAAAGGAAAGCTTTAACAACTGTTTTATTACTACTTCGGATACAAGATGTTCCAGCTTGCTCCAAAAGGATGCCTTCTGACATAATAAATTTTTGGCAGCAAAGCTGGTTTTGTGGTGAAGGACTATAATAAAGACTGTGGCAGAACTTATTTGACTTTTTTGCGTAATAGCATAATTAGCTCATGTGAGGGAGGGAGAAGAGGAGGGCCCTTTTTGTGACAACAACAGTGTGTTTAATGTGGCTGCTCCAGAGCATGCTGTAAAAATGCAAACATGGGAAGGCATTTGAAAGAACAACCAGTACTTATTTACTTACTTGGTTGATGTCAGGGTTGTGCTTGGGCTTACATAAACATCTTCTGACTGTCTTACATATTATACTTGTTTTTTCCCTTAAATGTATGATTCATTTATATTTTGCAGAGGGGTGGAATGGTTACTGAAACATCGTATGTGAAGTAATGGAAGTGATGAATATTAGAAGTATAGCTTTCCCTTTCTTCTTCAAGACACTCCTACACATATCAAAGTATTTGACCAGTGATTTTAAGTTACAGATGTTTCTTTGTCGTGTGGAGGGGGATGTACAGCTTTTTCTGCCCACAACTCTAAAACCGTCCCAAATCTCACACTGTGCTGAATTGTGTGAACTTCTGTTAAAGAGAGCTCCAAGCCTGGGAATTGCATGGGCGTTGTGAGAAGGAAGAATTAACAGGAGGGAATTCACTTAGAGTTTGAAGAAACTTTCCCTCCTGCCTGCCTGCTCCAGGCTTGGACAAGATGGCTTTACACTTCCTATAGCCATATGAGCTAGTGTGAAGCACAGCTGCAAATAATCATGTGAGACACTGAAAAGTTACAGAAAATTAAGACTTTCATATCTTAAGTCCTGAGGGAGTTTTTTCAGCCTTGTAGCCCCTTCTAATCTGTTGAAGAAGCCAATACCACACCTATTTAGACAAAGCCTCCCAGCCTTAGGGGATATGGTGGTTGCATTTCAATGCTTACAGTCATATTTGGGAATTCGGTAGTTTGTCATTGCTGCAAGATACAAAACTGTTTAGAGGTCAGGTGCTGTGCATTAGTGCAATTGCCATCAGGGATGTGCAGCTGTAGCCCCAGGGCTGGGACAGGTGGAAGGGTGGTTTGCTTCAGACCGATTGCACCCTCGCTAGCCCTTTTCAGCTCTGACACTGTTAGATTTGTGGTGTGCTTGAACCTGGTGGTACTCACTTCAACCTATTTTAATATCATTAGCGCTCACTGCTTGCTTGAGAGATGTGTTTGAGAAGTAGTAAAGCCGCGCTCGCTGTTGTTAGATGAACAGTTGTTCTCCCCATGTAAGCAGGTAGTGTAGGCTTTTTGTTTGCAGGCACCAAAATATTAAATTTTTGGTGATAAACCGAGTTTTAATCTGGCACATTTGCTGATAAACTGTGTTTTAATCTTGTAAAGTTGCTTTGTGCTAGTACAAGGATAAACCTCTAGGAACACTGAAGTCAGAAAGACACAACTGAGAAAAACTTTTTGTTGTGCTAGTTCATGAATGGCTTTACATTTTAGGGGGAACCAATTAGTAATAAAGTTACTCCTTATAGTAAGTATTATGTAAGACATATGGTAGCAAGTTCTTAGGAAACATCAAATCCCTACAGTGATTCGAAATCTAAAAAAAATCAGGTGAGGCTCAAATGAAACAGATGTTAGTTAATGGTATTTAGAACCCTAATTTTATAATGTTGGTTGAAAAATGCCTGTATGCTAAAGTAGTTCCAATGTATTCTAGTTTACATGTGATAACTGGAGCAGAAATGTAGTAGTTTGAGGAAGAAGTAAAACATTGATTGGACACAAAGAGACTTCCATTTCCTGGGGTACTCGGCAGTGATTGTGTGAAAAGTGCAAAATGAAAAAGCAGAAATAAAAGTAGCTGCTGAGGGATCTGCCTCTATTAGCTAGCCAGCTTCAATTTCATGGAGAAAGAGAAGTTTATCAAGTGTCTTGGGTCAGGGTCATGTCGCCTTGTATATTACTTTGTACAGACTCTAGCTGGCATCGTGGGGCCCTGAAAAAAGAAGTGACTGGCTGGATTCCTGTGTATCATAAAAATATATCATTAAATGTAAAGTGACAATGCCATTTTCTCCTCTTGTTTTTTTTTTGCCAAGCTGTTATGGTACTGTCCATGTCCTCCAAGCTGCATCAAAAGTCATGAGAGCATAGATTTACGAAAATAAAAGTGACAATAATGGCATTTCCTCTTTCAAGGAAATATAGTTTGTATAATTTTCAAGGGAATATAGTTTGTAGTCTTATAATGTTGATAATACTTGGTCACCTTACTGGATAAAATTGATTTTGGTGAAATACAATATTTAGACAAACAGCCACCCTCATCCCCATTAGCCTGTCTGGTCATTGTTCAGGTATTCCCAGTTTATTTATAGACACCTTCCAAATCATGTTGAATTTATAATTCCAAGCTTAAAATCTGTTATTTTATACAATGAATTATGAGAGCAAATGCACACTTTCCCATTTTATCGCCATTGTGGCTGCCATAGGTCCCTGCAGTTGGGTGTAGTGCTTGTTAATGAGGAGTAAATGGATGGATTCCTTAAAGGGAAGATACCCTTAATGTTCGTTTGAGGGTTTCCTGATATTTAGTGATACTGTGGGTTGTTTGGCTTCTCTCCCTTCCACTAGCAAAGAGATTTCCGCTGCTGTTATCAGCCACACTAACTTTTCAGTACACATCAGCATTTCTCATGTGCAAAGGCCACAGCTGTAGTTGAACAATGTGGTGGTTGTAATGCAGTAATGAGTCCTAAATATAACAATAATTATATAACATCTTACATTGAGAACAATATTGATAATCAGGGATACTAATCCTTGAATTCCATAGAAATAGAGTGCAGTACTTGTTGTTGCAGTGTTATCCATGTTTTAAGTTTTTAAATATTTTTCAAAACTTACATGTGTTTGTGTGTAGATTTGGCTTTGCTATACAGATGGACATAATGGAAACAAAAAGCACCTGAAGAAATATGGATGATGACATTTATCAACAGCTAAACAGAACACTTTGAATATTATTCTTGTAATTAACAAGTCTAATTTGCCATAATAAGCCCTGGTTATAAATAGTCTGACAGCAAGACCGATTTTATTGAAAATATATCCTATTAGACACTGTACCCAGTTCAGTCCTGTGTGTCTTTAAATCATGCTTGTAGTTAGTCTACATGTACACTTTCTATCTCTCTCCTTTTTTAAGTTCCATATTCTTTTTTCAAGAAAACTCTTTTAAAAGTTGATCCGTGAGAAGCTCTTTGTAAAATAGAGCTGTTGGTGAGCCATGTATGATCCACTCAGCCTGTTCCTGCAAGTTTCTGATGAATGAAATTGCCATTTAGTGCCAACATGATCATACAATTAATATATCCAAGTCTTGTAAGAGTTCGTGATCATGAGAAGTGCGTATCTGTAGGCGTGGAAACAGCACTTCAGAGTTGGATTACTAGAACAGGATTTGATTTTTAATTACAGAATTTGTAGTGACTTCAGGCAGTACTTCTTCCACCTTAAACTTCTGTTTCAACACAGTGATGTTGCAAAATACGCTCTTTGACTCCCAGGTTCTCACCTGACATAATGCAATCTCCTCGTTCACTGGTGGCTTTTCCTTTGACTGACCACAGGTCTTTCTCCTGGCAAGGACCTTAAAAAGAACAGAGCAACATGCGAGGTCTAAAA
Organism: Dromococcyx pavoninus; assembly: GCA_033558185.1. Taxonomy (NCBI): domain Eukaryota; kingdom Metazoa; phylum Chordata; class Aves; order Cuculiformes; family Neomorphidae; genus Dromococcyx; species Dromococcyx pavoninus. The sequence continues at coordinate 524,573 of JAUMJL010000054.1, forward strand.
TACACTTCTATTTCAATTCCTCATTTTGCTCTCTCTTCAGGAGCCTAGACTGATACTTTCCTTGTTTTCCTCACTGCTGTACACAGTACCTCTGGTCTAGTAGCCATGGTTTCGATCTTTATAATATCTTAGGAGAGGATGTATTTGGATTACATTGCTTCTTCTCTTATTGACATCTTCTGAGTTCTTTGGTCTACAAACTTAATATGCTTTTCTGGATGTAGGTGTATATATCCAGTGGATACAAAGTGGGTTTTTTTTAATGTATTGTGTTTCTCTTTCATTGTCTGAAAACATAGGTTTTATTTAGCTGTACCTTTCAGCTAATATTTTGACCATGAACAGTTGAAGATTCCTAGAAAAAATACATCTACCCTTAACTGCACATGGAAAACATGTAATCATATACTATATTCTATGAATATGCATGTTATATTCAGAGGAATAATTATTTGGATTTTCTCAGTAATTTTTAATGTTAGTTTTTAATGCTTTTAGAATTTTCTTTGACTCATATATATGGAGATAGACAGAGAGGGAGTGAGAAAGAGAGAATAAATCTATAGAGTGAAGGACAAATATGCTTTGCACTTAAAGGGCTTTTGCCTGAAGTTGCAGATAACCATTGTACAAAGTGATGGTCCTGCTGTCTTCCAAATACTGCTGTAATGCAGGTTTTTGGCAATTCCTTTTTTCTTTCCTTAACCCTGTACCCATTCATAAATCCAGGGACTGCAATTACCAATTACTTCTGCTCCCCACCCTCTCGTTTTTAAATATATTGTAATTTTTTTCCCAATCTGTAATGAAAACTCTTTCTAGTGCTTTTTTTACCATATTACCTGCACTGCTCCTCTGGGATGGAGCATTACTTTTTTTGTAGCTGTCCTGTCCACTGTAGGCATTTGCCATCTACTGCACTTAAAACATTCTGTTCTTTGCTTTGTCTTTTGGCACTGACAACTGTGACATCTGTTTGTCACATATGAAGCCCAGGAGGTGCTGAAGACCCTGAAGCAGTGAGCATCCCTTATGTGAGCATTCCTTATGTGGGCAGAGGAGAATTATCTTTGCCTCTCAGGTGGGGAAGAGGCTGGCTTGGCTTGCTCCCAATTTCAGTGGTGACATTCAGACCAAGAGACATGGAATGTTTCCAAATGACCATCTCCCAGGTATAGATTGTGGGGAAAACTGGCCTTTCCTATTCTTCTTTCTCATGCTCTGGTTCTGCTAGGGAGGCAGCATGAGTGCATGCCCCAAACGGGAGCTGCTGTGAGAGGGAGAGTTGCCTGCTCTGGGCTCTCTACCGTGTCTGTGCACAGGAACAGGTCTCTGGTTGAAGTGGAAGAGAGGGAGAAGTTTTCTGGTTGATTGTCTTGCTCTTTGACATAAGCAAAGCTTGTATTTTTTGTATAATTAAAGTGAATAGGCTAGTAACCTACCAGCTCTAGATTAATAAAGCCTATGTGCAAATACATAAGTCATAGCACAATGTGTTAACTTACCAGTAACTCAGTTGAACATTGTTTGAAACATAAGCAGATGCTTGTGTGGTTTCAAAGGTGGTCAGTCCTTGCTTGAATTTAATGCTTATTGAAGGGTCAACAAGGAGAGAACAACCATAGTTCTTTTCTGAGCATTTAATGTTTTAGTGATCCCTTCCATGATAGGTATAAATGTTGCAAAATAATAGTTCACAATCTGAAAAGGCATTCAATAAATGCCTGGCTTATATTAAAGTCCAGTTTAAATTATTTTTTAGTGACTTGTTAAATTCTGCGCTTGCTTGAATTTGTATTTGTTAAGGTGTAAAATTTATGGAGTTCAGATAGGGAATACTCTCTGTTCAAACTGTTTGCCTTATAGAAAAAGAAAAGCCTCAAATTGGCCATTTGTTTTTTAAGAAAGCTGTGTGTCTTTCCGTCTTGTGCAGAATTATTCCAAGTATTGTCTGTATGTTATCGTTTTCCAGTAAAAGCTGGGTTTACAGAATACTGACTTGCCAAGGGAAGTTGTCAATTTGCATCCTCACTCTGCTCTACCAGGGGAGTATAAAAATATACTCCCTTGTCAAAGTTTTAGGTATGGTAGTCAAACCTGTAATGTTCATTATCTCTCCCTCAACCCCAAACTGAAAGGAAGGCTGATAAGGACATAAGTTCTGTTATTTTCACTGTAGTTTTTAAATCTTAAGGAAAAATTCTTTTGCCACCATTTTGGGGAAGAATATTCTACCTAGTTGCAACTATTTTTAGCAATGTATCTTCTCATATATCTGAGCAGCTAATTACAAATTTTAGTTCAGCTCTAGCTATAGAAATGGTCTGTTTTAATACTTTTTAGTCTCTTAGAGGAGGGAAGAAAGACTGTACTTCTTGCAGAGGAGGAGCAGGCTGTGGGATCAGAACCTGAGGATATATTTCATGGAGAGAGTCATTTGACTTTGAGTTACTGCAGATGTGCATAACCTGTTCTGACACTGAATGACAGGGCAGTTTGTTGGTTTGCTTGTTTCAAAAGGTAACGTGTTACACACATCAAAATAAGACAATACCTCAGAGAGAACATTAAGTGTACAGTGTTATTAGGTTAGGAGATTGCGAGAATGGAAGATTTCCCTGCAGGGTAGCACTGCATCTTGAAATCTTATTCCAGAAAATCATATGATTAAAAAAATGAAATTAAACATTCCTTGATCAGTTTCCACTGTGCTGCTGTAATAAAAGGAATTCATTGCATATAAGTCTGGCTGATTTCACATTAGCGAGCCATTAAAAATTGTTAATGATTTGATGACCCTGGCCCACACAAGGTCAAACTCAGTGACAGAGTAGGAGAAAAAAACAGCTCCAGTATGTTCTATTTTCAAGAGAAACTTTTCTAAAGAAGGTGTTTTTAATGTTAAAAGTACTGACTCTTCTGAATTGGAGGAGCTTTCTTTACTTTTGCTATTGGTTTTTATTGTTTGAGTCTCACAGGTGAGGTAGAACTTGCTTTACTCTTGCTTTGCTCTTACTGCAAAGAGTCGTTCCTTTTCTGTTAATGCACAGAATAGCCCATCTGTGCATATAACACCTCAGGGCTATGTCAGCTGACAAAGATGTGCAATGTGTTAACTTAACATCTTAAATGCTCTTCTAGTCCCCAATCAAACTAGCCAGCTAGTGAGTGTATAGAGGGATTTGGACAGCATTGCCAAACTCCATGGCTGATAAGAGCAGGTAGAAAGCATGTAGTGCAAGGGATGGCTTCTTGAGTAGTTACTGTCTTTGGAGGTCTGAGTTATTTCAATTTATGAGGAATCTTTCAAGAAAAAAGAAAAAAAATGTTGCTTTATATAGGGTTTCCTTTAAAAAGTAGGCCTAAAAGGAAGAGGAGTACTGTCCTGCAGTTTTACTTTAAACTCTCTTGTTATTGGAACATCTATGCCTTTACATATACTCAAAAATCTTGGGGTTATTTTGGGTGAGGAACCGAGTTGTTGAATATGGAAATGTTACTTGTGTATTGACATTACAAAAACTTTTTGTTATACTGTGGGGCCTTATGCATCCAGAATATAATAACAAACATGATTTTTGGACAGAGGCCACTGTTCTTGAAATATCCAGGAGTGCTGGATTCTTGGCAACTCTAATTGCACCCATGGCCAGGATCAGGGAATAGCACATCAAACTTGAGCTATGTGCTGGAATTCTTGTGGTGAGTGGATTGTGTGATATACTCTGATATGAGGGCATCCAGGGGTAGAAGCAGAGCAGACCTTGACAGCTGGGAAAATTTCTTACTAAATTGAGGTTGCATGGATGCTGGATTTGCAGGAATGTCATAAAAGACAGAGTGCTCTTAAGAAAACTGCTTTCCCTTTTAGCTTCCAGAGCGTTTCCATGGACCCCAGACACCTGATATTTTTGGTACCTCCTGTCCTGTCCCAAGTTAAATGGCATTATCAGCCAGGAATGCCTGCTCCTTGCAGCTCCCCTCCTGTTGATCTGAGTGCAGCAGCAGCTGGCTGGCTCCTGGCAAACAGGGCCAGCTGCTGTGGCTCTGGGGAGAAAAGGTTTAGGTGAAGGATGCTGGTTGCCTTTTTGTATTATTATTAATATTTTCTATCTGTGCACAGTTTTGTTTGCAAAAAGAATTGTTGTGTTTTAATTAAGAAATAGAATGACAGAAGTAAATTAGTTTTAAAGGATGTTCTATTTAGGGAATAAGAGGAAGTAATTGTGGCAAGCTATTCTGAAAATGACACACAATCTGTGGTTAAATTATTTTGTTCTTTCCTGGCTGTAGTTTTTACAAAATTGGTGAGTCAAACAATTGTCAGTAATATGTTTGTTGTCCTAAGTTTTTTTTTTTACCCTGTATGAACTACGTGCATGCGTCTAGATTACATCTGAATGATAAAAATACATAGGCAGCAGGAGGAGGAAGAGTAGAGGCTTTATTTAGAATTAACTGTCAGTAAGTGTTTACTAAGTGCATGTCATTTCTTATTCTGGATTTGGGTTGCTAGTTTCTTAGCTGGGTATTCATTTTTTTGATACCTGATGACGTTGAATATTTTAATGTTTTTATTCTCATTCATCAGTCTAGGTAAGCAGTGTGGGACTTAAGTTCAGGAGTATCTGAAGTACTTACTGCTTTCTTTAGTAATCATTTAGCAAAAGCACATCTATGGCCTATTTTTAATACATTTTTAGATGAACTGTTTTACGTATTGTCAAGAATATTCAGTTTCTTTAAAGACTGTTATACATGGGACTGTGCTTGTAAAACAGTTCATGCCATTAATGTACCAGATGAAAAACTTGTGCTAAGAAAGGCTTTGGGAGGAAATAAGTACAAATATGGATAAATCAAAAAGCTCATGTCAAATAATTAAAGATAATGGTATCTTCTGTGTGCGTGTGAACAGTAAAGTGTGTTCAAGAAGATCTGAGAAAATTTATCTACTTTTTCCACCTAAATGTAAATGATTAAATGGGTTCTTATAGCACTGGGACTTCGTAAATAGCCTTAATTTCAAATGTCAGTCAGAGAAGAATACCTGTTTTTTATTGCTGCCTGTCTGTTTGCTAATAATGAGGAGCATTCCTAGCATGTAAGAGAGGTGGCAACATTTGGATAAGTTGAGGGCTCCCATTGAAATGTCTTGGGAATATGCAGAATTTGTGCTCTTTTACGTGTTCTGAAGCAGTGATGTATAAGAAAGAGAGAAATTGAAATCTTCCCTTTTACATCATACTGACAATGCGCACATTGTGTTATTTTACAGTGAAACATTACTTTTGATTAACAAGAAGTTCTAAGGCCAAAAGCAGAGTATTTATTACTTAAATGCAAAATATAAAATAAAAGAGTGGGGCACCCCACAAAGCATCAGGCTGTGTTGTTTTGACCTTAGCGAGTGTCCCTATCTTATTTTCTGTGCTTATTTGTGGCAACCAAGTCATTTTATAGATCAGTCTTGGTGGTTCTGATAATTCAGTTACCTCAATTGTAGGGGAATGAAACTTAGGAGAATAAAAGCTTAAGTAGATTGCTATTCTTTTACTGAAAGTTTAACCATTTATATTTTCTTTGTTGGACAATTAGGAAACAATTCTTAGCTCCTTACAAGCCGATCAAGCACATCTGAGAGCCAGATGTGTGGCAAGATGTGACATGTGATAAGTAATAGATCACATTTTTCGTCTCTGCTACCATGTGGAAATGGAGTATATGGGGAACTATTTGTTTGATTAGATAGAGAAATGAATGGAAGACATGGCTTCAAATACTGATTAACCTAGACCTTGAAGTGGCCTTGTTTTGGAGGCAGGAAATCAGGCATCCAGAAGGATGTGCTCGGAGGTTGTTGGAATTGGAGATCTGCTAAGGAGAATTTCCTGTATCTTGGTTCTGGACTATTTGATTTACAGTAGGTTTGTGTGTGGTTTAATTTTGGTGAGTGAATTCTAGAAGTTAAAGCTATATGAAGAATGTGCTGCTCTGTTGTAGCAGGGACAGAGTGTGGGTGACACTTGTCCAAGGGCCAAGCCAAGAACGACAGGCTGGCCTGGCACTGGGACATTCCTACCTGCAGTACCAATATGTGAGTCTTTGGAGATGTGGTTACACCCTAAAAGGGGTGAATGAGAACCAAAAATGCAACAAAATGAAGTTTCATAGAAACTTTATGCTATAAACTGGGGCTTTTTTGAGTCAACTGGGGCTTTTTCAGACATATTGATTAGCCAATACAAATATTTGCATTTCTTTGCAACCTAACGAGCAGATGCCTTTTCAACATTATGGAGAGAGAGATGTGTGCTGGCTGGGATTGTTTGAAGGCAACTATCAGAAAGGTGGTATCTCTCAGGAAGCTTCTAAATTAGTGCATTCAGGTTTTTGTCAAATCCTGCTACTCGATATCAATCATGTTGATCCATTGCAAGGTATTCAGACACAAATTTTAGATGGACCATCAAATACCCATGAGTCTGCCTTATCCACCTGGCACAGGGATGTGCACACTGCAGGGGTTCCCCATACTGGTTTGTCTCTCAGGCAAAGATTGATGGGAGAGGGATGCATGATGAATTACCTCACGTTCTGCAGTGGTCTTTGCTCTAGACAAGAATATGTAGTCAGATATGTGTCATTAGACCAACACTCAAACAGCTAGAGTTGAGATGACCCCCAAAGCAGGACCTGGTCCTGTACAGCCCTGCACTCATGCGTGTCCTGAGAAAATATGCTGTGTGCACTTCTACTATCTTTTTTGACACAATGGGTCTGTTTCTGCTCCCTCATTACCAAGCTCTGAGGAGTGCACCCAGGTTTTCATTTTGAATGGCTTTTGTGCATTTGTATGCTGTGACTCGATACAGTTTGTGAACTGTGGTACATCAAACTGAATCTGCTGCTTGAGCTGGAACCCAGTTTATTCATTCACAGTGCTGCCACCTTTGTTGTTCTTCCGAGCCCTTTGCAGCTTGTTTTGGGGCTAGCATGGTCTATGACCTGTCAGGGAGCTTGAGTATGAATGCTCTAGGAGTTGGAGAGACACCATGATGCAGCACTGCCATTTTATGTGCTGCTGCATGGGACACTGAAGTCAAGAGTCCAGTAAAGAGTTCCTAGCTAAGGGCATCTGCAGCAGCACCTCCTTGTCATTCGGCCTAGCATGACAGAAGTGTGCTGGGAGGGAGGTTAAGAGGCACTGGTAGCTGGTTACTCCTGGATGTATGGCATTAAACATTTGAGCTCCCATTATACCCTTAGAATTTGTCTCTGATACAAGTGCTTTCCCTTGTTTCCAGTCTCTTACAGTGCTGTAAAAACTAACAGCATTTGTTGATATATCCCTTCCCCTTCTCTCTTTCTTACTAACATACCTATTATTAAGGGCTGCCAGATATGCATTCATAGCACAATAGACGAAAGAATTCAGGGCTTTGTTCAGGGTTCAGGAGTGGTTGATATCATCCACATGTGTAAAAGCTATGGCTGCCATAGCTTTCCAAATCTTCAAGTTTCTGGGTAGCATAAAATTTTGTGTAATGTGGAAATATTTCTCTTAAAGGTAGGGCAGATATTTGCTGGCTTGATTTTTTTTTTTTGCTCCAGCCCATTTGACTTCCTATGGGAATACAAAATGTTCCTAACTTTTGTCTTTCCTTCTTCTGTCCTGTGTCTGCAGGTCTTGATGATTGCCTGCAGCAATATATAAAGAACTTTGAGAGAGAGAAGATTAGTGGTGACCAGCTACTACGCATTACTCATCAAGAACTGGAAGATCTTGGAGTCACACGAATTGGCCATCAGGAGCTTATCTTGGAAGCAGTAGACTTACTCTGTGCACTGGTAAACTTCTTAAGGAAAAAAATGGGGAGTGAACAGTGTTTATTCACAGTTTGTATATTCAAATTTCTAGTCCTAAAGACTAAGTAGTTCAAGAAACTTCTGAGATGTAGTGTGTGAACAATTTAGCATTTTAAACCAGAGGCAAGATAAAGAGCAATATCAACTGATAGGATGGTGCTTGTTAAATAAATTAGTATCAGAGATTTATGGTTTGCATATCTGTCTTTATAGAAGAAAACTTATCTGAAATAACAAAAGGGCTAGACTGGGTTTGGTTTGGAATGTAAAACAGTTACATACGTGAATGCAGTAATTGAGTGCCAGTTGCCCTTTACAAACAAAGTGTCCTGATATTAACCATGTCATTTTTAATGCAAATTATGTTTTAGATGATTATTCAAGCTTGCTGAAACATAGTTGCTCGCATTTCACAGTAGAAAAGATTAAATACTGAAATAATTATCTTACATGTAAATAATGCATACAACTTTGATGGAGCATACGGGGAGATTTTGGAAATGGTCTTTTCAGTCAGGTCATGTCGTGCAAAACTAGGATTATCCCCTCAGTGAGGAGTGTGATGCTGACTTCATTCTTCTTACAAACTTTTTTGTGTCTACCTGTGAAGATTAGTGATAGATTGGGCACACTGTCTGCATTCTGTTCTGAAGGAAGAATTGTGAACAGCTCTGCTAAGATATACTTGACTGCCTAAAGTGTTGTTTTGTGGATTTTTAATGCACACTAGTTTTCCAAGCTTCAGAAGCAGCTTTAAGAAAGCTGAATCCCAGTAGAGGCAATCTAAGATGGTAGGCTGAAAGACTCTTCAAAAGGGCTCACGGATTCTCAATACGCAGCAGCTTTTCTGAGTGTCCTGTTTTTGTATCTTTGGGAGATAGAAGTGAGAAGTAATGAAGAGAAGAGAATGAAAAAAATAAATGAAAAATGCAAAAGGGAAAGTAAAAAATGGGAGAAGGTATTTTCCATACAGGAGACACTGGGTTTTAAACATGTATTAGATTCACTTCTTTAGAGCAGTATTTCTAATAATGTTGCAGAGTGGCTCAGTGCAGTTGTTTGACTCATCTATATGTTTTTAAAATAGTGGGGAGGATGCAATTCTTAAAACAAATTCACTACTGGTATAGAAGGGAACGTAGAGTTTTTCCACAAAGTGCTCTTCTCATCAGACAGTGCAAAAGGAAATAAGAAAGTAAATACTTCAATTAACTGAGACAAAATCTAAGTTAGGATGAATAGTGATGACTGTTCTTCCCAGGCACACAGGGAGACAGATTGCAGCCTTTTCAAAAATAACAAGAAACCTTGTTTATTAGCTAAAACATTTCTTTTTTTTTCCCGGGTATGTAATTACAGATGTTATCTTTAGAGAAACAAACAGAACTTGTCTTTGTAGCTCCCTTATCTTAGGCAAAAGTGTATGGAACTAAGTTGAATATTAAATAAGGAATTTGTAGTGAAGGCTGACACTGCATCCTTAATTCATGCAGTAAGTCTCTACCTTCCTGGTCTTTGTTACATGTATGGTATTGTCTGCTTTTCTGAGTTCAACTTAAAGAAAACTTCATCTCTGAAACACAATAGCATGCATTCAGAGCACAGGTTCTAATTTAAGTTGAGGTTTTTGCGTTCTCATAGTTGGCTCCTCATAGCTCCTCAGGGATACCAAATGTGATTATTATATTGGTTTTAGTGGATTTGATTTGAATTTATTGTTCACCAATCAGATAAACCTCTTAAGGAATTTAATTCAGAGACAATCCGTTTGTCTATACTGGTCCTATACTTACAGGCTTTCCTTTTTTATTGCATCAGTAAATATCTGTCATTACTAGTGATTTTCCATTCCTTTGATTAGCCTCTAATGTTGACTGTATTGTTTAGGAGAACTTACAGGTAGTTGCTGTGTGAAGTTTTTTTTAATGCGAATTATCTACTTATTTTTCTTGTTTCTCTGGAGTTTGACAGAGGTTTCATGATAGAATTTGGCATGAGTTACAAGTGTATGATGCAACCTAATTAAGGTCTGTTTGGATGCTGGGGGTGATTGATGATATGATGAGATAGAAAAAGTAATGTTAATTTTGTCTTTCAAGCATAATCTCTGATTGATTTTAAACTAATAATTCAAAAAGTGTCACTTTGAATTCTCCTTCCCATTGTCTCCAGGTTAGTGGGTAACCACCTAAATAGTTTTTTGAGACTGAGGACAGTTGAGGGGAACAGAGCCACCTCCCAGTTTTCATTCCTGTTCCCACTCTACAGGGGAAAGTTTTCAAGATGGTTGCCATCAATGAGAAAAGCTGATGTGCTTTAGTAGCTGCTTTCCTCCTGCCTCTCTTCCCAGCATTTTTGGGGGTAAACTTTGGGTGGCAGTTTGTGGCCTGTCAGCTGTGGATATGGCGAATGGCAAAGCTGCTGCTTGTGTTGCATGCCTGTAGTTCAGGGGACAACATTTTCTTCTTGGAGGAAAGTGGAGAGCCTGAACAAGCGTGTTTGTCTTTTATGGAGAATGCATGGGACCTTAACCCGGTCAAAAGATATTGAGCAGCGCTAAATAGGCAAACTCCTTCCTGCAGTAATAGCTGGGAACCACTTATGATTGGCAGTGCTATTTAAAGGATGTTCTTTATTGACTTTTGACAGAAGATGGGTGGGTGGCTGTGGTCTCTCACAGCATCCCTCTCCTGTCGTAAGCACTTGCAAGAAATGGATACTCCAGTGTTTGTTAACTGATCAGAGAACAAATGGTGGCCTGTACTTTACATCTTTGTCATGTCTCTCTTCACTGCCAGCCTGCTGTACTGTGCTCTTGACAGCAGAGCAAGCATCCTAGGGGTAAGATTTGCAAGTTTTCTTTTCCTGTGGTGCTTTAAAGAAGGAGGAATAAATATTTTGGCCAGCTGCTTAGTGCTGTTACAGGTCATGCTTGCTGATAATAGTGGGGGTGTACGTATCACATATCATCACTGAAGCTGAACATGCTCCAGGAGAGAGCGGGCAGTGTAACTAATATGGTTTGTCTCTTCCCTATCTTCTTCAGTCAGTGAAGGTGGGAGTGTGTTCGATAGGTTATCTTGCCTCTGTGCAGTTTTGTGTTTTATGAAATCTATATGTCAGAGAGGGCAAGATAAAAGAAATGTTCTCTGTGCTGAAAAGAAAGAAGTAATGACGTCTGTTATAGTATTTTGTTGTTGCATGGTTTTTGATCAGTTCTTGAGAAAGCACCATGATTGAGATAGACCTACAGGGTTGTTCTGTTTCCAGCATGGCATGACTCTTGTCTCTTTCTGTTCGAACTAGGACATGAAAACTGAGATCACACTGGTGGCACCAACAGGTAGTTTCCTGCTTGATGTGGGCGTGCATGCTTATTCATACTGACAAAATCTCAAAAAAACCTGACATCTCAAAACTACTTGAAAAATGGTAAACTAAGAAACTTTGTGTCCAGCTCTAGAGATACAGCAGAAACTGTACTCATTTAGATACCATGGTATTTCTTTTTCCAGTCTATTCCCAGGTAATAAAACATACACTTATTCATCAGTTATAAAAATCACCACCCACATTTAGCCTCAACATGATCCTTTTCAGTATATGTGCGGTGGTGAAACTAGTCAAAAACTGCTTTCATGAGTAAACAAACAACAGTGTAGTAGATCTTCATCCACACATGAAACGTGACAAGCCATGTTTCTTTGATGGTTGCTTTAAGAACTGGGTGTGAATGAACAGCGCCAACAGAATGTAAATAGGGCGAAGATGGAGATGATGCTTATGAAACTGGAGAAATTTATACTGAGAAACAGATTACTTAGGTAAAGCCATCAGATCACTGTCATTCTTCATGTTTGGAATGCATCTAGAGGTCTTGTAGCTCCTGAAATACCTAACTGTGCTGCAAAAAAGCAAAGAAATGCACATGTTTTTTTTTCCATCACCTCTTTGTCAGGAGATAGTGTTTCATTAGTCAAAACTAGATATGACCATATTTTGCAGAGTGTCTATGGACTCTAAATTTTATGTTTTCTCGGTATCATATTTTTCCCAGAAAATGCACTCTTTGCCTCGCTGTCTGGAGAGTACAGACTGAAGACTGCATAAACAAAGATTTCGTCTTTAAGAAAATGATCTATTTTACCTGACATATCATCACAGTAACTTAATGCATGAGTTTGGGGTTGGTTTTTGTTTTACTTCTCCAGAATATCATGTACATGTTGTTTGAATGAGGATTGTTTCATTTATTTTGAACATTTTAAAATATTTTTTAAAAGAAGACCTTGCAGTGGGAAATATTTTATTCTGAGTAGATAAAAATATTTAGAAAACTCCACAGATAACTTTTGGATACTTTAAAGTTTTCCTTAAACAAAGACATTAGTAAAGTCTCTGTGAATATGCAAAATACTTCTTCAGGGAATCTGCATTTGTGTAGAATAGAGTTTGGTTAGAAAACAAAACAAAAGTTTTTGCTTTCTACAGCATACTAGTTTCAGCGCTGGTTTCATGCTAATTATTTGAGTCTGCTAAGGCTGCACAGAAATTTTTTATACCCTGTGTATGTGAATGTGTAAAGCTAGAAGATTGCTGCAGATGAAACAGCATTATTATTTGTGAGAGAAAACATTGATGTGCACTAACAGCATGAAATTACTTATCATTTACTACTCACACAAAATATTTATATGCAAATGAATGTAAAAATAGACCTACTTTCCCCATGAATGATTCAATTCCTCTTAAGAATTATGCCTTTTATCTTCATTTCATCTTCTTTCCATTTCTCACACAGAAATCCTTTCCTTTGCTCTTATCACTACTCAGATCTTAGAACTACGTTTGTCAGTAGTAGTGAGTATTAGACTTAATCACCATAGTGCTAAATGAAGGAGACTTCGGAATAGACGTTTCTGTGTACTGAAGTTAGGATTTATTGTTAATATTCTGTATGCTATAGCAGAAAAATTACTCACCCTTTACTATTGCCCTTTGTAAGTTAAAATTCTGCTTGTATTTCATCTGCCACCCTGTCTTTAGCTAACAACTGCAGAGAAGGAAATCCTGAAGTCCATCCAGATCAATAAAGCTAAGGAGTTAAAAGAGTTTCTGATAGCTCATATAGATTACTTTGAAAATGTTTGTTGCTGCTGTTAGTAGATCTTTTACACAGAACTGCAGTAATCTCTGTGGTATATCAAAGGCAGTAAATATGTCTACATGCAGAGGGCGGATGTTCTTCCTCATACCTGCCTCAGGAATCAGTTATGGATCCTAGATACTTTTCTTAGTTGCTTTTTTCTTTAGGCTGTTTAGAATTTTGTACAAGTGTGAACTATGTGCCCTGATTCATAGAGTCATAGCATGGATTGGGTTGGAAGGGACCCTTTGAAGACTTAACCCCCTCCCTGGAAGCAAACTGGGTTAAAAGGGCTATTATTTCTTAAATGTTTTAAAGAGATAGTGTGTTTGTAACAATCTACTTTTTTTGAGACTGTTGATCAGTTGTTTAAGACTTTGTGAAATGCATGTAACTGGGAATTTGAATTCTGTAGAAATAAGAGCACTTGGCTGGCTAGGGACAAAATTACATGAGAAAGTTAGAAAAACAAAAAAATAATGAGCACTTGGTCTTGCAGAATCTGCTGATTGAATAAGAGTAAGAAGAATAGTTATATAATTGCTCTATTAGTGCTACAAAGCATAACCAGGTCTTGGCTTTTTGATGAGTTGCTTGATTGTGCTGTGGAAAAAGAAGGGCATTTTTCTGGAAAGGGCATGTTGATGATGATTATGAATCTTTCCCAGGTTCTGCAGGGCTGTAAGTATCATGCACCTGAGTTTTTTCTGACTGCAAACATTTAGAATAAATATTTATACTCTTTGAAAGCATTTGCCTTTTAATCAGCATGTTTTTAATAATTGCAGTACGTGATAAATGTCGTTTGAGCTATCTGGCTTTTTCTCCTTACCTACTTATTCTGTGTTTATGAAACAGATATGTAAGGATCATGTGTTGTGCACTTCCAAATTACCCCATATGTTAGTGCTATTTGAAGGAGAGATAACCTTAGTGCTGACATTTTGTGATGCTGGAAGAAAGGCCGTTAGAAATTTATATTGTAGGCAGATCTGTTGAGGTATGAAGTTACATAAGGCACCTCCATATGACAAGCTGTGTGTCTCAGTTGCTCGCAACTTTGGACTGGTAAGCTATATCTGCCTCATGCTTTGTGGGATGTGTTCAACCAAGTGCTTTGGAGAAGGAGTTTTAAATGCATTTTTTAATTTTTAAAAACAACTTTGGAGACAAAGGTTAGAATTTTTCTAGGTGGATTTTTGGCTGCCCCAAATTTTGAGACGTGATATTGAAATGACTGCCAAGTGCCATGGTATCCATGTGATGCTGTTTTGATTGTTCACTTAAAAACTTCCCAGGCTGCTGGACAACTGAGGACTCTAGGAACTTTACTGTTTCCAGGTTGTTTGTTTAAAAGCAATGAATATTACTTACAGAAATGATGCTCAAGAGTAAAATATGGATGATGAAAGCACTGAAAAATAGTGAGGAGCAGGGTTAAGCTTACTTGAGGTTGTCTTAAGTCCATTTCTTAGAAGTCATATGATATTCTTACCTAAAACTCCTGCTTTCAGTCTGTGAATAAGTGGAAAAAGACTTCAAAAAATCTTTTTGAAGAGAAAGAGAGAGAGAAAAGTTATGATTTCATCCTTGTGATTGTTATCCATATTACTGAGAGATGTCAGGTGTAACTGAGAAGTTACATTTCTTTACACATAATTTATTATGCACTGCACATAATTTATTGCACAGCACAACTGTCTAGACTATAATGATTGTCTTTTCAGAAGGTCGCCTTTTTTTCTTCTCTAAAAAAATCATGTTTGTGTGTGAGGCAACAAATATTTTCCAAAGAAAAATAAACTTTTATCTTCTCTAGTTTTATAGAGTTGTAATTGCTTTCTCCAGAGGGGCAGCAGCAATTAATCAATGTAAGCACTGCTGTCTGCTCCACCCAGAGAAACTGGTTTTATTTTCCTGTTGCCCCCAAGCACCAGTGTTACTGTATCTTCAGTTCCCATCTTGTCTTTCTTCAGTCAGAGTTAGCATTGGTTGCTGCATGCCTTTTGCTTCATGTGGTTTCCAGCGCCTTTCTGGGCTGAAAGAGAAGAAACAGTTATTTAAGGAGGTAGGCAGAGGGGCTGTATGCTCATTTCTCTATCGTGGATTGTTTGTAGGAGTCAAACAATGTCCTTGAACTTTGTGTGGCCTTTGTGTTAGGAGATGTAGAGACATTTGTGGTTGCATTAAAGTTACGATCAAGACATCTGTTCTGGGGGATTTCTGGATTTGTTAATGGGACTGTGGTTATATCTGTATTGTATTTTGATCTGGACTTCTTTTGGTACTTGAGCTTGGCTTTTTAGTTAGCTGAGATGTCTTTGTACTTGGAACAGGCAGCATAAAAGTACCCTAAATTAAAAGTCTCAACACCTTCTTGACACTCTGTTTGAACCAGCAGAGATAGTTAACACTATATGAGTTAGGAACACTTTACTTTTTAACCTGTGCTAGCAATGTGAGCTGCATGTCCCTGCTAGCAAGGTTTAAGTCAATTTAACACAAGGAAGAGATGAAATGAGCTCTGTTTTGGTTTTGGATGGGTTTTTTAAATTTATTTTTCCTAATTGTTGGGGGGAACGAACAACTAATGAACATTGATAAAGACAATCTAAAAAAGGTTCCGTTTGGTTCCAAAGTCTTTCCTACACTGTAGTACTGTTGCAAGGATGGTCTGGCAGAGGGGCTGGGTTGGCTCCCCTCACCAAGGAAAGAACCAGCAGACCTCTTCAGTGGTGATTAGAGCTACTGCTTGTCAGCATGTGAAGAAAAGAGCTACGATTCATCACTTGCACTGTCATATGCAGCCACAGAAAAGTAATTAGCAGGTAAAATGTCTTATTAATAGATTCTACCACCTTTAGTTCGAACACCTGCTGACAAGCTATTAGTCTCTGTAGCTTAGCTTCATCTAGTTCCTGTTTTGTGATTGCCAGAAGAGACTCCATTAGAGCAGTTTCTGTTAGGTGGGGTGTCGCTGAACAGACTCTTGCCCTGTGGCCTCTCGTTGAGAAAGCTGATGTTTAGACTTGCTTTGCTTCTCATAATTTCTACAAGCATGCAGAGGTTTTTTGTGTGTGTTTCTTTCAGTGACTGTGAATTTATTTTGGCTAATGAAAGCACGACTTGTGTTAGTGCCGGCTAAATGCTGAGAAGGGGAAAACAAAGAATTGTCTCCTTTGCCTGCAATTATCTTCTTACATTGCTTGAAAATAAATGCAGTGTATTTCAAAGAAAACCATATTGTTAATAGTATATTATCACATATAAAGTATGATTAAACTTGGCAGTTACTATTTGAGCGAGCTTTTTTCGAACATTAGGACATGCAACTCTTGTTCGTTTCTAATGTGGGCCAGAAATATTAGTGATAAATAAAATGGGGTTTTTGTTAGCTTGGCTTCTGTTTAGGATCCTTCTGCTTGAAGGTTTCAATAAGCACAGCTGCCCCAAAATGCATTCTGACTGAAATTTATCTCTGTATTTTCCATCTCTGGCTTTATTTGTCTCATATTACATGTGGAGGCTTATCGAAATCGGTGCCATTCCTCATGTAAGACTAGATTTTATATGTAGCTTAGGCATTACATTTGTCTCTGGGTTTTTTTATGTTAAAGAAAACACATACATTTGATGAATAGGTGCAAAAATAGATTTTGTATCTGTTACCGTTGTCTCTTTCTTTTCACATATCTGACAGTGAAAAAGGATATTTGAAAAAGGGTGTGTCTGTAGGCGGCCGTCACTTGACATGTTAAAAAGAGGCCAGTAAGCTTTTATAGGGAGATCATTTTCTAAAGAAGCATATACGTAAATGCAGCCTGTGTTCCTGTTGTAGGATAAATTTTTAAGTATTGTTTTGCTCTGTCTGCTGTGTTCAGTATTGCAGATTTTCTTTTTGCTGGTGCTTTACTTTCTGGTGGGACTGGTGTTCTGTAAGTTGCCTGTCTGAGTTTCCGCTGTGGTGGGCATGGAACACCAGCGCAGGCTGGTACCCGACACCTCTGAGCAGGAAAGGTACAGGGAAGACGATGATGCAGAGCCTGGAGAGAGGCCGGGGAGGCAAGCGGGTACCCAGCCTGGCTGGGTCCTTCCCTGTGCACACCCTCACATTGGCTTGCCTCACATGGTTTGAAGGCGAGGGTGGTATTTGGATAGTTGCACTCAGCTTCTTAGTAACAGCCCCCATGTTAAGGAGTTCATTTCAGTGCATCAGAAAGAAAGGAAATCCTGTGAGGAGCACTATGGCCAGCGTGCAGTTTACAGTTGTTCCCTGCCATCTGTGGGGAAGGTGAGTCCCGTGTTGTGGGGCTCAGTTGCGGTGAGCAGAGTTTTGGTTTGGCTGACCTGTGAGGCATTTTGTGTGACCTATGTATCTTTGATCCAGAATATCTATCCTTTGTTTCTTCCCCTGTTACTTTTGCCAAAATGAGCTAGAATGCTCAAGAAGCAGGATGAATCATAGAATGGTTTGGGTTGGAAGGGACCTTCAAGATCATCCAGTTCCAACCCGCAGCCATGGGCAAGTCCACTTTCCAGTAGATCAGGTTGCTCAGAGCTGGCCCTGGACACCTCCAGGGATGGGGCATGCATGACTTCTCTGGGAAACCTGTGCCAGTGCCTCACCACCCTCATAGTCAAAAATGTCTTCCTAATATCTAATCTAAATCTCCCCTCTTTCAACTTAAAACCATTACTCTCATCCTATCACTGCACTCCCTGGTAAACAGTCCCTCCCCTTCCTGTAGCCCATTCAAGTACTGGAAGGCCGCTGTAAGGTCTCCCCGGAGCCTTCCCTCATTTAGGCTAAACAAGCGCGACTCTCTCAGCCTCTCCTCATATGGGAAGTGCTTCAGCCCGTGGATCATTTTAGTAGCCCTCCTCTGGACTCACACTAACAGATCCCTGTCCTTCCTGTGCTGAGCACTTCAGAACTAAATGCAGTACTCTAGGTGAGGTCTCACAAGAGCAGAGTAGAGGGAGAGAATCACCTGGTATTTTTTTCCAACTTACTCCTACCCAATCCATTTTGTTCTCTCAGCTGCAGCAACCACAGAAAACCATAGCAAAACCAAATTTATTTTAATCTGATGTTTATCTCTTTTAATTTGGACTGATTTAATAAGCTATTAGTTATGAGTTGTTTAGCTGCATAATAAAGTGTGTTTTACTTTTCCATCCCAATTTATTGTTTTCATCTAGCAATTTTTTTTTTATTTATAACCTAACTCTATCTGTTGTATAATTGCTATCCAGTATTTACATGGTGGAAAAGTCAATGCCCAAACATATAATTTGTCTAATTGGGATCTGAATGTGGTGGGAGAGGACAGTACCTGTGCAGGAACTGTGCAGTTGAGAAACATGCCCATGAAGCCTTCCTTGCTCAACATGTGGAGTTTCACAGAAGTTTCAGTAGCAGCTTCCAAAGCACAACCTGAATGTACGGTCACTTTCCCTTTAATCTCAGTCTCAAAGATCATCCTCTGCTTTGGAAAGAAGGCTGTTGTTTTAGGAGCTCCCTCACAAAGTATGTTTGGTTTACAAGTGCGAGAAGAGGTTGGTTGAGAGATGGCAGACGAGCTGCATGCTGAAGCCTCTCTTTTCTGTGATGGTCTCCCATTTGCTTGGGAATGGATGTTGTGGGAGGACTGGGGCTTCACCAGGGCTAGCTTCAGGGTAATCTTCCTGCATTCCCTGTGTAATTAAAGAGGAGATTAAGTTCATTTAGTAGATGGCTTGGATTAGTAGCATGACAACTGCTGTAAATAGTCACACACCCCCTCCCCCCATTTCATATAGAAAAAAAGACCAAAGTAAATAAACTTCAGAAGACTTAAATTAGCATTGGTAAATATATCTCTTCTCCTATCTCTTCTCTTTGTGAACAGATTAGCATGGGGACAAAACCAGGGGGTCAGGGAAGAGAGCTGGTAAGGACAGGGGTGTCATTAGGAGGTAGATTTTTCTGTATGCAACTGAGGGGCTTTCTGCATCTTATTTCATCATCCTTTATGGCAGGAAATGGTCAGGCTTCGATAGTAAGTAAGTCCTTTCAATTGTCAACTGAACAGGTTGTGAGCACCCCATATCATAACCCTGTCATGTGGTTAACGTGAGGAATACTTTCAGAAGTCTTCAGAAGTCTAATCTTTCTCTTGCAGGAATAATCACCTCAAATCTATGCAGTTGCTTATTTCTTTATAAAGGCAAAAGAAGTTATCTTTTGAAATGACTATTATTCTTTGCATTTGTAAAGAAAACAAATCTATTATAGAAAGAAATCACTGATGGTACTGTTCTATATTGTAATTGAACATTTAATTAGGCCATTTTTTAGCACTGTTTCAGCAACATTTGTATATTTGAAAGCTTTTCAACTACTATTTGTTAATATTTCTGCATAATTATTTCTGTCTCTGCTGCACAGCTGGGGCATGTAATTTAAGTGATTGACTCAAATTGAAACAAAGTTCACACCTTCACTTTAAAGGGGCAACATAGACATTGAGCAAGGTAGCACTGTGTTCTCTGGTCTGTGATTCTGGTGATCCTTTACTGCTAACAAAAATAAAAATAAAGTAATGGACATGCTTCCTTTCACTGAAACCAACAAAAGCAATTTGGTGTTGCACTGCATCCATACTGTGTGCTTCTGCTAATTGCAAACTCTTATGGCTAGAGTGACCTTAGGAACGGGTGTGAGTACGAACACAAGGAACTGAACTTTAACCATCAGTTCTACCAAGAGAACCATCTGATCTGCTGAGAGTGACGCACTGCTTTGAAAATCCATCTTCCAGACTAGGTTTTTCCTTCATTTTGAGATGTCTTTCACAGTGCACCAGCTAAAAGATCACTCATAATTTTGCCCTTCTTTTGTTCTATTTTTATGTGCTTTAGAAACAGAACATGCCATACATTTAAAAACTAATGAGTGGGTGTATTTCTACCTTAATTATTAGTAGTGGTTAAGTTTTGAAGAAAAAGAGCAGTCTTCTTGTTCTCAGTACATCAAGTTCAGCTGCAGAGCTCACTTCTTTTCTTTGTGTTTTTTTCAATACAGAACTATGGTTTGGAAACAGAAAATCTGAAAACTCTTTCTCACAAACTGAATGCATCTGCCAAAAATCTACAGAACTTCATCACTGGGAGGAGGAGGAGTGGTCACTATGATGGAAGGACGAGCCGCAAATTACCAAATGATTTCCTGACCTCAGTAGTGGATCTAATTGGAGCAGCTAAAAGTCTACTGGCTTGGTTGGACAGGTAAAATCTCCCAAATTTGTCACAGGTAACCAGATCATGAACACACATAACCCCCAATTTCTTTGTAAAATGTAATGTAGACGTTGAAATGGAAGCAGAATTCATTTATGAACGCAGAGAGGATGTTTGTAGCAACTTTTTCTCGTTAAGTTGACATGCAATTCAAATAGCATTGCAGTACAATACTTCTAAATGGAGTGCAACCTTACACAAACCTGGAAGTACAGTGTAGTAACGGGATGACATCATTAGGTTATATATGCATTTTGTTCTTAATATAGGACAACACTTTGATATGCATAACTCAAATTCATTGCTCTGTTAGTATCAAATTCACAGAACTCTGATGATACTTTTCATTATCTAGGCGTCAATATATACTTCCATTGTATCTGTGTGTAAACACGCATGTTACCTTTTAGGTTTTTTAAATGGCAGTGAAATACCTCTGAAACTGTAGATGCAATTGGAACTGGCTTATGCTTTTAACTCTATTACCTAGTTAGTATGTGGGACCAGGGCTTAAGTGTTCTCTTTTACTCTAACTGTAGTGACATTTTTCTAATGATAACAAGAGTAATATGAAGGTATTTAAGATGATCATTGAAACTCCTGAAATGGTTAAAATTAGTCCATCTATATGTCTTTATAAAATGCATCGCAGTCCATTTTTATCAACGAAAATAAAATGTTTGTCTTGATTCAAAGGTGTATCTTATTTTGTATCCAGCAGTTGAACAGTGTGATCTTTGTGTAATTTTTAAAATCTAACAACAGAATTGTTTGGATTTACTGCTGTAGATTATGTTATGTTTCATTTTCCTGAGGAAAACTAGCCTCTGTCCCATAAATTCTTTCAATATGAAATGTTTATTTCAATATGGATGCATGTATCTATCTCTTCCATTTCTTATGTTGAACAGCAAACTTTTTCTTTTGTACAGTAGACTGTAGCTACCACTGCTGCTTATTTTCCCCTCCCTTTCTAGCCTTTCACCAAATTCAAAACTAGAGCACTTAAAGTTGGGCTCCTAAACTTCTGTTTAGATGTTGAACATTAGATGCACAGAGAAGCAATACAATTTCATGGAAAGAGTTTTGTATGCAGGCTTCAAAGTCTGGGAATAGATTTTTAGCCCTGCCTGTGGCCTGTTGTTGTTATTTGGAAGATCTGTAGGCTTCACTTTTTCTCCCTGCAGACCATTTTTGGCAGAGAACAGCATATCGTTCTGGGCTTTAAAATGGAAGGAGCTGTAGAAAATCATGTTCTTTCATATAGGCTGATCACTGTTTGTACTTCTTTCTATTTAGAAATAAATTTGCTTCTTTCCGTGTTGGAATTGTGGCTAACGAATAAAGACTGTTAATTACAATGTGGAGATTTTTTTTTTAATAAAGTACTCTGGGGTATTAAAATTAAACTTTTACATTTAACACATTGAAAAATAATGCATTTTTGGCATCCTAATATGTATTTAGTAATCGAACTTCAGGAAGAAAGTTCACCTTAAAAGTAGTTGTTGATGCTAGGAAACGTCTGCATCTGAGCACCAATGTATTACTGTAGTACTGTGTGCTGCACCCAAATTTTTAGTATTAAAATTTTAGTATTAAAAGACAAATCCAATCTTTAAAATTTGTTTGTAGCTCAGAAGTGTGCTGAAAATTACCTCTTAGAAAAATTATTTTTGTAAAAGCAGCTATATTGTCTTCGTCAGAGATAGCAGGTTAGCAGGTTTTACTATTTGTGGGGTAAGACCTCTAAAATAATTTCTAAAAGCATGCATATCAATTGTATTCTCAATGAAATGCAAAATGACTTTTGTATTTATCTGAGATGATAGCTGGTCAGACCCAGAGTTTCCAAGAAGTTAAAAATTAGAGTAGCTATGGCGGTAGCCTGAATTTAGTGGTACTTTCTTCCATGTCCAAATCAGGCTTCCTAGAAGTGATATTTTAATTTCATTTAGATTTCTGGGAAAGTCCTTTTGAAAATGTGTGTTGCTTAACCACCTGGTTCCGGCAAATGTTTTATGTAACAATTTAAGACTTTTCTGATTTATGGGCTTGTGAGTAGTTTGGTTAAGTTTGTTCTTCCTTCTTTACGAAGCCCCTCAATTGAAGGCATGCCAATGACTGAACTTTTCTCAGGAAGTAGGGGCGTGTGGAGATCAATAGGATTCTGCTTATCATATTCCTTCTATTAGGACCACTAGGGGGAGATAGAAAGGTTTTAAAAATGAAGTATTTAAAGTTTGGAACATGGATTTAATTTTATTCTGCACAGCTGTTGCTATTAGATCTAGGCCCCAAGTCTTATTTTGTTTGGTTAGTTTCTAACACCAGTTCCACCTATGGTATGTGAGAGGGAGAGGAGAACAAACCATTAGGAGAAATAAAGTGGCTATTAGGGTTATCTGCCCCATTGTAAGATCTGTTCTAGGCTGGCCCTATGCAGTATTTTTCAGATCATGTCTGGGAAAAGCAGCTAGCAGCCTCTCCAAATTGCATAGAAACGCAATGTGTTTTTTATGTGTAGGGAATGGTAATAACTCCGTATAACTTGTGCTTCACTTGCTTCTCTAGCAAACTCTCTTTTATGATGTTTCTGTAAGCGTTTACCATCTATACCTCGACAGGCCAGGCACAATTATCAAAAGGATTGTGAGAGTTGTGCTTTTCTGAGCTACTTTCACTGTGGCTCTTGCAGGGCCAACCCAAGGACACTCTTTATTTCAGGTCTCTGCCTGGAGCAGTCCTACTTCCAGATGTATGTCAGAGACTGAAATTTACTGAAAATTAGGGTAGCTTGTAACCAGGCTTTAAAAGTCTTCTGGTTTAATTTAGAAACTGAAAAACTTGGTAGAGAGTTCTAGCTATTTTCAAAAGAAGTTGGCTGATGATTGGGAAGCATGAAATAGCTCTCCAGTAACATCCTGTGAAGAAACTGTCGTCACACTAGTAGATTATGTCCTTAAACTTGTTAGACTAATTTTAAATTCCTGTTACGTTCTCAGTCCACAAAATCTATCTTTTATTCCATAAGACTTAAAAAAAAATGTTTTAGCTTAATAATGTTTTATTTTATATTCTTTCCCTAATCTTCAAATATTTCCAAGCCCATTTGCTGATGAGATTGGTGCTTTCTTGAAAAAATGAGTCTTTTGCGAAAATATGATGCAGCTCTTAGGCTGATGGAAGATTACACTTCAGGCTATAGCAACAAACTACTTGTCTGATATTCAAAGCAAGTTGGCATCGAAATGTCCCTAGAGATATTTCTCAAGTATTAGAAAATTATGTATACAGTCATCCACGTATTCTAGATTTCCGGTGAGATCATTGGTGTTCTTTTTAGTCTTTATTCCTGTAATTCATGAAACTTACATTGTTTTGGAATAGTAAAATATGCCATCTTTCTGAATCTTCCTTCTCTGATGTGTCAGGTTCCTGGAAATTCTCCTGCCTTTTATAGGGCTGGAGCACTGTATCCTGGGGAAAAAAATTGGTGCTTTCTGCGCAATGTGTTTCCTTTGCTGAGATTATTCATAACAGTTCTGAGGAATGTATTTCTCAATGTTTCTGTTGGATTACAGTGAAAATACACATAATCTTGCCTTCAAAGTTTGGGCAACTAATTTTATGCAAATATTGTTAGGTATCAAAGCAGGAGGGAGATAAATAATGTTGAGCAGCACTCTGGTCAAACAAGGAAGGCTCTCTGCTTCATACTCCTGACCACAAGTATGCTAGAGTCTGGAAGCTAAATGGCAAATATAATAGCAGGTAGAGCTCATTATTATAGTCTTTACAGGAAGGAACTTTAATGCCCAGTGTGGAAAAGGAAGGATCCTGGGGTAAACTGACCTGGGATCATTTGGTGGCAGCTGTGTGACCTCTGTCTCTTCCCATCTCATCTCCTTGCTCTGCCAGCACACAGCTTGTTTTCATCCCTTGCTTCTGCTGGTGCCATCTTCCATATTGCTCTTGGTTTGATAAATTGTTCTCATTTACTTCCACCACACTTCTGTTGCCTTTGCCAACAATACACCATGGAAATCTGTATTTCATACTGACTGCACTAAGCAAGAATTTCTTCTGGGCTTCCTGCTCCTGCTTACTCTGTAATGCTTGGGCTGTGTTATCTGAAGCAAGGACTCCTGATACCATATAACTTGTGCACCATCAAGACAAATGTTTTGGATTTTAGCAATAGAAACAATATCTGTATAAACTATAAACGTGGACTTAAAGACTAGGAGTGAGGAAGCGATGGTTTTACTTAAGGCTTTAATTGAGTTTTCATTAAAGACTCGACTAAGATAATTTAGTAGCTTATTTTTCAATTAAAAATTTAAGGAAATATAATCAGCTTCCCATGAGAGCTGCTACAACATTTTGCATCTGTTGTTGTGTCACAGATTTTAATGGTCTGATTTAGGACTTCTCAGAGAGCACTGGATTTTTTTAGTGTACTGTTTGACTCAGCCATCTGTGTGGGCACTGATTCAATATGTCTTTGACAACAGCTCTCCTGTATCCCTTGGTTTTCACCCTAGTACTATCACCCTTTTGGAAATAAAAAACTTAAACTGCTACTGCAGATTCTGCTGAAACCTAAGTAGTAAGAACAAAGAGGTCTTGTGGAGACAGATTTTGTATTCCAGACTTTGAGTGCCGTGGACAGAGAGAAGCTAGCATGCTGACAAATGTGCACCAGTCTAATTAATTTACCACTGTTTTCTGGATATATCATACATGGACAAAAATGAACAAGGAGATGAACAAAAAGCCCAAGTGTAAATAGAAATTGTTGGTCATATAAAAGGCCAAATTGATGACAGTAGTAACAAAATGTGAAATTTTGGAGTAAAAGGCTTTTCTGGCAAGTCTAGGTCTGCTTTTAGCGCCATTCACTGAGTGGCTGGGTGTAAACCTTTGACTTCTAACCCCAGGTGGGCAAGTCATTTGGCATGTATATATATATATATATATACACACACATGCGTCTTATTAAGTATAAGGCTAACATGTTCCTAAAGTTAAGGACATTTGAATGCTTCAGTGGTTACATCTGGACAGCAAAACAGGACCTCCAAGTCTTACTGTGGGCTGTGTAGATAGTTTTTTTGGTGATTTTCTGTTGTCTAACAGAGAATTGCAGGCTGCAATGATGTCAACACTCTTGTTTATGTATGAACAATTCTAGGTTGTTCAGCTTCAGCGCACCCTTTGAGCTGCTTTGTATGAAAGCACTGTGGCAGCTGAACGTATTCCCCCCCTCAAAAATGGATCTCTCTCTTTTCACCATGGTGACATACACAATGCATACATTTTCTTCCACTGTAGGTAAAAGGTGTTCAGGTGGATTTCTTTGTTTCATTGTTTTTGGTGAATGAGCTTGGTGATGTTTTAAATAAAGAGGACCACTAATCAGGAAAATTACAAACCCGTAACTTCTTACTTACAAAGAATGTGTTACTGGTTTAGTATCACTTTTGTAGAAAACTTCATACAGTCCTTTTAGTCGTACTTGGTTATTGCTTGTCCTGACTGGGTAGATCTGGTTTGCACATAGGATGGTGGGAGAAAACAAATGAAAACCCAAACAAAAAGAAACCAAAGAGTTCAGCAATTCTTTACTCACCACACAAATAATACACTTTCTCTTAGTTGTTTTCAGTCTTAAACTTATGAATCATACGTTTCCTTTATGCATTTCCCTTTATGCTTGTTTGAATGCTATGCCAAACCTGTCAGTAAATGTCACCTAAGAATGCTGCGGTACTTAACCATTTTGTGCTACTGGAACAGCTGTAAATGTTTAACAGAACACTTATTTAAAGAATTTCTTTATCCAGTGTGAATTTTACTGCATTCCTTCCTGATTCTACATAAACCAGTTCCAACAAAAAAACAAATAAAATGTTTGTTTCATAGATGCATAGAATTATGACTCTTAGATGGATTTAACACAAACATATACGGAACAATAATACATTCAGATTTTTATTTAAGCTTAATATGTTACTTTTGAAGACCAAGTTGTATTACTGATTTGGTTACCTCTCTAAAAGATTTTGGACTATTAAGTTTAATCACACTGCTCTGGGGATGTTAAGGTGCTAAAATAAGTATGATGTTGGTTTTAAACCCCTCATAATGTCTGTTATTATAAAATATCTCAGTGCTATAGCTAGTGGTGAAATATGATTAACTTTTATGTTGGGGCAGTGCTTTTACTAACAGCAGTCTATACTTGTCCAAATTGCAACTTTTTAAAATGAAATAGGTATTTCTGTGTTTGAATTTTCCCCTAACCAAATGTTCTATGAAGGAGACAGGTGAGGAAGATAAGGATATGAGGCTGAAAATATCAAGAATGTAGAAATACTGATTACATGCATCTCCTTCACATCTTAATTTTTAATTGTTTAGGAAGGATTTTCCTTCAGATACCATCAATAGTTCTGAGTATCGATAGCTGTTAAATTGTATTATTAATTCTGTGAGGGAGTTAGCTGTGCTATATTGAGGTAGCTGGCTTTTCTACTATTCCTTCAGGGTGTTAGGGTAATTCATGTTAGATACTATGATTTTTTTTTTCATTCTGAAAGATGCTGATAGTGCCAAAGATTTTTATTAGGTCTCAGTTCGTAGAAGTGTATACATACATGCACGTGTCACAGCCTGCATTGCACTTATATAAACAAATTCATATTTCAGAGTTGGTTTACTATTTATCTCAAACACTGGTATAAAAACTGTGAAAAGAGCCAGTAGTTCAGTCATGCTTGGTGTTAAGGAAATGTTATGTCCAATAGATTAGGGTCTTGAAGTTGACTGACTTTGAAAAAAAAAGAAGAAAATAAGCACCAATTTTAAGGGCTTTTTCCCCCTGTGAATGATGTATTTAGAAACTCTTCATCTCACCAGAATGTGTGATGTCTAATAAGGTGCTGGCTCACAGTGTTGGTTCACACAGTGGAAAAAGTAAGAGGCTTCCCCTCTCCTGCGTGCATGACCACAAAACAGGTATGAACTTAATAATCGTTGAAATCTATTACCCACATATTTGAGAAAGTGGTTTGAGAATGGCTAAAGACTTTGAATGTTGGAAAGGAGAAGTCATGAGAAAAGGTGAGAATAAGGGCAAAACCACCCTGCACATGTGCACAGAAGCATTGGTGTTAGATAGATCTCCTTTCCTTAAGATATCAGGTGTAGAAGGGGTAGACAAAGAATGGAAAGAAGAAACCAGCAGAGGTCTGGAATAGGAAATGAATTGAAAGAGCTTGCAGTCAGGTGGGTGCTCTGTGGAGCTAAAAAGGTGTTTTATGTGAGTGTTGCAAAGAAAGAGAATCACAGGAAGGTTTTGAAGGAAGAATAAATGAATTATAAGAGAAATTGAGTAAAAAACGTTCCACAAATAGGGAAATGTGCATGAAAAATGTCTTGGAAATGACTGAGTAAGAGGTGAGAAATGGGACACTAAGGTCAGTGTCACAGCAGGAGGTGGGGCAATTTAAGTCCCCAGTCCAAGACAGTTCTTTAGTTCTTATTTAACTTAAAGAGCTATGAAATGGACAGCACGCGTGTTGGAAATTGCAGTTTTTCTCAGGGACTTTGCTTCACTGGAGCCATAGCAGTATCACAGACTTGGAGGTCCAAGGGACGGTGACAGATGTGGCTTTAAAAGAAATGAGTATACTTTGGAAGCTGATGGAAATGGCTCAGCCAAGTGAAGGAAATAATTTTTAAAGAGTAGAGAGAAGTAGTCTAATTAAACAAGGAATTCTGTTTACTTGGTGTGTTTCTGATGCCTTGAGAATGAAAGTGTTTTAGCAGCCCATTAAAAAGTTATAGTGTATGTAGGCTTTATTTGCATTTATACATATTTTTTCACCTGTTGCAAGTCAATATTATTGTGCTGTATTAAAATTACATTCAGTGGATGTATTATTATTGAAGAGTTTTTGTCAGATTGGTGCTTCACACCGCGTCTTTTACGAAATCCAGTCAGTGTTGCTACAATGAAGTTTCTGTTTATATTTTAATTGAAGCTGCTGGCATGTTATACTGTTTTGTTGGACTTTCACCATTGAACTTCAAGCTTGGGATGTAACACCAAAATATGCTTCCTTTGGTTATAAATATTTAAAGAGTTCTTAGCATTTCCCCAGCTGCTTTTGCAGTAGTGGCTGTATAGTTGTGCATGCAGATTGCTTCCAGGAAAGTGGTCTGAGCTGGGGAGGGACAAAATAGGGAATTTCAGTTTTACTGGCCCAATTTGCATCAATATCCAAGAGAGGCATCTTACAGAAACTGGTGTGAGGGAGTTGGTTTATAAGCTAAAGAGACTTACAGAGGAGGCAACTCAAGGACACCTTACATTTCCCGTAGGAGCAAAGTCCGTATAATGTGGATACGTCTCCTTATCCTTCCAAGTTGTGAAGCACATTTCAAATTATTACAAGTTTATTATTGATTTTTAGTAGTCTTCTCTCTCCTGCTGGCACCTTTGCTGCCTGCTTCACACACTGTTTTCAGTGAATCTTCACTGTGTAAACATCAATGTTACAAAAATGAGTAATGTCTCAGTCCCTTTGCCTGTTCTTTAATGTCAACAAAGTTTTTTTGGGGCATTTCTATTGATCTTCACTAAAAGCAGTAATGGTAAAAAAGTCATTATTTTCCACATGAGCCGTGAAACCAGGCTAAATTTTAGAAGTATGAGGGAAGATGATGTGGTATTATTAGGCAAAGCCTACCAGAAGATTTTGTTTAGAGAAATACTGGAGGCTTTGAAATGTCAAATAGAATCCAGTTGTGTAATTTGAGGATCAAATTGCATTAACATCCATACTTAAAGTAAAATAATACCATTTCTTGGCTTGATTCCATTTATCCTCAATAAAACTGAGTTCATAAATGAACATGACCTTTTTAAAACAGGGTTTCAGGTAGATTTCAGAGCCTCATCAGTAACAATTTTGAAAGGAAAAGTATCAGTGTTTTTCTAAATCTTGGCTAATGTACTTTCAAAAACACAATTATGGCTCATAACCAAGCAGTTTAGAGTGTACCTACTGTATAGCTGCCCTATACTGTATGAAACTTAGACTTTGAATTGTGATTACATATCTATGTCAAGTAATTTTTTTAAGGATTCTTTTGGAACTTACCCAAATGCTATCTATTAAGTCCTCACTCTCTTGTTGCTTTTTTATGTTTCGTAAACTCTACCTGGCTTCTAATTTCTGTACTTTTATTTTAGAAAGAATGTACTGAGTTTGTCCCTAGAAAATATGAGAGGCAAGTACATGTTGTCGTATGATGTATTACATCAAATCAAAGCTGCTAGATTTGAGTATACACCTTGAAGTTCATTATGTCTTATGAACCATCAGGGCTGGATTGGGATCCCTGGAGTAGAAAGAAGGCATTGGAAGAAGCAGGAAGAGATAGGGGTTTTCACATGGGTTTATTAATGAACAGTTCTAAATCTGCATGTGCTAAAATTTCAGTAATTTTGTATATGGAAAAAAAGTCTAGAAACCTATTAAGAAGCAGCAGAACTATATTTGGACGTGCTTATAGGAGAGTTCTTTGTATTGGAAACTTGGCTTAAATGAGGAAGACATAATATCAATCAGGTCTATAAAACTCTTAAAGCATACATATTCATATATATCTTCAAGATGTGATGAAAGAAAGCAGCTTAATTTAAAGGCCACCCCACTTAAAGTATTGTTCAGAGAGCTTGGCACATTTCACGATCTGTTCAGACATTACAATCCTTGTGGTTCTTTGCCACCTTTTTTATTTTAAATGTTTGAAGCAGGTATATTAGGGAGTCATACCACCTTTGTGATGCTAAAAATTCCCATCAAAACCTCATTTGCAGCACTGATGAGGTCAGAATCTTAGAGAAAATACCAATCCTACCTAGTGTTTGGCTACTTCTTGCATAGAGAAAATAGGCCAATAATTTAACGCAGAGTTGCTGTACAGAAATCAGACTACTGCCAGCCTCACTAACCAAGTATATTTTTGCAGTGCCTCTAGAAAACAAGCAAGCTTCTAGATAGGCAAGCATTTCAAACATTCTAACATGAAGTTTTAAGGTACAGGATGCATGTAGGTGACGTCTTTAAATGCTGTATTACACTTTTCATTTCACTAAGCATATCTGATTGTAGCACAGTGTGTGTAGATGTTAGGTTGTGCCCCCAGTTTAGCCTTTGCAGCTGCTTCTAAGTGCACCTCTGGCTCTAAATGCTATTCTTCCACTTGGATAAAGATCTTAATTCTCCTAAGTCCCTCCAGTACTTTTACCAGATATTAGATCAGGTCCCAAGAATCCCAGGGAATCAGCCAAACGCTTTTCTGATCTGATTCACATCTGGACTCCATTCATATCACAGGTGGAAGCGGTGCCTCTGGTTGCCTTTATGAGGGTATTCCCAAATGAATGCAGAAGGCAAAGTGGGTTTTTTCTAGGGGAGTAAAGGCGGTGCAGAGGAAAACTGGAAGACTGTGGAAATAAGGCTTTTATAAATGGAATTTTTTAAAGAGAAACTTAGAAACTGCACAACCAAGGAGAGATGGACAGTATTTTACAGTTTTAATGGTACATTTTGAGTATTCCATGTGATTTTAATATCTCTAGAAACAATGTGCATTAAGCACATTGTGCACCACTGAAGCAAATGGATATATGCTAGTGTTATTCAACACTTTTTTCTTCTTCTTTTATTTAGATCACCTTTTGCTGCTGTCACAGATTACTCAGTAACAAGAAATAATGTCATACAGCTCTGCCTGGAACTAACAACAATAGTACAACAGGTATGAGACCATCTATTTAGCAATTCATTTTTTCCTAGATTGTAAATGGCCGTTACCTTCTTCACACAATTTTGTGTTACTCTGTCTATATCATTGTCTAGCAAAAATAAGGGAATATTACTACTTAGTAAATGCTTTATAAAAAATTAGCTTCCTGCTTTTACAATACTAGTTTGGGTTGTGCTGTTTATATGCCCCTGTGTATCTCAGTAGCAAGATTAATCTTGGGATTCTCTAGTTTATTTTCATTGCTGTCATTTTGTGAAATTTATTTGATAATTTGCCTATTTATTTTCTTATTTTTGTCTTTGACTTTTGATTTAACTGTCTGGTTCAAAAGGTCTCTGTACTGCACTTTAGTCATCTGCTCTTTCATACGATTCATATCATCTAGACAACTGTTAAGATCACACATGTCCTCATGAGGCTAGGATATATTGTATGCATTTTTTGTACATCCTACCTTCAAGAAATCAGAAGTTGCTTAACAGGCTTCATTTGAGAGTGCAATGTAGAGACCCTTCCCCATCCTTCTGTTGCTTTTATGTGTGAGGTTTAGGTCTGTTCCTGTCTTTGCTTGTTGTTCTGCTGAAACTGAAAATTCTTTTGCTGCAAGTTCAAATTAGTGTTAATACCAAATTCTGTAGAAAAAAACCTAGGAAGTTAAAGTATTTCTAATTGACCATCATCATTTACCCTGATGCTTGTGTTTCTGAGACCAGTCTGCTGCTGCTAACTGTGAAGAGCCTTGGTATCATCTTGTACCATCAGCTCATAATGCAGTGCAGCCATGCCAATCATGCAGAGGGAAGATGGTCCAGAGAGGGGTGGCCTCTCCTTGTGATTCAGCAACAGCAACAGCAACTGCTGCCAAGCAGAAGTTCGAGGGAGTCTTTGCACTTGAGAAGATGAAAGGGAGAAAAAGGGAGAGAATGGACTAGGTAGGAGTGCTGAGGAGACTTTTTCTGGTTTTCAGAAGTATCACTCCAAACTGAGCAAAGCTACTCTTCTCCTGTGACCTCTTGTCATGACTTTGCGTAATGATACTCCCCGTTTTATAAAAGAAATGTGTTCATGTCTGACCCTTTCGTAAATGATGATTAGTTGGGTTTATATCCTGCCTGAGTTGGAGAAAGCGGTATTGCTCGTCCTGTATGTTCAAGCTTAGGATATGAAGGTTTCTCACTTTTCTTTATGATGATAATATGGATGATGTTTGTTTATTGATTATTTATTAGTCGTTCTCCTGCAATTGTGTGTGGAGTTTTTGATGTGGAAATGGAATACGGGCATTTACCCCCTCATAGGTCACACAACAAGGGTGCCTTTTTGCTTCCCAGGCCTCAGGGTCAAAAGGTGCCCCATTAGTTTGTGCTTCAGCCACCTTGTGCTCCCCACCGGGCTTCTCACTATCACCCTGCCTCAAACTGGGACAAAGGTGACAGTGGTGTTGCCTTTGGAAGAAAAGCCCAGGTCTTTGTTTTCTTGGCTGGCTTTCACATGACACATATTTTTTGTCTGTTATTCTGTGGCTTGTTATGCCCTTGTTGAGCTGTGAGAAGGGGTCAGTACTCTGGTGAAAGGAGGCACGGAGGGCATCCTTTCCCCTTGTCCAGACTGTTCATTTTTCATGTAGTAGCCGTGCATCACTGTCAAGTTTTTTACTTTAGAGGAAGGGCCACCCGATCTACTTTTGTGTGTCCATTATTAGTGAGAAAGTGGGTAAGATATGAACCACTGCAGTATTTCCCAAGAATTAGCTCAATATCAGTTCATCTTCCCGCAAAATAATCCATATCCATGATACTGTGTGCTGGTTTTGGCTGGGATAGAGTTAATTTTCTTCACAGTAGCTAGTATGGGGTTATGTTTCTGATTCTTGTGCTGGAAACAGTGCTGATAACACAGGGATGTTTCAGTTATTGCCGAGCAGTGCTTAGACAGAGTCAAGACCTTTTCTGTCTCTCACATGACCTCACCAGCAAGCAGGCTGGAGGTGCACCAGAAGCTGGGAGGGGACACAGCTGGGACAGCTGAGCCCAGCAGAAGAGATATTCCACACCATATAACATCATGCTCAGCTTATAGAGGGAGGGGAAGAAGAAGAAAGGGTGGCACATTTGGAGTGATGGGGTTTGTCCTTCCAAGGAAATGCTCCCTGTGGTGGAGCCCTGGTTTCCTGGAAATGCCTGAACACCTACTTGCCGATGGGAAGTGGTGAATAAATTCCTTGTTTTCCTTTGCTTGTGTGTGTGGCTTTCACTTTACTTATTAAACTGTCTTTATCTCACCCCACAAGTTTTTTCATTTTCCTACTTCTGATTCTCCCATCACACTGAAAGGGAGTGAGTGACTGGGTGGTGCTTACTTGCTGGCGGGGGTTAAACAGTGACATAGAGCTAGTTCACTATGGTGTAGGTAAATATTTCTCTATGTGTATTTTTCAGTGTGAATGACAGCAAATGTCACTATTTAATACCTTTGGAGAAAACTACTTTTATCTTCATGAAAACTGACATGATTCCCCAATCAGGAAATGATTCAGTACATGAATTCATACTTTGAAATCAAGAGGAACATGTGCCTAAATTTATGCATGCTCTGAAATTGAGATGGGCTGTAGTCAGAAAAATGATAATGAAAAATTCCATTACTAGGCCCAAACATGTGGTTTGATCTCTATTTAAAACAAATACATTCCCATGTAGCATTTCACAATGTCTTCATTGGGCTGTTCTTTTAGATGATCACTAAACTCACTGAAAATCCTCATAGTGCTTGCTTCAGACTGTAAATTGAATGTTTCAGTATCACCTTATCAGGTGGTTTTTTTCCTGTCTCAGAATCTATTTTCTTTTGTATGCAAAGTACTTTATAATACTTCACTAACATAATAATCTATAATTTAATTTAAAAGAAATTGTTTCTGAAAGATCTACAGAAGGCAATTTTACAATTGTTCTTGTAACAGAAGCTAACAAAAGAGTTTTATAAAAAGCTTAGCGGTTTATTACAAAAATATATAATCTGTACATTCTTTTCATAGCTTTGACTTCTTTTTAAGACATTCATAGAAAGTGAAAAAATCGAAATCCAGTATTCACCTCAGTAACTGAGCACTGGCAGAATTGAAAATTTTTTTTTCTGTTAGGTTACAGTAAACCTTCAGGTTTATTAACCAAAAATTATTCTTTAGTCAAGATGGAGGAAAAAAAGCTAAATTTAAGCTGCCTTGCTTGAATTATTTTGCACATTTTGACACTAATTGTAATGTCAGTGTTTCTTCATAGAATTGGGTGTTGTAACCTCCTGTTATCAGTGCTCAACGAGTAATGAAAAAAATGACAATTACAAAGAGTATGAAGCCTAAGAAAATCTATTGAGTGTCTGTGCTTTAACCTTTAAATGATTGGAAAAGTTGACGTTATAATACCTATTTAGAGACAGACTTTGGAATAAAATGCAGAATGACACATACTTTATTTTAACTGTTTCATGTTCTATGTGTTGCACATTGCCCAGGACACAACTAAGAGGCCGGCATGCAGTGGATTTGTCAGTGGAAGCAGGTCCCTCAGACCACTGCAGCTTATTTTCATAACCTGCTTTGCATTCACACTGATCATCAAGTTCTATGCAGCTGTTTTATTTTGGCTTAGGGATTTTTTTTCCTCCCTTTTAGGACTTAAGGATGTTGTTTTACACGCACTTACTTCCTGCAGGTTTTCATTCTTAATACCATCCTCCTTGCTGATGGCTTATTTAATTCAGGGCTTGTGTTCTTGTTTCATTTTTATAATCAACACTTCCCTTGAAGCAGAATACTGGAAGTTAAAAAAACAAAAAAAAATGGATTTAAATAAACAAATCCATGAGACTATCATGATTTTTGCTACCATTCCTTGCACTCTCTGCCTTTCTCTCATACATCTTGTCTGCCTGTCTGCCTGCTTAGAGCTTCCCTGTTGGAATCAGAGGTGGAGCATTATCCATACTCTCTGTTTGTACTGCTGGAAGTAAAAAAGGCCTGTTCTTTCTTAATGGTACAAGATAGGTGTAAAAGGGATATAAGTGTAAAAGTTGGGGGTCTGTGTGTGTAATTGTTTTGGGTTGTGCTTTTTTCCTTTTTGATTCATTAAGGAATTCATATTTGGGTAGGCAGAATTGTTACAATCACAAATGCATATAGGGAAGAACATGAGTGGCTCCTTGTCTTTATAATGTTTGTGAAAGTCTTGCTATTGACTTAGTTAACAGGGGTGTTCAGCTTCAGAGGGTGCCAGGAACTGTTCCTTTTAAGTGTGCCTGTTTTTTTAAGAAAGGTAACAGTAGCTACTACAATGCTAATTGTAAAGAACAGAGGATTTATTGCTTTCTTAGGCAATCCGTAGGTAGCTTTTATTATCATTCCCAATGCTCTTACTCCTCAGGAACCCATTAAGGTTTCACTAAAGAGGCTTCCTTCTTTAGAATTAAAACTCTGGAAATCTTAGGAATAACTGAAAAGTCTAATTTGTAAGTTATCAGACATTTCAAGAAAGCTTTACTGCTGAACGGCATAGCTGCTGTTATTGTTGTTTAGTAGTAATCATTAGTAGCATTCGTCACGTTTTTTTACTTTCCTTAATCAGCTTTCACAATGATTTGCTGTGTTTATTTAGTTTTAAAACCACTGGTGTTTATCTTGCAGCTTTAATGTCTTGTGGGATTTACTTAGCAAGATGCTCCAGCAGAAGCATAGCTGCAGGTCTGTAAATACTCCTTTATAAAAGCTTAACTGCACTTGCTTCTCTGCCAAAACACCCTTTTGGAGAGGGACCATGCAGTGGAAGCAATTCTGTGTAGCAGGGGTGGAAATGGAGAGCAAGGCACTTGGCTAACAGGAACCTGACTTGCACTGTTGTCACAGAACATACTTCCAACGTCTTCTATCTCACAGCAACATTTTGAGGTGAACTCAAATTTTGGATGGCACAGGGTAAAAAACTGAGTGATGCAATTTGGAAGATGGCAGCCAGGATGGAAGGTAGCTAGGAAAGACTAAGGCAGTCAACCACAAAAACTCTGTCTGGTCATATAGGCATCTGGGATTTTGAGCTACAAGCTCTAATGTAGAGCACGTACAGAAGTGCGCTGTGCACTGCCTCAGCTGAGTGATTTGGAACTTTTTCCCCTTTTAAAGGGGTTAGAGATTTGAAAAAATAATATGCTCCATGCTCTGATGCTTCCCATGTTAGAAGGGTAATCTTTGTTGGGCTTCTAGCCATTGTTATTCAGATAAAAGATATTGAAAAGGATCACAAATTATTTCTTGAGGAGTGCACTAGTTATGTATAACATTAAGCTTTTTAAAATCAAATGGCTGTAACTTACATGAATGTTTCAAATATGAAGTGTCACTGAGAAAGTTTAGTGCAGGCTTGTTTTTCAGTATAAAGGGTAAAAAGAAAATTTACTTTCTGAGCCCCTGACTCAGAATCCAAATGCAGTAATATGTAATTGTTTTACTCATTTTGTTAGGAGAGTTTCAAATACGTGAATAGAGGAGAATAATTAATATCCTTGGTATTATTGTTACAAAGTATCTCTCAATCTTTTCTGTCACAATTTCTCACTTTTGTTTTTAAGTCCTAGCTGTTAAGGACTTTAAAGACTCACTAAATATAGCTTTAAAATTTTGAATTTTAGGTCATACCAAGTAGCTAATTACCTCAGGAATCTTTAGCTAATAAACTGGCTTTAAGAATTTAGTGGTGTGAATGTTTGATTGGTTCCTCATTAAAGCTGCTTTGCACTTCCAGGTTGTTAGGATTTTCAAAGCAATGTGTGTTTGATTGAAAGTTATATATCGAATTTTCAAGTTCTTAATTTAAAATTTCAACATTATTTCTTCTGCCCACCCCAACTTTTTTATCAAAATGCTTGGAGGAAAACCTTTGTTAGCTTACCATGGTAAAAATTGTCTCTGTACCTCCTTTTTTATATAAACACTTCAGTGAGGAGGCCATTTTCTTGGAGTTTAAAATATAGATATGCCTAGTATACTCGTTGTACAAAATGCCCTATTTGTGGTAAGTGTACAAGTAGGGAGATAAGTGTAGAAGTGGGTAGCTAAATAGATCTGGTCAAAAGCTAAAAACAGAGCAAAAAAGTACCCCTTGAAAAGAGTACCCAGGCAATATCTGCCTATAGTGCATGGAATCTAGATGGTATTCACAGGAGAGTGTAATAACTCTTTGTAAGTAACATGGACAGGAATTTAGACTTGCCTTTTATCTTTCAAGTGCCATTCTTATGAAAAATTCTCTGTTGCATAAAGCACTGCTCAGAAGCAGTGGTATTTCAGGATATGTATTATCCTATGCAGTTGTTGTCTTCACATTTATAAGTCAATGTATAATACATAAGGTAAATTGAATTTAAAGGATTGTTGGAAATACAAAATTGTTTTTTGTTTACAAGAAGCTATATCACAGTCGTTTTGATTTATGGTCTTTAGTAAAGTTTTCTTCTCTTTCATAGTAAAGTATCTTATTTCTCCATAGCACACTTCCATGGAAAATTTCAGATGTAATTTAATGTAATGTAAGAAGTGCCTAAGTTGCTTAACATTTATGCCTTTTTACTGATTCTGATAGTTTATTTCTGCTATTTTATTATACTTTTTTTTTTCCTTGAAATAGTTTACTTGTAAATATATTACTGTCTTTTGATTTAAGTTTTGGATTCCATTTTGAAATGGGATTAAGTACAGAATAGCTCCAAGGTTAAAACATCAATAATAGTCTACAGGGATATGAACCACTACTAGAAATAATTTAATGCCTCATTAGCTGTCATTGAGATATATGCTCTAAAGAGGTTTTTATTCCTAAACCTGTGTAGTCTGTGATGTGACATTTTCAAAGTAGCTTATGAAGCCACTGCATGCTTTAATAAAAACCCACCCTATAAAGTCCTGTGAATTTGTTAGCTGTGAATTAGTTAGCTGTGTTTTCTTTTACATTCTTAGTGAAAGTAGTTTCTTTTCCTTGTGGATGAAAGAAGAGAGGAAAAAAAAACAACATGCAAAACTTCAAATGATTGCTGAGTACATAAGAAGCTTAGTGACCAGAAACCAAAAATGGGTTGATATTGTCATGTTTGGGTTTTTCTTGTTTGGTTGTTTTTCTTCCAGATTAATGATTGACAGCCTCTGAGCATGAGGAAAAATGAAACACAAGGAATAATTTGTGGAAGAAAGAGTAATCTTTTTCATGGGGTGTATGCTGGTAAACCAATACAGCTATTAGATTTTTCCAAAAAAAAGGAGCCTGAGTGGGTCAAGGAGATGGTGAAAGAGTCAGGAACTGTTGGGTTAATTCTTGCACTCATGGAGACACTTGCAGAAGATAGCAGAAAACTGGTGGAAACTGAGAGAAAGTGTAGAAAGAGGAGGAAAATATGTTTTAGTATTTCATATGGTCCTTTTAAATAAAACCTTTTTTTCTTAGGCTCGTTGTAGGCCCTGTGTCAGTGTGTGTTGAGTGGCATCTCAGTTTCCATTTGAATAGAGGCAGACTGAGGATATCAAGCTTCCTGCGTAATTCTTTATAAATGCTGAATTCAATCGTTAATGACAATGGATTATGTTGGCCAGTGGCAGTGAAGACTGAGACTCTGCATTTCTTTTAATTTGTTTAATTTCTTTAATTTGCATGTCTTTTAATTTGAAACGGGCTTCTCTTTCCAGAGACAGTATGGTCTCTTTAACCAGGTGCAGCAAATCAAAATTGCAGTTCAGTATAGTCAAGTACAGAAACTATGTGTTGCTAGGTAGCTAGTAGAAGCCTTGAGCATGAAGAAGTGTAGGGTCAGTGTTTATTTCATGCATATAACGTAAGGTACACGTATGTTTGTTTGTTTGTTTACCTAAATCCATCAATACCTTAAGAATTTCATATGATCCAATATGAAACATTCAAGTCAAACATGGAATATTTTACTGCAATTGTGTTTCAGAAACCAGAATTCTTTTCATGACAGTGCTAGAGGAAAAGCAGAAGTAAAAGTTTAAGAGGTTGTTTACCTCTACATGGTCTTGGAAGCGACATTGAAAACTTTAGAACTGCTACAAACACTATTTTCCATGTCAGTAATAAAAGATTGTTTTGAATGCATGATGCTTTTTTTTTCTTAATTAGAGGCGAAGAAAAAATTATGGTTTAACTTTTTTTTCTCCTTTGGGTGGAACATTTTTCCTCAGTTCCAGCCTCTTATCTATTGATGGTTTCTGTGGATTTTATTTTTACCTGCAGAGAATGTTGCTGAGTAGAGGAATTACCCTATGAGCAGAAATTCAGTGTAGACCACATAAACACCTAAATTCTAGCAGGATATATGAGCAAGTATCTTGCTATGTTTTCTGACCTAATGCTGTGCCAGCTCATTTTAGAAACGGCATAGCAGGAAGACGTGTTACTCTCTATATGCAAATTAAAAACAATATGTGACCAGATCCCAAAGGAGAGCAAGATGATGTCTTTTACAGAAAGAAGGGTAGAAATAATTGGAAATGGAAAATAACTTCAGAAAGATAGAAGCAAACAGCTTAGTATACGCATTGCATTTCTCTTAATCCAGTAAGCAATTTTCCCCAGTAGTTGCTTGATCTGTGGGTGATATATCTAAGTTGTGTTAAATTTTCACATGAAGTATTCTGTTACTATGGTGATAGGTGCCACTTCACGCAGATCATTTAAATAAAATTAAGGCAATTCTTTGTACTCAGTAAGCTGGGTAATTGCTAATAGTTTGTACACAAGGGTTATGAACATAGAGAACTGCAGGTCATTAAATGTTCAGGCGAAGTCTCTAGACTTTTAGAAGCATTTTTGCAGGTTGCATAGGAAATGCCCTTTTATGTAGCATTTATTTAATAGCTTGCATTATATTTTTCACAATAGAAATTTTTTTCCCCTTTCCTTAGTATCTTAAATGGTGTGTGCTCACTCTTCTTTTTTCTCCCATCTCCGTCGATTCTTACATATGTTTCTGATGGGGGAGGACAGAGTGGGTTGCTGCAGATATAGATGAGCTCTGGCTTCAGTGTGGAGGGGCAAGGAATAATAATAGAGTGAGCATGCCATAGACCCAGTGGCAAGAAACTGAAGGGTTTGAATGATTGTATCATAAGTGGGAAAGAAAGCAAATATTTCTGAACAGCGGTGGGAAGAAAATCGACAGGATTTGTGTGGGAAGCGAAGATGAGTTGAAAATGGCACCCAGGTTGTGAGCTTGTGGGACATAAGGTGGTGGAGTTGTTGACAGAGATAGGGAAAGGAGGGGGGAACAAGGGAGGGTTTGGGAAGAAACGTGATTTCGGTTTTTCAGCATACTGTGTTAGGGCTGGTGGCAAATATCCAGAAGGAGATTCTGAACTGCGAATGTGAACAGAAGGTATGAGAGATCTGTGACTCATCTGCACAGAGATGGTAATTAAAGCAGCATGATTTTAGGAGGCTGCTGAGCAATAGGAAAGAGGTTGCTGAAAAGGGGAGAGTTGAGGGTGGAGCTCCCTGGGACTGTGACAGTTGGAAGGAGGAGGAA
Organism: Dromococcyx pavoninus; assembly: GCA_033558185.1. Classification (NCBI taxonomy): domain Eukaryota; kingdom Metazoa; phylum Chordata; class Aves; order Cuculiformes; family Neomorphidae; genus Dromococcyx; species Dromococcyx pavoninus. Next base: position 565,296 of record JAUMJL010000054.1, read on the forward strand.
CAGCCACGACAGGACACTCTTTTGGACCAGCTCAGTGGGAGGAAAGAACATATTTTGGGATGTCCACTCAGAAACACAGTTTTTAGCAGTGGATGTATAATTTTAAAAATCTATTTTGTATGATAGCAGCCAAGGATTACCTATGCAAGCGCTGAGGTTTTGTATAGCTTAGGAGGAGCTTGCTGTTGCATTTTAGGTAGTGAGACAGAAAAAAGGTATTTCCTCTTCCCCTCTCCTTGTTCCAAACATTTGTAACCATATGTAGCCTCAGGGCCCACACCTTTCCTATCCGAAGTCCTGCTAGACCGCTTAAAATCAAAGATGTGGTGAAGCACCTCAGGAAACCTCTGCCGGTGTCCTACTCAATCCTTTTTCTATTGCCAGAAGAGTACCTGCTTGCCAGCTGCTGTAGCTTTGGGGGTGTTTAAGAGGTTTTTTGTTTTTTGTTTAGAGGGAGGGGTTGAATAGATCTGTGTATCTGCCAATTTGTTTTTATTATTCCAATGGTGACCCTGACATACCTTTAAATACTCTGAGCAGAGTTCCCTAATATCTTTCAGTTTTCTAATTGTCATGTTCTACAGAACACAGCGTTTTGCCGTGTTGATTGTTGTTTCAAAGCTATCATTGTTTAATCCTGCCATCAGCTGTATTAGAAATATTTTCCATTCATTTCCTGAGTAGTGAAAAGCTAAATTAACTCCATATATCTTACCCTTGTACCTGTTTGGAAATTATGTACCACTGTCTCTGTCTGAGAAAAGTGATGAAGGGTAATAAAGGTACTATGAAAGCTATAAACTTTTTGCCTTCTTCATGTGTTGGCAAAGCTTTAGACTTTGTCATTGTTGTTGAGAAATTTTTGTGAGAACCTTGAGTGTTGACTCCAGCAAACATCGGTATTGTGGCTCTCTTGCCATAGCTGAACTGGGCAGAATTCAAACCAAATGAGCCTTTCTAGAGCCAGTGTCTTGAATTCCCTACAGCTAGTGATGCTTGAACAGGCTCAGAGTGGGCTCCTTGAAGCCAGAACAACTTTATTTGATGGTGCTGAGGCTGAAGGGACTGGGAGTTACAATCTGAGCATTCTCAAGTTAATTATTTTTAATTGTTGCTAAGTAGCAAGACTGACAGACCATCCATTTGACATATACTGGTATTAAAGGATTCAGTTACAGTTTTAATCAATTGGAGAAGCAAAGGGATTTAAAGGATGGCTTGGCTTTATTCCAACTGATGATTACATTGCTCAAGAGAGATTTTATGCCAGAGGTTTGGCAACACATGAGAGTCTGAAACCTGCTTTAGCAATCATGTAATTCATTATTTTTGTTACAAATGGAGAACCGGAGTTACATAGTTCAGAACATTTTGCATGACTTCAAAATAATGTTGACGGAAACTCTATGAGATCTGTTTTTAAGCAGTACATAAAATTGAGCTGTTACTCTCTTAAAAGTAGGCACGGAAGATGTGTGGGGTGCTCAAGAAAGATGCAGTTCCCAGGCAGTTTCACTACCACTTTTAAAACTGTGTTCCTAACCGTGCCTACATTTAATCAGTAAAGTACGAGTAAAAACAGTTCAATACACACACACGTTCACATAAATTGCCTTCATGTAAATTCAGTTGGACTGCTAAGGGAAAAAAAATGGAAAAAAACAGTGAAGTAGGTCCATCAGAAGAGGTTTGAAAGCTGCCTGGAGAATGAACGCTCTCAAAGCTTTTGTTCTCAAGTTGTTTCAGTTGACTACCTCTGTAGCACCACACAGGCTACTTTTTAGCAATGCTGCTATGGTCTGAATTCACAAAGGACATTTTGGGGGTAACATGTTACCAGAGAATTAGGAGATCTGTTTTTTTTTCTTGACAATTGTGTACCTTGCTTCTAAATCAATTCTGCATGGGAAATTTTGTTGCCCTGGAGGAAAAAAATAAACTAGGATGGCTAAATGTACCTGAGCAATTAAAGCATTCTACTGAACAAGAAAATACAGTGAAAGAAGTCTGTGCCCTTTCTTGAGCACTCTGGTCTAAGGATTACTAGAAATGCTTGAAATGTTTCTGAAAGAAGTAAATATTTTTCTGCAATTCTCCCTTTTTGTGTCTCTTAACTATTTGTATCTCTTAACTATTTGTATGTATGTATTTTATTATCTGAGCTAGCATAAATTTATTCTGAAGTTGTCATGGAGTTGACAGGAACTTCAAACTGCCAAGAGGAGTGCAATGTGGCAGCTGCCTAGAATATGTGACAAACCCACAAATAACAGTAGTAGTAGTAGAAATGAGGATGGTATGTTTCAAGATTATAGCTTGCAAGTACCCCGAGAGGAGAAGCGTTTGACAGGTGACTGCAGTAGGTAATTTGACAGGGTGCCGACTTGGACCTATGATCCAAATCATATATGTGCAAAAGTAGAATTGTTTTCTGCTGAATATTATCCCATAGTTATAGTACCGGAGAACAACATGAACTCTTTTCCCCTGTAGTGTATATGTGCAGTAGGATTAGTTGGCATGTCTTCTAGATCTCACTACTTCACATTTTGAATTGAGATTTAATCAACTCAAGTGCAAAGAAAATGACTAAAGAATAACAAAATGCTAGTGTAATGAGTTGACTCAATTCACCACTTCTGTGACATACTAAGACAAATCTTAAAAAGAAGGCAATAATATTGAGGGGAGAAGAAAATAAAATGGAAAAATAAAGCATCATAAATGTTGCTTTTGACAAGTAAAGTCCACAAGTATTTGTATTTTAAATATGTTGCCTTATGTGTGAATTATTCTATCAATGCCTGGGGCAGGGTGAAGTGGCTGTGTCCATTTTGCAGCATTGTCACTAGTCAGTGCTGTCTAATTCAGTGGGTTTTATTTTAGTGTCATTAGTAATTGTTACTTATTACAATAGTATCTTTGCAGATAAAACTTGTAAGTTTTGTAGAAATAATGCAGAACTGTGGTTATGCAGGTCAGAAGTTCTGGAAGAAATACAAGTGATGCCTCTCATTTGCAGTGTAGCATAGCTCTTACTAGTCTTAAAAATAGGTTTTAAAATTATATCACGATTGAAAGTGCAGAAAAACTCTTCTTATATTCCTCCCCTACTGTATTTTTTCTTTTTCTTGTAGTTTTAGGCCTCATGTTTCCTTTTTTTAAGATCTTTGCTTAGTTCTAGCTGCCTCCACAAAGGTCACTTTTACCATTTTTGATGCATGACACAGAGCTGGAAAGAGTGACCATGAAATTCTGATATTAGTAATTAAGTTGTTCCATTATATTTTCCCCTCTTCTCTTCTCTTCTCTTCTCTTCTCTTCTCTTCTCTTCTCTTCTCTTCTCTTCTCTTCTCTTCTCTTCTCTTCTCTTCTCTTCTCTTCTCTTCTCTTCTCTTCTCTTCTCTTCTCTTCTCTTCTCTTCTCTTCTCTTCTCTTCTCTTCTCTTCTCTTCTCTTTTTTTTTTTTTTTTGCAGATGGTACTGTCTGGTTTTCCTCTCTGAAACTGCTAATGGTCGATATTTTACTACATTTTCAGGAACTATAAATTAACACAGAACTTTTTTTTTCTTTATTAGGGATCTGCATTATTAATCTTTTAGAAAATAACGTGTATTTAGAAGATAACGTTATGCTGCTTTGGCTGAAGTTTTGTTTGATTAGATGAAGATCATGTGGCCTAGTAAAATATGTCCTCCTTGCTATATCTCTGTTTCAGTTCAGGGATAATCACAATATTGTTTCACTAAGTGAATAGCAAATTGTTAGGATGTGTAGGAGTAAAGCTAGGCTTCAGATTTTTTGTGTGTTCCTGCTTTTCTGAGTAGAAAAAAGTTGATGTTAAATTTGTGTATAATCTCTTTCTTACTTGAATTGCAATGTTTTGATACTGTGGTTAAACAGATCCTTAAGAAGATTTTCTGGAGTAAGATATGGGCTTATAGTCTAGGTATGGAAGGAAGAGGTGTTCTCCAGCTGTGGGTGGTGTGCTATTAAGAATACAAATTTATTTCTAATTGCATAGTTAGTGACTCTTTTTATAGTTCTCAAGTGCTTTAAACTCTTTTAGTTGAAATGAAATGGGTATGAAAAAACAATAATTGTAAATGGTAAAGGCCCCTAGTAATAAGTATTCAGCTTATCATTCTACCTAAGGGATGTTTGAAGAGGGTGGGCACAGTTATCCTCAGCACTTGCTTAAAGATAAAGAACAAAGCAGTGGAGTGACTTAAAAAATCCAAGGGGAAATAAACTGTTTACTGTGAAAGAAAGTGACATGTAGGTTTTGCTTTGGGAATCATTCAGAAGCAGTCTCAGCCCTCATCTCTAGGGATGGCTGCAGGAATTTAAAGCAAGCTTACTACAATGCAGAGATCAGCTTGGTGACCTTTTCTAGGTTTCTTTGAATCCTAGAATTCAGGGCTGCTCTGGGCTATGCCAATATGGATCTTTGTATTCCAGCACATTTCCCTGATTTCATGCATGAATTATGCTTAGTTGGATGTCATTTATATATGGTAAAAATATATTTTGGAATTGCTTTTCTACCTAAGCGTTGCATTTGCTCTCCTCCAATTTTTCTGCCTCTTATGGTTTAAAGAACTATTAATTTTTCTCTTGTCTGAATATGAAGATGTAGCATCAACAATCAGCTGTCCACTGTTGGATGAACTCATTTAGCAATTCCTCTTTCCAGACTCTGGATTTGTAGGGAGTTGTGTGTAAAGGAGAGAATTTAAGGGTGAGGCCACCTGCCCCTGTACATAGACTGGATGCCTGAGAAGTTTTCCACTTGCTTTACTGCCTTTAATTGATTCAGAAGCATTTTGTTTTTTTTTATATAAGCTGTTGGTTTGTCAGAAATAAGCGTGTTTCTTTAGCTTCTTCTGTGATTGTGTGGAAGAATTTAATTTCAAGGATATTGCAATGTTTCTTTGCTATTCACTGGTTTCTTGATTGAAATAAACCTCTACAGTATTTAAGAACCCGGAATCCTTATTCCCTTAGTAGTGAGGCTCCTCAAACAGTATCCTCTTTAAGCTGAATGTTTAAACTTGTAGTAAAATCTTCCTGTTACCAATGAAATATTATGTCTGCCTAAAAGCACTATTTTTTCTATTCAGTATGAGTGTTGCAGTCCCTTCCTGCTGTTTTCGCAAAACAATTCGTAAGAAACCATGCAGAACATAGATGTGTTGAGATTCAAAATGTTACATACCCTCCCACTTACAACAATGAAATGTATGTTTTGCTACTAAGATTGGAGATACTTCATTGATGCCTGCATATAATTAAACATGTTAGATTTTCTTTCTGGCTGTGCTTACTGGCAAATGTTTCCTTAATGCCAACAGCTGTTATTAGGAAAATGCTCCCTGATCAACCTGCTGCTTCTGCATAGGTTGCTTTATATAAAGCTTAGAAACACATTTGGCTTTTCTTGCCTGAGTAACACAAGAAGCATTTCATGGATTAAAAGTTCATTTTTTTCAAAACACTTATGTATTTAACAAAGTTGGTTTTCTACTAAGATAAACTGATTTAAAAATGAGGCTTAAAACATGAAAACTTATCACATTTTTCATGTGGGTTATTAGGAAGGATATAAAGCATCTGTTCTAAGCAGAGCTTGCACTAATTACCATAAAGCTATAGCATCTGATGAACTTAGGAAACAGTGGCTCTTTTACCACAGTTGGTTGTATTTCACGCGCTCTCTGCTTTACTGATTTGATTTTTCTATATCCACTGGGATTTTGTCCTGTCAGAAAAACTCTCACACCCTCCATCTATTAGTCTTACTTATAGAGGCTGCCTCACATGCTACCTAAGATGACAACAATGTGCATGGAGGCTGTATGTACTAACATGGTCTGATTCAAGATTCCTGTGTGTTTTGTATTCCGTGTTCATCTTCCTGCCCATTGCATGGAGTATTATAAACAACCAATGGTTACCTTTTCTCTTCTTCCTCCTCCCAGGGTTTTCCTCCTCTTCCTGGCAGGGTGTGCATACGTTGAAGTTCACCTCAGCTCAGCAGGAATTGTTCGGCTTACTTTACTTTCTTAGTTACTTAAGACTGGTGCTGGTCCCTCTGTTTTTCAGTGCTATCACTAGAATTAGGTCATTTTTGTCCATGCTCAGGGACTGCTGATTGAAGTCACTTGTCTGTCATACGCGGGACTAGCTGGTATGTGCAGAAAGGATGTAAAGTGGAGGAATATCCGTATCTGTCTAAAGGAAGGAAGCAACTGAACTAGTGAGCAGTTATAAACATTTACCAGTATCTCCTTTCTGTGGTGGCTTCACGGTTTGCTTACGTGGATCTTTCAGTTCTGTTTGAGACTTCACCCTAAAGACTTTTCAATTCAGTTTAATTCTCTTCAAGGATAAATCTAGGAAGGGTGAATGATTGGATCAATCTAACTTGCCTTTTCTGCCTTTTCTTTTTCAGGATTGCACAGTATATGAAACAGAGAACAAAATTCTTCATGTGGTGAGTAGTATTTGGGTTTGTATTAATAAATATACTTGTATAGACTACATAGAATTATAGATCTGTGGGATTTTTTTCTTTTTTATCTGCAGTGTCAGTATGATAATGAACTAGTCTGGGTATGACTGAGTGAATGTATGGACCTACTTGTGTATAGGTAATGATGTTATGGAAGCTGGATTTGGCATATGAGAAGCCAGGAAATTTGCAGCAGCTTGTGTTTGTCTGGCTGGGGCCCATCTGTTGTCCGTAAATCATGGTCGAACAATGATTTTGAAAAAATGGCTTTTTTTTTGTGAGAGAGAGCTGGTAGCTAGGCTTCTATGAAATCATATATAATTATGTTAGTGATACATCTTCATTTATACAGCTTTATTCCTCATAAGAACATGGAGCTAGCCTAGTGATAGGAAAATTAATGCAATTCTTTCCTTTTGAATTCTCAACCTAAATATAATGTTCTGCTTCCAGAATCTGTAGTGCAATTGATAATAAATAAAGCAGATGAAAGTCATCAGGACATCAGAACACAGAATGAGTTTGAAAGGCTGATGCTTTGATGGATAGAGAGTCTAAAGCTTGAGCAAACTTTGTCTGAAAACTCCATCTAGGTTTTGGATGTTAAATTGCATTTCATGTTGTGGCTGTAGTTTAGTATGTATTAAGTTAACCCAGAGCTTGTTTTTAAATGTAAGATATCAAGATATTCTTATTATGAGTGAATAAGGAATTGGTTTAATTTAGTAAATGTTAAAAAGAAGGTTCTCTAATATAAAAAGACTAGTAGTAAATTTTGGTAAATATATACAAAGAATCTTTCATGAGAAATGCTGAGAAAACTAGGAAATATTGGGAGGAGAGGACATGTACACAGATATAAGAGAGAGAAAGTAAATTCTCTTCTTAAATTCAAAGAACAAACTATTGCAGGTCCATTTTCTGAGTACATTTCCCCTCTGCAAACCATGCAAACCCCTGGAGGTAGCAGAAGTGGAGTCTGGCCAGCATCACATCCAGCTGCCTTTGAATGATCAGATACCAACACATGGCTGTGTTTGCTGGGGTGACTTAGGAAATTGAATTCAAAAGCGTGAGCTCACCCTGTATGATTTCACATACCACATTCTCTTTGTGACACAAGGAAATAAAGTTCCTCACAACAGTGAAAGACCAATGACTTGCAACTAATAAGTAATTCATGCAATTAACTTAAGGAAATCCTTGTTGCAAGGTATTGTTCCCATTAAGGATTGAAGTAAAATTTTAAGAAATCCTTCTTAAATAAGCAAAAAAGAGCTACAGCTATATAAATGAAATTAAACGACAGTTACTTACCAAGAATAATTTTGGATACCTCCAAAGTTAACCCATTACTGAGACTTCATGATTTCCTCCAGAGCATGATGGAATATGCAACATCCCTCACCAAAGGCAAGATTCTCAGTTAAATGAGTGATTGGTTTGCTTTAATTAGGTAGGGCCAAAAAAGATTTAATGTGCTAATATTCTAATGGCAGTTATTTCTTTTGAAAGGCAAATGAATACCCTCTTTATTTCAGGGATGACATGATGGGTGTTTGTGTGGAGAGACTGCTGAATCACCTTGTCCATGGATGTTAAATAAACTTACTCTGATATTAGCTGTTTAGATAGCAGTGATGCATTTAAGGAAAAGTATTCTGTGGAGACAGAATTCTATAGCTTCTGCTTATATTCAAGAAAGAAATATTTTTGTTTTCTGCAAAGAATTCAAGCTTCAAATGCTATATATAAAAAAATTTGATTGTCACAACGTTAGGTTAAGTAATAAACTAATCTGTGTTATTCAACTAAACAAAATGCATCTGAAGGAAAAAAGTCTTACGGAAAACTGATGAAGTTTTAAGATGAAGTTACATACTTCATCTTGTTTATTTGTTCTAAGTGGATTTGCAAAGTGTGTCTGGGAAAAAATATCTCTTTTGTCATTTTCTTCCATAGAATTGCAGGTGTGTTGAAACAATTATTTTAAAGACGACAATATTTCTTAAGATTTTTTTGCAGTGAATTTGTTCACAGAAACGCTTGGCTTCTGTGGAACAAGAAGCATAAAACTGCACAGGAATAATGTGTTGTGTTTTGCTCATTAAAGTGTTGATGCTTCTGAAATCTTCATGAGTACAGAGACATGCTTCCTATTTCTGCCACTTCATTTCTCAGGAAGGTTTTTTTTCCAGGTTACCTTTTGCTCAGCAAGCAATGTAATAAATAAATAAATAAAAATAATTGTAATAATTTATTGATGTAAATAGAAAGTAAGTATCACCAGAAAATCATGCCAATGAAAGTAGATGGCAATAGAAAATGTTAATAACACATTTTAAAATATAGTGGGCTTAAACATGAAAGGACAGGTGAGATGTTTGTCTCAAAACTGGAAATTAGTATGCTCTTTCTTGTTGATATTTAGAATATCCATACTGATTTAATTTGAGGTGATAAAATGTATTGAAAACTGCTCAACTTAAAATGGTATCAGTTCTGCTTGCTTGGGGAGTTATAAGTTAATAATTGCAAAAGTCTGAATGGAGCTTTAAAGTCTTGGGAGAATAATTCATTGATTCTATCCAGCTGTTCAAGGCTCTATATGATGGGAATAGCTAGTTCAGATTAATCTATGTGAAGCAGTAGAGTATTAAAGTAAGAACATACAAGAAGGACTAATTATAGAAAGTAGAAGCCTGGCTTCAGTCAGATTAATAATGCTTTTTAACTGATTTTTCTTTTTTTAGCTTAATACTATTAAAAAAAAATTGAATGTTTTCCTAAGGAATCTCACTTTCTTAAAATTATACCGATTTTCATGAAAAAAATGTGGTTTTATTGAGTTGGAAAACCATAGAAAGTAGAACCACAAGTGAAATTAATGTCCAGAAGTTTTTGAAAAACAAATGAATTATTTAAATTTAAAAAAGAGTTACTAAATCGAAAAAGAAAAGAAGTAGTAATGGATCAGAATGTTCTCTTTTTGCTGTGAGCCTCACAGAAAAGACTGTGACGATAATTCACTCCTCTATTGAATACTTATTATAGAACTCTAATCAACTAAAAACTCATTGTCAAAAGTATAATTGTGATAGTGTTATTATAGAAAAAAAAGGACTAACCACCTGCTCGCTTTCAAGAACCTATACTTTACTAACTGGGCCCAGCAAACTTTGCTCTAAGAGAAGCCTCTTTCTTTGCATCCAAAATAAGATTTAGTTCACTGTTTAAACTTCATGTATATACAAAGGCAAGTCTATGCCCAGCTGTTTCTAAGGCTGCCAGAATTCCTGTAGTACCGTTATACTACACCATGACAAATGCTTAGGACTAAAGTTAATTGATTAATAAGTATTTGGTCTGCCTTAATGTAACTAGTTAGTTTTCAATGTGAATTCTCAGGTAGCAAGTTGTAACTAGTTGAGGGGTTTGGTTTTTTTTCTTCCTTCCAAACAGGTTAAACTTAACAGTGCCAAGACATTTTTTTCTTAATTTTCATCCTGAATGTGCATGTGTCTTATTGGCATCCTATCACTGAAATAATGTAGGTGTGAAAGTTGACACTAGAGGCTGGTTCTTTTCTTGCCCTCAGCCCTCAAAATGTATTTAAGCTAAGATACTTCAGTACTGGAAATGTTTGGCAAGATAGATTTAACCTTGGTCACCAGTCTGGGTAAAATTTTGGACAGGAACAAATGTAAGTCTGTTTGCTTGGCTAGAAATGCTTTGTGGCCTTAGAGCTGCCTGAATTGAACAGATAACAGATGAACAGTTTGAGGTACGGCATTTTCTGAAGGCATTTTCCCAACACAAGTTGCAGTAGCCAGGGAGAATCAGAACAGATGCTAATCTAAGTTAGTCACCTTTAGATCCTTACCCCCTGGCTGAAAGGAGCAGCAGTTATGGAAATTCTCTTAGAAATTGGTACACTACAGACCAAAAACTCAAGTAGAAACAAAGTATTAGCTTTCATTCTTCATGCTCTGGAGTGTAAACTGTTTGCCTACTGAGTGAAAGAAAATGTTCTACCAAACAACAAGATACTGTGTAGTGATATTTTTCATCCTCCTTTGAATCATTTAGCTTTGCACATAAAGACTGTGGTGTAGCTTCAATCTGCAATTATAAGTTTGTCACTGAATAGAGAGGAGATTTTATTTCTAAAGTGCAGTGATCAGTTACTGCAAAAAAGAACTGAAGTCATTACTGTAAGGCTTGTAGTGAGAACAGGGACTGTGACAAAAGGAGAAAATATAATCATCTGTTGATTTCTCTCAGTTAATCTTTTGTGACTTAATTTTTTTTGGACCTTTTCCTTGTTCAGATACCTTGCATACTGAAAGCTGAGTGCAGCATGAGAATGCTTGAGAAAGGCCAGGTCATTTTCCTGTGTGTCTTACTGTAGCTAGTACTGCATTGCAGCAGGGAATCAACAGTTACAAATGGCAACTGGGATCCTGATCCCATTAACAATGTTTTCATAAACAGAAATGTAGTTTTACAAAATAACAAAAGGTAACCACCATTTTAAAGAGAAGGTCAGTTGTACTGTCATCTGATTGTAGTGAAACTAAAATACACGTCTATGATTCTATGGTATAGCTTGTTTTGAATAGTTATGCTGAAAAATAATGTGTTCATAAATTGTTTGGAATGAAATGAGTAGCAAAAGTGCACTGTTTGTGTGCTTTTCTGCTCTAATTAATTGAGTAGCCTCCATGCAAAATATTACAACAGCCCATTACTTTCCATTAAATAAAAAGTAATTTAAAACTGTTTATTAATAAATAAAAAAGTAATAATGCCCCCTTCCCGCCTTCACATTTCTCAGACCTACATTATTCGTCAAATTGGCTTTGCATCTGCCAGGGTGAAAGCTCCCGTGAAGTCTGGAAAGCTTAGGGAAAATTTAGTTAAGGTAGAAATAAAGTAGCATCGAGCATAACTTTAGATTTAGGCGGGGTTGTTGCTTGAGTGAATGTGGAGTGAACATGATGAGCCACAGTGTGAACTGTTTAGGAAAAGGAGCATAGGGAAGTCAAAGGCAGTTTGCTTGGAAACTTACTAAATACCATAGCATGGTGCCTCTGTTAAATTAATGTTATTCGTGTACCATGTGGCAGCATCTTTTTCGTGGAAGGTCCTGATCCACTGAATAGGTCCAAGGCCTTTTTCCATAAAGAGGCGTAATGGAGAGGAAGCATGCACCTGGTGAATAGGCTGTTTTGTCTGTGTGATGATTTATGCTGCTTGGCACATTAAAAAGCCTTGGCCAATGAAATCAACAGCAGTAATCTGGGCAGAGACTGGATGGTGACTACATTCGGAGCCACTGGTTAAATTGGCAAGATTGTACCCTGTGAATGTGTTCTGGAGCCATCCAAGCTCTGATGTGTTCCTGGGGCTTAATTTCCCTCCTCCTCCACCTTCTCCCATCTTCCACAGACAGACACAAGACAGCAACCCACAAACCGTGAATGAGATGCCTCTGAGAGTAAAGGCAAAGAAAAGTGCATTCTTTTGCCTGTCTCAGCCTCTCGACATGTTTCCATTGATAGCTCATGTACTCTGTGATTGCAGTGAAGAGAGGAAACCTGCAATATGAGTGGACCCTTTGTTGTCCTGACTGCGCGAAATCAGAGTTCAGAAAAAGTTGCCTTTCACACAAGCCCAGCAGATACTTGATCCTAATTACAATCCGACTCTTTAATCAAGGGGTGTTTAACCAAAATTATTTAAATGTATGATAGTTAAGAGAGACTTGTACGATTCTCTAAGTATTCTAACAAAAACAAGCTTCTTGCACTTTCAGAAGAAAACTAAAGGAGTTGTAGGTATTTTCTTGTAGCAGCTGAAAGTTTTGGAAGGTTGGGAAGAACCCAGACCCATGCTCTAAAAAACCAGTTTTTTCTTCTCAAGGTCTTGAAATTATGCTGGAACAAGAAAAACGCAATCAAATGCATAGTATTCTGAAATTATATAAGCAGTTTAATTAAACCATTAAGCTCATAATTTTTTTCTAAGTCGGGCAATGTGAATGGGCTAGTTTGCTGTGCAGTAGCAGTAAGTCTTGTATTCAAAATCTTCAGACAGCAAACATTCTTTCCCTCCAAAGGACAGTTCCCACAAGCAAAGCAAAACACGTTTTAATGAAATGAGTTTGCTGGACAGAACTATTCTATAATTACTAAGCAGATGATGTTGTGATTAGATCTCATTATTCAGAGGAGCTGTTTCTTGAGAAACCTCTTTATTGGTATGTATTTTCTCTTGCTGAATCACTCAGGTCCACTATTACTGTCTTAGAAGAAAAAGCTAATTCTTTGGTCAGAAAATGAGAGAAGTAATTCACAAACTTACTTTTTCAGTTTTTTGTACCTTCTGTTTTCTTTTGCTATTTCCAGTCACCTCTGATACTAATACATGGTAATAAACCTGATAACATTTAATAGAGCTTTATAAGTTCTCTGTCTTCAGCTTCCATCTTCACATTGGTCAGATCTGGGTACACATGAAGTAGAAGAGATTTTATAATAGCGCAGCAGAGTTTTGCCTCTAAATATCATTTTTCTAGGAAGACAGTTCTGTATCCATCCCGACATGTTGAATGAGTGTTTAGGAAAGGTCATAGAATTTGAAGCCTTACTCTGAAAGAGCATCCTCTCATCCTAGGGTCTTCTCTAGGGACTTTGCTACTGTTCATTTATTGTGCTAAGAATGGGCACAACATTGGGCTTTTGGGCAGTGATATGAATATTTAGAGATGGAAAGAAAACCTCAAGAACCAAAAGACAATAATCTTTTAGAAATGCATAGAAGCATATAGCAGATATTTTTATCATAGTAACTTGCTGATTTTGACATCCAATATTTCCAGAGCTCTTCCTGGGGACTATTCACATCACCTTGTTTTAGGATTGCAACCGATATAACCATTTTGGGATGCTGATCTCCAGAGGCTTTCTGTGTAGCCTGTCTGTACTCCTCTCACAGAGAGGCAGAGGAAGAGCAGCTGCTCCAGGGAGCAATTTAATGCATCTCAGCTTAGACTTCTGTTCCAGGCAGCATCCTGGTCTTGACTCACTCCTTTACTCATAAACTATCAAGGCAGCCAAGGACTTTTTTTTGAACAAGGAGCTACATCTGTGAACTTGAAACTGTGTACTCTGTGGTGGTAGGAACACTCCTTTTCTGTGTGTTTTGGCATCTCTCTGCCGTGCAACAGCTGGTAATAGGTGAAAAAAATTTTACATTAGTTAATTGTAAATTGAAATTTCTCTGAAGTTGCTCAGGACCTCATAAATTTGGTAGTTTTAGAAGACGTTAAGAGGAAGAATAGGTGAGCGAATACGTGTCAGAAGGCATATGAAAATTCAGTTTTGAACACCAGAGATGATTTATAATGTAAGTCTCTTCACTTTGCTTGTGAAGAGCTGAGTGTTCTGTAGGTTTCTAAAAGTATTTTTTCAATGATTTTCAGTGCAGTTACCAGAGAGATGAAAAACAAATAGCATGCCAGTATTTTATTAAAAACATCAAAAAACTTAACAATCAGGAAATCTACGCTTTCATTTCCATTATGAAATTTTATATAATTTTTACCTTTTTACAATATCAGCTCAGGGGAATTTTCATGTATCCAAAAAGCCATAACAAACCTAATTCTTTAATTAAGTTCACTTCATCTTTTTTTCTTTGCTTCCCAACTTAGGTAAAGCACAAAGCATTCTGAACTCCTTTTTAAATATTTCTTGATTTTTCTTTTTCAGTAATGATTCTGCATCATTTATGAAATACAAGAAATGTATTAATATGTGTGTTTTCATTTTAGTTAAATGATTTCACATCAGGACATACAGATAAAGCAGAAGGGGTAGTTGTGTGTGTGTATGTTGGAAAGTAATATCTCTGGAAGAAGGTCACATTGGTAATATAAATTTTGTTATATTTTGCATTTGATTCTGATTTGTTCATTCTGAAACATTATTGTATAATAGAATAAGAATGGTCTGTAACAGGTTTAAGATATCATTGTCACTGGATTTTTTGTTGCTTTTATCACTTAATTTTTTTGCTTTCCTTTTTACATAAGATTGTTTTTAGTTTGGCATTTGTAATTTTAATGGTGATTCAGCAAGGGAGTTATATCCAATTTTTAATCTTTTTCTATAGCATTGTTGTAGATGTATTTTGTAAGCTTTGCAATCTTGGAAGAACAGTTGGTGCAGCAGTTGAGCAGTTGTGTTTCAGTCATTTGAGGAGCATGGTTGGCTTTAATGTCTTGAATTTGAGAGAAGGAAGCTGGTTCTTAATTGGTTTTGGAGGTACCCACTGTGTGGGAGCAGAAAAATGTCCTAATCCCTGAATTTGCTGACAAAACATGCATTTGGAAACCTGAACTGAGAAATCAGTTTTATATGCTGAAAGAGCACTCTGGAAGATACTGAAACTGTCAAAAATCACTTTCTTACAGAAATATGAAGGAATGAGAGGAAAAAATCACAGCTTCCCTGCCTCTGAGATGAGGAGACACGTAGTACCCATTCGACAGTCCCAGCCTTTTTAGAAACTTTTTTATTTGTATCCTACTGCAAAGAGGCTGCCAAGGATAACAAGTTTAAGAGTTATCCCATTGTAAAGTGGTTATTTATTGTAATTTTCGTGCCTGCAATAGTAAATCATACTTGGCAGCAGTGGAACATGAGAAACTCGGTCCAAAGCCAATTAGCCTGTTTTATGAGCATAGAACAAACTTCAGAGTTAGCGAGAGTTATGTGGCATTGTTAAGAGACTGATTTTCATCTGTACTGAAAATCTGCATGGAAGTTACTGATGTTTGGGGGCGCTTACTGTCTTTGCAGAGGGTGTGGCCAGAGTGCAGTTGGAGCTCACCACATGCTCAGAGGCAGGGCACCTAACCCTGAGAGTGTGTGGGAGTGGCTGACGCAGTCCCTATTTCTCTCTACTCAGATGCAAAAACATTTGCCTCTTGTTCTTCCCTGGTCTGACACTGCATCACTTCAGGGTCATCACAAAAAACAGGTTTTGTGCTATGCTGCTGACTGGTGCCTTTCCCTCTCCTCCTTTGTTTCCTCTGCTTTGTAGATTCAGCAATGTGGTTTAATATGTAGTTTAAAAATGCAGTGCTTTAAATTGTATGTAGATATGCAAATACTTAGCAATGATATGCTTATTGTGACATTTTATTTCCTTTTTTTCTTCCTAGTGTAAAACTCTCTCTGGCGTCTGTGATCACATTATCTCACTATCTTCTGACCCACTGGTTTCCCAGTCTGCTCACCTTGAAGTGATCCAGCTTACAAACATCAAGCCAAGTGAAGGGCTGGTAAGAAGTACGCAGTTAATCAAACCCATCATCCAAGATGAGAAAGTGAATTTTTAAAAATAAGTTGTATGTATGGAAAGGAACAGGACATTTTAACCTTTTTTTGTTTTGAAGTCTGAAAATAGCTTGATTTCTCATACTAGTTTGGTTTCTCATGCAGCTGGGCCAACAGGGAAGTATTTTGTAAGGCTGACTGATGTATGCAAAGAGTTTAGTGAACAAGAAGAAATGAGTGAGAAGCTCTTGCCGTTTATACCAGCCTCTGAAAAATGGTTCAGGTTGTTCTAGGATCTTGAACTCTGAAGGGATTTGAATTACTAAGATCAACTGAACTACGAAGTTTGTGTGGGCTTATGCACAAAACCTGTCAAATTCTGCTATGTGCTTTTAGTATCTCTGGATATAAAGGTATTTTGTAAGTTATTCAAGGGTTCTACAGCACTGCTGAGAAGTAGCCTTATTGAATTTTAAAGGCTCAGTGCAGCCATCCCATGTTTGTTTTTCAACTTTAAATCACAAATAATATCTCTTCCTACCATCCTTGGAGGTAGTAGAAGGTGATCAGAATACAGTTAATCATTTTTTGCCTAATGAGATAGCTTTTGCTATCTTCTGTCCAAGTTTATTCTCATTCAATTTTCTGCAATAAGAAGGACTACTGCTGTCCTCTTTGCAGCAGTTTTTGAAGTTGTTTGATGGTGTAGTTTTGAAGAGTATTTTGGTTTATGGATTGGTTGTTGGGTGTTAGGTTTTGGGTTGTTTTTTTGTCAGATTGGGTACGCCAAGATATTTAGACAATTATACACTAATCAAATTTTGTATTCTTTCTATAAATCACGATCAACAAAATGAGGGAAAAAGGACACATTTGGATGAGAAAATATTGCCCTACCCTTTCTTTTAGTCTGCTGTTGTTTTCTCTTCCTCTACTGGCTTCCTTTTTTATATCTGAATCCATTTTAACCTAGTCCTCAAGGATTTCAGCTTTTCATGGATTCTCTTCTCACTTTTTCTCCTGTAATTTTATCTCTTCCACTAGCTCACTGCAGTCAACCTTTCAAAATCCTATCTTCTGCTGTAATGAGGAATTTTTTTTTCCCTTTCTCTCAACCACCTTTCTTTGGAGTTCTCTCCATTTTTATCTGAGTTCTTTATTTGCCTTTCTGTCTTGTGACTGTTATTTTTTTTCCCCTCGTTTAAGTCTTTCTATAGGGTGGTGTTAACCCTCAGTGACTGAAAAATATTGAGCAGTATTTTCGTAAATAAGAATGTATTTTGTGGATCTGTTCCTGCTGAGTAGCTGATGATATAGAGAATCACTTCTCCCTCTGTTCCTCTGTTTTATACCCTCTGTCTGTCTTGTCTGTTTAAACTGGAAGCTCTTAAGGTAGGGTTTTTTTGGTTTAGTACATATTTGTGAACCAGCTGAACAAGGTCTTCATGCTGACTGAAGACTAAGATGTCATTGTCATAAAAAAATATTATATGTATTTTTTTTAAAATGGAAAATACAGACTTTGGAGTATACAAGCCTTAGAAAGATATGATGCTATTTTGATATGGTCATCTTTTTTCCCCCTTCATCCTGACCTGTATGCCACTATTCTATTGCCTCTGTACTGAGCTGTGTCCTCTAGACTGTGAGCTCTCCAGAGCAGGAACTAAAGATGATACCTTTGCGCCAGAGGGGTGAATATGATACTTTTCAGTTTGTTGCAGTGACAGTCTTAATAGATCATCTTTGTCAAGTTGCTCTCGGTGCTCTTTTTGAAGGCTTTGCATTTGGGTTGTTGGGATTTTTGTTTGTTTATTTGTTTTTTTAAACTAAAACTTTCAATTAAGATACAGCAAATGCATATTACCACCACCCAGTTGACTTCTGTGTCAATTTAAGTATTGATCATGGAACCTGGAGATGTGAATATCCTCTGCACATCAGGAGCACTTGGATGAATGTGAAGCTTGATAACTTCTGGACCTTCTTCCAGAATTTGTGTTATGGTGGAAATAGAAAAATGGATTATTGTCAACTTCTCTTCTAGATTTTTGACCCACATCATAGGTCTGTGCACACTCTACCAATCACTAAATAAAATCTTCTATAAAGATGGAAAGACTTCAAGCAGAAGGAAAAGGACAAGGATGGCTGCTAACTGAGAAGATTCTTTTGTCACCTAGCATAAAAAGAATATCTAACACATCTCAAACTTAATATCTGAGAATCTAAAGTAGATAAGAGAAAGAAAAAAGAAAGGAGAAGAGGAGGAAATAAAAAGCTGGGAAAACAGTGCTGTTTCCCTAAACTCGTATTATAAGTACAAGATGGAATTGAGAAAATAGTTGGAGTTTTTACAACTTAAAACACATTGGAGCACTATCGGGATGTTTTAATCAGCACAAATAGTTCCTTCACTATGTTTGACCTTTTCTTTTTGGAAACGTAAGTATCAGTCAGAGCTAAATGTAAATTTTCAGACTAATACCTTAATGCAAAAGGAAAAGGTGATTGTGTTACAGGGTTTACGATGTCCTATAGAAATAGTTAAAACTTGTCAGTAAAACAGACTAAATTACTGGGCAGGCAGAAAATGTTGTTAGGGTGTGTTGTGGAGAAACTCTTGTGTACTGGTTCAAGCAATGTTATGGGTGGGTGAGTTTTGGTATTGCCTTTTTTTTTTTTTTTGCCTTTTTTTATTTTTCTTTCCTCTGTTCCTGGTCTCTTGCCCAGATGTGGTTATATGACTGGCTGCATACCTGTGTTCTCTAGTAAGTGTTGCTGCAGGAAGAGATACGGCCTACAGGGCTTGTGAAGTAAGGGTGAAAAGGCACTTGTCAGAGTAGAAAATTCTTCTAAAAGGCTCTGACATGGATTAATGTGGTCAGCTTTGCAATCTCCAGCAAGCTCCCATGAGTAATCACTTTTTTTTTTTTTTTTTTTTTTTGTTTTGAGGATTTGGAAGTTTTTACCTGAATCATTTTCATTAAGGAGAATTTAATTTTGTGTGGGTTTATACTGTTGATATTCTAGAAAGAGACAAAACTGACTAACTCAGGTAGTATTTTTTTGACAGGAGGCAGATTTGAAAATATTACTGCTTGACAGAAAACAATGAGTGCATTTACTCAAGAAGCACAGTATTGTATGCCTTTTGTTAAATAAAAAACAGGTAACCAAGTTATAGCTACCACTTTTCCTTGGAAAGTATTTCTTCACCAATCCCTTTCTATTTTATTTTTTTAATATAGAATATAGAATTGAGGCAAGGTTTAATCTTGAATTTCAGTTTTTCCTGTTCATATTATCATTTTAATCCTATTCAATTCAGGTACCATGATATGATTTCAAGTAGCAGCTATTCACCTAGATTGCTAGTTTCAGAGTCTCTCATGTGAAAAAGCACTCATAAAATACAAGTTGTAGATACAGCAGAGTATGACAGCTGGTTAAAGGTGCACTGCTGGCTGTCTAGCTAGAAAGTATTTTCCAGGAGTCCAGTGTACTACTATTCCTAATATTTCTCCTGAGTTACTTGGCTTGAGATATTGGAGGAGTGGGAAAAAAATTGTGAACAAGGTTCTGAGAACTGTTTGGGGGTGAAAAGGCACATATAACTTTGGGGGATTCCATTGAGATGATGCCATAGTGGAAGAGTAAGCCCCACATCCTGAGAAGGATTAAGGCCCAGTTTTTTGTTGGTTTGGGATAGGTATGAGTACCAAATAACAGATAACAATGTATATCAGCCTGTGATGTGGCTCATTATCTTCTATGTAAAATATATGTATTCTAGTGCTTCCCTACCTCACAGGGGTGTTGTGAGGATAAATGTATAAGAAATTGCTGTTCTGTATTTGAAATAACTTAATCAGGCACAAAACTACGTGCATGGAGCCAGTTAATGGAAAAAATCCTGATGGTGCATAGACAAGCTGGAATTTGAAGAATGGTGTTAGAGGCTTCCTGTATGTGTAGTAACGAGCAGATTTTTGCTTTCTTCTTTTCTGGCTGTGACAGCCCAACATGACAACTGGGTTTGATGTCATTATTGATGTGTACTGTGCAGAGCAAAATAGGAGATTAGTTTTGAGCTTCCTTTTCTGAGAAACTCATAAAGTCTGGTTTTTTTCACTGGGGATATCATCCACTTTGTTAAGTGGGAGGTACCTGTTTGTCCTCTCTACCAAAATGTTCGTGAGTTCTTTTTCCAAATTAAATTAGACCAACCTGGTATGTCTTCATTTCCTTTTTACCATATACTTATCACCAGTGAATGCACCCTGTTCTTCAGCTGGGAACAGACTTCTTTGTGGCACTCTAATTAAAAGGAGAAAAAGTAGGTTATGGAGATCATGTTTACTCAAATGTTGACTATTTTCCTGCTTTCTGTGAACTGTTTGGTGGAAAGGAGATTCCTCAGTTGTTGAATACTTGGTGTACACCAGTTGTCTCTCCTTTTTCCTTTTCTCACTATCTTAGTGGATGTTGTGGAAATGTTTGAATTACAACTTGATGAAAAGAGGTGGCCTCTCAGATTACCTACCCATGAAGGAACTTCTGTCTGTTCATAAGCTATCCCTTCTTTTCCACATATTTTTTGAAGAAGTGGGATAGCTAACAAAGTTTAAGTTTTCATCATTGAGTTTTATAGCTGACCTCTCCACTGAGATGAGTGAGGCTATTGGAAAGGCTTATAGCCATTTTGCAGGCACACTTGAGAGCACTGGTTATCAGTTTGAAAGTTTTACTTCCAGTTTTGCCTACCAGAAACACCAGATCTTTTAAAGTCCTATGTAGCTTCCAAAGCAAAAATGGAAGTATTGATCATGCTAAGGCAATTTGCAACTGTGGGGAGTGTTTTTGTAATTAGGTATTGTTATATTTGTAGTTTAAGTAGTATATTAAAAAAAATGGGGAGTGTTTATGGAGATGGTTGTGGTAAAAGTTTTCGTTTGCTGTTGCTAATTAGGGCCAAAATCATTTGGGCTGTTGTTCTTGAAGTGTGTCAGAAAGCACTTTCCTACCCAGAGACAAATTCTTCGTGACACAAAACTTAAATCGAGTCCACAAATCTTTAAAAAAGAAAAAAAAGGGGGGAAAAAGGCTTTTTGTTTTAGAGATATTCAGGTTATATTTGGATGGTGATGGTTTGTGAAACACTTTAAAAATTCTTTCCCATGATGTCTTTTTCTTAGGGTATGTACATTAAATCAACATATGATGGTCTCCATGTAATTACTGGAACAACAGAAAATGTAAGTATCGTTAACAATGTATGTTCAGCCCTGGGAGCCTTTTTGACCTTACCTGTGGTTTATGCTTTCCCTTTGCTATAGACTACATTTTGCTTGCAAAAGTGTGCTAGTTGGCTGTTGAGGACCAATAGCATGATGGACAGCAGAAACGCTTGTGCTTGTTTACCTCAGAATTGAAAAAGTTGTTCCCAGCTGAGGATCAGGGGAATTAGTTTTGATTTATTCTTGCAAGATGCCTAAAATGCTGCAGCTGATCAAGATAGGAAGTAGCTGTTTTGGAATTGCCTTGCTCTGTGAGTAAAAGATAAATGTCTTTTTAATGTATAGACTCATAGGCTGGAGTTTACTGCAGTATTAGATGAACAGTTTTTACATTTTCCATCTATCAAGCTCTATTTTGTGAAAATAAATGCATGAAGATGAGGACATCCCTTCACATTGGCCACCATGTATTTCTGCATGAACTTCTGAGTAATGCTTTTAAGTAGAAACATTTATTGGTGGTATATTAATTCTCACTGAAAGTATTAAACAGCAAACAAAACATAATAGAATACTTTTCATCTGCCTTTGAAATACCACCTTCTTTCCTTGTACAACACATTTAGAGAGCTGGATATCTGTCAGAAAGTGAGCAAAATCATAATTCTGGGAGGAAAGGCTTCTATCTATAATCTTCAGTGAACACGGAACAAGACACTAAATGACACTGAACTGTTCCATAAGGGTTTAGGCAATTCATTTTGAACATTTTGATGGCATTTTCTTAAAATGAAACTGTCTGAAATCCTGCTTTTTTTTTTTTTTGTTTTATCCTGCTGCTGCATCATACTGTAAAGTGCAAACTACCTACATGGTATCTACAGCTGCTGCCTCTGATCTGCAATGAGGTTCTGTTAACATCTCAATAAAATAGGAATATTGTTTTCATCCATTCATAGGAACTGCAATATGATAGTCCTTTTCCTTTCTTTTTCTCTGCTGCAGGCAGGATATCCATTGGTTATAGTCAATAGATAATATCTGCTGTAGAACTTCTGTGAATACCACCTGTCTCAGAATAAGGAAAACATAAGGAATTTCAGCCTTGAAATCAAAATTCTAGGGAGTCACATTTACAGCTATAGATATCATCAGTGAAATGAGCAAAGCTGAAGAAACACAACAGAGCCATAGATGAGCTTAATCGAGAAAACACATGAAAGAAAGAGGGTGGTTTTTACATTGAATTTCTCACAGATTAAAAAAGGAGCCATTTCTCTCCATGACTTGCTAATATTGGATTTAATTTCCCAGGGGCGAAGATAAAGATAAAAATAAAAACTTAATGCATTCCCTCAAAACTCTTTCTCTCTTGTGATTCCTGAATATAATTTAAAGCCACGTCAGGAAGCTTTGGTCATAATGACTTATATGCTTTTGTTACTGACTCTTTCACTCACTGTGATATCCTGGAGGTGCTCACAGCAGACCAAGAAACTGCAGTCTGCTCTCTAGGGAACAACCTGTTGTATCATAGAATCTTCTGGTTGGAAAAGACCTTTGAGATCATCGAGTCCAACTGCACCCATCATCTGCTAAACCATGTCCCTCAAAACCTCATCTACCCATTTTTTAAACACCTCCAGGGATGGTGACTCAACCACCTCCCTGGGCAGCTGTTCCAGTGCCTGAGCACCTTTTGGTAAAGAAATTCTTCCTAATATCCAGTCTGAACCTCCCCTGGTGCAACTTATGGACATTTCTCCTTGTCCTATCTCCTGTCACACGAGAGAAGAGATCAGCTCTGTGGCTGTGCCACAGCCCCCTTTCAGGCAGCCGTAGACAGCGATGAGGTCTCCCTTCAGCCTCCTCCTCTCCAAGCTAAACAACCCCAGTTCCCTCAGCCACTCTTCAGCCCTTCACCAGCCTCATTGCCCTTCTCTGGACACGCTCCAACACCTCAATGTCCTTCTTGCACTGAGGGGCCCAGAACTGAACACAGTACTCGAGGTGTGGCCTCACCAGTGCCGAGTACAGGGGCACAATCACCTCCTTTGTCCTACTGGTCACACTTTTTCTGATACAGGCCAAGATGCCATTGGCCTTCTTGGCCACCTGGGCACACTGCTGGCTCATATTCAGCTGGCTGTCGACCAACACCCCCAGGTCCTTCTCCTCCAGGCAGCTCTCCAGCCAGTCTTCCCCAAGGCTGTAGAACTGCATGGGGTTGTTGTGTCCCAGGTGCAGGACTTGGCATTTGGTGTTGTTAAACCTCATCCCATTGGTCTCAGCTCATCGATCCAGCCTGTCCAGATCTCTTTGCAGAGCCTCTCTTCTTTCAAGCAGATCAACACTGCCACCCAGCTTGGTGTCATCTGCAAACTTGCGAAGTGTCCACTCGATCCCTTCGTCCAGATCATTGATAAAGATATTGAACAGGACTGGACCCAGCACTGAACCCTGGGGAACACCACTCGTGACTGGCCTCCAGCTGCATTTAACTCCATTTACCACCACTCTCTGGGCCTGGCCATCCAGTCAGTTTTTTACCCAGCAGAGGATGTGCCCGTCCAGGCCAATGGCAGCCAATTTCTCAAGCAGAATACTGTGAGAAACAGTGTCAAATGCTTTACGAAAGTCCAAGTACACCACATCCACAGCCTTTCCCTTGTCTATTATCCGGGTAACCTTGTCATAGAAGGAGATGTTGACTGGGTCTGATCACCTGGCTGTCCTGCATGTGCTGTGTGATAGCATTCAATAGGATCTGCTCCATGACCTTCCCCGGTACCGAGGTCAAGCTGACAGGCCTGTATGTTAAAGTGTTTGTGAAAATGAGTAATGGCTTAAAGAAAGGAAGGTGTCTCCTGCTATTAAACACATGGTAGCTAGCTGCTTCCTTTAACAAGAAAAAAAAAGGTGAGATTCTCATAGATGGGAGGAGAAGCATCTAAGCAGCATAGCCAGAGCAAAGTCATGATGGTGCGGATGTGATCTGACCTGTTGATGTTGACGTGTTTACTGTTTGTGATACAAATTAAGTTGTAAGAAACAGTAAGAATCAAAATTCTCTTCCCTTTAAACAACAATTTGTGGAATTTCTCTTTCCAGTTTTGCTTCTTCAATTCAGACATTGGCACAACTTTTTGTCTGATACTTTCCTGAAAGGTCATAGAGAAGCACTTGTCCTTTTATTAAACACAGTAGCGTGGCAGTGCTAGCTGCATTCGTGTAACGTAGTATTTTTTGTAACCACCAATCTGCTTTTTCTGTTTGCCACTTGAGGTGTTTGATGTCCAGTTACAAAGCCCGTTAGAGTTTGTATCTTGCTGTTCAGCATTGAGTCATCTCTTTCAACACATCAGCCCTGCAGTTCAAAGCAACTGGGTTCTGAAACTTGAACTGTGAGAGAGCAGGTTTTCTTCACAGGTCACTGCCCTGTAAGAGCTTCTCTCTGGTGGTCCTGTAGCATTAGAGCAAGCTGAGTTTTCTGGTTCATGTCTTCTCTCTTTTGTTTGGAAGTAACAAATCTAACCGATGTATTGGTCCAGCAGGAGATTACAGCTTTCTTGTTGAGCAGCCCTTTTAGATCATGTTGGAGAGATTCTTTTAATTCACAAAAAAAAAAGTCCTTCAAATAAGGCCGTTTTTTTAATTGGCTTTTGCAATAGAAAAGAGTATTTTCTAAAGTAATAGCATGTGGTGCATCTCCAACAGGAGTTTAACTTTGAAGGTGGTGCTCCCAGTGTCCCCACTTACTGTGCACTGGTTGAATTTGTGGATTGCCTTTAAATCTCAGAGAAGAGGGACCTTTCAGAAGATATAACACCACACTCCACTCTAGTCATGCAACAAATGTGCCCATGGGGTCTAAACTTCTCTTTCAGACAGAGTGGGTATACTGGGGGAGTGTGGCAAAGACAACATTTAATCTAAAGGACAAAAGTAAATCTGTTCTGAAGAATAAATCGTAAGCAGATTCTGAATATGTTGTATGGTATCAACATGTGAGCCTGAGCAACAAGTCCTTCCATCAATTTTTCAACTCCCTATTGAGCTGATGTGATATGCTTTGTTCCACCTAGCAGGTCTTCTTGAATGGATGTCTTGCTTAATGATTAGTATATAAATCTAAAAAAAAAAAAAAAAGGAAAGAGCTTATCAGTTCTCCCCTGTTTTCCTTAAATATTGACGATAAAGCAGTATTTCTTTGCATCAAGATCTGTATTCTTTACTTGAGAAGGAAAAGCAATAAGGAAACAGAATTGCAATCTCTTCATAAGGCCACAGCCTTGGTACTCCTGTATAAATGTTTTTTGCCTCACCTTGCAGTCTGTTGGAGGCATAATTGCAATGATTTTTTTTTTTAAGCAGACTTTTCCAGTGTGAAGGTTATCAGACCAAATTTACTGGCTTGGCAGCCAGCTATACGAAATACCTGTCTGGTCAAGATTTAAGCTCCAAGTGCTGCAGTCAGGTCAGGAGAAAGTTTGTGTCATAATACATTCCCGTAGAGTTCAAGGATAATGACAGAAAATTCACATGCAGTGACATTTTGAAATTTTTAGGTGTAACTACATGTGAGCTAATATAGCAGTATTATATGGGAGGATTGTAAAGATTGTTAGAGGTATGAGTAAGTGTGAGTAGTAAAATGGCAAGCAGAAGAGAGATTGTTAGAACATAATCACCAGTGTTAAAATTTTTCCCCAAGTCACTCACCCAACATCTTTAATACTGAAATAGTGGCAAAATGTCAAGGCTGCCATTCTTTACATAAGTGAAATTGCAATTTTACCAGCCCAGATTGATGTAGGATGTACTGAGCAATGTCTCCTAGAACTGAACATCAATGACCCTTCTTTTAGCCTCAGTTTCCTCTGGGATATCTTCCATTTAAACACTGTCCTTAATTTAAGCTGTGAATTATGTGAAATTGTACTAGAAATTCATGGCATAACTTTGGGAAGTGTATTTTGAAAGGGGTGTGTTACTTTGGTTATTACAAACAGTCCACATTTCAGGCCTAGAGCATATTCTCTAGCCGACCTGTTATCTCACCTGAAAATGAATTTAAGTTTATTCCTTTCTTTAAATTCATAGCAGTTTTTTGGAAACCTGCTCCTGAGCAACTCTTTTTTTCTCAATCTGTCTGTCTCGCCTTCTACTTTTAAGTTGATTAAGTGCCTTCATAGGCTGGCAACCACAGTATGAAAGAAAAATGAAAGTGTTGGCAGTCTCTGAAAAGCTGAAGGATCTTATTTTCTTCTAAATACAGGGATATTTCCCTCAGAAAGCAGTTGGTCTACTGTAAATAGAGAAGGGAGAAGAAGGGGAAGTTTGGGAACGATGTCACTTTACAGAGAAGGTCTGGGTTTTCTTGGATTTTTTTCGTTGTTGTTGGGGTCGTTTCTTAAGGCAAACGCAAAGAAGAGAGCTACTTTTTTTTTTGAAAGTGTGATCCTTTTAGAATTTTGATGCTGGTTGCATTTCTTTCACTCTAATAATGATCCAGAAACTAAGTTACCGTGTTACTCAGTTACTTAGATGATCTTCCTAGCTGATATTTAACCTAATCCACTCTCCTCGCACACTCTTTGAAGAACAGTAATTTACTGAATTGAAAAATTGTAGAATAAAAAGGCAATGTTGTGAAATTCATTTATGAGGAGTTGCCACTTTAGCCTTGATAGGGTCAAAATTCAGCCAAAGACTGGCTTTCCAGACTCGAGATATCAGGCAGATGAAAGAACTCTTTTGGCAGAATGAAATTGAAAAGAAATCCTTAGGACTCAGTTACCCTTTAATAGAAAAAAATATTCATACCTTCCTTAACATTTGATTGCATTGTGTACAGCAGTACAGATTATTTTTCTTCAACAACAATGAAATGATTTATTAAATATTTCTTTAATTCTTTATTTCACAGTAGAATGTAATTATCAGTCTAACCTGATTTACATAGCTTAGCAATCATACTACTGAAAGAGAGATGATGATCAGTAAGAACTGTATTCTTTATCATCTCTTTTATTTTAAATTCAGTCACCTGCAGATCGGTGCAAGAAAATCCATGCTGGGGATGAAGTGATTCAAGTTAACCACCAAACTGTGGTATGTATGACTATGTTCTGTGTCAATTGGAGATAGAGATGTCGTGGCACATCAGCATGTGTAGAAAAGAAATGTGTAGAAAAAATGTGTTTTTATAAATCTTTATTTATTCTCTCATATAAATTTTTCTTTTCTCTTCTGAAACCACGTATTTCTTAAGTTAAGCCCCAGTCTTCTGAGTATCACTGGACGTATCAGGTTAAGCTAAATAGCTGTGGCTTGGGAGATATGTTAGGGTGTTTTCTGTTTACCCATGCTCTATTAATAAACAGTCAGTTTTAGTGTAATAGAATGTTTGGGTGGAAGGAATGCAGGGAGCTTGAACTGTTGTGCCTTTGTGGGTTTAAGATCAAGATTATTTCCTGGAAGCTGGAAAATGTGCTACTTTCCAAAGCTACTGGAATGTGTAGAACATGGTTTTAGAGACAAAACCGTGTAAAATTCCTGTAGCCTAATTTAAATACAGATTTTTAAACTTGGAAAGTTAAGATGAAACAAATACTTCAGATATCATAGGCAAGAAAACTAATACCATACAAACTAGTCCTTGTGTGGACAGATGCCTGTTAGTTCCTGGTGGTTTTATTTAGGACTGGTGAACTGTTGAAATTACCTTTTCTGAGGTAAGGCTTGGTGACGGGAAAGAGCAGACTGTCCATGTAGAAGCAACTGTTCTCATTCTAAAGTATAAGGTTTATTAAGAGTAGGAACAGTCAGTATATAGTATTAATTGTAGGAGTCCATGAAAACAATTTAACAGACAGAAAAATATCCTAGATTGCCGTTATTAATACAGCAGTCATTTGTTAAAAGTGTGTTTCGTCTTTCCTGATGGGGTTCCACTTCTAGCTTTAGGCCGTTGTACATCATGTCAGCTCCTCTCCACAAATTAGTGTAATATTTCAGTATACCCTTCAGCTAAGTTTGGTATCAAATATACTGTAATGTACATGAGAGGAATATAACTGATGAGAAACTATCTTTTGAGGTAAGCAATGTAATTTGATAAATCTGAGCAGATCAAGGTGAATTTTAATACTTTCTTTGGTTATATAGATTCTTTGTAAGTGTTGTATCCTGTGATTACATACATGTACAATTGATGACTGTCTTCATTTTACTTCACTAAGAAAGCTTATGACATCAATTTAATATGACAAACATTTTAGAACATTTTTATTTTGGCCATCAAAATGTATGTGCATCTGAAGAAACACAGCAACAAGCATTTGATCCTTATGCTGGCTTGTTTTTCCAACAAATTCTGATGAGGCTATATAGCAAAGTTGCCTTGTCAGCTTGAAAATTTCCAGTCAACTAGGTGTTTGTTCTAGTTTTCTTTACACATCTACACTGCGTTTATTTAATGGAAAGGTCAGATTCTTGCTCTTAACACTAATAATAAAAATGTTTTGCCAAGCTTTAAGATGAACTTCCTTACCTAGTTGGGTGGAATTTTGAATTTAGGATTTGGGTGGTTTTGCCTTTTGCATCAGCTAGGTATTTTGAAATGTACAGTAAAAAGAATTGATGGTAGTTGTAGGAAAAAGAGTTGATTGTAGTTGTAGGAATAAGGACCATAGGGAGCCAAGACAAACTTAATTTTGGTGTAGAGGATATATATTTTGGTGTAGAGATTAAATAACACATTTGCATATGTTCTTGCTTTGTTGTATCAACAATATAATTAAAATAATTGGCATCTTTGGTATTATATACAAGTAATTTCCTTGTATTTTATTGTCATCTTTCCAGAGTCAGCTAGCATTCTCTTAGGAATGTGATTGTACCTCCCATGCTACCTTTGCAAAGGTGCACTTCATTCACTTTCAAGTTTATAGGTACTCCAGCATTTTTAAATCTAAGTCAGTTCTTTTGTACTCTGGCCCTGTCATAAGGAATTTACTATCCAATTCTAGGAACTTCTTTTTCTGGGGAGAAGAGGTATTCTTACTTGCATGGATTCTTACTTAGGTGATTTGAAGATATTACATTTTGTCTTTATTTTTTATTGATTTTTTTTCACAATTCATATATTGCTCAGCAGTTGAAAACACAGGGCCTGTTTTTCAACTTGCTCCTTGTAACTTACCATACGTTATCACTTGTATTGACTATAGAGATAACTATGATTAATTTTTTTAAAGATATAACTCTGAAAGTGTAGGGAAACATTGTTCACATTTAACTGTTATTTCAGTGATGTCTTGTAATGGGAGAATCAAAATCTAAAAGAATGTAAGTTTAAATTTTGAAATAAATAAAAATTAAAACTTTTTTCTGTATTTTCTTAAGTTATTTCAGTGTATTCACTTTGTCAGAGCGAAGCTAATACCTGGCTTTCAGTGCTATGTATTTTAAAGAATGAATATAGTAAGGAACGAAATTACACACAAGTATTTTAAAAATCTGACTTGTTAGCTAACACTTTTTGCAAGAGTCACATTTTAATAATTATGAAAAGGCTGTTCTTTCAGAAATCCCACTGGCTTCCAAATAAGTAGCATGTCAAAGTATATAGTTAAGTGACTTATATTGATTTTCTTTAAACATGTCCCGTTACTGGGTGTCAGATAGTTTTAAACTCTCTATTGACACCTTCTGTTTGCTTGTAGTGATGCTTAATCTTCATAGTATTTCATTTGGCTGTGAAATCAAAGGATTTCAAGTCCCTGATCTTTTGTAATGTTGATAGAAAACATGCTGAACAGGATGTATTTCGCTTGTTGCTGGCCCGATGTCTGGAATGTAAATATCTTCTGAATTTTTAAAATGAAAATGTCTTCAGATTAAGCCTGAAGTCAGTGAAAACTTAATGTTCAGAAAATTGTCCTTTTAATTGTGGTTTATTGAGGTTAGATAGCTGTGCGAATCTTCTGTGTCAGTTCTGACTTACAGAATAGAATTTTTTTTAATAGCTCTGTAACTAAGAGACATGACTCCCACATTAAAATTCAGAGGATTTAAGTACTGTCTTGCCTGCAACTTCCCTGCAGAATCCATCCTTAATCTCCTCTAAAAGCCTATCTGTCTAAAATATTTCCAGCGTAAACAAAGAAAGCCTCATTCAAGTGATTCAGAATTTGTACTGTATCTCAGTACTCATGTTTCTGCCCATATGTAATTCAAGAGTGTGTTTTGCCTCAAGGTAGTCCTCCTTTTAACCAACTGAAAGTGCACAGAACAATATTATTGCTTACATGAATTATTACTGTTCACAGTACTCTTTCTGGTTGCATCAGTGATAAAGCTGTTGAGAAAATACTTGAAGCAGAAAATAGGGAGTTATAGACTCGGGATGGTGTAGGATTCTTGGATAACTGTTCTTGTGTAATCTGTGCACAGTTTCTTTATTTTGGTGGCAGTTTTGGCACATTGCATATACTGCTAATATAAATATGATATGACTTACGAATTTAATATAAGTATGATATGACATGCGATAGACATGAGTGCCCAAAATTTGTGTCTGTTGTCTAAAACTCATCAGAACATATGTAGATATAGGTGACAGAAAAAATATGTTTAGTTTGGCAAAATAGGCATGTATGGTCAGTTATCGATCTATTTCACATATAATTTGGTATGTTTAGTATCTAACACCTATAAGTTACCACTGAAATTGAATGTCTTGAAATCATGTAGAATGTAGATAACACCTAGCTTTTATATTGTGTGTTCCTTACTGTGGAAGCTCCTGTGGGCTCTTGTGGGCCAAGCTAAGTCCACAGAAGTGAGTTGCTGGAATTCTTTTTGTATTTATGTTACAAAAACTTTGAGGAGATTTTGTTAAAATTCTTCTGAAATATGTACAAGATCCTACCTTTCTTTTCTGCAAGGGTCTCATACTCTTCTTATCTAGATCCTTACCTTAGCTTAGTCTTTGCTTAAAAAGGTAAGGAAAAGGTGTGTAAGAGTCACTGTACAATTAGTTCAAAAGAAGTATGCCTGGTGATCAGCTTCCTGCTATTGCTGTCGTGCATGTGGTTTTGTGGAAGAGACGATAGATTAATAGCTCCCAAATCATTATTTTAATCCTTTCCAAATCCTTGGGCTTCCTCTGTTTGTAACGGTTTGGTAAATGTTAAGAAGAATATTTAATTTTAAAGGTAGGGGCAGGATTTACATCTAAAATTTTTTTAGGTCTATTCTGAAATGTTAATGTAAGTCTTTATGGAAGTAATCTAGTTCTCTGCAGGGCTCTGTCCTGAAATATCTGGAGTTTGTCAGGATATGAGAACTATACTTGGTTTTGGCAAATGTAGTCTGTCCTCCAAATTCCCTCTCAAAATTTCAGTTTAATCCTTTATTCTTTTTCCGTAAATATTGTGTAATACTGATAAAGGAACTGAATTGTCACAGTCTTCTCAAAAGAAAAAATCTTTTTGTGAATTTGCAATTCCCTTTAACATTTTTGTGTTGAGATTATATGGTGTTATTTATGATCTCTTTTCTACATAGATGTGCAAATACACACAGACATATTTTATATCCCATATGTCATGGAAGTGTGATATTGCAGAAAAGAAATGTGTGAAAGTAGATCATCTTTTGTTTCCCCATGGTGAGTGCAAATGTTTTTACATGAGTATAAATGAAAAAGAGAAACAACTTGACAAATTTGACAAATGCAGATGAATTCTGTTGTGCTTTCCAAGAAATATTCTCCAGGGAGAAAGGATTCTCAGGTACTCTGAAGAGGAGGTAGGAATTAGTCTTTTAAGGATTGGGAAAGTGTGTGTGTATATGTAGATATTTAATTTTAATTTTTCACTGAAACTTTTTAAATTAAGTAAATATTTGGGAAAATAAAAATAATAGAAACCATTAGCAGTAGCTCCATGTATAAAGTATCTCTGCTTTGAGGACTGCCCTGAGCTTGTTTTTGGATTGGTGAAGCTTGAATAGGCAAGGACTCTTCTGCCCTTTCTGCAGCACAAATGCTGGATTCTCTTTTCTAGTGAATCTGTTGGGGTTGATCCCTGGGGCTTGTTTGGAGTTGATATGCGAGACACACACCACTTTGATGAGGACAGGCTCGTTTTTATGTAAATAAAATGTTGTGTGTCAGTGTGGGCATCCACTGGCACTTCTAACTCTGGCACGACAATCGGCTAACAAACAAGTTATTGTCACATCTGTGTCAGATAGAGCAGCATGAGCTTGGCCAGCCCACGCTGCTTCATATTTCTACCAAACTTTAAAGAATTTCCCTTAGTTCATTCCACATAAATATTTTATTCTGAACTATACACCTGTGTCACCAGCCGGTGCAACTGGTTCAGTTGCAGCAGAAAGCAAGGCTGTGCTGCCTTTCAGCAACTAACAGTCTTCTAGATAACAGAGCTTAACTATGTGAGCACTTTCACCTTACTTTAAAGTCAATGTGTTTGGCTTAGCTGAAAGCGTTACATCTGGTTGACTGTGCCCCAAAATGGAAAGGGAACACCAGTCATAAATCACAAGCGGTTGTGGAAATTGCTCCTTGCTGTCTTGGACTTTGTGAGTGGCAGGTTTGGTCCTGTGACCTGGTCACCTGCAGCCCACTTTCAGTGACTTCTTTGATTTACGCTCCAGAGCACCTGATCCCGACCCTTTGCTACAGTTGTGGTGCAGTGCAGTGCTTGAAGAACAAATGCTGGGCATGTGAAGCCTCAGCTGTGTGATTGGTGTGCTATTCATGGAGCTGTGTAACAGGCAAGCACTGAAAAGTTCAGCTTACTACAGAAGCCTTTCAGAAAGTGATAGAAGAAATTAGCGGAACAGGAGATGCCTGTTACCTCATAGGACAGGGATGCGAGTTCAGTGGCCATACATTGTATGAAGTATTCCCTGCCAGCTGGTTGTAGTGTTACTCACCTGTTGCCGTTTGTTGTGTCCCACAACTCACTCAAAACCACAGAGTTTGTTATTTTTCTGTCCTGGCTGTATCCGAGAAAGGACACCCCTATTATCATTGAGCCCAGGTATTTTTCTCATGAGATTAGATGAACATATATGAACAACCATTCAGCAGACTGTTGAGATCTTCCATTATTTTTCTTTGGAGGAAAAAAAGAGTCCTTTTGTAATTGATGACATAGACTGTTCTGTACAGCACTGACTACAGTTTGAGAATACATGCCTTGGCTGACTTTGCCACTGTACCAATATGTCTTTTAGAAGCATTATAATTATTTTAAGAGCTCTGCTACAGTACCAGTTGAGTTTTTCTCTGATGTCATCAGTAGGCCTTCTTTTACCCGTAGTGATGGCCAAGTAACTGAGTCTGTAGCCAAATTAAGTATTTTTATAAAAGCTATACATATGACCAAAGTCCTGAGGATGTATCTGCCAAAAACTACTACAGTGTTCTGTAGAGTATTCTTGTGATCTAATGGTTAAATTCATCTTTCTGCAAAGAATGTACTGGGAGAAGATGTATTTAAATTTATTTGTTTAGTACAATTGTTTTATGTTTTGCTTTTTTTTCCTAAATGGTAATGTTTCTGGGGGAAAAAAGAGTCCTCTAAGGGGTACTGTAAATAGTATTAATATTTCCAACAGAAATATCGAAAGACAATGTGCTACCAAAACTTCATTGCATATATTCCTGATAAAAATTATTTTCATACTCTCATAGTGGTTGCTACTGGCTACTAATCTTGGTAGAGTTTGTATTTGCAGGCAATTTAAACAGCAATAATAACAGTATGTTCTCAAGAATACTGTAAATTCTGTAGTTAAAATAATTCTATCAAAATTTCTGTGATCTGTGATATATATTATTAGAGCATATATTTTATGCTCAGGTAGCA
The DNA here is from genome assembly GCA_033558185.1 of Dromococcyx pavoninus. Taxonomy (NCBI): domain Eukaryota; kingdom Metazoa; phylum Chordata; class Aves; order Cuculiformes; family Neomorphidae; genus Dromococcyx; species Dromococcyx pavoninus. The sequence continues at coordinate 599,308 of JAUMJL010000054.1, forward strand.
GATAATAAGTAGAATTGGAGTTTTCTGTTGTTAACTATGTTGATGCCGATAGAAAAGAATACAGATTGTATTACTCAATTACTATTTTTGTCTCATAAGAACAAGTTAAAAGGCTTGCTATTAGTATAAGGTTCAGGTATGTGGATTGGGAAAGGAAGGCAGGTGTAATTCTGCTGCTAATAATTTTACTTTTAACTAAGACTGCTGAAAACTGAAGTACACTGTAGGTAAGGAGATGAAAAGTAATGGACGTGTCTTCAAAGTCATGCAAATTGATCGGCTGATAATACAATTGTACTCAGCCTGGACCACGCATGAGTTAATGTACAGTAGTTTTAAATACCTCTGTGCTTTGTGTAGGCAGCAGCTGTGTAAGGTACACAGCTGATCTTCAAGTTCCAGCCTGATCATGTGTTGCACAATGCATTATTTTATTTTGATGAAGTTAGGTTGTAATTGTAACGAAATGTAAGACAGTGATAGTTACTGCAAAAGTGGATCAAAACTATAAGAAAAGCAAGTTAATGCTGTGTCATGAGGGAGGAAAAATTCTATGCCTGATTTGAGTAGATGTACTCTGAATATGGAAATTTTTATTAAAAAAACCCACAGTACTGGCTTAGAACACTTCAGTGGCTTGAATTCTGTCTATGGCTAATTGTTTTAATAGCTGTAAAATGAACAAAAAAGAAAATAACTCTCATAGCTAAATAATTACTGCTTTATTATGGCAATTTCTTTTAAATCCCTGTCCCTGTCCTTCTTTTAGCTAAGTGATGCTACGTAAGCTTTCAGCTCAATTAAAGTCTTTTTATTTTTGGGTTTTTTTTTTTAGTTTCTTTGGTTATTAGAGACCTTCTGGGTTTTGGGGTTTTTTTTACAATTTCTTTGTATAAATCTTAATTTATTCTCATTATATGAATTCAGTCTCGAGAAAAATCTGTTTCAAGGATAGCAGCACTATTTAAGCTGTAGGGCAGCTGGGGTTCTCATGGACTTTATATGTTGAAAAGGGAAGGGAGGAGGTCAGAGACTGTTGAAATTACTGACTCACTGGAATCAATCTAAAATATTAAGTTGTGATAATGTAAATTTAATCAGAAACAAAATTATTTATATGTGAGTAAATGTACTTATATATATTTATTATTTTAATTCCAGGACAACTATTTGGGGAATTTAAATATGAGAATAGGCAATGCACACACACGTGCCTCAAATTCCCATTGTGAGATGTAAGCACACGGCAGCACAAATGAGTTTCTGTAAGGCAAACATGGCTGTGGTGGGTTGATACTGCAGGGTCACTCCCAAGGAACACCTTCCTTATGCTGCATGAAATACTGAGAACTTAGCTGTTCACTTCCCCCCAGGAAGGATGAGGCCACCCACATCCATACTGCTGCTTAATATGTGAGAAAGTGGGGTGGGATCCAGTCTGCCTGAATCCTGCCTGAGCCTTTAGCTTATACCTCCAACTCTCTGCACCTGCTTAGACATTTATCAGCATTTCCCTGCTCAGCCATGAAGTTTCTTTGATGATCACCTGTGGCCACCCAGGGATGCTTAAATGTCCGTTGTCAGGCAGTAGAGGGCTGTTCCTCACCAGGAAGCCTGCTGAAATGGAAGTAGGCACCGAGGCTTTCCATATGTTCCCTGGAAGCTCTTGAAAATGAGGCCAAGTGAGCATTCTGGTGGTAGCACCTTTATTCATATTAATGTCCATGCTGTTGCTGAAGAATGGGTAGCGCCTGCTCATCTCAACATGGCTTTCAAAGTTCATTCCTTGAGGTATATGTGTAATTTGTATTGCATTTATATTGCACAAAAAAAAAGGAGTCACTGGGAATTGAGTACAGAACCCTCATTCTCCTCCTTGCAATGCAGGGACCTTGTTGTGTACTCTTGTATTCCCATTAGCACAGTGCTTTGCCTTTAGGGAAGGCCTTTAATCTGAAATTATGCACATCTTGGTGCTTGAGACACCCCTGTAGGGTTTGAAAGAATACGTTTAGTCCCTCTGAGGCTAAATAATGCTGAGACAAACATTTTGCAAGTGGATGGAAGGCTGGATGAAAACTCTCCGAATTGCCAGTACTTGTCTCTTTTGGTTATTGGTTGCCCTGTTTAAAGAGAGATGCCTTACAGTCATTGTACTGGAGGCAGCCAGTCACTGTGGGGAAGAGTAGCTACCCAAGTGAGGGAGGATGCTTCAAATTTCAGAGCTACACTAAAACTAAGTGGACTGAAATCAACACATTTTTTTAGAGCCATACCCTGAAATAGAGATATTAGACTCTTTTTCCTAAAAAAACTGTGCCTACTCACTGACCTTACATCAGCAAAATATGATATAATCTAACCTGTAAAGTTGGAGACTTTGATGTTCCAAACAAATATACTCATTATTTTTTCTAGGATGTTGCTAGCAAATGACTCAAAAGTAAACAGTGAGGTAGCTCTGAACTGAAGGTTGTTTGTATCAGTGAAAAGTGAAAGGTAAACGTTGTTATTAAACAAGTGTCCGAGCTTCAATACAGAACTGATTCTCTGGATAATTCAAATTTTGGTTTCGCCATGGGTAAAAGTGATGCTTGTCTCTGTTACTGTGGTGTTCTGTAGTCATGTTGTTAACTTCTGTGATGTTTGTTGAATTATGGTGTAACTGAGCTGTGCAAATAACCTAAAAAGAGTAAGGTATTAAAATTGATCCGAAGTTATGCTCTGAATCAGATATGTGTAACGACAAGGAAATGTGATTTAGAGCAGCTTAAGGACAGACAGTAACTTCTGTATTTGGCTCTCAGTTTGGGTGCTAACTTTATTCTTGGGAAAGTCTCTTAATTGTGAGCTTTTGTTTACATAGCCAGAAATTAATATAAAAATTACTTATTTCGTGGTTTAGAGGTAGAAAGCAAATATTTTGATGAACCATCAGGTTTTACTCAAGTAAAAGAGGTGATTTTCTTCAATGTACTTAATGTGTGAAGTGTGTTGTGACTTTGAATGGTACAGTGCAGTGTGATCAGTGATTCTAAGGATGCACAGAACTGAATTCTTTAACACTGTATTAAAATTGCATTTATTTTAAATAATATAGCCAAGTTGCTCTTTAATTAGAATTGCAACATATGCAATCACAATATTATTAACTTCTCCTCTTTGGGAATAAACAATTAATGTAAGCATGGACATTCATTATTGTGCTAGACTAAGAAGCTGGATAAATCCCTGAAATGCATCTGCTACTCTCCTGACACTGCTGCTTCTCCCGCATACAGATATGGCTTTCATCTCCGTGGTAGTCGATGCTGTAAACATCCTTCTGTGGTTTCCTCACCCAATAATGTTTTCTGGAGGCGGAAAACCTATGACCTTCCATTATTTTTTAGCCTTTTCAAGCATCTGCAGCTGGGGGAAGGGAAAGAGATGCTTGATACTAACATATTTGTTTCATAGGGCTGCCAGCTGACCATCCTCATTTCTGGCCAATGTTCATGGAAATCAATCTGTTAATTTAACAGCATGGGGCCAGATAGTTTCTTGTCAGCTTCTGACTTGCTTAACAATGTGCTAAGTTTGATAGACAGTGATTTGAAGTGCATTGTAGGGTTTTTTCCCTTATGCACTGATTTTTATTTATAAAATGCAAGATCGGTGATAGACATGAAAGTTCTCAGAAAAAACATCCATTTCTTAAGGTGAATACACTTTCCTCCTAGAAATTCTATTTTTTTAGCTGAAAAATGAGTAAAAGCTTGAAGTTTGAAATGGTTGATAAGTCAAAGAGCTCTGGCTGCATGCCACCTATAACAGGCAACATTGAAAGAATAAGAATTATTATCTCCCCATTCCAATAACTTTTAAAAAATTTAACACTAGAGTGGATTTTGCATATTTACTTAGCTAGAAAATATCACATGGCTGTGCAGGTTATATTTAGCAGGAAGATATTACTTTTCTTTTCAAAGTGTAAAAATGTTACTACTTTTCCGTTTTACAAACCTACAAGTCAGGAAAGAATTACGGTAACTGGAGGAGGGGGCGGGAAATAGTTTTCTTTTCATGGAAGCAAAAAGCTGTCATTAACTTTTGTGAGACTCTGGTGACCCTTTGACCCAGAAATATACCTGTAAAAATATGGACTTTGTTCTATTTAGCATTTGACTGTAATTCTAATCTATAGGTGATGTAATTTCAATGTGTATTTGGTTTACACACTGCTTTTAAATGATGCAGCTGTTCCATGGTTTCTTTGGGATACATGTGCTGGATTTTTCAGACTGCAGTTTATTTAGTACTGGATCTTGTAGCATCCTGAAAGTACTTGGTTTATGTGCATTGAATTGTGTTTGAGCTGCCCACATGTTAATATTTTACAGAGCTCCTCTTTGGCTCATAGCACTACTCACAGAAATCATGAATGAGCACAGGAGTTTGGGGATACTGTCATGGGTGCAGCTGTGTTAAAAAAAAAAACATTAAATGAATGGTCATGCTTACAGGAAAAGGGAAGATTACTACCAATTTTCCAAGCTTGCCAGAAAGGAGACAATACATTAATTTGGGGAAAAAGTCCTTACTTTAAAAGAAACTTTTTAATAGCTTAAAATGTTAAAGTTCTTGGCAATTTAGAATAGGAATGCAATATGAAAGTTCCATTTCAGTCTGTTATAGTATTGTTATCCAGATATGCTTGCTGCAGGCCAAAGAAACATTGAGGTCTTTTAAAATATGCATCATCTTGTTTGGGGGCATCTTCTTTTCCTGGGTAGTGGCGGGGGTGTTTAACAGCATTCTCTGCTAAAGCTTTCTGCTGTTTGAGGTAATGGATGCCAGGATATTTCAGGGGAAATGGGGAGGATGTGTCGGAGCTGGGTGCAGCTGTGAAGGGCCCCCGTGTGCCTGTCTTGCCCCACTGAAGCAATGTTGATGTCTCCGAGTGTCTCTGGAGCATGTTGGTGAGGCTTCCCGACCGACCGCAGTCTCTGGGCATATAGTAGTAGGATGAGACGAGAAATTTGGAGGTGGCCTGATGTTGATGTTGCAGACACTCTGTCCATAGGCTTTCTTCTGCCACAGAGTGTTGCCTTCCCCTTTGGGAGGGTGATATCCTTTCTCGTGATGTCCCCTAGCAACTCTGTTCATCTGGCCTTGGCATATCAGTCCTTATGTGGCATGGATGTGGGCTATCCTGTCTACCCCTCCTTTACCTTATGCAATAGACTCAAATGTGCTGCAGTCTCCTTGGCAGAAACAGCTCAGCATGACCCCTCAGGACACCCTGTGGTGCTCCTGCACTTTTCCCCTATATACCCTAGCTTAGCATGCCATGCTCACCTTCTCTTGCTGCTCCTTTAGTCCATACTCTTCCTCCTTCCTCACCAAAAAAAGACCCTGTGGCCTGTCCTACTCCAAGCTCCACATTTTCATAAGGTGCCCTGTGCTCCTTAAGGTGCCTTGGCCTGCAACCATGCAGCAGGCACAGTTCTCCCCTGACCCTCCTTGGAACTTCCAGTATTACCCATTGTGCCTGTGCATTGCACCTGACGCATTGGTTGCCCTCATCTGCCGTTTATTATTGACAATCTCTTATGTGATGTGTTCATCTTAGAACGATTTAGTAGTTTCTGTTCAGGAGATGAGGAGCAACCAAGGACTGTCAAAGACACAAAACTGCTCTCAGGGATCTAAGTAAAAGCAGAGAGGGATCTAAGTAAAAGCAGAGGATGAACTTCATTTGAAACTTACAGCAAACAGAATTTTCCTGTGAAAAAATAAGTTAAATTGTTTAAATTCATGAGCTTCTAAGTTAAAGGTATCAGATTTAGTGCTTTGAACTGATTTTTTCTTTAATCCCCCTAACTTTCATAAAGCGACTAGATAATCTCCCATTTATTGCAATGTAAGGCGCAGTTGAAATACAGGATACACTTTATCTCTGTATGAAAGTGCGTTTAAAGTAATTTAAAAACTGCTAGCATAACAAAAAAAACCCCAGTTTTATTTACATTCCTCTGGCTGTTTCAGTGAGAAACAGATGGCTTTAAAGCACAGCTTTCACATGCAGTATCCTACCAACTTAAATGGCAAGCATTTTACATCCTGACTCCGTTACTAGGACCACATCATGTTCTCCTCAAGGCTCCCTGTGCTGCTTTATTCAACAGAAGGATTCTTCTCCAGAAATCTGTCTTGAGTTGTTACATTAGAGAATTAAAGTGTACAGTAGCTTATGCACAGAGATAGCTTGCATGAAGTGTAGGCCTTTCATTCCTTCTTCTGGGTAGCAAATGAATTTTTGCGTATAGAAACATAGAATCATAGAATGGTTTGGGTTGGAAGGGACCATGAAGGTCTAACCCCCCTGCCACGAGCAGGGACACCCGCAACTAGATCAGGTTGCTCAAAGCTCCATCCAGCCTGACTTGTTTCCAGGGATGGGACGTCTACCACCTCTCTGGGCAACCTGTGCCAATGTTTCACTACCCTCAGTGTAAAAAATTTCTTCCTAATATCTAGTCTAAACTTCTTTTAGTTTAAAACCATTGCCCCTTGCCCTATTGCTACAGACCCTGCTAAAAAGATTTCCCCATCTTTCTTATAAGCCCCCTTTAAGTATTGAAAGGCCATCCAAAGGGACATTATGGAACTATGGGGAATATATTGTTTCTAAGCGCTGTTGGAAACCTCTCTAAGTAGGAAAACAGTATTGTGAATAGCAAGGTAGAATTTGTAGAATTGCAGTATTAAGACACAAAGCTTGGACTTACAGAGACTTGATTTAGATACTGTTGAAACAGAATGGAGGCCTCACTGGGATGTGGGAATTGAGCTGAACTTGGTTACTTTCATGTTTAATTTTATTCAAAATGTAATAGCTGTATGCCTAAGACATTGAACTGGAAAGAATTCTGTGGAAGCTGGAAAATATTCCATAAAGTTGCATGGTGTCAACACCCTGTTTCTTTTTTTTTAAGTAATATTAATATAGAAGTGCATCCTGAATACGATGAGCTTTGCTGTGGTGAGGACAGGTAGTTTCACAATAGCTGAAGAAGAGTTGTGAGATTTGAACCATGTCTCTGATCCAGGGTTGTTGGTAGGCATTAGTGTTGGCTTGAAGTGGCATGCTCGTATGGGGGTATCAGCTCTAAAAATAGGTGATATTAAGAAAAAAAAGTGAGTTTTGGTATAAGGCAGAAGGTAAAAAATAAGTAGCAACAACCTACTTGAGATTAGCTTGCTTAAACATAGGTGATAAATATGTATTTTTTCATATTATACTATAGCAATAAGGAACGTCTGCATCCTCTTGGTTCTCATTGCCTATTTGATTTTCTTCAAATCTATTGACGTGATATGAAGTAACCTTTTTACGATGAGGTTACCTTAGCACTTCAGAATACCTTCTCAATTGGATATTTTTCTTCTTAACATCATTGTACGAGTTATGAAAGCAGGGGAATATATTTGTAACTGTGATCCTTTAAACATCAGGAAAATTTACTTGTTTGTTCACTGGGGCAGGGGAGAGAAAAAGGTAGAAAACCCATCAATTTTACAGAAATATGAGTCTGCAGGCCAAGATTTTCAAGGGATTCATGATTCTGTGTATTGTCACTCTAGTTGCCAAACTTGAAAATGTAGGGATTGAATATCTTAAAACATTTCAAGATAGGTAACTATAATCAGATGTTGTTTAGACTGAAACCATTCTCACGGGTTGTACTGTTTTAATATTTTAAGTACTTTTTTTCAAAAATGCAAAGTAAATGATTCAGAAACTTCTATCCTTCATTTATAAATAAAGACTTGTTGCTTTCCATGTTTGTCAAGTTCTTTATTTTAGAATATTTCAAAATGATGTACTTCAATTAGGAAAATTTTACTTTGGACTAATACTCAAGTAGTGACTAGACTCCATTTTTGTCATTAATTTACTGTATTTTCTTGTGAAATCATCATGATAGAAGAACTGTTAAAAAAAAGACCTTGTGATTCTCATTTTATTTTTGTAGCAGTGTGAAGAGTAGATCTTGAACTCGTTTGTGCTTGCATAAGCTGCTAGGAGTAGAAGTAGAATGACTACATGGGGTTAGTGGACTTAAAGTAGTAGCCATGGAGTATAAAATGCTCAGTTTTGAGTTGAACTGTCAGTGCATAACCCAGGGCTTTTTAACTTTCTTGTCTCTAAAGTCTGTGTACCAGAGCTAATTTTGAAAACACTTTGCAATTTAATTATGCATTTACAGTGGAATAAATAACAGTAGTTTATGAATTTTAAATCCTGAAATTATGCGTATCCATGTTAATGCATTATAATAATTATTTTAGTTGACATGATTTGTATGCAGTAATTTATTTTTGACATTTCTAGAGTTAATCTCCTTTAATATATATACACTCCTATTATGATATTTTACTAATCTTATTTAAAAAGGGAACATTACATATTGAATATTGTACCTCAATTTTATTGTAATGATTTTACTGGTTACCAGGTGGGGTGGCAGTTGAAAAATTTGGTGAATGCACTACGAGAGGATCCGAGTGGTGTTATCTTAACTTTGAAAAAGCGACCTCAGAGCATGCTTACCTCAGCACCAGCTTTACTGAAAAATATGAGATGGAAGCCCCTTGCTCTGCAGGTAATGAAGCTTAATCATAAGTCATACACCATCATTTTAAATATAGATTATCTCGATGCTTTATTGTGCTTCATCTCAGCAGCGTATGGATTTACTCTTGTATACTTTGAAAAACTGTTTCTGAAATGATTTCTCTGCAGTTTGTTCTCATAGGCTCAATTGAAATTGAAAAGTTATAATAACGAGTTTAAAGTTAAGAAGTAATTGTCCCAGTGTTTTACAGGGCAGAAAAGCAGCCTCAGATAACTTTTCTAGCCAAGGGAAAACAAGCATACTTCAGAAACTGGTAAATTTTAGTTTGACTTCTTGTTAAGCTCTCAGTGCAGTATAACCTGAAGAAAGAAGGGAAGAAAAGATCTTGAATTCTCAGTTGGATCAATTCAGTTGGAGTTACAAAAAATTTATAAGGTGATTTAATTCAATAAACCACTTCACCATCAAAATTTCCTCACGTCAAAGTTGTCCTTGAGGTTGAGCCTTTCCACATAAGGAGGTGTAGCACAGCATGTCCAGCTGGGCCTTTAATTTTAGTAAGTCTGCAATGTGCTGAAAACCATGGAATCATTTCATTAAAGCTTTTGTGCCTCACTCTATGATGAAATGTCACAATAAAAAATCTAATTTAAAATTAAGTACATTTTATAGAGAAAAGACTTCTGCAAAGTTCGAGCAAAAGGAAAATGAGCAATGGAAATGACACTGTCAGTAGCTGTAGTCTTTGCCATTTAAAACATTAAGAGATTCATAAAAAGAACTAATGCCATGAAGAACATCTTTCAAGTAATTTTATATATATAAAATTATTTTATAATGGTTAAATGCATCATTGTCTATGAAACTGTGTAACTTTTTAAATGATTGAGATTTCTTGGTCTTTCAGATATAACGTGATAAAAAACTTTCAACCAAAAATACCTTATTAGCATCTGAACATAAAACTGCAAATTTGTATGCATGACTGTATGAATGTCCATACTTTTATCATAACTTTATTGAGAATATTAACACAAGTGAAAAATGAACATCATTGCTCTAAGTGGGGTCAAATGTTTTCAGTTTAAATCCTCTTCAAGTGAGTTGGTACTTCTTTGGGTGAACTGAATCATTCATGTGATTATCACGTTAGACTTCTAGCTTCACTTCATCGTTTGCTGCTGGCATAATTACACCAAAGACCTCACAATAAAAGTTTCTGCCATGGGCCATTGATGCAGACAGTAGCAAATAAGCAATTAATTCAAGACAGGGTATTCTAAAAGGCTGGGAAGGAATTGGATAGAAACCAGTTTCCACCATTTAAACTTAAATCCAGTAGGAAGGGGAGGATTCCTGTGGTCCTTTTACAGTGACTTCAGTCATGAGCTAAAGTTAAGGCTAGCCTGAAACTCCACACTCGCTTCCAGAAACAAAAACGCAGTCATCTTTTAGTGTGTTTTATTTGGCTCTGATTTACATCTCAGCATCCTTAGTTCAATACAGATATTAGGGTGCTATTCAGCTGATCTAACTGTAGATATCTGCCATATACATATCTACATATCATTTATGTTTCTCATTTTTACTCCTTTTGGCCAGTGGGAATATGTAGCCTGTTTTAGACAGATCTACCTTATGATGATGTGAATTGGACTCTGTCCATGCTTCTTTCTCTCCATTTGATGATAAAGGGAGTCTGGACAGCTTGCTCAAATGGAGATTATCTGTATTAGATAACATGAGTTTGACCCTAGATAGTTTTCTGTAGCCTTACAGGTTTGGAGAGGGGGGTGAATGGGAGAATTTGGTTTAGTGTGGATTTCTTGCTGATAGCATAGAAAAAGTACGTGTTTTTAAGGCTAATATGAGTACAAATAGAGATACTGTTAAATGATGATATTCTTCTGATTTTATCAAACAGGAAAAGGTCAGAACCTCATTCAGCATTTAGGAGTGCATTGTCCATATGTTTGTCTGTTGTAATTTATTATTTTAATCTGAGAAACAACAGTTTTCTTAAGTAGACTGAGTGTTGGAAAAGCTCCAGGGTGAAGACAAACTTCAGAACCTGCGTAATGTGGAGATTTCTGTTGGTAATTTATGCAGATCAGAGGTGAACAGATGTTAAAGTCAGCAGATGTTAAAGTTTAAATGTAGCCTAAGTGTGAAATTGGTGCTGTATGTTTATTAACGAGCAGCGAAAGGAGAGTGCAGTGTGATTTTATAGCTTTTAAATATACGATCAAATTACGTTTAACAGAGTTTACTTCAAAAATTTTGGAAAATTATCTTCATAAAACCAGTAAGTTTTGTAATTGCAGTTTGTACTGTGACTGTTCTGAAATTTCTTATGTTCTTGATTCACATTGTGTGCTGTTCTTTAGTAGGAGCTTAGGAGGTAGTGTATGAGGAGAGAGGGGAAAGTGGTAGCAAGTAGCTTAAAAAAACACAAGGAAAAACAGTACTTCCATCATCTTTGGAAGAAGAGGAAATTATGATAACTTGTTTTCCTATATCAGGATGTCGTGAAATAATTGAGAATGTTATAACTGCTGTCATCCCAGAGCTAAGTTAATTGAACCATATGTATTATTCAACAGACACAAGCAATAAGGAAATTATGACTCAGTAATAATTCTGTTAAAGTACAAAATATGAGTAAAGAATAAGATATGGGAATAAAATTGTGATAAAATAGTAATAAGGATCTGCAAATTTGTTGCTATGATTTTTGTGGTTCTGCAAATGACTTGAATAAAGGAAAAATGTGATGTCACATCCTAATCAAATTGCAATGAATAAGGTGCGAAGGTGGAAGTTTACCCTAATGTGAGGAGGCTGAAGCAAAAGCAGAGACTAAGTTTTTTGTGTGTACTTCACCAATAAACACTTAACAGCTGTTACAGCAAACGTAGAAGGTAAATATTTCAATGAATTAAATTAAGACACTAATTTACATTGAGATTACATTGGGATGTTTTAATTGAGTGCCTTCAAAACTTAATTTTAGCTGAAAGTGAATAATATTGAGGCATTATTGGTAAATTGCATTCTGCTTGTTTTGTCAGCTACATGATAAACTAGACTTAATGGAGAGGCACTAAGTATGCCTGTAAATTGTGAAAGTGCTGGGCGAGTCTTCCAGTTCAGGCACTACACAGGTAATTTCAGTGTATCAAGCAGTTTGGTGTGTAGTTGACAGGGCATCATGGTAATTATGCCTTCTGATAATGATTTTTTTAAGAGCTTGCTGTCCATTTTTAGTGATCTAGGTTAGCCATATGCCAGTGAAATGGTCACGGTCTCTGAGTGTGGAAAACGCTTTTAGATGAATCAGGTATCAACCGGTTACTAATTGTCATAGATACTCCTTAGAATGTTCAGTGGGTTACTTTGAACAGGTTTGCCTTCACGTTGCAGATTTGCCATGAATTATGAGTTAAATGCAGTCTACGTAATTACTCATTAATTTTTTGTTTTAGCAGAAATATGGTATTCATTCTTTTCACAAATATTCTTATCCTTATAATAAATATGAAAGGCTGGGGGAAAAAGAGAAGAATAATTATGCATCCTATGTAGCTGTCTTGAGACTGGTATTGAGTGGCTTAATGTACAGTAAAACTATTAGCCTATTCTCATTACAGAATGAGTTTGTATTTACAAGTGCATTAATTCCAGCTCTAAGATCAATCAGAACAGAAAACCATCTTTTTTTACCCCTTATGTCCTGATTAAAGGAAGTGCTGTATTTCGGGTTGATTTGTTTTGTTTTGTTTTCAGTCACTTGATGATTGTCTATTTTAATATCCATCAATATCTAACTTCTTGCACATAATCAAAGTTCTCCCTTGACTCATTCTGGAATCATGGCAGAATTTCTGAAGTCAAGCGATTTTTCAGCCTGTGTTTTTTCGTTACTGCTTTTATAACATTTGAATTAGGCAGCAATGTCCTTGGGGAATTTTGTGGTTGCTATTGCAATTGAAGGTATTCATTAGTGTGGTGTTATACCATAAGTATTAAGATATTATGCCTACAAGACAAATCATTCTTAATTTGCCTTTCAGTTACTTTTTCTGATACTCTGATTTGTTGTATGGAAGCCTAGAATGATATTGCAGATTGTGATCTTTGTATTTCTAACTGAATGTGGTGGACAAACTAAATAAGTTTAAATTTTTTTATATTTCTTTCTTGACATAGGTAGAGGTGAGTTAATTGTCTTAGAACTCTCCCAATTTTTATCTGGTTCAAAATCCAACTTAAATAAACATCCTCTGCTCTAGATTGTCTGTTTTATTTCTTCTTTCCACTTTGTGTTTCTTTGGGGAGACTTCAAAGGGAGGCTCCCTGAAGTGCTTTATGAACAAGGGTTGAAGGTTTGATAGAGAAGATTCTTGGAGCATATGAAATCCTATGTAAGTCATGCTAGCTAGCAAGAAGCCAAGTCCTCCTGTTCCATCTGGAAAATGCTTTGTTAATTAGTCCAGAGAAACTGGACTTTGGCTACGGTGATGAAGACCCTTCGTCCAATTTCTGTATAATATGGAAAAGAGTGTTAGAGCAACGTGTTACCGTGCTTCAGCCTATTCGAACTCTGCACTGCAAATATAAGTGAAAAGTCTCTTACTCATATCAGTGAGGTTGGGGGCAGGTCCAGCTGCCAGCCCTATCTTCTGTGTTGACTTGGAAAAAAACCTTCTTAAACACTCTTAACCAAGCTTATTTAAATGTCATGTTTTGTATATTAACTATAGTTCACTGTTCTCTTTTTTAATGTGATTAAATTGTACCATTAGAAAATCACCAACAGCTCAGTATCTGTAGTTTTTTAAACAGAGTTTATTTTCTATTAGATATGCATCATATCTGCACTATGATCTATTCCTAAGAAGCAACAGCAACAAAAACAACAGAGCCCTTGGTATGAGAGAAAATGCTATTTATTATTATTTATTTAGTATTTTTTCTTACTTGATTATATTGCCTCCTTTATTCATCTAGAGACAATGCTGTATTCTGTTTTCATCATTTATGATTCAAATTAGTGGCTTTACACTTTTTAATCTTTAAATTTTAATAAAATGCTAACTTGTTGGCTCTTTAGTTGGTTAGTTGTCTTTTTACTATATGGGAACTGGGCATTCTCTGCAGAACTGTAAAAATGGATTCTGACTGGGTTTTCCTAGAATATGAATTAGTTATAGCATTTATTACTTCATGTCATGGTTGATACTATAAAAAGTTTATTTTATTGGAAACATTATGTTCAATAAATTGTCATAACCTTGGTCCAAGATGAAAAATATATTGGCAGTAAAATCTGTTTACTGATGTAAATACTGTATAAAGACATTACTACTTAAAATTGTGTATTGGTTTTGCTTATGTTTTTAAAAATTGTATATCTCCTTCTGGAGCAATATTTCTCAAACTATATGTTGCAGCTTCCAAGGGAGTTAATGAAAGGTTCTAAGAGTTTAAAATAATACATTAAAAAGAATTTTAGATAGTATATATTAAAGATTACATTCACTGTTGAGAGAAAAAAAGCAAAAGTAATATGCTGATTTACTAGGGGACCCTCTCAATTCCTTCAGGACCAGGGGTGAGAAAAGAAGCTGGTAGTAAGAGGGAAGTAGAGACTGCAGGGTTGAGCTAACCAAGGGGGAGCACCTCCTGAGAAGAGAGAGAGGTGAATGTCTATGCACTCAGTCAAGTACTCACAGTGGATTATCTGTTCCTTGGACAACTGACAGTTTGGGAAAGACTCTGTAAAGACTAATGATCCTGAAGGAGGATGGCGCATCCACAACGTTTGAGAAATAGTACTCCAAAATGTATTGAAATATGGATTTTATGTCTGTCATTGTGGGTTAACATTGATGCAGGGTCTTTTGTGGGACATTTTTGAGGTTAGTCCAGTTTTAATATGTAACTTCTAAACTTTCTCTGTCAGGCTGTTCCCATGGGTCAACTGTTTAACTCTTTAGCCTTGAAAACTTTTTAGTTTTGTTGCTGTTTCAGCAAACCCACTTGCCCTGGCCAGCCTGCCAAAAGGAACTGCAGCAGGAAAAAGCTCTAGTTCTTGGAAGAGAATCAACTCAGTGATAACGTTGATCTCCAAGGCATCCAGAAATACTTGATTGCAGTTCCATATAGTTTTCTGTTGAATGTGCTTGCATGTGGTCTGCTGAATGGATGTCATTGATCTGGAGAGCTGGGTGAGCTGGTCTGCTTGAAGGTGCCCAGACTGACTTGAACTGAACAGTTGAGGTCTCTCTAAATTGCAATGCAAAATGCTATGTAGATCCACGATGCCTGCAGACCATGTTCTGAAAGCTCTCTCTTCGACTAGTAGGGCCTGAAATCTTTTAATCCCTTATAAAATGAAAGCTGAAGTCATACAGCACAAGGTCGTAGTTTCAGCAATGCTCTCAATGTTTAGAGCTACTGTCAGGAGAGAGTTCATTTGAGTGCTTTCACGATCTGGCATTTATTTTAAAAGAGGTTCCTGATTTATCTGGTGAAGTTGTTTGGTTCTTTTTAAAAAAATGGTGACATTTTTAAATTTGCATTTCTCCTTTTTTTCAAGTAACACAGCTTTTCTTTTTTTTGTCAAAATAAGTTGGAAAATTAACTTGGGCAATATGACCCAAATACAGTAAAGATATGGGGCATCCTAGGATGGTTTGGGATAATCCTACAGGATTTTGCTTCCTCTAGATTGTGTTACAGTTTGTAGCCCTTGGGAGCTTCGGGTGCCCTTAGAAGATCTACCCACACTGCCATCCTGGGAGATACCACAGTCATTCACACTCTGACCAGTTGTACTGTAATTTCACCTCTGAAAGTGTACCACTGTCTGACATGGGAACAATTTGAAGGAATCTTTTTTCCCTTGAGGTAGCAGAAGACGTTGTGGTTTTCTGTGGTAAACTGAATCCCATTTGTTCCTATTGCACTTACTCTTTTAATTACCTTGCCTAGCCGAAAGATGAGTCAAAATATGCATTTGCCAAAGATGCACAAACCTCCAGCATCTTCAAGCAAACTGTTCTGGAGCACAAACCGAACAGTATGTCTGGGCTGTGTATTATCAGGGGTCAGTGAATGGTGAAGTACAATCCTCAGACTTCAGCAAAATATTTTTTCCAGAAGTTAAGCCCATATCATTGGCATTTACACAGTTATTTACTTGTGTCCTGTAGCCCTCCAGCAGCTGGTCAGGACCACCAATGGGTAAGCAACCCCTTGTAGGTCTGGAACATTATGCTTGAGCATGATTTTCCTTAGGAGACAGAAATCATAAACACATATTAGTTGCCACCAGTCTCGTTCCTAGCACCTCCTTTCCTCTTATCTACCTGTTTGTGCAGGTAAAGGGATGTCTTCTTCCTCAAACTGGAGAAGAGCAAATCCATCTACCCAGCTTGTCTTCCTCTCAGTGCTCCTGCCAGTGTGAGCCATGAACAGCAATAGCCTGGGATTAACAAGTGTAAAGCACATCTAGGTCACAAAAGTCTTTTGGCTTAGAAGGAAAAATTAATTCTACAAGCTACTCAGCAAGCCACAAAGTGTACTTGTCATAAGAGTGGAAAGTGTCAGAAAGGAAATAACTAGTGTCGCATTAGTAAGTGGTTCAAAAGCATCTATGGCTATAGTGTCACAGCTAAAAATTTAAAGGATAAGATTCTTAATTCTCTGAAAAAGGTTTTGGGTTTGCGGTTATTTTTCGGGGGGTGTGTGTCAATTTACGCAGTTTTACCCCCAACTTTAGTCTTCTTTTTTCAGGCTTCTGTCTCCTTGTTCTCAGTGGTTGTAAAGTCTTTTACCTGTCTGGTTTTGTTTGTGTGTCTTTCTCCCTCTCTTCCTCTTAATATTGGCAGTCTTTCATTCACCTCACATTAACTCTAATGAGAAAGAAAGAATTTAACAGTATCATCATTTACAGGAGGTGGATTTCTAACATTTAGAAAAATTCTGTCATTTTATAGCTGTTGCTCTAAAGGTGGACTTTGAAAGTTTTAACAAGAAAATGTGAAGCAGATATTTTGTTATGTTTGAGTTAAATAATATCTAATAGAGCTCTGCTCCTAAAAAAACCTGCTGTAACTGGCTAGAGAATGTTTGAGGTTTCCTAGGTGGCATACACTGTTCTTACATACAGATTGAAAGAAACCAGTAACACAATGGTGGGGGCTTTGCTTGATAAGCATAAATTCAAATGGCTCATTACTAGCTTATGAAAGGCCAAGATTTTAAAAAAGTTCCTGCTGTTGAACTCCTTCTGCAGTATAAGCATAATGCTCCAGTGTCAAGATTCGTATCTGCAAAATGAGAACTGATTATTCAGCACAGGAATGCCCTGTTCATCTGTCATAAAGTGTTCTTAATAGTGCTGGCAGAAGGATCTTTCTACACTCCTGTTCAGTCAGTATTTAGAGCTTCTCCACCATAAATACAATGTGAAACATTTGTGTCCTCCAGTAGTTATTTAGGTCAGGAATCATAGGTATGGTGAACTCTCTTTAATCCCAACACTTCTTTCTTCAAGGAGTTATCTTTCCAACAAGATAGAGGGGAAAGACCTCTTTCAAAGCAAAACTCAGCATTTTTTTAATATTTAATCATTAATTTTAGGGTTTATGAAGATACTGATGTACTTGCTGTTTTGCATTTTTCTTTTTCTTCTGCTTGAGTTTAGGTATCACACAAGCCAAGCAACATAAGGCTTTTGTTATTAGGCAGACTTATTGTTAAGTAGACTAAAGCATTCAAAGTTTGCTTCTCATTTCATTTTTCTGCATCTGTATAAAGACTGTTGGGAAATCTTGCTATAATTTCCAGTCATGCAGTAATTTAAGTGTCTTCAAATGGCTGGTCATTATTTAGCTAGCCAAGACAGCTAAACTGAGGAAGAGTTCATGTTAAGGTGCCTGATTGACGGGAGAGAAATAGATGTGCTTTAGAGGAAGGATCATATTTGGACTGGAATTATAGCTAGAATACATGATTGTTTTGCAAGTATACAATTTTTTTACCTGTGAGTAAATATTACTTTATGAGGAGTATGCCCAGGGGGAGTGAAGAATAATAATAATCTCCAGTTTATGCTGTCTCTGCTGTCTCATAGTGCGTGTAATCTGAGGACGCAATACCTGATTTTACAGCATCTGCAGACATAAACTAAAGGTTTTACAGTTAATTCTTAAGCTGTAGAGCAGATGGGAGGAGATGACATTCAATATAATGCCTACTTATGCACCTCTTACTGTAAACACTAGACTTTTCCTTTACAATGTTAGTTTAATTAAGGAATTCACTGGATTCTGTATGTTATTTACTCATTAAGATTTCACCAGTGGCTCTACTGATTACTGGTTTTATGGGCCTTGGTAATAATCTTGCTGTGCAAAAGGGAAAAGGATGTAATCGGAGCAGTTGATTTTATAAGCACAATACATGTCCATTGTTAGATCCCATGCATGAGTGTTTTTTCAGTCAGTTTAAAAAGCACCCAGAACATTAGAACTGTTAACTATTTCTTCAATTTTCTTAGCTAAAGAGTGTTTACAGCTTTTTCAGAGAAAAATGTGTAATGTAATAGGATAATCATGATTATTTCTCTCTCTCTTTCAAACCAGCCTCTTATTCCTAGAAGTCCTACAAGCAGTGTTGCTACGCCATCCAGCACCATCAGTACACCTACAAAAAGAGACAGCTCTGCCCTTCAGGATCTCTATATACCCCCTCCTCCAACAGAACCTTATGTTCCAAGGTAAAAAAGATCATTTCAGGTACAATTCCATGTCAAAAATACTTGTAAAGTAGCTGACCATTCTGTTCCTGCCTTTTTATCAGCCTGTCCTGTGGGATTAGGCTAATAATACTTCATTTTGCAGGTGGACTCTTTATTAAGGGTAGTATGGTCTGAATTGGTGTCTCGTCTTCAAAACAAGTAGTAGACTTTAGAAAAGAAGGTTCAGTACCCTATTTTATCAAATAAGGCATAATCTATTGTCTGTAACAGTCTCATCCTATTTCAGAAGAGCAAAAATTCTCTGAAACCCTGAATCTATAACTAGGAGAAGAGTTTGTATCTGTCCCCTTGTCTAATAACCATGATGCACCAAGGGAGGCTGAGCTAAAAGCAAGAAGCTTTCAATTTCAACAAGAACACTGTTTTGTTTTGCGCATGTTTTCTTTTTTTTAGATATGCTCGATTAGATAGTGTTAGAGCACGTTTCAGGATTGCATTTTAGTGTGGTCACTGTACTAGATTTTGCAGTGACCAGGGTGTTCTCTGTAAATATATCTGCTGCTCTTACCTATCACCTGGAACAGGCATTTTCATCTTTTCCAGGTTTCTGAGCTTACTGGAAAAGCAGCAGGTCCTCCTTGCAGATTCATCACCCTACCCTCACATGACCTTAGATGAATCAGTGTAATTCCATAATGTACACAGATGTTGCTTTCCTAAAATTCTGAGAGTATTATGGCCTATAAATAAGGACGGCAGTAGCTACTGGTAGGAATGTATTTAAGAGGAATTAGACACAAGCTATCATATATCTAGTCAATGTATTTTTAAATTACTTTTTGTTTTTCTTTTACTTAACTTTCTTAGAAAGGCTGTAAGGGCAAGAGGTCCTTTCTTGCACCTGAGTTTTTCTTACACTTTCTTATCACTAACTCTTCTTACCAATTAATAAGATGTATGACCCGATACTGACAAGACTTTCCTGGGGGTTATCTAAATGTGAGGTATATGGCACATTAAATTATGTAGTGGGATGGAGAAATTGTGATTCTGTGATAAATTCTTACTCTTCAGAGATATGAAAAGCCTTCCAGGGCAAAATAGTGACTTTCCACTTCATGTTTTAGATGATGTCACAAGCCCTTTGTGAAGCTGTAATCTGAGTCCCAAGTTCCTCCCCCATCCCTGTCTCATCTGTTACCAGTTTTGTTTTTTATAATTTGAAAAAAAAGTGTTGCAATTCTGTTTCAAATGTGACACATATAATGCAGTTGAACTTGCTAACACAATTACTCTAGTATCTGTCTTAAAGTGACAAATAGACAAAGAGTCTAATTCTGTCTTTAAAGAAATAGTGCTTTTGTACTTCTACTGAATATGTTTACCACCACAAGAATACTTTTATTTTGTAAGAAAATCTTCCTTTTTGAAGTATTTTGAGTGAATATTTGCTGCTCTGCAATTTTTTAGTTCTACTCTAGAAATCGAGATCTTCAAAATGCAATGCGTTTTCATTATTTATTAATAACATTTCTTAAACCATTATGATAATGCAGTGGTTTGGACCAATTATGATTAAATCTTATAATACATGTTAGTGCAAGCTGTAATCTTACAGAGAGATTAAGCTATGTACATTTGAAATTTTTTTTTATCAGCTTAATCCTAATGGTCTATGCTTCATTTCACAAACCTGTCACATAGTGTACAGTTCTGAATAACCTAGTTTGGCATTTCATCAGGGTTTGTTGTCTATGATTAACTGTATGCAAGCATGTCTTCAGTTCAAGTATTATCAAACTGTTCAGCATTTGTTTCTCAGTTTGTTGTTGCCATTCCAAGGGAAAAAAATAATCAAAAAAACCCTTCTTTTGTTACTGGAATATAATAAAAACTTGACTTTGTTTTTGTACATTGTAAACCCCTAAAGCCATGCCTCCTTGGTGACCATAGCCACAGATAGTACAGCTGGCAACGTAATTGCACACAGGATGGCACCAGAAAGAGGGACAGACACTTCCTTTGTGCTGCTTACTTAGGAGTACTGATTGTAAGTTGGTGCTTGCTCAAATTTGTTGAATACCTTTGGGGTGAGAACTAAAGCCCTTATTTCCAGAGGGCAGTGGCAAAGAGTGTTTACCTGGTGGCTCTGCACTTCTCTGTCCATGCTCACAGCAAAGATCCTTCCAGCCCAAGCTGCCATCCTTATCACGGAAGCTTGCTTTTCCCAACCCCTGATGGTAGCTGCAGCACTAATCATCATCTGGCTTTTTTAATGTCAGTCTCCATCCTGTCACCTGATAGGATCCCCCATCACTCTGACACCACAAAAGGTCTTTCCACAACTGAGGATGATCTCTCAGGCCTGGTGGGGCTGCACCAGCCCCCCTTGCTGATCCAACACCGTCCCTACTCTGGGAAAGCAGCCAGGCAAAGCTAACATAGTGGTTGGTGGGGGGTTGTGGTGCTGCATTGCTGCAGCCAAGACAGGATGGCCCTTTCTCATACCCTGTGACTGCCTGGATCCCACCAGCAGGCTTTACTTTGTCCTCAGATGGAGTCTCAGGGTGCCAAGGGAAGTATGGATCAGCATACTGGCCAGCTTGGAACTCGCATGGCAGGTCAGAGGGACAGAGGCGCTCCAACAAGGGCACGAGGTCCCAGCTTCCCTCTTGACTGCCTCCCATGCGTTTTGCTGCCCAGAAATTACTATCTGATTAGATCTTTTGTAGCCGTCTCCAGGCACACTCCTACCAGTAGGCTTACCAAGCCTTGCTTCATCTAGTGCGAGGAGAGGGCTCCTACCTTAGGCACAGCTTACTTTCTTTTTTGATGCTATTGAGAAGTTTGCATTTTCAGAGTGCAGGGAAGGTAAAAGCAATCATCTTGGGGATCTGTACACAAACTGCAGAGTGCGTGCGTTGCAATGCATCGCTGACCTGAGAGAGCAACTCCATGATCAGGTGTTACACACCCTATTTGGTACTGCATGGGTGTACCCGTACAACTTCTAAGCCTGAATTCATCGTGCAAGACTATGTCAAATGTCTGTATATCATCAGTCCCTTGTTCTTCTTAGCTCTTTCTTAGCTCTGGGATTAGTTTTTAAGGAACTGAATTTGTTCACACTTGCCAAAATGCCATGTCTTAAAAGTAGCTGATGTATTTAAAAATCACAAAATCTTAAGTAGATTCCACTCCCACCCCAAAAAAAAGAAGAAAGGAGTATTTACACGTCAGTTTTATTTCTGTGATTCTTTTCAAGAGAAGCCAATGAGATGGATATAGTCTGTAAAATAATTTAATAAGCAGAAATGTGTGAGACAATTGGCACATACATACATACATTTGCATATATGAAATGTGATCTTGATGTTTGTTGATGGCATCTGTTTCCTGCTTTTATGAAATATTGATGTATTCCCATGTTTATTGAATTATTTCCAGTAAAAAAAAAATGTGTGTTATCCTAATATATTAAAAACCTCTCTTGTTTACCAAAGGGATGAAAAGGGAAACCTCCCATGTGATGATGTTGGCAGACATATAGTGGGCAAACCGGTTCATACAGGATCCGAATCTCCAAACTCATTTCTTGACCAGGAATATCGGAAACGCTTTAATGTAGTTGAAGAAGATGCAGTTTTATACTGTTATGAATATGAGAAAGGAAGAACAAGTGGTCCTGGAAGGAGAGAGAGCACACCAACATATGGTATGGCATTGATCTAATAAGGCTAGTCACGATTTGTTGATTTTAGGATTTTTGTGCATCTGCTTTTGTTTTTAAGAATGAAAATATTTTCAGTGACCATTGATTTTGCTAAGAATTCTGTACTACTTTAGTCTGATTTCAACCTAAGGGCTTACTTGATGCAAGAAGAAATTAATTACTGTTATATGGAAGGCAAGTCCAGTTTTATATTGATGATGTTTCTGAATATGAAATCTGTAATTTTATCAGCTTGATTTTCCAGATTATGCTTCAATATCGTTTTATCAAAAAAACCCTGGCAGAAATCCATATATTTTTACTAAAAGTACAGGAAGGTATTATTCTCCTAATGTAAGGACAAGACTTGCATAGCTTTAGGCATTCAGCATGAGAAAAGTTTACCCAGCTATTACCAGTAATAGTTTTAAAGATCAAAACCACTTCAGATTTACCAACAGATGACATGCTGCTTTCATGCTGCATTTCTCTCTAAAACTCTTTAATTTTCCTTCAGTCCCAGAAATGAAGTATGGCTGATGATAGTGTGCTTTTGTTGTAATACTGTATTAACCTCCTGTAACTTCCTGTATGGGAAGTGATAACTTCTTGTATATAGCAGTTCCTGTTTATTTGAGGTTGTATGTTGTCAAAGAAAGAGTTTTGCATGTAAACACACACATGTATTCATGCTACTTCCACATATCTTGGATTTTGACTTAATTAGGCTGTGAACTCAGAAACAATTTCTGTGATAGTTTTGCTAGTCGAGCCTTTATGCTTCAGATTATTTTCCCTTTGAAGCTGTTGGAAATCTTTGTTTAGCCAGTATTGGAACTTGTTTCAGCTTTGGACAAGGAGAACTCTTTTTCTTTTTTTTGCCAAATACAAAATTGTGCAGTCATAGAGTTTTTAGGATATAGAAGAAAATAAAGAGGAAATCTCATGATTAAAAAGATATTTTGACTTACTATAGTATTAGCTGAGCACACATTTGAATATTTTTCACCCTACTTGCTATGTTATTTCACTTTTTAAACTGAGTATAAACTGTGTGTTGGGAGTTGTCAGAGTAATTCTGACATCATATCCCGTTGAGAGAAAGATAAACTTAATTTATGAGGAAGCATAGATTTAGTATATCATGCAGCCAAGTTCCAAAATCAGCTGAGAACCTTGTTGTAAACTGAGCTTGAGCTGTGTAAATTATCCTTAGGACCTGGACCAGTGTGCTTGCACAGCATTTTAAGCAATGATCCCACTGCAAAATCTTCAGTATCCATTTGATTTCAGAGTGTTTTCAGGTGTTTCCTAGTCATGCTCATAGTGTTCAGAATAACTGCTAAGTTTCCAAGGTGGATATATCAATTTTATTACTCTAGTATTTCAACTATTACAATTGGTGAATGCAGTAAGTTCCATTAACAGAGATGTACTCCCTGTTCCAGATGTTGAATTTTAATACTGGTGGTCTAAGGTGAAGAACACATTTATTCTTCATGGACTGCTGAATCCATTATTTTGCTACAGAATAGCTTTTTTAGTCTTTTTTCCTATTTGTGGAAAGGATTATAAATGCATGGATCAAAGACTGTACAGAAAATCAGTCATTATTTAATACATTTGTTATACAGCCTTTCACTCTTGATCTACCTTCTTTTTTTTAATGAATTGACATCATTGAGTCCATTTTCATTGAAGTGTGTTTTCTAAAAATATTACCATTTCAGTATTAAAGTTTTCCACATGGCATTTGTTAGTGCAAGATTTGTGGGTGGGCATGATCTTAGGGTTTCACAGAAACCTGGAAAATTACAATAACTCTCCTCTGACTTATGATTACCCGTTAAAGAAGGTCAAATGGAGTTCCAAGTCCTAGAAATAATTGTTTTCAACATGTGCTCATCATAAATTATGTGGTGGAGTAATTTTTTTTTTTTTAATATTTCTCAGTCTTCCTTTGTGAGAGGTTAATAGGGCCCTCCACAATTTCCTTTTTGACGTTTTTTGACAGCGCTAACAAAGAGATTTATCTTTCATGTGCTTACTGGCTTCCAACTGTTGTATATTTGTTCCTAATTGGCCTCAAAAAGCTTCTGTTTACATCCCAAGAAAGAAATTTTGCTGAGAGTAGTCACTAGGGAAAACAGATTTAGGGAATCCGTGGGAGTTAACAAGAAGGAGATTAGCAGAGGTAGCAAATGAAAATGATTTTAAGGAGAGAAGCAAATTTGATCGCTGCAGTTTTACTGCCAGATACAAAAAGCATGCACATTGAACACGTAGAGAACTTGTAGAAAATTTCTTATGGCTATAGCTTTTGATAAAATCAGACTTTTCATGGGTTTGTGGCTTATGTATCTTTCAAAATGCGCAGGTCCTTTCAATAAGGTACTGTGAGTTCAGCCTCATAAAGAAGGGGAAGTTGTGTTTCTAGAAGGTTACTTTTGATCAGGCAAACATGAGCTGAATACATCCCCACTCAGGAAATGACTTCTTCTGTGTGCTCTAAATCTCATCGGCTTCAATCAGACTGAAATGTGTCCATAAATAGTAAAATAAATAATAAATAAAAAGTTAAATACGTATGTTGTATTTCCTAAGCACTTTCTGTATTTGTGACCTGATCCTGTGGTCTATACAGAACAAACACCTCTTTTTGTCAATTTTTTTAAAAAGACAATGGAACCTTTTACCATTATGATGCCTGCATGGTATTGGTGTATTTCCCATGGATGCCATACTTCAACAGGTAGATAGATATACTTGAATAATTGTTTTCATTGTAAACATAGCTTTCTTTTCCAGTATATCATGTATTTAACCTCAAAAATGTGGACCTTTATATGGGGGTTTTCTACTAAAATAATTATGAAGTTTTTACTTGAAACTCCGCTATTTTTAAAAACAAATTATTTCCTCACTTTTCAGTTTTGTGACCAATAGATCATCAATTAAAAAAAGAGTGAAAGCTGACCTTGTTGTGAAAACATTTTGTTTTCAGTCTGCCACACATTGTGCCAAATGCTATACTACTCTATGTTTTGTTTCAATATACTGTTTAACTTGCTGAAAAGTTCTGAGCTTTTCAAGTAAACCCACTAAGTTGCATAACGCACTTTCACTGAATTTCCAACTAAAGTTGTGGAATCCTTATGCATAAATCATAGTTCACGGCATTTTTTCAAAATCAATTCAGCAGCTTCCAAGTCAAAATTTGAAAGATATAATCGTCTTCAGCTTTTCTGTCTCTTGTTATCTGAAATCAAAGTGGATTTACCAACAATAACATACTTTACTTTCTGTGGATGAAATGCTACAAAACATATTACATGTAGAGATTTTCTGTTTCCTTTCTTACTCCGTCACTGATGGACCTTTTAAGCCCACTAGCAAAGATCCTATTTGTGAAGGTACTTCAGTGATGTGGACACGTTTCTGTTACCAACAATTCGCATACTCTTTAAAACAGTTCTCTCCTTGTGCATGCCAGGGGCTTCCAGAATAACAAATAGATATTGTTCAGTGAAATCTAAAGTAATTTGAATCCATTTGTCATTCTGAAACGTCAGACCACTGATGACTTTGTAGGGCACTGGATTTATTTTCTGAACTTAATAAAATCCATTAAATGCTTATTTGCTTCTTGTTTGTTGAAGAAAACAGATCTCCCATCTTAACCTCTTGTCCAGTTGTGACGCTGGATCCTCTTTCATAACAACCCTGTAGAACAGCAGCTTAGCACATCATTTGTACTTTCCTTTAAAGGATGTTAGTTTAATGCTGCCTTATGGTGCATGATGTCAATTTTTTCCTCTGTTTCCAGGGAAACTAAGGCCTATTTCTATGCCAGTAGAATATAACTGGGTGGGGGATTATGAAGACCCCAATAAAATAAAAAGAGATAGTAGGAGAGGTAAGTGATCTGAACACACGTCTTGTACAAGGCATTATGGGTTTTACCATGCTTTAAGCTATATATTTCAACTTCATTTTGCTGCTTGCTTAGATATATATTTTGGATTCTTTCATTATAGATAATTTTTTTGCAGTTTCTGTTAGGATTGAGGAAATTTCTCAGCCAAGCAAAAGAAACATGATTGCAAAGCTCTGCAGTTTGGCTTTACTTTGCATTGGCATTTCATTGATTCAGCTGTATTGTCCCATCCATTTTGAAACTGTCCTTAAGTTTATAATACTTGAGGACAAATTTGTGATTATTAGTGATAAATATTGTTTTGCTTAAATGAAAATTATATAGCACGTTTCTCTGTCTTCATGAGTTCCTTTTGGATGAAAAATATTCTAGAACAGCATTGGATTCATCTCAAAATCATCAAGCATAAGTTTTTAAAATTCTGATTTGTGAGGTTCAGATACATAACTTTACATACAAAATTGTAACCTGGTTGTTATTGCCCCGGAACAAAATGTTACAGCAATTATAGATATTTCAATAAAAATATTAACTAAATGTTCAGTAGGATCAAAAAAAGGCAGCACTGTTAGGAATTATTATAATAGAATTATGATATAGGAATTATTATAAAAGAATACAAGACAAATGAAGAAGTATTTTTACTCTGCTCTGAAAGTTCTTGCTCACACTGTGGTTTTGCGGTTCTGGTCTCTTCATCTCTTAAGAAAAATACAGTAGAATTGAAGAAGGTTTAGGAGACAACAAAACTGATCGTATGTATGGAATGGCTTCCAAACCAGGGTCAATTCAGTAGGCTGGCCATCATCAGTTTGGGAGAATTTAGGCAGGACATATTAAAGGTTTATAAATCTTATGTGAAATGAAGAAGGGAAATAGGTTTGTCGCTGATTTTCCCCAAAGAAGACCTGAGAGACATCAAATGTCTCCATTGAGTGCTGGTTAAAAAGAGAAAGAGCTGGCTCCTCGTACAGTTTGGATTCAAGCTAAGGAACCTCTTGCCATAGGAGGCTGTAGATACTAAAAGTTCAATTAATACAAGGAAAGACCAGACAAGTTCATGAAAGACAAATCTGCTGAGGTTTCCTAAGTTCACAAGCATTGCTTCTTGCTCAGGAAGTCCCTCGGCTACAAGTTGCTAGATACTGGAAGAGTGTTTGGGGAAGGTATGAATGCTATGGTGAACAATCTCAAATGAATGTTCAGAGTAAATTACTTTTAAATATATGGCACCAGTCATTTGCATTCGTTAATATCTTGTTCAAAAAAATATTACAGATAAGATTGTAAGTGTATCATTTCTCATTTTTAAAAAACTCCAAGACAAAATTTAATGATGTGGGTCTTCTTTTATATTCTCTTCCGTTTATTGTCGAAGATGCCAGAAAACTGCAAGAATCATTAATTTTCCCTACAAAAAGATTGCAAATGTGTTTTGTTAATGAAATAACCTTGAAGAGAAAATTGACAGTAAATCTTAGCAAGAATATTGTAAGTTTTGAAAACAGGATTAACGTGCAACAATTAACAATGATGTTTTGCATTACTTTTCTTTCAACAGAAAATTCATTACTTCGCTATATGAGCAATGAGAAAATAGGTCAAGAAGACTACATGTTTCAAAGGAATAGCAAAAAGGATACTGGAAAAAAATCCAAAAAGAAAGGAGACAAGTGTAGTAGTCCAAGTCATTACTCACTGTTGCCTAGCTTACAGATGGACTCATTGAGACAAGAAGTCATGGGCACACCTGGACCAGAAACTGCATTGTACCACGTGAGTAAAATAATGTTAACAAAAGTTGTTGCTCTGTGTTGATGATGAGAGACTGTCTTATTTCCTATAGTGGTGTTGAAACCTTTCTTGGACTCCTGCAGTTGCATAAATTTCTGTTCTTCAGACAATAACAAGGTCTCAGAGAAGAATTTTAGAATTCTTCATTTTGCTTTTACAAACGTGATAGACACTGGTGGTTTATCTCCTCTAATGAGCAGATATCATATTTGAAATGGAGTGTGGTATCTCTGCCTTGACTTACTTGCTACTTACGGAAAGTGAAGAAGCATCAGATTCCAGACTGACTAGAAAACTTCTTTCCAGCATGTATGTCGCTGCAGTATGCTAAGTATTTTAGACAACTCCATTGCTACAGGTACTTGAAAGGCCTGATAATAGCAGGAAAACTTGAGGGAACATTTGGTTTTCCTTTGAGCTAAGAGGAGCCCTAATGCATGTAACTGTTTTAATGTATAGCCCTCAAATAACTCAATAACTTAAGTAAATGAAGGAAGGGATTCTGCTGAATAGGATG
The DNA here is from genome assembly GCA_033558185.1 of Dromococcyx pavoninus. NCBI lineage: Eukaryota > Metazoa > Chordata > Aves > Cuculiformes > Neomorphidae > Dromococcyx > Dromococcyx pavoninus. Next base: position 627,661 of record JAUMJL010000054.1, read on the forward strand.
TAAAAGCAAAATGCAGTAACTTGATAGTTTTCAAATGTGTCAAGAAGGTGGAGTTAGAAGTTCACAACATATTTTAGATATGATACCACACTTACTCCATAAAACTATTAAAGTTTTAAATCTCAGTAAAAGTTGTCATTGTAGAGGAATATGCACACTGTAAATGTCCAGAAAAACAATAGAAACAATTGAAATTATCTTCACATACTAACAAAAAATAGGTTATTTAGATTGTCAGTGTCTAGGTGGGATAGCAGTGAGGGCTTGTGAGGAAGTCTGCTGTGAAAAACTGACAGGTGGAGCTTCACCTATAAGAGACAAGTAACTTGGTTTCTTGTTATAAAACAAAGCATTCACAGTCCACTGCAACTGATTATTGCTGGTCCTTTTGCTGGAAGCCACCTGGCTGCCACCATGCAGTGCAATACAGTTCCCTTTTTATGGCAATGGCACCCAAGCATACTGGCTTATGAAACCCTATTCTAGTTTGCAGATGGGTCTGTATGTCTTTGCTACATAGCAGAGACAGATATTTTGTAGTAAATTGGACAGAAATCTTAAAAAAAGCAGTGCAGTGAGCAGGTAAAGAACAGAGAAATACAGATAAAACACAAGGAACTCATATTTGACTGCAGTACAATTTTATTAAACTATAGATGACAAATAGGACTAAGAAAACGTACTTGATGCTCAAGTTGTTGTCTTAAAGATCTCTAAAATAAGTGGCTGTCCTATTAGAAAATACTTTTTATACAAGCATCAGCTACCTAGTTTTCGCTGACTTTGGATTATCCATGAATAGGAGCCTCTGGATGAGCATGAGTTCAGTGCAGGGGAAGGGTGGTAACTCCAAAAACTGCATTAGTAGTGAATGAGGCTGGGGACTTTTATTTGGGTTTTCATTTGAGTTTGTTTTGTTGTGGTTTTTTTTTAAGAATTTTATGTTTTCATCATAATAGAATATCAGACAAAGAGAGAATATTATAACTTTCTGTGCTGTATAATGCAAGCCAGTGGATTCTCCTTAAATGCAGCTCTTACCAGGTTACTGTAGTTGAACTTGTACCTATAGTGCCTCGATTGTTTGTGTTAGGCCCCAGTACTGGAGAATACTCCACCAGGCTTCTTAAGTAGTTCTAATCCCTGGTTGCTCTTTTTAAAAGTTTTCACCTCTTAGCCTGTGTTACCTAGCTTCTATGTCCAAATTCAGTTATAAATGTACCTTTATCTTTTACATTTAAAGATCTTTTGTTACCAAATTTTGTCTCCTAATATAGGAATTTACAGGTTATAATCGAATCACTTTGTAGCCTTGTCTTGCTTAAAAGAAGTAGAATAAGCTTCCTAAGTTTGTCATCAGAAAGTGTGTTTTCATATCCTTTCATCATTCTCATAATTCTTTCAACACCTTGTATTTAATCCTGAAGTGTGCTACGTATCCTAAGCAAACTTCCTAAAGCATGTATGCCAGAACAGGGCATGAATTTCCAGTAGCTGGATAGAAAGGTAATATAAACTTTCTATTCCCATTCACTACCTCTCTATTTAAATATTTGAAGGACTATTTACCCATTTTAACAACAGACTTGTAGTGAAGGTGTGTTTATTACTTGGGGTTTTGTTTATTTTTTTTCTGTAATGGCATTTTTCCAAATCACTGACTTGTAGGACTGGTATTCCCAATTTATTAGTTTATATATTGCATTCTTTATTCTTAAATATATAACATTGTGTATGATTGCCCGTGTTAAAACGTGACTTTTTGAGTATGTTTGCTGAATAATCTATGTCTTTGAAGCAACCCTAATTATGAAATACCAGAGAGTAAGGGCTCTGTGCCCTTGAATTGGGCCCCTGTGATTCCCAGGAGTGTAACACGGAATATTGAACCTCCAGGAATGACAGGTCTGCTGGGGAATGGAACTACCAAAGCCCTTGTTTTGAAATTAACTTTTTAATATGCATATTCTTTGACCAAAAAAAAAAAATTCTCTTCTTTCTTTTCCCTTTTTTCTTAATTCCCTGGCATAGAAACCATGCTGCTCACTCAGCATTCAGGTCTCCTGTCACTCACTGGTCTTTGATTCTGTGCTACCTTTATTCAATGATGTTTTCATTCTTTTTTGAGTCCATTGATGTAAATGTTGAATAGTTTTGGACTAAGAATGCATCCCCCTAGTTAATGATTAATTCCCCCTGCGATTCCAAGCCTCTCTCCTTTTGACTTTTGCAGCCATTGATGTGTGCCGGTTGATTACCTTTTTACTGTGAAGGTTTTCTGCAGAAAAGCAGCCTTTACAATTATACTGACTTCAACTCCTTACTCCTACTGCTTTTATACATGGCTCTATAGAAAAGAAAAATCCTTGATCAAAAAACTACAGTGATGAATTAAATTACACAACAGAAATGGTATGTTTTTGTCCTGTAAACAAAGTAGATGATGGTGTTAAAAAATTACCGTGGTAATTCAGAATTGAGTGGTTGTTGTTTATTTGCTAAAAGTCATTTTGAAAAATGCCAGCAGATCCAAATCTTTATATTCTGAAGTGATCACAAGAATATGGCAGTCTAGCATTTTCATGACCATCAGTGTACTATATTTGCAGGAAATCACTGGTTTTAACAATTTTGTTTACATCGTTGTCCTGCCATTACGATCAAAAACTATGTGGTCAAGGGAGCATTTCAGTTATGGTCTTGAAAAGTGGACAACTTTCACTTGTGTCCGCTGATGTCATAGCTGATATAATAGCAAATAAAACTAATTTATGTTGTCTGTGAAGTAATTATCTCTTGTATCCACTTATGTTTGGGGTTTTCTTTAATCCTTACATACAAAGTCTCTTAATGACTTTGTTTTGTTTTGTTTCCCATTCCAGAAAGTGTTTCCAGCATATATTGGTTTCTAGCCAAGTTGTTGTTTTGCAATCTATTTTTCTTCCTCAGCATTGCAAAATAAATACCAACACAGAGTGGTTTTGTTTCTATTAAGCAAAGGAAAACTGTTCAAGCCATTGCTAATCTAGAGTGCAAGCAGGTGTTCAATGTGATCTATTATCATAGATATAAAATGGTGCAGCTAAAATTGTCTTGGACCTATGGGGCACAAGATATGAAAGCTTTGACACATGCTTATAGTTTTTTAAGTTCATCATGTTATTCTGTGTAGGAATTTCTTTGGTATGTTGTGCTTTGTTTTCATTGCAGGAAAATAATGTGGTTATATAAGAGGGAGATAGTGTCGCAAGTCAAAAGAAGTTCCTTATCAGGTTAATAATAATCTACTCCTATCTGGGTCAGTACAACTTCCCTTCAGTATAGAAACAGCATTGCTATGGAAGAAAAGGTTGCAGCCTGTTGTGTATAGGAGGGAGTTATACAAGAAAAAAGTAACCTTGCTTACAAACTGTTTCCAAAACTACAGCAAGAAGCTTCTATTATTGACCTTGTTCCTTCTCCTTTCCTGCCTCCTATCCCTTTGCCTTTTCAGTGTACGCTGATTTGTTCACAGGTATTTATCAATATCTAATGACTTGCTTGTCATAGGAAAAGTGACAAAAATTAACAGCTTCTCGCTGTGTGGATAACCAGCCTGTTTAAAACTGCTTATTTAATTACAGTAGGGTTTTGGTCATTTTGATTGTATTTGAAAATAAAGTTTAGTACCCATATGTAGCATTTAAAATTCATACATCTGGAACAAGTGGCTCAGAAACGGATGCAGAGGAGGAACGAAGGATTTGATCCGTGGAGATTTTGCTGAATCTACATATGTAGATAGGTACACATGCACTATCATCTTTAATGTTCCAGCTTTGCCTTAAATAAGGGAAGAATAAGTTAAAAAACATCAGTTGGAAGCCTTTTGCTGCAAATTCAATGAAGCTGGTGCACCTTTGGCGAACTTATTTTTTTCTTTAACAATTCCTATGGTTGGAGTGCAGCTCAGTGACTCTTAACTCGCATGTTTAGTTTCAGTACTTGATGCAATGAGCACCTACAGAGAGCCAACTGCTCTCCTTTCTGCTGTGCCAGCGAGGATACTGATGCAACAATGATAAGGGATATGGCCAAGGTTACAATTTCAGTTGCCTCTCTCTGCCAGTACGTGCGAAGTTGCCGTATTGGTTCAGCTCAGTGGGTATACATCAGTCTGGGCATGCAAAGTTCAATCGATTGCAACAGTGATCTTGTTGAACGTACTGTAAGTGAAAGAGATTTGCTTATGGATCTGTTGCAAAAATCAGGTTTTAGCTGATAAGATAAATTGGAGATAGTAACTTTTAAGTAAAATAACTTTTCTACTTACATGATGCGTATTTCCAGATATTTCTTGCCTCCCACTCCCCTCTCCAGAGAAAAATACATTCAAATGCTTTAAAAAGTTCAATTCAAAATGTGTGTATGTAGATGCTCTCAGTACAGAGAAGAATTTACCAAAAGTTCATAATTTTGAAAACTTTAAAGTCTCACTCTGCTCGAGTGGTTAATTTCCTCTTATTTCTCCTATTCTTCTCGCAGAAAGGCTGAAAGGAAGGAAAAAGAGAAGGTACTTAAACTACCTATATTTTTAATGAAAATTCTTGAATTAAATACACATGTATTTTTGAAACCTTTTAATTGCAGTAGTCAGTAATTAACATTTAAGAAAGTGCAGAACATATGCACATTATTTTCCTGATTAACTTGTACACAAGCTACCCATCAATTTGTTGCAAAAAATGTCAGATTAGAATTGGCATCTAATAAGCGTTATATACTGAAAAACTGTTTACCAAAAAAATACCCCAAAGCACCCCACAGAAAAACTAGCAGTTTATTATAACTGTAATCATCACAGGATTTAACATTTTTGTTTGGTGAATTATTGTTATGGATATTTGTAATTAAACAAAAATAAGTTTGTTGAGAAAAAAAATTGAAAATCTAGTGCACAGATTTTACGTAGGTGTCTGCAATCTAGATTGTCATTGTACCATTACAACAGATGGAGTTGGTACATTTTCTTCTTCAAAATATTTGAAGTCCAACTATGACAATTATTTAAATATCAAGGCTCTCTTTTCTTTTTTCTCCTCCACGATTGTCTATATGTAGACTTGTAATTACTATAGAATAGAATTCTAGCAGTTGATATCAAAGTCAAGTTTAATTTAAATGCATAGTGAAAAATATTTTCCATAAGTATTTCCTAAATTTTTGTTTGTATTTGAATTAGTGTTTCTTCTTCTGCATAGTCTTTCATCTCCATTTAAATTATTTGTATGAAAGTGATAGTGAAGATTGCAGAATGTTTACAGATTTACAGGCATCAATCATCAGCAAGGGAAATTTTAAATGCCTTCTTGAAAACCTACTAGTTAGAAATACCTAATCTAAAAAAATGTACCTGTGTTAATGCTAAAAAGCGTTGGCATTTTTATATTCTCAGCTTATAAACTGCACTGGATTTCAAAGAACTGTCCAGAAATTAATTGACCATCATGAAGAGTTTTTGATATATTTCATAATTGTGAAAGATTTCACTCTATCGTTTACCACGGTAAAAAAAGGACTAAAAAGCTCATTTCATTTTTGCTTTGTTGCAAATTAGACCTTTACAGTCTAAATATAACTGTGCTAGCTTCCACTGTAAACATAGGAAAACACAAACCTCAACTGAAAGTAGCACATGAACTGTGAAAAAATTGTCATTTTTCACGATGTCTAACCATTTCAAAAGTAACTGTCTCAGATTTGACTCCCAAGTAAACTCCCAGGCACCCTAGTAGAACAAGTCCAATAGTATGAACTGCTGTGATACACTGGTTTCTTCTCTAGTATTTGTATGTTCATGAAGGTTCATAGCTTGATGCTGGTAAAAACTAAACACTGGGATATCCTTCTCTAGAGGTGACTGAAACATTTGTGACATTTGCATCCCTTTCTTCTGTAGGTTGCACTGGTCGTAGCTCACCTTCGTTTTTGTAGCCTTATGGGGATGAGCACATTGGCCTGTTCTACTGCGTCAACTCCTTGTTCATTTCCCATCGAGGAACATGTAATAAGGAAATAATAGAATCCTCTATTTGGCTATGAAGGCTTTGTGAGCACCTAGCTTGCATCCATTTTTCTTGTCAGCTTACTCTGGTATAGTTCAAATACAAAAGGTCTTTTGCTCTGAGAGACAATTGGAAGAACAATTTAAAAATTCAGTAAGGGGAAGATGAGGGAAAGGAAGAAACATAATGAGAAACTCTTATGTAGAGTCTTCATCAGTCTAAAACACCATTGTGTCCCACAGCCACAGTCATCTCCTTGGCCATAGGCAACTTTGAATACCTACACACTGGCACATGTTGGGTTTCTTTCAGTTGGAGGCTTGTGGGTTTATGTATCTAATTCAGACAGAAGAACACTATCTTTCTTTTTCTAAAGCTGGAATAGTTGTGCCAGCCTTTGTCCCACTTCTTCACTCCAAAAAGAAACCACCTAAATAATGCTATGTTTATTCTTTCTTTCAGATGCAGCACTTTTACTTCTTTTGTGCTTGTTACATTTGTAATAAAAATAGTACTGGTGTTTTTAAAATTAGTGTAGGAACTTCATCTAGGCCATAAGTGAACTGTGTGGCATATAAAACAAACAGAATGGTGAAACAGATAATCAATAAGCAAAATATGTCTTACTCCATAAGGTACTTGTCACAACTGGAAGTGATTGGGATAGCTGTAAGATTGCTGTGCCAAAAAGGTAAATCTAGATATTCCATCTGGGTTTGGTAAAAATTTGGTCTGAAGTGAATGTTATACATTTCTGAGAGAAAAGGCAAGAGAGAAACAATGTATAAATTCCTTGCTCATGAAAAATGCCTTTGCATTATTTTTAGACTAATGCAATAAACAAAGGAATAGAGAAGCCTTCTGCGTCTAATCTTCTGCTATTGCAGTTAATCACCTTCATTTAATCCTATTCAGATATGTATTAATCTCTACATTCAAATGTGATATGAATTACTGTAGCTGAAGATGGGAACAGTGAAAGTGGGTAAACTAGGTGAATGGATGGCCAGATCTCATAATTCCAAGAAAAATGTCAGTCAGAGGGTTGGAAGGAGAACAAAATTGTGATCAGCCTGGCAGCCACAGAAACACATAACTCATAATGAATTTGCTACTTGAAAAAATCCCAATGCTTGAAAAACCAGCATAAAGTGCATAAGATCATAGGATAATTCAGACTGGGAGAGACCTCAGGAGGTCTCTACTCTGGCCTTTGGCTCAAAGCAGGGCCAATTCTGAGGTCAAAGAAGGCTTCTCAGGGCTTTGCCTAGTCAGGTTGAAGACCTCCTAAGATGGAGGCTGCACGAACTCACAGCCTACCTGCTGCGCTGCTTGGCTGTGCTCATGGCAAAAGAGTTGGAGGTGAACAATAAAATAGAGATTTCAGAGTAGCTGAGAAGACAGCAACTTGTTCAAACTTAAGGCATAGTTTTTGTTGCTTCAATGCTGTTTGTTTAAAATTGTCTCATAAAAGTGCCTCTGTAACCTCACCTTTGTTTTGCCAGTTCTATACTCTCAGCCCTTTGAACTCAAGAAAGACACTGGATGTGCATATGCAGCTTTTATACCTTAGTTCTGTTTAAGCATACGTTTTGTGAAAAAGTAGTGTTTCATCTCCTCAGGAGAGAGTGCTAAGTTCTTTTAATTATATGGAATAATATCTGCACTGTTCCTGAGGATTATTATTCCTATCACAGTTGAGAGAATATTTTCACATCTGCATGTCTTCTCTTGAAAGGAGCAGTTAACAGATACCATGAATTTTCTCTTATTGGGGAAGCAGTTGCCAAAATTAAATTTGAAGGTATGGAATGTGGGAGATTTTACATCTATTTCTATATGCTCTGCCATTTTTATTAAAATCCAGAGCTGACTATTGCAGCAAAGCAAAATGCTGTAGAGACGAAGTAAGGTTGGTTTATGGGCCATGATGAAGTACAATTGAAGTTATTTGTGGAAAATTTTTATTCTAACCTTCTGCTATTACCTTCTTTTGCATCTGACCATGAGGGAAAAAATGGCCTGTTATAATTCCTTTCATGGTAAAGCTGGGGAGTTCTTTAAAACTGAGAGAGTTATTGCAAAGATCATCTAGTCCAGCTCTGTGTCTAGACTTATTCCTTACTGCATATGATACAATGCTCTGAAAGTGTTATTTTACATTGTCTGGAGATGTAGATCTATGGACTAATAAATCTCCCACCTCGGAACATTTCCTAATTTCCTTTCACATCCCTATTCTGTATTTTTTCTGTTATCTGTTTCAAGTAATCATTCTAGTTGTATCCTGCTGTTATTACCTGACAGAGGAGTTTTGCCTTTGTAGATGTTATTGTTTGTACACCAATAAACTACAATACCTGTAGCTGGTGCAATCACAATAGCACACTTAAGAGGTTGTTTTTTTTTAATGTAGAACAAATGATTTAGTCCCATGATAAAGAAGAGGTTAAGCACAGTATATAGTAGCAAAGAAGCATATGTCAGGCGTTGCCCAGAGAAGACTCAGTGTGAGTTATCACTGCAATAAGGTGGGGAATGTCACATCTATGAGGACTTAGATCTACGTCCTGAGTTCTCAACTAGCTCCTCTCTGTACTTCTTTCTGCAAGGGGGGTATCAGGGCTATGAAAACAGTGAACCAGGGACACTGGCCAGCATGTGTCATGAGATTTGGCATTCTAAAAAACCTGCATTGAGTGATGAAAATGCTACTTGAATGAAGGGAGTGCAGACGCCCATTTCAAAGTAATGTTTTCTCAACCTGCTTTGGCAAGCAGCACAATTGTTTCTGAACAAGCGGGGTGTTTTTCAAAGTAGTGGACTCTGCAGGAGTCTCCACCCCATTCCTCTGGCCCACTTACCTTGAGTCTATTGGTGACACATAATGTGGCAGATTGTATGGTTGCACCTGGGAGAAAAATGGCTCTTTGCAGCAGTGGCGGCTCCTGAACAGAAGCTGGTTTATTAGATGTTTCTATTTTACTGGAAAGAAGTGCTTGTTGCTTAGCTCCTGATCTCTGAGTTGGTCAATACATCTCTGCTACTGTGCTGTACAGGGAAAAAACCTCATATTTTTCATATAGAGATAACTACTTTTTTGTTCATTTCTCAAATGTATCCCTTTGCTTTCAGATTAACCCAAGTAGATGTTTCTAACACTACGGAATTCTAACTTTAGAATGAAGTGTAAAACTAATTTTGTAAGCTGGTTTGTATCCTTAAGGTTTCCGTAGCCAGCACAGAATTAAAAAGACTTAATAAATCTTTCCCCACTTTCTGAGAAACTGCTGTTTCATTTTATACTTAGAGAAAAATTTACTGAATTCCAGTAAATTTAACTTGGAATGAACTGGGTTTTTTGCACGTTAATTCACAGGTGCAATGGAAGTGTTTGGTATGAATCTTAAAAGAATGTATAATAGCTAAGATACAAATGCTCTTTCCCTCATTTCCTTATGGAAACTTTCCCTCTGTTCAGGATCTTGTTACTTTCTATAGTCAAGAGCAATCTGATATGTAACTATTACTACAGCTCTTCCTGCAAGCTGTTCCTGGTACCATGGTGCAACATAAAGATACACAATGCATTACATTCTGGAAATGTCATTTAGTTTTAAAGGGTAAAAATACTGAGAAATCTCCACGCCTTGGAAGTTATGAGGACATCTACTTAACCACAATGTAATCAGTAAATAAGGATTTCTCCTGATGAATAGTACTACTTAAAAGGAGAAGGATTGAGGTTGTATGTTTTATCTTCTAGAGATAATCAAGGGAAGCATTTTGGTTCTTTCACACACAACTGTGCACTAGGATACTATGCCCGAGTGCTAACAGAGAATAGCTTGCAAGATCATATCTTTCTTAGAGCAAAAATCTTTCTCAGTTGTGCCCTTATTCATTACAGAGCACCTGTAAACCCCCTGCACCAGTTCCCTGCACTTTTCTCTGTCACACAATGAAACTGAGCAATATGAAAGAGATCATGCCAAGGGACACCATCAATCAGAAGTGTTGTTAACTGCTCCTACAGAAGAAGCTGTGTATGTACTCTTTCCATCACAAACAAGCGCGTAGGAGTTTTAGGTTGCCCATGGTGTTTGTGGTTTCTCTGTCTTTGGAGATATTAAAAACCCAACTGGACATGGCCCTGAGCAATCTTCTGTAGTTAACCCTGCTTTGAGCAACAGGATTGAATAAGACAATCTCTAGAGATGCCTTCCTTCCTCTGTGGTTTTGGGGTTCTGTGGTCCATTCTCTTCAGTAAGAAGTGAAACTGGGAATTTGTCTGGGGTAGAGATAAAAATAAAGGGTTAAATATTATTCTGCAATGGGTGATCCTTCTCAAATGGATTCATTTGAAACATACACAGTCATAAAACAACTCATGCATCTTGGACTTTTGCCATTAAAAAATACATATAGTTTTTGAACCCTCCCTTTCTGTCTTAGATTACTTACTGTCAATAAAAGCAGTGTGGGAGGTACCAAAATTACATGTTTCAGAGTAGATGTTGAGCAGAAGAATGATCTCAGAATAAATTATTGTAATGAACAGAACTTGTCTAGTTTAATGTTTTATTCTCATTTGTCTCAGGCAGCTATGACAGTGCTGCGATCCTTGTTCTGTCAGTTGAAAAGGCAGTGGGAGAATGTGAGAACTCTCATTTAAATTTGATATTGCCCAGAAGTTTTACTGCTTCAGTATTTCAATTAAAGAGTCCTGTGACTTAAGAAGGAAATTCTTTCCCAAGTAGAGGAGAGAAGAACCACTGTATATAATTTTTCAGCATGGCTTAAAGACTTTTAAAATGTTTTAACTTTTATAGATTTTGCATGCATTATGCTAACTTTGCACAAAAAAAATTGCACTAGCTTGTGAAACTGCAAATTTCCATCCAGCTAATACAACATTTGCTACAGAGCACCCCAATTCACATGAAAACGTTTAAGAATGGGAGAATGAATAAGAATCCCTGAACAGAAAAGCTATGCTTGTTGTCACGTTTTGGCCAGCCACAGTTTTATCCTCAGGTAGCATATTCTTCTTGGATAAATAGCTACAAGAACAGTAGTGTGAGAAGATTAGACATCTTTGATACTGTCAGCCCTGGTAGGCTATGTAAGGAGGAGAGCATCCTGCACAGGTCATGCAATGTAGCCATTGCCTACAACAGAGGTAGCTAGAAAGTTGGCAGCTTCACGGTCTCAGGCTACATTTTTTTACAGTAAAAAGCTCTTAGCGTATTCCTCTTAAGACACATCCTGTCTCTTTATCCTTTTGGTCCCTAATAAAAATGCATGCATTGGAAATTCATGGGCAGAACTCCAAAAACGCAAGGACCCAGTTAGAGCTGTGAACATGCATGATGGATAGCATAGCCATGTACTGATGCCAGCTGTGATCTGGACCTTCCTAGAAACCTTTCATAAAGCTACTGCGGGAAAGGAGAGAAGGAGTAGGAACAGGGACGTTGGTTGTCAGGTAAATGTGGAAAGTTATCTCATCTGAAATGGACTTTTTGGCTACTGCGAAGAAAACGATTCCTTTGACAAATTTTACAAATAACCCATTCATTTGTCCTCTGCATTGAAACAGCTTTTTGCAGTTTTGAAAAGGCAAAAATAAGGGAGGAGGAATATAGTGTGTAGGATAAAGTAGATATAGTGTATAGGCATGAATTGTGGGATCTGTTCTTCCAATGACCGTTAATATGTCTGTGCCTCTCACAACCCAATTGACAGAACCAGTGATTCATGCTTCTGTCTGTCTGAGGTACCTGCCATTTAAAAGATAATATCCACAGGATATTTTAGTATAATGATTCTGCCTTACTTATGGACATTATTTTATTTGTACTACAAAGTCTATTCATATATAATGTTCATGCTGTGTTTTAATGTTGTATCTTAGCTAGTGCTTTAGTGGGTAATGTCTTTTTAAACCCAGGTATAGTATTTTTCTTAAGTGTGTGTTCAAGAGCAGGGAGAGCTATACAAGGAAAGCAAAAATATCTGTTACCAAAGCACCCAGAGATCAAGATTTGATTCAATAAATTTTGCTTTTGGGAGGCAAGACTGAAGGTTTCAGGGTGTTATTATCAACTGTGACATCCTTTGCCTGTAAATCACTTTTCATTCCGACTCGCCATGGATTTATAAATTACTTGCATATGATGGCTGTTCTATCGTTATCCTGTGACTTTAGTGTAGGAAATATTTCTGGATCTACTTCCATAAATTCACTGTTGTGCTTTTTTATAAGAATTTTTTCTCACATGGACTATCTCATTTACTGTATTTGCATTTTACCTAAACAGAGTGGAGCCCTGCTTTTAGAAGAGTTGTGCAAACTAGAGCTCTTGCAACATATAAAAAATACTTTATCGACAACTTAGTGCCATTCATTACCATTTTTGGGCAATTAAAATTTTGTAACCACAGATAAATCAGAGAATGTTGAATGTATGAGAAAATCTAAGTGCAGAGTAAATAAAAAATGAACAATTATTTATTGTAAAAAGATGTAAGAAGAGAATAGAGTAGAATTTGGAATAATCTTAGAGTTCATGATTACAGGACAGAATCGTTTCCTAAACCGCCTTGCATCAACTTAAAAATCAGATATGCCAAGTCAGTGGAGCCTTTGCCTTCCTAAATAGGATCATAACTTAGAGCATAATGTTTCCTTATCCCATTTTTCAGTAGGTTCCCTTTTGCGTGTAATTTCATCCAAGTTTCATTTGATCCCTAGCCCTGGTGACTGATCCCTTCAGAGCATCAAGTCATACCTCATCTCTTCTCTCCTATGCCAATAAGGTCCTGTTTGGTCCATCTTCATCTCTGGTTCCAAAAATTGCCTCGCAGATGCCCTGTGCAGCCTCAGCTAACTTCAAGACTTTGTTAACTGTAAACAGTAATCGTTTTGCTTATGTTGAGGGCTAAACACAATAACAAGTCACTACCTCCTCCTGCTGTAAACAAAACAGTTATCTGTTGTGAATGGAATTATGCTGCTGATTGGCAGGAAATTTCAAACTTTCTAAGCTGCCAGAGGTCTTCCATCGTCAGATCTTTGTGATATAGTCCTTGAAAACTATCATTTCCGCAAATATCCATGAAAATAATTAATATTATCTATCATTAGCTCTTAGTAGAGAATAAAAAAGACAGCAAACAAAAAAGTTTTTGGCAAAATCATCTGTTGGCAGCACCTTTAAGCATGAATTATTAACAGTGACAGATATTGTGACAATGTAGGGTAAATAGTTTTGACTTTTCCCCCCTTTTCATTCTTCTTTTAGGTCTGAAATTTTGGCTCTCAACAAATCAAATGCAGAGCTACATGTATATGTGGTGTATCAGAATATTGCCAGTGTGAAAACAGAATATTGCCAGTGTCCTCAAAGTATTGCATGTGAGAGATCAAATAATTGGCAATACCAGCTTTCATTTCTTTCCAGATATTAGCTTTTCCATCTGCAGCTGAAAGTTCCAATAATCAGAAAATTTAGCTTCTCTGCTGAAACTAGAGAACGTTATCTTACATTAACAGAGGGGAACTGTAAATAGTTCCTTACTGTCTAAGGTTGCAGCTTGAGAAAAATTGGATTTGACTTCAGTTCTCAAAAAAACTATAAAGATACCTGCCATTTTCCTTCCCAATCAGACTGGGCTAAAATTCAAGTAAAAGAACTGGAAATTATTATTTCCATAACCTGATTCTCTCTTTCAGCTTTCCAAAAATAAGCAAGTGGAAAATCTCTGAAGAAAAGTGAAGAAACAAATAAGCACTTGAAAGAAATTCTAATTGCTATGGCCAATCCAGATTTTCAGAGAAGCTTCAAGTGTGTTCTTTTTTTTGGTAGACCTACAAATTCTCTAACCATGAAGGGGTTCATGTAGCTGTTAGATTACATCTGTTTTTTGGACATGGAAGTCGTGTTTTTTTGGTCACACACGGAATTTAAATTAGATATTAGGGGGGGTCTTATATAGGAATAGTTTGACCCCAAATCTTTAGATTTCCTCCTTTTGACATTTTGCAAAATTACCAGTCCAAATCAATAGTTTTGATAAGCAATCTTCTTCTATTCTACTTTTATCTGAGATATTAACTGGTATAGAAATTTTCTAACTTTCATCATAACATGAGTTTTGTCAAATATTCGACTCTCCTGAAAGCAGTTTCACTCCAATTTAGTATTGGTATTGGAGAACCAGTTTATTAAGTTGTTTCCTGTTTGGCATGAAACAAATAAATTAATTGAAATGTGAATTATTTAACATTTTTATTTAAATATGTTTTTCCAAATAGAGCGCTATCAAATTACTACTAGGTAGTTCATAATAAATATTCACATTTTCAGACTTCTGAATGTTAATAACTAACTTTCAATCTTCCTTCCCTTCTGAGCAAATATACAGAAGGTGTGGTACTAACCAAGAATGAATGCTTTATCCCAAGAGTTGAAAGCAGATCGAAACCTGGATAACTGAGGATGAGAGAAAAAACTGGTCTCATTTCTTGAAAATTTTGTGTTGTACGTATGAAAATTGTCATTGTGTGCATGCAGATATTGTTGATTATACCACCTATATGTGATTACGTTCTTGCTAGAGAAACAAATACAGTTATAGGTCATTGGTGACCTTTTTTTAGTGCGAGCCTCCACCTGGTAGTTTTTTGCTATGTAGCCGTATTGCTGCGCTATCGTCTTAAAAGCATGGAAAGGCAAACCCTAGGGCAGATTGCTGTGCAGTGTTCTGGTGGGCTTTCAGAACTATATGTCAATCATTCTGAAGAGTGTTAAAGTAACCCACATAGAAAGTTTGGTAATAAGCTGTTTCAGGAAGAGAGGAACTCTTAAGGCTCTTCCATGCACAATGAAATATCCATTGCCTGATGGGATGTGCAGCTAAGCCCTCAGCAAGGTAGGACTAGAGGTAGGCTAGCACCTTTATTTAAAAAAAGAATCACCGCAAAAATCACTTTGATAAATGATGTTTTCTTTCTCTTGAAATACCCGTGCTTTGAAGGCTGCTGATAGCAAAGGCAAACATACGCAGTCCAACACAAAATTCCTCCCTATAGCTCGGGAGCTGAATAGGAGGGGGAGAGACAAAAAGGTGGTTACAGAACATGCTCTATCCCGTCACAGTGAAACAAGGCTGAACTCAATTGCTTCGCTCTGTATAAATGGATGTGTTCAAATATAGCTCTTTTCTTACCCTCAGTGAGAAAATGTTGGTGTGCTCCAGCCCACAACCCTTTGTCTGTGAAGCAGTTTTTAGCTAATAATAACATCACTGTGCTTGAGCACCCACCCCATTCACCAGACCCTCTTCCCAAAGATCAAGTCAGTGCTCTAAGGACCCCATTTTTTGCTGGTAGAAGTCATGAAAGCAAAAATGATATAGATCCTCAACAGCCTTTCAGAAATTGGTCTGCAGAATTGGTTTGAACATTGGCAGCGTTGTATACAGCTCTGTGTCAACTCAGGAGGGGACTATTTTGTTAAATAAAAAGACTTACAGGCACAGTTGGGGTTTTTTTTGTGTCAAACTGTGTATACATACCTAAAATATGTCTTTGCTATGCTACTTAGATATGCATTTGTCAGAAGGCTTAGTTTAGGTATGTCAAACACCAAATATTACAGGAGAAAATTACTGCATTCAAAAAACTGGCTCAGGGTGTTCAATGGAGTTTTTCTATACGTCAAACATCAAGTGACATCTGGCTTTTGGGTAATAGAAAGTTTTCCTAATTGTATTTTGGGCATCTGGAAAGCATCTAATTGAGAATATGATCAAACAGATTGAAATTTTCTTCAGTAATGACAATTTCCTTTTGGGTTAAGGTATTAATTTATTTCAACTTTTCAATGGCAGTCTTCTTTCCATTTTATTTATTATTTTTATTTACTAATGACTTTAATATAGAATGCTGTTTTCTATTTCATTTCATGCTTACTCTCAGAATTAGTAGGAGGATGAATTCTTGGAAACTGGGACAAGAAGTATGTGAAAGCAGTTGCTCAAAGCTCAAGATGTATCAGAATTAAAATGTGGTGAACATATGTTGAAATCCAGCCTTGTGGGCAGGCGATTAAACAGTATCTTGCAGCAAATTTGCTGTAGTACAACTAAATTTCTGGATTTGGTGTGAAGCCATATTTAAAGTTGGTGTTAAAAAGAAGTGTTTATATTATTTCCATGCTTGCCACATGACAGAATTAAGCTGTAAAAGAGGAAGCATTAAGGTGACCAACATTAGGGCAGGTCACTTAAAGAGGTTGCAAAAACTCCCTCTTTGGAGATATTTGGAACTAGGCTGGAGATGACCCTGAAGAGCATGATCTAGCCTTGGCTTCAAAGCAAGCCTTGCTCTGAGCAGGAGGCATGACGTGACCTCCTTCATCATCCTGTAATTCTAAACACTGCTGAAAAAATGGCATTAAGCATTGTCTGATAACTAGGAAGAAACTGCAGATTACATTCAATGATTTCCTTAAAAAAAGCAACAGAAGCATTTTTAGATTTCACTTCTCTTGGGTTTTTTTTGATTACTTGTCATGTGAGTTTGAAACTGAATGGCACAGACCAATGCATGCTGTTTATACATCTTCTGGTTAAAAAAAAAAAAACAGTTCGTCCTTTTGCAAAGGAGAAACCAACTTGAAACCTGAAGTCTGTGTAAAATAATCCGAAGCGTTAGCTAAAATCACTGAAGTTGGTTGAATATTTCCCTGGGACTTCACTCAGGTGAAAATTTTGTCCTTAATTGTAATTTATTTTAATGAGCTAATTTAGAATAATAACTGAATTTAATAAACCCTTTTTATTTTGCAATAAGACATAATGCATGGAAAAATGGCTAGATGTCGAAATTACATACTATCTTCCTATTAATGCCAATACCCCTTCATTACTCTTTTTTCTCAAAAACTGACTCAGAAGTTGAGAGGTGTGAGCTCACGTTTGCAAGTGCGATTAACAGATGAATTTTTTGAAGAGAAGGCATTTCATATTGTTCTCATCTGCTTTCAGAATCACTTATATTTTGGTTTTCTGTTTCGGCACTGTGAAAATACTAGTGCAGAAGAGTCAAGCAGTACAATTAAATTGTCTGGATTATGAACTGAGAAGTGCTAAAGTTTTGGGGTAGCATGTGTGGGGGTTTTTTCAATCAGTTTGAATTAGGTAAGATTTTCAAAGCATTTAAGAGGGAGTCATTTACACACTTCTGCTATTTCTAGACCGTAAAGACCTGTCTTGGTCCTACGCAGGTTGAAGTATTTCAAGTGATGTAAGCCAGGATGGTGTTGCTGTCTCAGCTTGCTCAGAGTTGGCGATAATTCAGTTGATACCAGTAGCAGAAGAAAAGGGAAGGGAGCCAGGGAATGAATACAAATGGGCTCCTTTTTTCTTCCCAGTGGAGGCCTACTTTGACCTTCTGAGGTGGCAACACAGTTGACTAGCTTTCTTCAGAAATGTCTACAAGGGATGAGCACATCTACCGAGTCAGTTATTTTTTTTATATTGCACTTAATTATAGTTGTATTGTGGTAATTTGTCCTCGTGGATATGTTAGCGTTTGCTGCTTGAAAATGGCTCAGCTGTGAGGTGAGACATCCCTTGGAAGCTGAACCTCAGCCTCCTGCATGTGAGCTCAGGTGTACGGGAAGCTGGGGGAGAGCAAATTACAAGAAAAGCAGCTCTTTCAATTCAAAAAAGGAGCCTTGTAAGCTGGGGTGAGGGTTTGTCTTATCTGCTAGGAACAGGATTTGGGCTCACAGGGCTGTCAGTGCTTTTGCTTAGATTTATTTTTATCAAGTGGTACAAAAGCTTTGATTTTTTTATTGATTCATGGTAAGCTGAAATAAGAGGTTTTAATACTCAGACACTCTGTGTGGCCTTTTCTTACATTTATCTGTCTTTATAGAAAACTAAAATTCACAACAACAGGAATGGGAATTATTTTTTAATTCACTAGAGTGATGGTGATTAACTGATTCAAATTTTTTTAACAAAAATGACCATAAAATGTGTTAATATGTATTGCCATTTTTAATAATCCAGGATCTTAAGTAAAAGTATAAAATGCCAATGCAGTGTTTTGGTTCATGGGAGTGGATCAGCTGGAGGGAAATACTTCCAGTCAAAACCTTATAAAAAAATAAAGTGTTTTCTATTCCTGAATATTTATTTGAGAGATTTATTTCCCACTTGTGATTTAGTAGAATTTCATTGGTGTCTGTAAAAATATTAGGCCCATTTCTGAGCAAATTAACAGATCTTCTAAAGACCATTGTATTAATGCTTCACACCTGCATTAGATAGCGTGTTAATTTGCATATTTACATATTCCCATCAGAAAGACCTAAGTAGACGTTGTATTATAAATACATGGGCTGTGTATCTTCACTGTCGTACTAACCAAAGGAAGACATTCCTTCCTTATTAATGGAACGAGAAAAGAGCGACCATTGTAGAGAGGAAATACAGTTGTTTCGGTGAACTAATTTGTGGTCTATTTTAAGATGTTTGACTGTGTGGTTGTGCTTTGCAACCTTATGAACAGGTGAACTAAAATTACCTTTTTTTCTTAGGCCTAGAAGTCTGTTGGCTGGTCTTACCTGGTGACGACTTCAGTGTTTGCAACATTACACTTCTTTTATGATAACGAAGTGCTTGCATATAAACACTGTATTTTCACTTCTTCTTTTTTGATTTCCTTGTAGACATTTCAGCAGTCTTCTCTACAGCAGAAAAGTAAAAAGAAACACAAAGGTAAAAATTAAATTTGTTTTCTTGTATTAGTAGGGAGGGAATTGCCAGCACTGACGTTTATGGTATTACAGTATCTGAGGATCTAAAACTTGTTAGCTCAAATCCATCATTTAGTTCACTTGACCATGTTGAGAAGGTGTTGCTTCATTACTGACATCTCATAGTTTCCTTTGTCAGGTAATTTATATCATAGTAGATTCTCCTCCTTTGATATAGAGGTGCAAAGGCCTTAGGACTTGTTTAGTTGCAAAAGGAGCTGCAAAGAGAGGTTTATGAATACCTGTGAAGTACTTACATAATTGTATTTAGCAGCCAAGTGTGAAAGTACATGAATTCATATGCTATGTGTTTTAATCTGATGTGAAATATTCATTTGTTGAAAGTTACAAAAATTCTTATTTTTAAATATCTTGCCTTTCTTTTCTCTGTCTTTTCTCTATAATGTCTTCTCTTTCTCTGGTGCTTTTTTTTTCTTTTGTCTTATCCCTAGAATATGAGCTCAGTGAGGTGCTGAACGTGGTTTGGTTTGGTTTGCTTTTTAACTTACGGTGCCTTGCGTTGACTTTGTGGTTGAAATTAGAATGTTTGTAATAATTTATTAATGGCAAATTAAGGTTGAAATTTTTCATTCTGTTGTTAAGCAAATATATAGTGCTTTCTGGCTAACTGTCTTGTTGATTTAGTGGACGAGTCAAACGCTTTCACATCAACTTATTGTCATTTTCAGCTCCTATTCCTGGTAAAAGCAAAAGACGGATCTCATGTAAGGATCTTGGTCGAGGGGACTGTGAAGGCTGGCTTTGGAAAAAGAAAGATGCCAAGAGTTATTTCTCCCAGAAATGGAAAAAATACTGGTTTGTCCTGAAGGATACATCTCTGTATTGGTATATCAATGAAGAGGTAAGTATCTGTGCTCATTGTCTCAACAAATACCCTGTTTAGTGATGTTGTCATGATTAAGTGGGAAGCCAGTGCTTTGAGTGTTTTTATGTGTTAATAACTTCATGAACTCTAATAATCATACTGGAATTAATATTAACTGCCTGACTAAATTACCGTTAAGGTCCAGAGGTATTTGATCCTTCAAATTCACCTTTTACTACAAGGAGAAATAATACATTTTCCTGTGTCCTGCTCTCACCGGTTTACAATAAATCTATCCTCAAACCTTTGAAAGGGAAAAGGTAGTATTTAATCCTGTCATTCAAGCTTAGTCATGGGAGTGTAATCTTTAGTGATGTGCTGCCTGGTGTTCTTTGTTTATCTGTGCTAGTGAAATCGCCAAAACCTCTGGCAATTAAGGAAGCTGCTTTTCCTTTCTCAGCCGTGTTCTCCAGTTTTTCCTTCTTTGTGGCTTTTCATAAAATGATTTCAGTGCTGCTGGGCAGCCTAATTGAATTGTGTACAGCTTTGATTGTGCAACGTGTTCTGTGTTAATACACATTTATTCAGCTTTAGCAATAAAGATTTTTGCCAGTGAGTTAGAAAACCTCGATTTTAAATTGTATTAGTCTCATTAGTAGATATCCTGAGACTAACTCATTGCCAAAGTGTGGATGCCCTCAGTCCTGTACTTGTTATTTTAATCACTGCAAGCATTTGTACGTAATTATATAACCTTTCTAAAATATTGTGATCCACAACTTTTCCCTGAGTAGACAGAAAACAAGGTGTTACTGAACCCTGTTTTCCCCAAGACTCATCCCATTTGTGCCTTGATCCCAGCTTCATATCAGTAACCCTAAGTGCCTCCTCTCCATCATCCCTTCTCAAGGTCTACTATTAGGTCTTCACCAAGGCAGTAACTCATACCTACAACTACAACGTTTGATCACTAGCTGTGGCCAAGGAGTGTGGGGAACCACTGATCAGTGCCTTAAATTCCTGCGGAGAGAGCAGTGGTCTGAGTGCCTGTTTCTCCTCCCGCCTCAAGTCTTCCTGAGACTTGCTGAGACTCAGTTATTTTTGAGACCTCATCTCCCTCACCAAGTGTCTGCAATCACCAATAGATTCCAAAGCTTGAGTGGGGAGACTCAGTGGCAAATGCACGGACAAGCAAATAGCGCTCTTGCCAAATTTTTTTTTTCTTCGGCAACAATGCAAAAAAGAAATAGCAAGATTATTCTAAACAGTATCCTTTAGATTTTAAAATACTTGCTAATGCAGAACCTCTTACAACCTTGAACCTTCCACAGAACAACTCTAGCTTCAGTTTTATATGGTGATTTATGTTTTTTATTTATTTATTTTTAAGAAAGCATATATTCATATAGATTGCATATGTAGCATAAGTAACCATGAAGATTCTGAGAAAGAGATGTAATTCTGTGGAATTCCTTAATATACATTTGTGTTTTCTGCAGCTTAACTTTCATGATCCTGTATTAATTTCTTATGAAAAGTTATGAGCAGTTAAATAACTCTGTGTTATTGATGTAATAGTATTGGTGGCTTAAAATAAATAACGCTTTAAAATTGTGAAAGTCAAGGGAGATTGAATATCTGATAAAATAAACTATGTGCAAGTCTTTAGAGGAGATGGGAGGAAGGTCAGACATCTTCTCTCCTGAGTGCTGCAGAGAAACAAAAGTAGTTGACAGAGATGTCATGCCTCTTAGCTGTGATATCGTATGAAGATGGTATACGGCACAAATTGAGATAGCTTTTTTCCCTGTTTCTCGCAGTAGGCTGCATTTCTCCTCACTGATTAGTCTATCTCACCCCAAAATTAACTAATTACAATAACTAATTTCATGAATGCATTTGGTCATTCTGTGTATTTTCAAATGCTGGTTCAGCTGTAAAATTGTTTGAGAAAACTAGGGATTTAAAATTGTATTTTACACCAACGGATCTGTCTTACTGCTTTGGCAAAAGTCTCGATGACTTCTGTGGGAGGTTTGCCACAGCAAAGGATAGATTAATATTCCTTGTGTAAGAAGCAGGCAAGTGAAAATATCTTTAAGATTTCAGTGTGGCTGATATTTTTCTGAGACCCTAACAGCAGTAATATATAGAATTATCTTTGTAGGATGAAAAAGCTGAAGGATTCATCAGTCTACCTGAATTTAAAATTGACAGAGCCAGTGAATGCCGCAAGAAATAGTAAGTATGCTCAAAAATAATGCAGTGATACAATAGAAGAAGTGGAACAAAGGCCAAGGTTTTCCCTTAAAACACTGACATAATGATCTTTTGGTTGTATGACAAAATAAGCTCATACATAACTGGCAAATTCAGTGTGGTTCCTGTGTGCCATCTTCCCTGAAGAAGGCTTTTTTTACTTTATTGTAAATCATGGTGCTTGGCTAGAGGAAAATAAATTAAGAGCAAGAAGGCATCTTGGTTGCTCCTGTCCATTTTTTTTTTCCTAGTTTTCCTTCCTTCTTTAGTTTCCTTTCTAGTTTGGGTTTGTTTGTTTGTTTGTTGGGGGTTGGAGAGTGTGTTTATGATATCTTTAAGCTCAATAAAGAACTTTAAGCATAATTAAGAGACCACCCAAACGAAAAAGACCCCAAGTTCATGGCCAGGCATCAATCTTTAATGTAATTCAAATTTAGTTAGCGTCATCTCAAGGTTTGCTGAGACACTCCTGAGGCTGATTGAAAAAAGAGAATGACAATGATTTGCTGTTTTTTTGAGATATGACCTAAAGGTTTCAAATAACTTTTCTTCTAATCTAGCTGTGTGTGCTGCTGTCCAGATTTGTGCCATTGCACAAAAATATTTCTTATTTAGATGCAAATTCAAGCACATGTAGCAGTGTGACAGGTGCATACTCCCACAGAGTCATTTTTGTTGAAAACTTTGCCTTGCCTTTTAATGTTTTCACTGTTCTTTTAAGTTTATCAAGACTGTGGAGTCACTGAAATCTGTACAGAAAAGCAATTCCAAAAGTAAAATGGTATGATTTGTAGTATATACAGTTCTAAAGAAAACACTGACCTTGTATAAGTTGGTCTACTTATCTCTTCAGGATGAACTCTACTCTTCATGATGATATCCAAGGACAGAAAATGAAAACTGCATTTAAAAAAAAAAAATATCAACTTGGGCTTATTGTCCTGTGTCCTTGGGCTACCTTGCTGAAGTGCTTCATTTTTTCTTTTTTGTTGGGGTATCAGCCTAAAGTCAAGTGGTGTCTCAGAATTGCACCCTACTTAAATTGGTTTTGGACTTGATTTGACATCTACTGGGTAGTAGAACATAAAATGTG
This sequence comes from Dromococcyx pavoninus, assembly GCA_033558185.1. Taxonomy (NCBI): domain Eukaryota; kingdom Metazoa; phylum Chordata; class Aves; order Cuculiformes; family Neomorphidae; genus Dromococcyx; species Dromococcyx pavoninus. Next base: position 650,719 of record JAUMJL010000054.1, read on the forward strand.
GCTATTAAAATTCCTGACTTGGCGGGCAAATAAAGGAAAAAAAAGCACTAAGAATCCCAACAACCTATGGTGTAACAATTTTAAGAAGTCAAGTTTTAGGCCTCAGTAACTTGATGATGTCTTTCCAAGCTAGAAGATGTCATTGTACATAGCGTAATGTCATGCTCTGATGAGTTAGAGGAATTGGTTTTGTCTCAATTTTACATTACCTTCAGCAGCAGTAATTTTCCTGGATAATCAATTTCATGTCCCTGGTTCTTCAAAACCTATTTTCATAGGTTTACATGTATATACATACACAAATAGATTCTGTGATTCTATTTTCTTACGTTTATATATATGTACATACACAGACATATATTGAAAACTGCAAGCATGATGCACATGGAGAACATTATTACTATTTTTCTGAGACACAGTGGGTTAGAGAGAGTGAGAATTAGTTTATTATTACATGTATCCTTTATATATGTCTCTTTTATGTGTGTATAATCTATTGTGCCTCAGTAAAATGGTGATGCTGTTCTCTGTGTATCAGGTTTGCAGTTTTCATATTTTCTTTAGGAGTCTTACACATTTTTTGTTCGTATTTTAAGAGAGACCTTCAGGCTAATCTCAAAAATTATTCTTCTCTACTGTAAATTATTAATTGCTTTCAGATGCATTTTCTGGATCCTTAAGTACTTCACCGTAAATCTTCATACAACATAGTTAAAAAAATGTTTCTAGTAATTTATTTCATATTATGTATGAAATGCAGTAATTCTCTCAGCCCAGTCACGTTGATTACTTTGGTGGAAAGAAAAGATGAAATGTAATTGCCCATTGCTCAGAATGGCCTCAAGAACACAGTGTTGATTTATAACAACTTTTCAGAAGTCAATCAGCGCACCACATTTTTCTGTCTGAAATGCAGTCATTAGAACTAAAGGTAGTGTCAATGTCACTGGGATGTGAGATATCGCCCAGGACTGAGAGTTTTTCTGTTGTATCGGATGAATTGTTCCGTGAATTTTCTGTTCAGAAAAAAATGACACCTATTGGTATATCAGGAAAATTTACCTGATATATAAAATTGTATCCTTAACTGGTTAACTTTATCCAAATATAGTACACTGCAGGTGATTTATTGTTGAACAATATTTATGCACATATGAATCAGGCATTATTTACAAAGGGGTAGTCAAAGAGCCCTTTACTTAGTGAAATCTGGCACAATCCTAAAAGTTTTGTTTATATACTTGCATCCAGCAACTCAGGAAATCTGAACTCATTTCATTCCTTGGTCACTCACCGCACTATCTTACATTTAAAAACAAAAAGCTGTGACATTACATTTTTATAATTATGTTTTTCCTCTACAGCGCATTCAAAGCCTGCCATCCTAAGATCAAAAGTTTTTATTTTGCTGCTGAACATCTAGATGATATGAACAGGTAAGGAAATCAAGCAAAGTTCAAGGTTAATCTGAAAAGTTAATTTAATGGCTTAGAAAATAAGTGCAGAGTGGCATTTTTTATAGATGGCTGCATATGCTAAGTATTCAATTAATGCAAAAATTACTTTTTTTCTAAACGAAGTTTTGATGATTTTTAGAAACAGGTTTCCCTCTTTCTCAAAATAAATAAATACAGTATGTGAAACAACACCCTAGCATAATTTCAGAATTCCAGTTTTCTGCTTTGTGTCACCTGCAAAGGTTCGTTATCTCCAGCTCCGCTTCCTAACATACTCCCCTGCTTCCTAATATACTCCCAAAGACGTGTGATACTTGCCCTGGGGATGCTTCTATTTCTGGCCCTGGAGAGAAGGAGAAGTTTAAGAAAGATTTAAAGCAGTCACTGATTTTTTTTCATCTGTCAGTCTTGAAAAAGGAGGTAGAGATTACAAGGAATTAATTTTGCAGATTCTCTACTTCCATGAGTTTAACCTACATGTTGAAGTGCAATTTTGATTGTATTGAATTTAGTCAGGGAAATTCCAGCAAGTCAAAAAGAGGCCATTTGTGCAATTTTTTTCAGAAAATGATTGACTTCAGCACAAAATAAACACCATTGCTCTTAATTCATTTTAATGTTAAATTAAAAACATGTATCTCATGTCTATTCAAATATCTGGGGTTTTATTTTATTTATTTTCACATAAATTAATCCAGTTCAAAATAATATGCCTTTTTCATCATGTGACAGAGCACACAAACAAAAATCTTTTATTGCAACCTGAGAGTTGTTCTATCCTAGGTAATATCTGTGGACACCCTCGCTGAGCAAAATTGCTTTTAAAACAGAGGAAAAAGAATGTAAAACTCAATCCATAAAACTTAATAAGTGCTATAATCATGGTTTAGTCTCTCCTGTGTGTACTAAATTCAACTACCTGGCAGAGCACCTTCAGGGTACTGCTAGTTCTTTACTGATAATATTTGACCGAAAAAGTATACTGATACAACACTGTTCTTGCTTTCATTTAGAAAGAACTGTCTCTTAGTGTTTTTTCAAAAGTTCATGCATGACTAAGGCTCACTTCAAAAGTCTCTCCTCAGTTAGAAAACTTGAAACTTAGAAAACTTAGGCTTGCCTTTCCTTGATGATTCTGTCAAGCCAGTCACTCAAAATGCAATTTGCTGCACAGCAAACAGAATAATGGCATGGTCTATTCGGCATATGCATATAACTACAGTGGCAGATAAATCATTTCTGTCAGCAGGTCCTCAGTCAGTATGACAAAGCACCTTGTTTCTAAGGATAAACATTTATATAACTGTTCAGTAACCAAAAAGCAAAAGCAAATATGCATCTATTCTTTCAAAATATCTTGCATGGTCTAAAACACAAGAACTGAAAGATTTTTAACTTCCCAGCACAAATAGTATTTTTATTTTACTTTGAAATTACTGATTATTATTTCATGTAGAATGAGCTTAGCCAAATTTTGATCTGGGTTATACACATGTAAATTTAAAGCAACTCTGTCAAAGTTTGTGGATTCATTTGGAATTCTTACACCTATCAGAGTCTCACCAATTTTTTTTTTTCTCTTTTTCTAATGTGTTAGAAAAAGTTCCCTTTCACAAATATTAAATTAACAATATATTGAAAAAAAGGTGGCTTACTGAAAAATAATCTTTCAAATGTGGAGATAATACTTCCTGTCTAAAAACGTTTTGTAACCTAGCTGAAGTCAAACACAGAATCATATTATTAATTTAAATTAAGACTGTTTAGATCAATTTCTGTTCTTATTTTTGTCAGGATTCTGACATACATTTTAATTATGTGTCATGCAGTCATTTCAGTTCTATCTATACTTGAAGCAGAAGAAACAAAAGTAAAAAGCTGCAGATGCATAGTCTAACTGAAAGTTCGAAGTGGTTCAATTCCTTCATACCTTGTATAAAATTAAGTAGTTGTTTTTTTTTAAAAAAAATTGTATGCAGGATATGAAGGTTTTGTTTGAGTGTATCTACTGATGTAGAATGGGTATTTTAATCTCAGGTAACTGTCACTACTCAAATTTTCTTACTACTTTTATGACTGTGCCACACCATCATGCTGGTAAGAAATCTGGAGAACTATGATCACTGAACTTGATTGTTGTGGCATCTGAAGTTCCTTATATCTGCGTGGTTGCACCAGCAAAATTGTTCTTCCAACCTGTATAACATGCTTAATCTTGGGTGAGAAGAAGGACAGAATATCCTTTATTGATGCAAAGTAATATTCTGTTCATGTAAGTGTAGTGTCATAGAAACATCTTGGAAATTCATCATTCCAAGCAAATACTCTGATGCAGAAGGCAGTCCATATATTTCTACTTGATGATACTATATGTAACTTTATTTTGATTTTTCCATAGTAACTGTACTTGATGTTTTATGGACTAACTGTTCTTTACTCAAAAATCCATCAGCTCAGAGGCAAATGCGTGCTTTTCAAGGTTGACCAGCTTAAATACTCAGAATACCCTTATTCTTCCTTTTTATTCCAAATTGTCCATTTTCTAAGTTATGATATCTGTGGCTGCCAAAATTATATTTTCTAGGCAGGGAAATACAGTCAGTGACTTCGTGTGGAATATTTGTCTGAGAACTTCCTTGACCTACCATAACTGATCTGTTATCTTTTTCTTTTTGTGACATTGAGTATTGACATTTATAAGAGTTTTCTTCCTTAGTGTAGGTCTATGATCAAGAAGGAAGATGACCAGTATTAGTGCATGAGAATGTCTCTGGAAGATTTCAGTGAACGTGGCCTCTAAACATTTCCAGCATTGTCTACAAGTCTCTTTATCCCAGTTAAACTGTGGTTGGGTACTTACAGACACTGTAAGGTATCTCTGTTCCCATATAGCAAGTTCATTGTGTATCCTCAGGCTTTATTAGGGACAATTTGACACCCTGCTTTGATTAAAAGCATTTAATCTACCTGGATCATGAGATAAGATAGAATAATATTTCCTACTATTTTGTGAGAGTACCAGTAAGGTGCATTCTTCTTTACAGAAGCTACAGGTCTACAGAAACATTGTTCTTTAAATCCTGTTCTATGTGTCATAAAATTGTTTTAATTAAATACTGTCAAGAAATGTATCTGCTAGTCTCACAAAGAAAAAAAACCAAAACAAAACGAAAACGTAGATGAGTGCTATGACTACTCATGCTACTGTATTTATTGTTATACCTAACAAATAGATTTTGTAATTCTCACAAGAAAATTAAAGCTGTGTATGCATTAAGGAAGGAATATTTCTTCTCCTCTAGCCCTCTAAAATTTACAGTGGTTACCAGGAAACAGCACACAGCAGGGAAGAAAGGTTTAAATCTTCCCAATTCCTAGGGCTTTGTATCTTTTAACTTTTGTAGTAAGGAACATCTGTATAACTATACACTTAGAACTTTTGTCCCCAATGCATTGGAAAGTGGGCTTGTTTTACTCCTCTTCTGTTCTGCAAGAGATCTTTATGTTTCTCTGTGATACGAGCCCAGCGTGTTGGCTTTTGTCTGTGATTCTGAAATCAGTGAACCATCACTCTAGCTATGGGTATTAAAATAATACTAATTCTCTAACCATACCCATTCTAGCCATAACTGAAGAAGCTTTAGCAGCCACATATCAGAAAATATGCAGAAGTCAATACCATACTTTTAGTTTCTAGACTAGCAAAGTGCTCAAAAGCTGTGGTTGTTAACGGTGTACAGCCACATCAGTACCATCTCATTTACTCAACAGGCATTGCAGGTGATATTCCAAACCATGACACAGATCATGACCTGCAGAAAATCATTAAATGTGAAGTCAGTCTGCTGTCTCTCTCTCAGACTGGTATACATTTCCTGGGTTCTCATTAGATTATACTTCTCAGGAAATAACATTTTTCTGGAAACAATCATCTATCATAGCTGTAAGCAGTATCAACTGACTGTCAGTATAATGTTAATTTAATTGGTTACCTCACTCTCACAAACTCTTAACACGAAATGCTGTTGCATATTTAGGACAGAGTGAAGCTTTCCAACAGGAAAAGTTTTAGGTCTATCATCTAATACTTTGTGGTCAGCAGCCCTATCCAAAGAGGTTTAGTAGGTGGCTGTTCCCTGCTGGCTGTGCTGGAAGGTGATAAGTCATGAGCTGAGCTGGGAATGTGAAATCCAGAACAGGCAAGAGGCAAGTAAAGGGCCACCTCCACATGCCATTTGACACAGAAGATGCTTGTCTTATTGTGCTGCTTTAGCCTTTGGATATGGACAAGTCTCTGCCCTTTGCTGGTCCCTCGACAGCACGGGGTTGAAATGCTTTGGGTGAGGTTGCTGCCCAAGTGCCTCTGATCTGGGCTGGCAGAGCTGACAAGACAGCTGAACTTTATTCCCGAAAGAAAGCCTTCACATATCAGGAATGTGAACCTAAAAGATAGCTTTCTAGTGGGTCATCTTTCTGCTGTGAAGGTGTGAAATCATTGTCTGAGACACGATTTATTGGGTTTCTGTTTGGCATTTCCTAACAATTAGAGCTGAAATTTTAAGTCTCTTCTTCAGCTTCCCTATTCTTCCGGCAAAAATTTTGGTAAAGTGCTAACATGAAGTATTCTGTAATCACTTCAGGAGTAAATCTCTAGCTTTCTTCCCAATGTAAAATGATTTATGGGCCATTAATGGGATTTACAGATCATGTATCTGGTTACTGTTTATGGAAGGACAGTGACAGGAGTTAGTTTTGAGGAGAGTAACTGTATTTTATGATCTGATACCTGCTTACCCTACTCTGAAATGTCTGGAAGGCTGGCTTGCAGGAGCGAGTACAAAGGTGTATCCCTTCCTGAGACAATATTATGTCCTCTTTTCCACGCATACAGTATGCTCATGAAACCCATCAGGCACAGTTTTCTGCAACAGGGCTTTCACATTCCTGAAGAGAACACCAACCTGACTTCAGTTGTCCTTCTGCATGTCTTAATAGTAAAATTGCAAACCAGTAGGTTGTTCAAATCCTGATGGAATGGGCAACCACAGGAGATTGTCATGCTGGTTTAAAGCCTCATTGATGGAGGACCTAATTTACTGTAATTATTTGGATACTAAATACATTTCCCCATGGGGAAAGAGGGCAGGTTGCTACAGGCAGCTGAGTGTATGCTTGGCAATGACAGCCCTGCAAGAAGAGAATAGCAATAGTTTGGGGCTGTTTGTTTTGGTTTGTTTTTTTTTTTTTTGTGTGCAGTTTATGGAAGCAATTTTTCAGGTCTAAGTTGACAATAAAGCCTTAGATGTGAATTACATTGAGGCAAATGTCTTTTCTCCCCCTGCTTCTCTGACATGAACACAGAAGTGAATTCTAATAATATGCCTCCTTCTCTTTGTACTCAGCACTGTAGGTAAGCTCTGAAACACATAATGGCATAATTAAACCTCACTGTCTGTTTGGGAGTGAACTTGTTCTTTTTATTGCTGGTTTCTGCTCTGTTCCTCTGCTAAGTTGCCAATTCAGGCCTTAAAATGTTGCTTAAATCTCTGAAAAGTGGTGGTTATTTTTAGGAAATCAGAACAGCAGGAGAACTGGTGTGATGGCATATCTATGAGCAGCAGACTTATTAACTTTTTATTATCTCCAAATCCTTTATTCTGCAGATGCTTGACATCATACATTGTTTTCCATCTGAAATAAAACCTTTGCTTTGCAAACAATTTGTTCAACAGCAAATCTTAGATCTTTGGAGACTCCCTGAGTAAGAATATCAAAGAAAACAGCTGTCTAGTATGAAAAATAATGTTGTCCTGAACCTCCTTCAGATGCTCTTAACTTTGTTTTTTGTAGAGATGCACTCTAATATTAAGAGGCTTGATCGATATCACTGCTTTTTTTAATGTTATTTCAGATGGCTAAACAGAATTAACATGCTTGCTGCTGGCTATGCAGAAAGAGAAAGGATCAAACAAGAGCAAGGTAATACGTTGTCATTTTCTTTTCTTCTCTCAGCTCTTATCACAAGTTCATCTGCTCTTTTTTGCCCCGCTGTGTATGAGGCCTCGTTCTCATCATCTGGGAGCAATTCACGTATGGCTGTCACTACTGTTGCTTTAGAGATTTCCTTCTCTCACAGGGTTTTTAATTAGCTCCTTTAGATTCTGGTACACAGACACTTGGATTATTTCTGAGAAGGCTGCAAATATACTGCCAGTAAGGTCTGGTATGTGGTACCAAGGAGTCTGTGTCCCATCTTGAATCTGTAAACAAAAAAAAATATTTAAACATTGCATTTGGTGTTTGAATTCATAGGGAGCAGGAATGCATGCAATTGGTCTCAGGAACAAACCATTCTACTAAAGCCTGTTGACAGCTGGATTTACCCTAAAAACTTTAATTTTAAGGCCATTTAATTTCTTGTGATTTCTACTGGTTTTGCTATATTGAGGTGCATGCTGAAGCCCTGTCGACATTTCATTTGGAGTTGCATGTTTACAGCATTTTACATTTATTTTTAATGTCTAATATTTCATGGATTTTGAAAAGCAGCATATATAAAATAATGAGTCACTTTTCTTTGGTTTGCTGCAATAGAAAACCTGTTTGCAGACAGGTTAAAGAAAGGATCAGTCGTTAGTTGTGTTGGAGAGGTTGTTTCCTAGAATTGCCAGTGATGTGAATCCACAGAAGTATTCTTATCCAACTAGGTGTTTTGGCAAGCAGCTGGTTTGGGAATCCATGCTCTTTTTTACAGGTGTACCTGGCAGCAGGCACCAGAAAATTGCAGTGGTCATGGTGATCCACATGCCTGTCTGCCAGCTGCCCACTGAGTCAAACCTAACTTTTTAAGTGGCTCTGCAGCCTTCATCAGTAAGGTTCTGTCTTTTGGCCCATGTTAGCATTCAAGGCCATATTCAAACTTTTATTGGCAGCAGGTTGGCACTAGAGTTATAATAACATGTGGGACAATAAGGAAAAGATGTAGAAGCAGTTATGCTAACACTGTCCAAAGTGCACAGTCGCAGACATGATACACCTTTCAAAATCCAGATGGATCATGGAGAAATATTTTTGCTACCAAGCAGTCACTGAGTAATAAAATAGCAGATGATCCACCTCTTAGACATGAGGTCATGTGGATTCAGACCTCATGTTACCTATTGTTCAAATATCTCCCTGTTGAAGATAATCAGTGAGACCCTCAGTTATTATTGTAATTATATCCCAGGCAATGACGGAACTTTGTTACCACTCTAAAGACATCTACTCAGATTGACTTTTTATATACAGGTAGGTAAAACTGTATCCTCTTTGTATTGTTTAGATGCATTTAGTGTGGGAGTCAGTATCACATTCCTCCTCCACTGGCATACAGTGTTTTTATGCCCCTGGTGATTATTCTTGGCTCCCTGCAAAAAGGCTATGAAACAGCTCAGTAATTAGCAGAGGCATCGAGTTAGCAAAGTAAAACCTGTCTATCACTTCAAGCACTTTTGCAATTATAAAAACTGTGAAGCTGGAATTTTCTATATTTGGTACTGTTCCAATTGTCATCTAAATATTTGATTTTACAAGAAGTCTTTTATTTCTGCTCAGTTCAGACCTTTGCAGGAAACCATTATAATACCTGCAAAACAATTAAATAGAAGTTGTCAAACCTTTTTAAATTATTGAAGTGCATAAATATATTTCACTTAATCTGAAGTGCATAAATATATTTCAAGTGCTTCAGAGATGTACAAATCACCAAATTGTGTAGATATAGTGCTGAAAAAAATGTCACGTTCTGTACAGAACGGTTTTATAAAAGTGCCATCAACTTTCCATATTAAATACAATGAATTTTAGCAATGTGGCAAGTGACTTCCTTGGGTGGAGAAATTTTCCCAGTCATACAAAATCAGAGAAGAAGTACTTGCTCATATAAATAGAAAGTATTTAATGGGCAAATGTCAGGTCTGTGGTAGTTTATATATAATATTTGCAGTCTATTGCTCATTCAGAAAGCTTTCAAGATATGCCTAGTGCACTGAGCTTCTCCATCACTGAATTGGACAAAACCTGCAGAGAGAAATATGGCAACTGTTTGACAGCAGTATGCGTGTTTTAGATAGATTCTAATGAGTCAGTTGCCAAAAGCAGAAGATTTTTAAAAATTGGTAGAAAGCTATTTTCATACATGTCATCTGGAAGTTGACCTCTGTGACTGCAGAATTTTTCTAGACGAGACATAGATTGCCAGCAGACTTCCTTGTCTGCGGAAAGGTGTGCAAAAGCGTAATCATACAATGTTCTGTTGTTTGAGGATTTGACAGCAAAACCATTTTGGTATTTTTAGCCAAAAATTGGAACCTGCACTAGGACTGCTAAATTTTATTTTCAGAATAAACAGTTGAGCTTCAAGTCTGCAGAAATTGCACTGAGTGATGCAATTCTGACAGACCTCTCACCACACATCATACCATTAGGCTTTACTGCAATAGGAACAAACATGATTATATGCTAATATTTTCAGGTATTTTGAGTTGCTGGAAATAAGATTTCTTAAAATTAGGAGAGACTTTCTCTGATTTAGTCATTCAAATTTTTTTATTTCATAGTCATGAAAACTTTAGTTATGCTATTTATTATACCATTTGAAGAGACTCTCTCATCTATAAGCTTGCAGGAAGCAAATCAAGAGATTCAGAGTTAAAATAGAGTTGTTACTGCTTGAAAAAAATAGATAACTAAGGCTGCCCCCACCATTTTAGGGGTAGTTTTTTCAAGACCGTGTCATTATAAGGTAAGTTTTTGTTTTAAATCTTGGATAAGATTAGGTATGATAGATAATTAATCATAAAATACAATAATCATCATGGTACCAAACATCATTAAAGTCAAAATTGCATGTTGTAGCAACTTGAAATTTTGGTTTAAATTGTTTATGAAGCAACAATCAATCTTTTTCTCCTCATCTATTAAGGAGAAAGTAGTAAGTCATGAAGTTTGTTGAGCACTTATTAGGTGAAATGAAAATTGCCTGTGATTAGTCAGTGAATAGTCTGAGCTAAATTGTCTTGTTGTACAATGATTTATCCAAATACTAGAATGTAATGCAGTGAGAAGCAAAGTGACAACAGAAATGCTTGCATAATTCTAACAATGTGTGGAAACATTGAAGTTAGCCATATCGAGCTGAGTCGACGTTTAAGCAGTTCTATTTTGGAAGGAATATTAAGGCTGGATGTCCATTTAGTTAGATGCTGTCCCGCCACAAAACTATTTTCAACAGATTAAATTCCTTTGTGGTACATTCTTCTGTGTGTTTTCCCCTTTGACCAAGCTACCAAACACATGAAATATGCTTGACCAAGACGTGATTTCCTGACAAAATGAAACCTGATATTCCATTAAATTTTGCCTACAAACTCTGTGTCCTTCTTATTTTCTCATCTGTCTTTTGGAACTCTGTGCTTAACTATCATTATCGTGTATTTCCTTACCGTATTACAACCTTTATGTTCTTTCATGGATAACAGGGCAGCAGCTGTGTTATGAAGCAGACATATGATATGAAGTCTTCCTGCCTTCTTTAAAAGCAGCTGTTTGTTTTTAGAAATTGGGTAACTGGTAGTACAGAGCGGAGAAAATGAGTAGAGAAAAGCATTGATTAGTCATGTGTGCAATAACCAATACTTGTTTCATTTCCCACTTGCTGTTAATTATATTTGTTAATGTTATTTGCAGTCCACAAGACTTTTGAAAGTTACATTTTTCATCTTTTCTATTAAAAAAATACTTTCAGTATGTTCCAGTTAATATATACCCAATCATAATTATTTTGATGGCTGCATAAACATTTGAAAATTCAATGCCTACATGTTGTATTTATAAGGCCTGTGCAAGGGTTTAATGAGTGGCTCTTTTGCAGGTTGTTGTTTAACATTTCTGCAGTGGACTTAGTATAAGCCATCATGTTTTGAATTTTCCCTCCTTAGATTAAAGCAGTTCCAAGTTACAGCAGCTAACATTTACAGAGTCAGCACTGACTGGTGTTCAGCTCTCAGTAATACTGAAGATGGAGTTTCCAGTTGCTTTGTGAATAAAAGCATGTTGGTAGTTTTTAATCTGATCTGTATGTAACTTGTAGATTACTGGAGTGAGAGTGATAAGGAGGAAGTCGACACTCCATCGACACCCAAACAAGACAGCCCACCACCCCCGTATGACACATACCCACGGCCTCCTTCGGTAAGTCACCTGAAACTTATCTACAGGTGTTAGTTTCACCTACTTTCCTTCTTAAAAATATGTGTGTGCACACCTTATGGCTCTCTTCAGAGTATTTTTTGAGTCAGAACTTGACTTAAGGCATTTGTTGAGTGAAATGCATTGCTAAATTCAACAGCCATTGTTGCTGTTTCCACTGTTGTGCAGAGAACATGGATTTATAATCCAAATTGATGTACAAAATGGATTAAGTTATGGAATACTTTCCTCCTGTTCTTCGTACATAATGGACCCCTAGTCATCCATGCAATCCCTCCCTTATCATCTTCTCTAACAAAATGTTGTTACCTCAGTAACAACACAAGACTCTTCTCTAAGTTGCAACAGTTCTACTGTGAAGCTTTAGAGTAACAAATTACACCTGAATTTCCACAGAAATTCCACTATAAAAATGTTCTCTATTTTATCCCAAACAGTGAAACCAGTTGTTCTGTTATTGTGAAAAAGTAGGTTTCTCTATAAATTAGAAGAAAGGGGGATTTGTTTTTTATTTTCTTCTTGAAGCAGCTGTTGGTACAAAACCAGAGTATGGACTTCTAGCTTATTCTGTATTGGCAATTTTAATTTTCATGTCTATATACTCAGACAATGTTAAGCAATATATCTTATTTGAATACAGTTTTTTAAATGCAAAAATTTGCATTTGTAAAAGTTTGGAGAGTGTTCATAACGTTTAATTTTGATGCCATACTTTATTTTCTGAAATCATAGATCTTTAAACTGCACTGAAGCATTACAAAAATGATGTCAAATAAACTTTTAGCAAGATGGGATGACAACAGATGTTTAGATGGCATTTTTACGATTTCTAATGGACCAGGCACATCTCTTCTATGTCTTTCATAGTGCCATATTCTGCAAAGTTTTCTGCAAATAATTGGGTTAGCTTATTTTACGGACTATTTTACAGACACTATAAGGATACTTATTGTGACTAAATATCAGTATTTGGCCCACGGGTGTGACAGGCATAGATGTGTGCATGCCTTAAAGTTAGGATCAGGGCAGATTAATCAGGCAAGTTTGTGCCTTCATTACTAAACTGAGTGCTGTCAGTGTCCATTAAAATTACATGATTATTGCTAACAGTAAGTCTTGGTCTACATTGATCTGAGATTGTTCCATTGCTGACATTGTAGATGAGCTGCACAAGCCCTTATGTGGAGCCAAAACACAGCCGACTCTCATCCACGGAGACCTCCCAGTCGCAGTCGTCGCACGAGGAGTTTCGCCCGGAGGCGGCGGGGAGCGCCACCGACTCGCCGGTGCGCAAGACGGCGAGCCAGCGGCGCTCCTGGCAGGACCTCATAGAGACGCCGCTGACGAGCTCAGGACTCCACTACCTGCAGACACTGCCACTGGAGGACTCTGTGTTCTCTGAGGCGGCTGTGGTCTCCCCTGAGCACCGGCGGCAGTCGACCTTGCCCACCCAGAAATGCCACCTGCAAGACCACTATGGCCCCTTTCCCCTCGTGGAGGGTGAGCGGATGCAAGTGCTGAATGGGAATGGGGGGAAGCCTCGAAGTTTCACTCTGCCTCGGGATAGCGGCTTCAACCACTGCTGCCAGAGCATTTCAGTCGGTGCGGCTGATCACCATGAAGAAGCGCAGCAGAAGGAGGTGGAGGAGGAGGAGGAGGAAGAGGAAGGCAAAGCAGCAGAAGAAAACCAGGAAGACAAAAGTAAGTATGGGATATTTCTGTGGCTTTTCAAGAGTCCTGTTTGTGTAACATAGAGGTTGTTTTTCCTGTTTTCCATTAAAAAAACCCGACAGTTTTTCAACATCCCCCATGTTTTACCAGGTCTCCCTTGTCACACACCTCTTTGATGTGCCTTATGTTTAAGGTTTAATAGTTAGACAGAGTGTTGCATGACCTCTCATGATCACCAAACGCTTCCTCATAGACTGGTCACCAATTATCTCCTACTAGTAATTCTCAGTTACAAATGGATTTTGCTTCCGTGCTTTCTTCACGCCCCCCCTTGCAGATGTATGTCTCAGGACATACTTAGTACGATTTCCAGCCAGCCCCATCTGGGTTGTAAAAAACACTTGATAAATCCTCGAGTGTAGGGTCAAGCTGTGATCATGTAGTATCCAGGTCAAGTCACAAGACAGCCCAGAGCTATAAGAAGTTGAAAAAAAGCATATTTTTCCCAGTTCCTCACCTTGTGATTTATAGAGAAGTTCAAAAAACATTTCAAACAAACAAACAAAAAACTAGGGAACTATTGACCAGCAGGACTTAAAAAAATCATAGCACTGAGTAACTTTCTTGAATGGCACATTAACTCCATAGATATTACTGCTACTTGTCAAAAATAATCCAAATTAACCAGGGATTGAAAAAGGTCATTGCTCCTCCTGAACATGTAAACGTGTTTCTGTGTCTGTTTCGTGCTCTGTCTTTCACTGTCATGTATGAAGCTTCTCAGCATGTGTTTCTAGCAAAGCTGAGTTCACACTGAAGTTGTAGTCAGTCAACGAAGCCTGCATCCATGAATTGTGGGGTTACACTGCAATTAACTTGCCTGTAGTGGAAAGGAAGGCAGAATAACCCCTAAAGCTCTCAAAGGGTCTGTGTTGTCTGGTTCCTTAAAATTCACTTTTTGCACTGCAGTAGAGAAGTATAAAAAAAGGTGAAGAGGCAGGAAAGGATAGTGAAAGCTTTGGATAATTAACTACCTGCCTCAGTTAATTCATTAAGGTTAACATCTTTGTTGATCATTAAAATTCATGTGGACTTTATTAGTCTACCTGGGAGAGCTCAACACTTTTGCTTTAGTCAATAGCTTCTAAACATCCTTAATTCTTGCCTTTGAGAGAAAAGTGATTTTTTTTCTTGCAGATATTAAATTTGATACCGTTAAAGTTTAAAAAGGCACAATTTCAGTTGCATTCATGCATGACACTTTCCAAAAAAAGTCTGTACATTTATAAGAGTAATATTAGACTCCTACTGACTGTGAAATGAAGCTGTCTAATTAACCCTGGTTAAATTTCATCAGCCACGCAGAATGTTTTATTCTATTTTTAGCCATCAATTTTGTTTTTCAAATGGGTTTTTACTGAGAGCAATAAAAAAAAATATTTCTAAGAACATTCCTCACAGTCAATGAAAAGGATCAAGGAGATGACCCAGTAGAGTTTCTACTGTTTGGGCATTATTCAAAGATACTATTGCAGGGGCTAAATTGTTATTAAGGCTTTTGAGTTCTTGGTTGTAACATTTTATAGTGTAGAGTACTATTAAAAGGCTAGTGTTCGATTTAACAGGCCAGAACTTGAAGTTTTCTCCATCTTTCTATACCAATTTCCAAACAAGAAGAAAAGACTTGAATTTTTGGAAGTGGTCACCTTGTATGCACATACTTTTATTTCAGTTGGGGTGGAGAGATTTTCATGGTTGAAGCTGTGGAAGGAGATTGGTTTTGAGACATTAACAACTAGATAGACAAGTAAAGTGCTTGTGGTGATTTATTGACCATGAAATTATAAAACTAGAAAGAAAATACTGTTTAGTACGTTGAAGAGTTTAAGTGTTTAATTGCTTGTTGCTATAGCTGCAATGTTCTGTTTGCAATGCTGGCTTTTTTCAGTGCCCTTACAAGTAAAAGGCAAGAGGGATTTAATGCAAGTGATGTTCTTACGTGCAAAATTCCAGTTTCTGAGCTGAGAGATTTGCTTATAACTGCTAAATCCGCTAACAGGATGGGTGCTTTTGTGTGTGCTGCACCATTGTCTCCCTTACCTCCATTGCTCTAGGAAAATGAAACATTGCAACTGGATGGAGAAAGGGAATCCTCTGCCTTTTAGAAATGTTTTAACCTCACCTTGTACTTTCCCTGATGTGATATCAGCTGAACCTTTTAAATGTATTTATTTGCCTTACATTTTTTTGATCCTGACATAGTTCTGAGCTCTTGGATAATTCTGTGTGTTCTTGTGCGTTACATGTATGTGTTTTAAAGCTTAATCATTTCTATTGCTTTTTTGTGTGGGACAAGGAATGCAACTCCTTTGCAATTGTTGCTGTGCAGGTCAAATGTCAATGCCAAAAATTTGTTTTCTCAGCTTTTTGTTCGTACATTCCCACTTTTAAAAGCTCCTGAGTTTAAAACAAATAGTAAAATGCAGACCTATTTCTCCCAACTTCTTTTCCAGAATTGTTTTAAAATGACCACACCACAGTTTAGGAGCTCCGTGCTTTTTTCAGATGCTGTCCTCAGCTGCTACAATTTAGCATATTTCTGTTGACTTTCGACTGAAACTACACTGATTTCCAACTAAGAATCTGCTCTCTCTTAAACAATCACTACTTTATGCTTTAAGTAGATACTGTAAGATGTTACTGACTCTGCCAATAGTTCTGTGCATCAGCTCTGCTGTAATGCCTAGGGTAAATTGAAAATACGGATTGTCCTTTCCTATATTTATCTGTTAGGATCTAATTTTGTTGTGTGTTCTGTTGCTTCTTTTTGTCTTGTTATATCACATTAACATGCACTGCTAATCTTTAATAGATTGTTTTATTTTCCTTATTAAAATGACTTTTGTGCAAATCATTTAATGTTACATTTTGACGCCATCCTGTAATGGTCTCTTGCTTTGTAATTGAAGAGGATTCTCATGTTGGATATTTCTGTTTGTCCATGTGTTTGCTCCTGAGGCTATGAAAATTACAAACAACATTCAGACCTGTGGCACAAAACATTCTTCTTGCCGTGTCGTTCAGGGGCAGCCTGCACACGGTGAGCAGGTCAATGGTTATGGCACAGTGCGTTGCGTTTCTGTGATTCAGTTGCGAAGAACAAGCTGGGCTTTTTCAGGTTTGTCTTCTGCTAATGGGAGGTAATAGAAGGGGACAGCCGTGCAGCATGGCACTGCCACCCCCTTGCCCTCCAGTCCCACCGCTGTCTGTGTTCTCCGTTTTGACAGATTTCACCACTTAATACAAAAGAACGCTTCTAGGATCTTCTTGGGAGACTGTTTCTGGGGTCTGTTCCAGGAAAGTCTGCTTCATTTTTTGCTTTATTTTATGATGGCAGATCCTTCATTTTCAAAGACTTGGTTTGTGGGAAAGCAACAGAAGTGACTAAGCCTTCACCAGCAGATACAAGCACTCTTCAGAATGTAACTGGCTATAAATCCTGCAGAAAAGCTGCACCTTTTTTTTTCCATACTCCCTGAAAAAGTCTTTCGAGAACAGTATCATCCGTGGGAGTCTCTGGTGCTGTTATCTGTCCAAACAGTGTTGAGGCAGGACCTCTGCTATTGGGTCCATGTGCTGTGGGGTTGGCCAGAGCAGTATTCGCGCAACTTCCAGGAAACTCACACCTGGAAGTGACCTGTAACAGTGAGAAAAGGAGCTTTTCCACTGTGCAGGCTTCATAAGAGTGCTTCATGATTATTAGTAGAAAAGCACTAATGTCTATATTTGAATTTGAAAAGGTATTCGGAGCAGGAAGAAATCACTTAAGACTGTCTTGCCACTGTTCAACCCAACTTCTTTCTGCATCATCTCTCACCTCTTCATTCTCTTGCTTCTGGAAGTTTTCTGTCCTTTTCCTAAACTCTAAGTACTATAATTCCTGCTGACATGTTTTAGAATTTTTTTGTTGCTACTCCATCATCATAATTTTGGATTATCTCCTATATTGGGTGGACAACTGTAACAAAGACTTAAATAGATTTCAATAAATCAATGGCTATCCTTTTGGGGCAATTGAAGAGTTTAAGCCGTTTGTTTCCTGCATTGATTTTCCCCTCTCCAGAGTGTTTACAAGATTCAACAATATTCCATAAGTGACTTGTGTCACCTTGAAACGATTTTGCTGTGTTTCTTAAGCCCAGTCACACTCACATGCATTCCCTGGCATTTTGCTCCATTGCCATAAGCCCTTATTCAGGTGCGCGGCATCTCCTGGCATCCCATGCTTAGTCCCACACAGTCTAGTGAGCACAGAGCCGGTAACCTCATGCTCCAGTCTCTGAAACTTGGCTTTTTACCTTAAATCACTGAAGACATTTGCCAAAGACCGGGCAGGAGATGGTGCTGGTATTTTGCAGCTCAGAGAGATGTCCAGACCCTGAAAAGGATTTCAGGAAAGCTCCCCTTGATGTCAGTGAGAGCTTAGTCACTGAGAGATGTTGAATGTCTGCTTGTGCTGAGGTACCAAGTCTGAGACTTTTTTCTTTTCTTCCTAGTAAAAATATTAGAAAACAACAAGAGAATAGTAAGAGAAATTGAGAGCAGTTTCTCCCACATCACTTACCAGTCACAGAAATGAAACTCAGGGTGGCAGTGAATTTACAAAATAGGGCACGTAGGTTTAAAGGGTCCCATGGCTAGCAACAAGTAGAATTTTACAAACTGTGCCCAAGAAGGCATATCCGTGGGACATCCTAGTCAGCATTTTACTTCAGGAAGGTGTTTGCAGGAGTAAAAAGTATGCTCTGAATAAGGCCAGGTATTTCAGCTTCTGAAATACAGGTGCAGGGAGTCTTGCCTCTTTTTAACAAGAGCGGTACTGTGCAGTGCAAATGGTATCTCTCACAAAGATCAATGTTTGCTAATTAAACGCTACACTATGAAGTGGTACACTCTGTACCACTTCTAGGATTTGCTTCTCTGCTTTTTTGGATAGGATGTCTTTTCACTTTGGCAGGATTTAGGCAACAGTGAAATGTGGAAATCAGGATAAATAATTTCTAAAGTCTCGATTGCGCGCACTGGAGTTGATGGGGATGTGTGCCAGACATTAATAGGGTGGTTTGCTTTTCTGACAGCTTCTTTCCATTTTAGAGAGGATAGCATTAGTGGTGTCCTGTAATCTGACCACCTAGTTGGTTTTATCTGCACCAAGAGGCAAGGGAGAGACTATTAAGATACTGCATCTTCCCCTCTGGGATTATTTGGGTTAGTAAAGGCATACATGCCTGCTAATGTCTTAAATATGCAGAGCTATGAGACATGACAGGTAATGTTTCACATTAGAAATATTCCTTATGAGGCTGTTGAACAGCACCCTAGCGATTCTGACTGCGTCCACAAACAGTCCTGTACAAAGCAGAAAATTTTCAGGGTTGGGTTTTCTTTTTTGCTCAATGTCCTTCTGGGCAGCACAGCCCATGCATGCTCAGACACTGAAGTAGACTAATGAAATGGCTGCTTTTTCTTAGCTTTGTTTTTGTGATTTGATATTTCATTCCTAATTCCCATCGGAGCCTCCTGTGTTCCGTGAATGGGCATTTGCACTTTTCCAGGCTGGGGACCATCAGTATTTTGTGCCTTGTCTGTCAGGAAGAAGCTTTCCTCCCACTGTCTCTTTGCTGTTAACTCAAAATGGGCTTGCCTAAATATACTGTCTAGTTATGTTCAAAAATATGATCTTAAGCCTGTTGGTTCATAGTGTAAATGGCTAGCCCACACTGCTTTGGTATGGATAGTTTATATATTTGCAAGGAAATTTTCATCAGTAGCTCACAGTTTCAGGGAAGAAGGAACTGTGGAAAAGCAGGACAAGACAGGGGCTACCATATCAGTTGATCTGCTTTTCAATGCGAGTGCTTTATGTACAAAATATGTGATCGAATAGCATGTCTTCACATCCTCTTTTGTTGTTGTTGTTAACCAAACCCTTTAGTGCTTCATTTGTCATAAGATCCAGTGAGATCCTGTGAGAGCTGTTACATTTGAAAATAAATGGGGGGAGGGGACAGCATTGTTGATGACCAAAGTTACGTGTCAGGCTAAGCTTTTTTATCCTTGTTAAATTTTGAGATACGTGTTTATCTGGATAGGAATTTCTATAAGCTTCCAGAAGCAACTGCATATTTGGGAAGATTGTCATCCCAAGATGTTTCTTGATTATCTTCTAGCTGCCATATATGTATGCAAGTATTAGGAGTAGCTATCTTTTTTTCTGACCATGTTCTTAGTTCAAAAATTAAACTTCGTAAAATAAAGTTTTTGCAATTCTCGTATGCAAAAGAAACTCCCTTATAGAAATTGGTTTGTATTCTAAATAAAAATGATGGGACAGAAAGCCTCTGTATTCTGATTTTAAATTTCAGTTCGAAGGGAAAAAAATTGCCTGCAGTGCTTGAAAGCCAAATATTCAGTCATTTACTAAGTAGAAATTCAGCAAGCAATACGGACTGTCAACAAAAATAAAAGTAGTTTATTTTTATGCCTGCTAGTGTTTTTACATATGAATGCATTTTACCCACAAATATGCTGTTGCCACATTTTAAATTTTAATAGATTTCCATAGTCCACGCTGCTAAAAATGCAGAGGAGGTGAATTCCTACTCTTATTTTGGGTTTAATAGCTTTGGGTGTCATTGCCAACAAAGGTCATCTGCTTTTGCCTGAAATGCATGGATTACATTGTCTTTTTACAATCAAAAGAAATGCACAAGAGATTTTCTTATATAGCCATACTTATAAATTACTTTTCTTGCAAAGTATCCTCAATTCTATTACTAAGCTGGTGGCTGTCAATGGGATTATGCTACCAGAGATACCTTTGGGATGGTGTTAGAGCAAGGAATCTATGGATGTTAAAATATATTTCTGGGGTTTTTCTCTGCTCTGCAGTAATTCTTTTGCTAGATATTATGAAACCCATCTGGTTTGCATTTCTTTTTTCCATTTCTTGTTGTAAGCAAGCTCTGTCCCTGCTGCTGCCTTGTCTGAGTCTGGCTGCAGAGCTGCTGTCCTTGGGAAAAGACATAAGTGGTAAACCACTTTACAAGTAATACAAGGAAGACAGTCTGAACCCTCTAGTGCTCTCTGTTTACCATACTGAAGGATATGTGATTGCTTCCCAGATTGTTGGCCTGATATGTCTAAACAGCTATATAAAAAAAGCCTTTTTTTGTGCTTGCAGATCCTTCCCACTCAGTTCCCAAATGTGCTTTCATTCTGAAGCACAATATAGTCACATTTCTTAAACCAGGATATGTAGCTTTTTTTAAGTTATTTTGCATACAAAAAGGAAAAGCAAAGTCTTTTTTATAAAATTAACATATATTTTCCCACGAAAAATAGGGTTTTCCTGTTCCACATTCATTTTGATTTCAAACATGAAAAACATGCATTTTTTTAATCATTTACATAAATCTCACTGAAACTCGCTGAAAATTGTATTAAAGACACTCTCAGATTGACCACCGCACAATATGTGAGGAAGCCATTTTTCACTGGGATTTTTGCAAAACTGGGATAATTTCTCTTTGAGATGCAGCAGGGACTTGGCCTAATCTGAAAAGTCTCTAAATGTGAAGGAAGCAGACACCTACAACAAAAAGAGTTAACCAACTGTTGTGTGCATGAAAAACTTCTTTCAAAATGTATAATTTTAAAATGTTTAGCTTTCTTTAAATATAAAAAAAGAAAAATAAAACCCCTTCTATAATTGATTATAATTAAATTGAGGATTATGAAACAGTGCCATTAGGACTGGGAGACCAGAGAAGAACTAAAATTATTTCAAATTATATTTATTACATCTCCAGGTGGTGCCATCTGCTGTCTGTGGCTCTCGGGTTCTTTTAAGGCAACTGTTATAACACATGCAGGGATGAACTTGAGGCAGCAGTGATTGGAAGGACATGGGAGGGATATAGTTTTATTAAGCTATTGCCATGCTGAACTTGTGTAGTGTCACTGTGTAAACATGCATTCTTGTTTAATTACTTTTAATCATGGGAAGCAGGATGAGATATTAAAGCCATCACTGTGGACAGTCAGCATGCTGCTAGAATTTTTTTTGTTGGACAGGAGTCTCTAGGAAAGCCGAATCTGTTACAAAGCAGTTTTGTTTGGTTTAATCTATTTTTATAAAAGAAGTCCTCAAAGTTTAAGATGATTTAAGAGGTCTTGGAGGCCTATGAAATAAATGTTGCAGGGTAATTTTCTCTGAATTTTCCTAGTGTCCCAGCCTGGCCTTTCACTGACTTTCTATTCCTTTTAGCTCCTAGCTGCTGCTCCAGAGGGTCACAGATCTTGTGTAGGTTATGTGTCCAACCTGCCAGCCCTATGCAACTTCCCTGGATACTCTTTGACAGCTAAAATGGCACTAGATGCTTTCCACTGCAGGAAGGCAGCATATGTAGGCTAAAATCTTGGCCCTTCCAAAGGCCCTGCTGTCCATGCCTCAGAGCCAGTGAGCTGGAAGTGAGTTCAAAGGTTATCCGGTATAGGTCTGCCCTCTAAATCTGGAGCCGCTTACACCTACCGATTCTGTCTTAAACATTCCCAGCAGTGGGCATTCCTCATTCCCTCTGGAGAGTGCTTTTCTTCTTTGCTGTATTGGAAAGGATTTTTTTTTTCTTTTTTTCTCCTAATGGATACCAAATCATTCCCTCTGCAATTTAAGCCTAGCATTTCCTTTCCATTATGGCACGGAAAACAAAACTGCTCCATTATAGTAGCTCTTTTTTCAAGCTGAAAGCTTTTTATGAAGGTTGATTTAGTTTTTTCCTCACAGATAGTGTTTTATAGGCTTCTGACGCCTCTTGCTGAGATTCCCAGGATTTTCCAGCTGCATCCCACCTTTTCTGGGATGGCAGTGTCCAAGCTGGGTGCAGCACACCTGGCTGAGACCAGGAAGGTTGCTTCACCGTGGGTGTTTTATGTATGGAACTGTGATAAGTATCAGTTTTGCAACCATATTGTACTTCATGTTTTAGTTCATGCTGTTCAGTATCCCAGATGCTTTTCTGCTTAATAGTTATTTTTCTAATCATAATTGAGCTGATTATTCCTGCATCTCTCACATATCCTCATTAAGTAGCTCATGTTAATAAAAACCTCAGGTGATTTAAAATGTCTAATTAATGGGCCTGAAACCAACCAACCAACCAACAAACAAATATGATATTTTGTAAAACTAACAGCCTGACTGGACCAAAAAAGAAGTTTTGCAGATTAACCTGATGTTTGCCAATCTCTGTGTCTGGTAGCACAACATTTACCGTATTGTTATATGAAACTTGGCAAGGGATTTCAACCTTCCAAATCGTTCCAACTTCAGAGACTGTCCTCCAGCAGTCTAGGAGATGTTTCCTCCCACTTTCATGCTTGTGGATTTGAATAGGCTTATTCTCTTGCACCGCCCAGGTCATTAGTACAATCTGGGACTGTTTCTGGACACAGGGCAACCTCAGAAGAACCCCACATAGTGCAGCCTTCCCTGCCTGGGCTGTCTGGGCTAGGCTTTTGCTATCAGGACACCTGCGTGTCAGAGATGGCTTATATTGCTCATTTCTGAACTTCCAGAGGGAAAAGATTGTGCCAATTCTCAGATCCATTCTGCATCTAAATAGCCAAGGAAGATGTTACTTGGAGATAGGCGGGGAACTGAAGGCTTATCCTTTTGTCACTTACAATTTCATCAGTCCCTCAGAAGAACTTAATGCTAAGAGTTTATACTAACCATGTGGGTTTTATTTGTAAGCTCTTCTGTTGTTTCTCAATATCAAGCATTGCTAGTTCTTGTGAAAAAAATGTGATAAAATGGTACTTTATTTTAAAAATTTTAAACAAAACCCTGTAATCAGAAAATTTTTCAAGGATATCAGTTCTCATTAATAATAAAAAATAGATTGCTGGCTTTGTTTTTAAAAATGTTCTTCAAAAGCTAGAAGATAAATAACGTTTGTTTCCTTTTGTGGCCCCAGCTTGCAAGTTTTTGATCTTGTTGATGATAGTTAACACTCCCCCATCACTGTCCCAAGTGTGGTGCTATTAAATAGTATGATTTCATGGACAAAGAGTGAAACAAGTTCTCTGTGGAATCCTATAGTATTTACATAAAGAAAATGGCTGCATTTCTGGCTCCATATTTTGAGTACTGCTGGCATGAAATAATAGCAGCTAATTATTTCTTCTCTTCTGGATTCCAACGGGATGAACTTTGGCCCTTAGGAATATAAAGTATCACCACAGATTTGTTTAAAAGCATTTAAGTTGTTATAAGCATTAGAGTGTGAGGAAAGAGGCTGCCAAAAACCTTCCATTTAAAACCACTTTTCAGCCATGTTTTGAAATGCTGATTTAATTATGTGAAGATTTACAGGAATCAAGGAGGAGGTGAAATTAATGAAACTTCACTTGGGAGATTTCTCCTGGGTGTAAATTTAGGGATGGGCAGAGATCAGGCAGGGGCACTGCAAGGCCTAGCGACTGGGTACAAACAGTGAGGAAGCTTAGTGATCGCTTTACCCAGCAAGAGTAATGAGAACGAATAATAAAACTTAACTGTGGGTCGTTGCACATTTAGTTCCAGATTAAATGAAACTCAGATTTTGAGTGGAGTGGGATGATTTGAAGGAGGTTCCTGGTACAGCACCCAGCTGGGCTTGGCGATGGCAGAGACACGTGTCAGTGAGCTCCCTGCAGCTAATACGGTGTTTCCTGTACATGCAAAGTAGTCATTGTAGTATACTTGAGAACTCGTGAATATGACACCTAGAGAATTAACAAGTATCTTCCTGCAGTAAAAATAGCAAAATCTGTTTTAGAATTCACATAACAGTATTTTAATAGCCTCTACATTTGGCACTGAAATGATATTTTTACTGTACTAACCTGAACACTTGAAATTCAATAAGAAAATCATACTTATTCTAAAATAAGCTTGAAGCTGATTATTCTGAGAATTCTTCTATTTTTTCTTTTTACTAGAATATACCCTGACATTTGTTTTCAACTTCAAATAAGAAAATAAATTTTATTTTCATGAGGGTTTTTTTAATCAAGCTAAGTACATGCACAGGTATTTACAGTACAGAATTGTTTTTACCTTTAATACAATGGGTTTATGGAAAAACGGACAAGAAGGAAGAGAGTACTTTTGTTTATTTATTTCTGGCTGCGTAAAGAGCCTAGGAAAAATTCCATTTAAATTTTACACTCCCACTAAAGCTCTCCAAGACTAAATTTATCTTCTTTTTCATGTTATTCTTGAAGAGGCTAGGAATACTTATTAATGAACTGGGATAATTTAACTATGCCATAAATTTTTTGTATCAACACATTGAAAATCTAAGTCTCAGAATTTTTACAATGGGTTGTGAAATTACGAGACTGAGGAATAAAAATATAATTTAAAATAAAAACCAGAAAATAATTTTAGACATTAATACATTATGCATTAATAAATTGATAGTTGCTAAAAGTTCTCTGCTCACTTTCCATTTTAACCACCTGCAGTCCGATTCACAAGTTCTACCTGAAGACATGGCCACCAGAAAGTGGCTATCATGTATCTTATAGCACCTATGGGCTGTCCTTTCATCTATACAAACTCTAAGAAGCTGAGAAATTTGATTGAATGAACATCTTGCACTGTCTATAAAATACGTGTGAATGACTCCACAGTAAAAGAAGAAAAGAGGATGTGTGTTAATTTTCCTGGGAATACTTGTTCAAAGTATAGCTGAATTTTTTAGTTCAATTAATTTTTAACTATTGGTAGAAGGTGGAAGACAGTTTCAGGGTTTTCATAAAGTGAAAAATTGATTGCGTTGGAGACTCAGAATTTGGAAATGGCTTTTACAGTTAGTGAAACTCAAAACTTTCAGCCACCTTCTTCTTGCTCTCCTCATTCCCAAAAGGCCAATTTCCTAGGCTTGTACGTGTTGTGGCTAAGCAAGATTATGGTATTTATAGCAAGAGTACAAAAGTCACTTGAGATAAATATTAAGCTCTTCAGTCAGTTTTGAAAGAAGCACTTAGGCCCTTGGTGGATTTCATTATTCCTGAACTTTAGGGGAACCTGAACGTGGGAGGCCTAGGGCACAGTCAGATGTCCCCGAGCAGCCATCATTGTCCTCTGGAGCCTTGTGACATCTGTAGTCTTTGGGTTTCTACTCAGAGGAGAACAGGAGTGGAGAGGTGAGATTTTATATTCTGCCTAGATTTGACTCTTCTGGCATGACTGCCAGCAGACTGTGTGCATTTCTGAGTGTCACTGCTCCCCAGAATTTTGCGAAGTAGGAAGTTGCTGAGAGTACCCCAGTGAACAAACGAAAACAGACCCCGCCAAGGTGCTGGAGGCTTAATTTACCTGCATATAAAGAAGCACTTTCTATAAGCTGTGATCTGTAATGCTTGAAGGGAACAGGAAACAAATATCAGGGTAGCTGGGAAAAAGATGGCAAAATCTAGTGGGGTGAGATGGAAGCAAAAGCAAAAGATTAGAAATGGGACATAGATCTGTAATGGTGAGGATAAGCTATGGAACAAGTTTCCTTGAGTGTGATTGGTTTTTCAAATGAAATTCCCATCGGCCTTAACGCTCTGTTCCACAATTGAGGATGACAGTGTTGTAAATCTTTCAGATAGATTAGAAAAACTGGTTTAAAACCATTTTTTCTTGTTAGTGACACATTTCTCTTACAGGGTAACCTGATGTAAGTGTACCCATGCTGCCACTGCCTTTGTTTAACAAAATTATGCAATTTAACTGAACTTTGTACTTACTCTGTAACCACAGTAAAATTTTTAATATATCAGATAAAAGCAAGGACACTATAAAAGGTGTAGTAGATGTCTGTATTTTGAAATTATTTTCCTTGGGTCTCTTTTCCAGAAGCAATCTTATTTTCTGTCATTTTTTTTTACCCTATTTATGAAAGATATGATATAAATCAAAGATAAATTTATAGTGTAATACCATGTCGTTTTGCCAGGATAATTTCTCCAGGACCTCTCCACCTGTATTTTTGGAAGAGAAACCATTGAGGAAGATGAACATAAATTCAAGTCACTGCAAACTCTGAAAGCATCAGTGACAAGTCTAATGTTGTAAAGCCTCTTTGGAATATCTAGTTGTACTGGTAGCAAGTCCTGATGTTATACAGGAAAATTAGTGAGCTTATTGCCATCAGATACGCAGCTTCTTTAAGAAGGATGTTTACTTTATTCTGAAGAAACCAAATCCTTGCAAAATTAAAAACTCGCTAAGCTTGGGGTTTTTTTTCTATTTTGTCTTGAAGTCTAACATTTCCATTCTGCACAACAGATGTGGGCTTAGTAAAGAATTGTCCAAAACTTTGATTAGTGTAGTTCTATATCAGATCTAAGACTGTAAGCTATTTGCACTAAAAAAAAACCCAAACCTGCAAGCCCAAGTGATTGCAATGAAGAGCACTCAAGAACATTGAGTTCCACATTCCAGCTAACCCAGTTAGTTCACCTTAAACAGTGCCTAAAAACATATCTCTAGGGAAGACTTAAGATGTATTTAAAATGCTTGAAGCCCTTGATGGATCATTCTTCCACAAAATAGTTTTGTCAATTTTGAACTCAGGTAGACTTTTAATTGTATGTTGTGACTACAAGGAGTTGCACATTTTAACTCCAGGCTGGAGAGGAAAACATGTCTTTTGGTTAGTTTTGAACCAGCCACCCAGACTTTTATATGTTCCTGTTACTGGAAGAGGTAATGATCAACCTTTCTGTCTTTACTTACTGCATGTATATATGTATATGCTTATAATTATATAGACCTCTGTTATGCCCCTCTTGTTTATAGGAGTGGCATTATCTCCACTGTTTTCTGTACTTATTTGGAAGTAGAAGCAAAACTTCCAAAGTTCTTTGGTTTTTTGTGGAAGCTGATTTGATGTTTTTAACAAATACTCTGCAGCTGTGGCTTTGCTATCCAAGAAGAGAACTAATAGGACCTGTCTGGTGTGAGGTGTTTCTGCCTTTTAGGAAAAAAAAATAAAAAGTTGTAGATTTGATGTTGGCGAGCGTGAAAAGAGTGTGTAATGATTTTTCACATGCAAGGCTACAGAGGATAAGGAAACTAAAAAAGACATTTTAGTTACCAAAAGAGAGCTAACTGAGCAGCTTGACGAATCACTCAGTGAGGTGGGATAAGAACAGAGCTTAGTTGCATGATATTCAGTGTTTTTCAGGCTTTACGGATGCTAATATTTTCTCTGTTTAGTAATGATGTTTTGATGAAACACGCTTAAGCAAACTGAAGCAGGAGTGAGTAGTGAATTGCTGGGAATATTTCCACCATAGAGCAGGTCTGTGTTGTGCTAGAGATTGCCCAGGGGAGGAGTGCACATGCACATAACTGGTCAGACAGAAGACATTTGGACAGCAGAAACCTCTCAGGACAAGCCTCCTTTGGCTGACCATTCTCTGAGGGGGCGGTAGTCTTACCTGACAGTTTTCAAGGGTGGCTGTTTTTACAGGTAACCCTCCCCCAAGTGTCAGAGGGTATTTCAATCCATTCCCCCCAGCCCCTTGGCAGAGCAGGATTCCCTTGCACGCCACAGCCATCTTCTTTGAGTTTCTCGATACCCTTTCTGCTGTCCTTAGCTGGACCAAGGGCTGAGCACCTGATGACTCAGGGCACCTGCACCACTTGTTTACCTGCGGGCTGTTGGGGGGCAGGCTGCACCCTCAGGCCAATACTCAGATCAAAGGGGTCTTTCAATACTATTTAAGTCTGAAGTGCATCACCCACATCCTGGGAGATTGCTATGGCAACACTGAGGTAAAGTGGTGTTGGCGGAGCCACTGTTGGGACTCTGCTCTGCCTGCTGGATTTGACTCCCTCCTATCTGGCTTACTTTCCACTCCTCTTCCTCACTGTGGGCTCAGCCTACCTAGCCATCATCTCCTGCCAGCAGGACCTCTGCTACCCAGATGCTCCTGGAACTGGGACAGTCCTTTGGAGAACGGCTCTCCCAACTTTCATCAGTCTTCTTTTTTCCTCGATATGGTTAATTTTAAGAAAACTAAAGGATTTTTTCCCGTTTGTGATCTTAAAACCCCAGATAGAGTAGTAAAAGCTAGCAATTACAGCCGTACTCTCATTTCCAGTGGAAAGCGGCTGAGATCCTATTTGCATTCTCCTGAAAAAGAACACCACCTTTGACATCTCAAAAGATTTGAAAAGTGCCTGTCTCTAGCACAGCTCTGGTACTTCATGCCAGTGGAGGAGCTTGAGCTGTCGTAGGAAAAGAGGAATTGGTACCAGTGTGCTGATGTCACCATGTAGGTAGGCCCTGTGTGGTGCTTCATCACCCTGGTAGGACAGCGGTCTTCCCCAGGCTTGGGAATGTTGCCCTCGACCCTTCAGGATGGGGTACTGAGGCAGGAGCAGTGCTCTGCCCTCCCACACTGGAAAGGGGTCAGATGTGCAGGAGAACCAGTGCCCAAATTGGTTATTTGTGCTGTAATCTATTCAGTGCAGGATTATTTCTTCTGTGAAACAGCAGTATCATGTGGAAGCATGGAAGCTGCTCCTCGCCAAACACGGTATGTGAAAGAAGCATTTTAGTGTTTTGGAGATCACTGGGGACAAATCAAGCAGGAGGAGGCTAATGACAAACAATGAATTTTCACAACAATGCCTTTGTACCTTTGTACAAAAGTAATAGAGGGTAAAAATCTGTGGAATTGGTGGAAGTAGTGGCAGAATAATAATTGATGGAAGTGTAGGAGTAACTTCTTCCCTAGCACACCAAGAACTTCATCAGGATCTTCCTTTAAAAACCCGTAGGTGCACCATGTCTTCTCTTGCCAAGAGGGCCTTTTATGGGTGCCTAGATTTCAAAGGAAGGCTGAGCAACAGGGCAAGAAGCTCCTTGGTGGCTGGGCATCACGTGGCTGTGAAACCCTGGCATCATTTCAGTTTTGTCTGGGCTTCCTGACCACTCTTACAAAAGGCTTTTATCATCCCTTTCCATGAACGGCTACCTTGTGATTTTGTGAATGAGTATTTAACCAGGAGCTTGAACACATAAGGTGATGTGACCAAAAGATTCTTCTGATTAGTTTGCTGGTTTTTTTCTCCTCCTATATTTTGTATAGAAGTACTTTCTTAGCAAGGTTGAAGAGAGACTATTCAATTAGAGATCATATTCAGTGTAGCATGGTCAGGGATTTGAAATAATTTCAGATTTGTTTGTTGCTGTCTTTAAAGTTGAAATACACTGGAGAACTTCTGACATTTTCAGCATTTGAATCTTGGAAGAGAAGCCTTTAGCCTAATGAAATCCCTATGCAACTCTGATTTTCTCTTATTACACCGGTGAGGGCATTGTTTGGCTTATGATATACTTTTCAGGAAAAAATTGGAGCACCTCTGAAAACAGCTCTTGCGTGTTAAAAATACACAAGCAATTACAAGCAAAAAAATGTAGTGATGTTTGGTTTGCCAGAAGGGTAACTTACATAAAACCTTTCAGTCCGAGCTTTTTATGTAGAGATAATTATTCTCATAAAAAAATGAAAGTTAAATTCACCAGATGAGAATATATACTTTCAGTATCCACCAGGTGTGAAACATTTTGTCACTAATTCCTCATTTTATATTCCCAAGTTGGCAATGAATTCACTGCAGCAAAACAAGGAGTTCTCTGCTGGATTGGTCTGATGGGCTTTCAGGCCACTCTTTACACCTGAGAAAGCAGCTGACTCATTGTTTTAAAACAGGAAGGCAATTTCTGCTTTATTTTTATTGCAACCAGTTTAATTAGAAGGAAGGTTGCTAAACCAGGTTCATTTTATGCTAATTTTGTGCATTATGATGTTCTGAGGGAGGGGTTTCAGGTCTCATAGCATTTGTGTACCTAAATATGGTCCTTCTCGAGCCTGGAAGAGACCTGACTAAATCAAAAATAGAGTTAGAACAAAACAATACAGCTTGTCTGGGAGCAGTCAAGGCAAGCTGACAGATCAAGTATGCACTAATACGTAAGGAGAGAGAAGGTGATACTTTTGTTATACGTAGCACAGCCAGCCAGAAGGTGTTGTCAACATTTTGCATAATGGCCTCGCCTGGTGAGAATAACATAGTACATGTTCTGTGCATGTGCTTCTCCATTGAGCTCCCAATTCAATTAAAATATCTCAAAACAAGCAATAATAATAATAATCTGCCCTCCTGTCCTAACTGGTTGGATTTTCATACCATTCATGTTGGATCATTTAGCAAAAGCTTCTGAAGAGCCTCAGCGGAACAGGACATGAAGAAGATGACATTTTTTTGCTCAGTTTGTTCATTTTGCCTTAACTGATGGGATGATATTGATAGTTGTAATTTCCCCATGCCTTAATCTTTTGAGGCCAAGTGCAGCACTTGTAGAGGAGCAGGTACTGGAGGTTATATGTGGTCTGACACCACCATCTGTCCTTCCCATTCCCCTTTCTCACTGTGGTGCTTTCTCGTGTAACATTTGTGCTCTTGGTGTTTCTTTATTTAGTTCAGTGAGGATATAAGGAACACTAAAGCATATAGTGTGATGTTGGAAAAGCCAGAACTAGCTCTTTGAAGATAGCATATTCCTGTATTATGATTGTTTGATTTAGTGCCTTTTACTGAAGTAACTCAGTCTCTGGAGGAGAACTGAGTGAATCCTGCTACTGTTTCCACATCTGACTGGCTTCTTACAGTATAATTTGCAGAAATGCTGCTCTGGAGTATAGTGTCAGGGGGCTGTACTGGATGTGTCGTCAAAACCCTCTTTCCTCAGGCAATCTCATTGCCAGGCTCTGTACCAGCTCCTTTTCATCTCTACGTGATATCTGTCTGAGACCTGAGCTGTCCTGAAGGTAGTAGGAGCTTCCCACTGTTAAGCAATGAACAGTGTGTAGATCAGCCAGCATTCCTGCCAAGGAATCTGTGTCAAATAGTGTTGAGCCATTTCCCTAGTAAGGAGGAAAATGTGTCTGCCACTGCATTTACAACAGAAGCAGCCAGGTAGCAGTTTGTGGTACTTGGGGAGGGATTTCTTTTCTCCGGTGTTTGCATTCATTCTTGTTCAGAGCCTGATTGCTTATGCATAGTATTTACCTTTAGGTGAATAATGCATAACTAGACTTGCTTCATTATTGGACTAGATAATAAGTAAGAGCTTCTAGTCAAAGTTCTTCTGTATCACAAATATAGACACAGATGTAGAGATATGTACACAAAATAGGATACAAATGAAGGAAAGGATAGAGATTCAAAAAGCAGCCACAGTTTTACTGATTATCACTGTAGATGAGAAGTCTGAAATTTCCTTTCCTAAGCTTCAAAAGTAAGTTTGTTAACCTGCTGTTATTCAACCTAACTCTTCTCTGAAAAGCAAATTTACCATAAACATACCATTTAATAATCAGGCATCTGGTATTCTGTTTAGGCAAAATATATAATGTGAATATTTGTAAGAAAGCATACTCTCAAGTGGCAGTGGTAAAATGTTATGCATTTTATTAAAAAAAAATCAAAGTGAAACCCCTAATTTAAATTATCTCTCATTAGTGAGTGCTGATGTGCCTTCATTATTGATAAATAGGTCTCAAACAGGAAAAGAAAGCATTGATTCACCTTCCATGCCCCTTTCCTCACATTGAACTTCTTGTGTGAAAGCCATTTTGAGACCCTATTGATTGTGACTCAAACAATTCTCTCAGGTGAGAACTTTCTCCTCCCCTTTGCTTACATTTTTATTGGGTTTTGAGACATGGTGGCATGTCCAGACATGCCTGCAGAGCATGCCTTTGTTGTTGCTTGGTGGGTTGGTCTCAGCCCTGATGCATTCTGTCTCAGCCACTTTCCATGGGTAAAGTGCCTGCTATTGCTACAAGTTTGCTCGGACATAAGATTTACTGATGTCTTACTTGACCACATTGGCTGAAGAAATAGGCAAAGATTTATAGCAGACATTTTTGTTTCTGTAACCTCTCTGAGGAAGCCATTTGCCATAAAGCCCTTCTTATAATGCAGATATAATTTGGTTGATAAATACAGTAAGTTCACTTCATTATTTTCATAGGGTTGCATTCATTTTTTGTGTGTGAATGGCAGTTGGTTTATTTTTCCAAATGTTTGCAAGTCTCATGAGTTTCGTTGTCAGTAAGTATCCATCCAAAAGCACACTACTTGTTCTTTGTTATTCATATCTGTTCTCCTTTAAAACAAATTTGAAAAACCTTATATAGAAAGAGAACTATATGCTGGCGATTTTTTTACATAAATCACTTTGCTAATGCTAGTGATACAGAAAGAAAAATAAGGTTTTTATAATGATAAGGAAAAATAATTTTACTACCAAAAAGCAGAATTGCTAAACTCCTAATGGGCATCTGCACTAATAGGAAATACTCTACAGTTAGTTGCTATCAGTAAGAGCAATATAGTAAAATAATGAGAAAATCTATTTAGAAAAGTGCCTGTTAATTATATTCTTCTTCAGATAAATAGGACAGTGTATTTACCACTTATCTTATGAGGTCCAAATGAAAGGCTATTTGTGTACGTTGTGACTAATCCAGACTGGGACAACGAAGAATTACCAGTGTTTGATGATAGGCCTATAATGGCCTCGCCAATATTACTGAATAGCCTTTACAAAACAGTGTCTTTTTAGCAGAGGTTTTTCAGAAGTAGTCATCTTCTAATGCAAAATTTAGTTGTTTTTTAGGTACGTAGGAAAAGTTCTGTCCGACCATCTGTAGCACAGTTTTTCCATAGACACAGATGTGACATCCCAGACAGCCTCAGCAGAGTGTATGGAAGAGCTGAGTGTAGACATCCACTAGGTAACACCCTTGCCTTATAACCCTCCTTTATTTCACAAAAAATGAACTTTCTTTTGCTGAAGCCTGACCTTTGAAACCAAACTTCCTAAATTTTTAGAGATAAAGTTACATGAACAACACATGATCTCCTAAAGCTGCAGAAGTGATGCATATGAGGCAGCAGTATCCTCCTTCACTCAGAGCCTTTTTCCAAACAAATCCAAGACTCTTATTTTAAATGCTGTGACTGTAGTATAAAACAGGATGAAATATAAAAAAATTCCCTCTTCCAGTCTACTGAAGTCTCCCTTTCCTCAGTCCCAGGAGTCTGGAAATGTGCTGGTTTGCCTTTTGTTTGTCAGGAGTTTCGGGTTTGGTTTTGGGGGTGGTTGGGGTTTTTTTAGTTTGGTTTTTTTTTCATTTCAGTTGTAGAATCAAGTGTTCCTTGTTTTAAACAATAAGTTATGTAAACGTTTCTCTTGACTGTTATACTTAGGATTTAGTTATATAAACTGTTTTCTTCTCCCTTCTTCTTTCTCCTCTCCCTGTTGACGCACAGAGTTACTGGGAAATCTCATCAGTGGAGGAGAGGCTGAACTCAGTTTGAGTTCCATATAGCATTGCTCACCCTCTGCCTCTCTGGAAACTAATTTTCCAATTGCTGCCGTAGGTAGAGTAAATGGCACTGATGTTTCCATCTGGGATTCTTTCCACCTTGTGCCTGCTGTCACTGAGACAACATTTCTTTCCTGCTTTCTCAGACCTTTTGTGATATGCTCAAGAGTAAAAATGGCAATGCTTGATATTTTCTTTCCTTTTTCATTCTGTATTTGGGAAAAAAAAAAGCTAAATTCTCTTATACAAGGGATAAACAAGTCTCACCAGCTAAATTGTATTGAATTTGTATATCTTTATGTTCTGCGCAGTTGAATTCTTTTCCAAAGTGGTTTTTTTTACAACAAAACATCCCGGAGCTTTTAATTTCTGGTATCTAAAACTGCAATGGATTTCAAGATTAATTGAAAATTTCATGTTCTTTTTACAAGTAAGTGTCGTAGATAATAGAATAGGTTATATACTGAGCAGCTGGGCTTTTGAAACTGCTCTATGTGCAGTCGGCCCATCCACAACAGAAACTTTAAACAAATTAGCCGTATGCTGTTTATTCCACTTCCCTCTTTCTCTTTGCTTTGCTAACACAGGTCCACAAAGATTCTCAAGTTCTCAAGCACTAGCTTTTGGATATATGTAATGTCAGTGTGGTTTCAAAATCACATGATTTCCTAGCTCCGTATCCTATCCTTTTCCCAACGTTGCACAATGCTGGATTTTCAGTTAGCATAACACAAGGAGCCAGATTGGGCTGTGCCACCTCTTTTTCTATTTCACACACAAGTTGCCAGCAGGGTATTTTTCTGTGTTTGTAGCACATTTGGTGGATTTGGGGCACATTCTTTGCTTCCTTTTGCCTCATTCATGTGACCCCTTTTCAGTGCTTCCAAATGAGCTAATGTCTTTTCAACATAGAGGAAACCGACCCAAGTTGGTTAGGATGTGTATTGTTCTCTTGTTTTATTTGTGTTGTGGTTTTTTTTAATTGGTCTTCGTTTGGTTCTTTTTTTTAAAAAAAAAAGCATATCCACAAAGAGAGAATGTATAACTTTCTGCCCTAAATACCTCTTTTGCATCAGGGATATTTTAATGGAGCAAGGTGTACCAGCAGAACAGTACCATGTCTCTGTCCTCATGAGCATAGCTGCATGCAGATTAGGAAAGCTCTGTAGTGCTGCAACTGTATGCCAGATTTGCTATTTGCTCTTGTTTGCATGATAGTATTTCTAATATACTAATATGATATGGTACTAATGGCACATCTCAATTCTTTCAACATATTGTATCACTGCTTTATCATATTAGGCTAATACACTGCGAGAGTTGATAGCACCTCTCCATGTCAAATGGGATCCACTTCTCTTGGCACTGAACCGATTGGACTCAAAAGTTGATAAACTTATCATTAGAGAATTGACACGACGGAGACTCAACTTCAGCCTCTTGCAAGCGACTTTATGGCCTCCGTTCAGAAAGTCAGTTCTTCTTGAATAACTTTGATGTTAATAACAGAACAGACCTGTTAAAGCATAGACAACCACATGCCTGGATATGAGGCCTCCAGGAAGGTGTCAAAGGGCATGGCCAGTCTTTTGAAGAACGCACCCTTTCCACAATGGGACTAGGCACAAAGTCAGATCCAGTCTACATGGAGCACATTTGCAGAAAATACTGCCCCCCGCATGGGAGAAACGGAAGGGGAAGAGGGTCTTGACAGGGGAAGGGCTTTGATGTCACTCAGTTTTGTTCTGCAGACCTGGAGGAATTAAAGAGGGATTCAGCCATGGTAACTGTAAGATCCTGTTGCTTGTACTGAACTCCAGTGAACCCATCCAGGCCAACCAGACAGAGTCATATCTTTTAAGCGTGCTTCCCATTAGTGAAGGAAGTCACCTTACTGTGTCATGCTAAACTAAGTGTATTCTGTCAAGTGGAGGTATGTACAGACCTTTCAGAGACTTCCATTTATCTAATGCTTTGTAATGTATTATCAGAGGGTAAACTGACACTGGTTTGGATGATGACGGAGAAGATGATACCTCACACTGAGATTTATTAGACTCTGCAGATAAACTCTTCAGTTCCTCTTTATCTTCTAGAACTTAAACATGTGAGTGATGCTGCCTGGCCAAGCAGGCACAAAGTATTCTCTGTATAACACCCAGACTCCAGAGGGCTGTTTCGGGGCCAGTATTTGTCTGGATGTCACTCTAAGTAGATTCAGATATTGTATTTATCATTATGTTCTAAGTCCCCTATGGGTTGATGTTTGCCTCTATCTCTGTGGTTGGAATGTGGATTTTACTTAATATATTTGGCTAAGGGTGTATTGTAATAATGTTAATGCTAATTACTTGATATTTCATACTATCTTATGGGGAGATACTTTTAAAAAATGTATTTTGAAATGTTTTCTTTCTGTTTGCTCAATGTATGGTATTGCATTATGTTAATACCAATAAAATTATATATAGAGAGATATATATTTCCCTTTTATAAAAAAGTAAATTATGCTTTTTTGCCTCACAAACAGGAAATGTGCAGTGAATAAAATTACATCATTCTGCCTTACAGCAGGTGACAAAGCTTATGATAATTTTAATATTCTTTTTTTGAAAAATAAAAAGTATAGTATGACATAAACTAGTTGGAAATTCATCAAAATGCATGTTTTCTGTTTCTGCTCAATGGGACTGTCACAAATTAGCCTAAATATTTAGCAATGTTGTTTTGGCATCTTTAATTTTTTCCAATCGAAAACATACACTATATTGCTATTATTGATTACAAAACTGTACTGTCATAAATTTTTGCCTGTTGGCCAAATAGACAAACCCACTGAGTTTTTATGACTCTCTTGTCTGTAGAAATTGATTTTAGAATTTAATTCAGTGCTCTTTCCAACACTTGGCAAAGGCAGAATTTATTTTTTATATAAGGTTGCCTTTGAAGTACCTGCCTCTGCCAGGGCAAATCAATCACTGCTAAGTACATAAAGATTGTGCAACCTGAAGGATATGTCCTTAAAGCCTTGTGGGAATGGCCTGCAAACCCAGCCAGTCCTTTACATTCTGTCATTAAATTCCATAATTATTTAAAGGTGAAATGTTTTGGAAATGAGTTAGAGAAGCAGAAGCAAAGATGTGACTCCAAACTTTGGCTGCTGTTTGGGGTTATGCTGATGGCTTACTTCCTGCTCGTAGCCATAGGCCAACATATATCTGCGCTAATATTGATTAGATCGTCTTCGGCTTCCTCTCTTTCTTTTCCCTACCCTTTCTAACATATTGTATTAAGTATCTTTGTTTTGCAGAGGCATTCAGAAGGACTGTAATTAGCAGTCCCCGGCATTTAATTGCATACACATTTGTTAAATATTTTTCTGTATGCCTTAAAATAAAGTATAGAAAATGGCAGTAAATGTTTCTTTAATGAAGGCATTTGATTTATTCATGAAGTCAGGACTATTTGAAGGTGTTATTTTGGGCTTAATAAAGGAAATAAGCCAGAAAATTTTCAGTTTTGCCTTTGCATAACCGTTGTCTGTCAGGGCTGATCTTCATTTCCTTTCTCGTTTCTTTTGTGTGCAAACACATCCTGCCCAATGGATGACGAATGGACCTTTCTTCTGTGACAACTGTCAGTTTTGAGAGAAGGCTGTATGTTAAAACGCATACGCGTTCACAGGTTCATTATGACATCAGATGACATGAGTAATGTCTAGAAAAGCTGCACAGTATTGCATTTCTTTCATCACAGTAATAGCTTTTGTTCTCAAAGGTACTTTGAACTCTGTGTGGTGCTTACAAACCATGGTGGTGTTATGGGCATTCAGCGGCTGACAGGGTGTCCCTAATATTTGGCAATATTGTGCCCTACATAAACAACATTCAAATCAGGATGCGGATTAATTAGTCTCGAATCTAATCAATGCAGCTATCATAACGTGGGCAATTATAAATCCAACAGGAAAATCTGAATAAATATGACATCTTCTGGGATAATGTTTTCAGACCCCTTTCCTGAATGCCTCGGGAGGCACATCCCCACAGACCACAGTATATTGCAGAGGTAACTGAGCCGGGCTATTCAATTATTCTGGCTCCCGCCCACACTAATTTACCACATTTCTTTCATGTGGAAAGTAGGATTGCAATTTCTAAGTGACGCAAGTGCTTTCAAAAAATCTCATTCTTCGTGTTACATTTTCATATAAATAAGCAAACTTGGGAAGTAGCCTGCAGCAGAGCTCATTTTCTTGGTGGGTGTTGTTCACTAGCAATACATACCCCTTCTGTTCAGGCTTGATTTCAGGTATCAAGCCCTTAAACCTTGACAGGCATCGCTGTTGCGCAAACGTGACTGTGGCTTGATTCTGACTGGTGAGTAATGTTGCTGGGTCCGTATCATTTGTCACTTAACCTTTCACAACTTTGTGTGCTGTAACGGCTTAGCTTTGTGAAAAAATATTTTCCTGAAGGAGTAATAGCTTCCATATATTGCTTGCAAGATGTATCTGTAGGGACCTTCTCATCCTGTTTAAAAGTCACAGCATCCCCAGACGTATAGCAGTTTACCCAGTTTGCTTCAGCTCCTGGCTTACCTCATAGCTAGGAGAAGTTTTTCATTGTTTCTGAACTGCGGGGACTGAGGGGAAGCATACCATCAAAATGTAAATGTTCTGTTTCTTTCGCCTCAACGTTGGTAGCTTGTGATAAAATTAAACAGCACTTATGTGGCATAGAAAAATGTCAGGATATCTTATTTCGTTGTGTTAAAATTCTCCCGAAGAGTCACTAAAATCTGTTCAGCAGATAAAGGTTAAACTGATGCCTTCATAGGAACTTAATGAGTGGAATACTGTGTCCAAATACCAAAGGATGCAATTATGACACTGATGCCAAAACATTCTGCCATTGATCAGGGTTCTGTGTTACTTTGGGAAGCTTTGGAGCTATTTCATCTTCATTCTTATACCTTCTGTAAAATCACAGCCCACCAATATAACCTCATGAAACGACATTGCTGGGAACAAATGAGGAGCTTCTCCTGATGCTCGTTTGGTGTGTAAGAGCTGTCAAGAGGCAGCATGAACAGAGTGAGCTAATTATTCCCTCTGTCTATGTTTTCCCTTCTCACTAACATATTAACCCATTTGCTGGCACCTGTAGTTCATTGTTAAGTGGATGTTGAAAATGCCTAAACGTTGCTGTCGGCACGACAATACAGGTCTTCAGGGGGAAACCTTGAGGACTGATTTTTTTAATGCCAAGTTTAGTGTCAGCTATTTTTAATAAGCAACTGCAGTTTCATGGAAAGCTGAAGAGAAGTAACTGTTGTAGACACGAAACTTCTAGTAAGATCAACTCAGGTGTTCCGTGGAGGTCGAACATGCTTTGTCCTGCCAGCTCACAAACTGCAGTCTGCAGGGCAGTACTGGCCCACAAAACCGTGACGAGGTGTAGGCATTTATCATTCAAATGTCACCAGAAAGGTGACCTTAGAGGAAAAGAGATTTTCAGGGATCTACTGATTCAAAAAAGAAGACCACTAGTGCCAGAAATAGTTCACAAAAAGAATTAGACCTTTGGTGCCGCGGCAAGGTTTAGCATCTCTCAGACTTTACAAAGGCTAGGGTCAGATCTTTTAAAGGTGGTCATGGTGGGTAAATTCTTCTGATTGAACTTGGTTGTACTTCAAAATGCCTGAAATACCTTTGAAAATTTGTCCTATGAGAGATGAGTTTTCCACTTACCTGCACAATTCGCTTTATTTCAAGAAACCAATATATGTTCATGCGTGTGAGAGGAGAGGCAGCCTCGTACAGTTGGGTGGAAATCTTCAGCATATTGCAGAGCACTGTTGTGTTGATGCTTCCAGTGAACACCCTTTCTAGGGACTACCTCTCTTGCCTTAAGGTTTACGTAATAGGAGAGAATGGAAACTGCGTACAGCTATTTGGTAACCCAAAATTACTTTCTCTTTAGAGGAAAGAATGGTATAAAAATGCAAATTTAATGCTCATTCTCTGATCTTCCAGCCGCTGATGATTTGCTAAACACATGTATCAAAGCTTGTTTTTAAACACTGCTTCTGCTTTCTTTGCCTCAAGACTTTGTGGGGAAATCCTGCGCTTTCAGGTACGTGGGGCCAGAAAGGATGGAGGATTTCATAATCAGAAAAGGGCAGGCAAAGGGAAATGATAACAGAGAGAAAGGTTGCAAATGCCAGGCTCTGCACAAGAATCCTCAAACTTTTCTTAAGCTTGCTTAAACTTCTCTTCAGTCATGGAGAGCTCTCATTAATATG
Source organism: Dromococcyx pavoninus (assembly GCA_033558185.1). Lineage (NCBI taxonomy): Eukaryota > Metazoa > Chordata > Aves > Cuculiformes > Neomorphidae > Dromococcyx > Dromococcyx pavoninus. The sequence goes on from JAUMJL010000054.1 coordinate 690,915, forward strand.
CATATATACATGTATATGCATATGCATATAGATGCACAGGCATACTTGCGTGCCGAGTCAGGCCTTGATTGTGTCATAACATGGAGTAGGAGATGATTACACAGGTTTCTATTTGTGCTTTAACAAGGAAATCTGTTCTTTATTACCTAGAACTTCCACGTAGACCTGAACTGCATCTTATTGCACCTCCTGCCTGCTGTACCATGCCAGACTTAAACACTGTGTTGCTTCTTCCTTTTCTCAACAATCAGAGGTGTAACGCAGTATTCTCCTGCTAGGAGCTGATTTCCCATGTCACTGTGGCTCCCCTGGTACCTGTGCAAGGGTGACCTCATACACAGCACACAGCTGTGCAGACACTGTCTCCTTATGCAACTTTATCTTTCTTTGGTTTCACCATTTCATTCCTTTTAGCTTATAGTCTGGAGAGAAAGGAAATGCCTAGCTTAGTCTGCCTGCCATCCACCCAAGTAGTGTAAAAAAACCCTGCAATTCCTGTTTCTTTGCATCATAAGCAATTGGATATGCTTTTCATCTTGGGCAGTTTGGACTCTAATAGTTAACATGAACAGCAACAAAGATGGATTTAAGCCTTGCACTGAGAAACCAACTACATCTTTGGAGAATTTCTCCTCTCTCCTCCTCACCAACACAGCTAAAACCCACAAGCTTTTTCCTTCCATCCTTAAGCTTTCCCACTTTAAATACAGGGAGATCTCTTCCATCTTTCTCCTAGTGGGAAGTTATAAGCCCAGCCATGCTGTTTGACCCTGTGGCTCCATTCCATCTCCTGCTCCTGCCTGCCCATTAGCACTCTTAGGCCAGTTTATGGCCTGGACTGGGGCTTGAGAGCATACTGTGGGAGGCCTCTCCTTCCTGAGGGATCAGGAGGCATCTGTCTGCTGCACTGCCTGCAGTGAAACTGTTGCAGGAGCAGGAGGGTTCTCATAGACCTGTTAGTTAGACATGGGACAGCCAATGTGCTTTGGCATGGGAAGATTGCAGAATGCTTTATTGGTCCTGGGGTTATATCACTTATTAGTTAGCTTATGGCAGACAGGCTTCTCTGTTCTCAGTGTAGACACATCAGGGTCAAGAAAGCAAAAGGAAATAAAAGACCACAACCTAGAGATATGTGCATCAGAGCCTCTTTTATCTAGCTTGAGACCATTTCCCAGAGGCCAGGGATGCTCTCTGTTTTGATGGAGCATTTAGTGACACTCCCAGAAAGTCTCTGGAAGCCGTCAGGTAGATGCCTCCCCTCTCCAAAAGGTGAAGCAGAAGGATGTAACTCTCAAATTGAAAGCAAATCTTTGGGATTTCGGGGGGGGAATGACATATGGCAGCAGTTTAATAATGTAATAAGTGATGTACTTTAACAAAATTGCCTCCTTAAGATCCTCAGAAGGCTGACCTGAGCTGGTTCCTCTGCCAAATAGAGTGAGCTCACCAAAAGGAATGAAAATGGGAGTTTAAATTTCGGTGGAGCTGGGGCATTTCAGTCTGACTGCACCTTGCTCGCACTCTTCACAGAACCTTGGCTTTCTCAGGATTTGCAGAGGGTGATAATTTTGTTCAAATGCAGGGCTAATTGCAAATAGAGGAGTGGGCGTGCATGAGAGGAGTTGCATTGTGAAGGAAAGCACGCCACTAAGCCATAAAGGTAGCAAACAGCAAAGAGGATAGTGGGAAAATGGAGAATGCCATCACAATGGTTGCAGTGTCCATCAGTCAGGACAGAGGTCGAAAGTCATCAGGATGAGGCTGGGTGGTGCTAAGAGGCACTGGCATTGCAGAAAGGAGTCTCAAAGGAGAGTTCCAACCCTTTAAAAATACGACCTTGTCAGCACAGTGGGTAACAAAAGCTATGATTAACTATGTTGTAGTATCTTTATGTGGGCAGTTACGTGCACTCATAGCCCCAGGTGCCACACTAGTTTCTCTGATACCTCAGTGAAAGAGGAGAGCCATGCAAGCTACTGGTGGCTTGAGATTTTACAGGAAAAGTGAGTCACAGAAGTGCAGAAACCTCCACTGAAAGTTACTAGAGATTATTCTATATATTTAGAGCAGATTTATAAGGAATATGTGCTTAGAGATTCTCTGTTTCAGAGAGCAATGTGTTGGTCAGCTGGGTTGCAATGGTGACCTTCTGCACGGCCCTAATTCGCTACCATCTTCCTGAATCATCAGTTTACATGGAGAAATCCTCACTTGATCCATGTAAATACCAATGTTAACTGTTTCCCTCTGGGCACTTTTCACTCAAGTGCCTGATGTTCTTATTGCTGTTAGGATCTTGGTGTATAAGAGGGAAATAAGGGGAAGATGAATAGCCCAAGGGAGCCAGGAGATGGTAACATCCCAAATAATTCCTTACAGTTTCACCCAGCCACTCCTGAGAAAATGTAAAAGTAGATAGAAAATTCTACCACATTTTAAGAAGTGAGAGTAGAGTACAAAAAGTTCAGAAACTCTTCCTTGTGGAAAGCAGAATAATGAAAAATAATAATGTGCAATTTACTAGGATGATGTGTTCTTTATCTCCTGAATTTAATGCAAATGTCTTTGCATTCCCTTGAAGATAAAGCAGAAGCTTTGTTGTTACAAAATTTAGTACCTGTGTATTCTTGCATTTGGAAGATACAGTTCTGAATTTATATCCTGTGTGCTGCAGAGTTTATGAAGTTTCATTTCTCCTCTAGAGTTAGAGTTGTTCAGGCTTGGATGCGGCAGGGTACAAAATTATTGCTTCAGAGAAGAGACCCTCCTTTTTAACAGGACATGGAAACAGCCACCCGACAATATATTCAGAGCAACAGGGGAGATGCGACTCGTGACTCAGCAGCCAAGTGGTGAAAAACAACCTGCTGCATTGACTGCTGTTCTGAGGTCATCTGCAAATCCCATTAGGCCACATTTTCTGCTTAAACAAGGCATTACCTAAGGCCTTATTTGTCCTTAAGGAAACAACCCTGCTGTAATAACATGATTCACATACAAATCTACCAATTTAAAAAAAGAAAATATGCCTTAAGCTCAGCTGTATATCTAATCAAGTACCTCAGATGATTTATGGTGCCAAGGGTTTCACCAACACCTACAGAAAATCAATCAAAGCCTTTAGCAGAAGGGTGAGGGAGGGGAGGTTCATGTATAATCTCATTCCCACCTACTGAAAGCCATTGAGAGCAGCAGTATTGGAAAATACTAAGAGCTTGGAATGTGTCAGCGTGACGCCCGCTGCCCTCTCCCCCACCGTGGGTGGAACAAGGCATGCATCTTACCCTGTTTGAGCTGCCCCAGTCTCAGCACCAGCAAGACATTTAAGGGAGGCACCTGCTTGTTTTCTTCCCTACTCTTTCCTTTATAACAAATCCCGTCCTCTTTTCTACACGCTGCTCATAACTACAACACCGAGGTGGTGACAGAGCATGAGAAAGGCAGCCCCAATCAAGTGGAGGTCATGTGCCAGTGTGTTTCAAAGACCTGCTATCAGTGCTCTGCTGCCTGGTCCTGCACGCATCATGTCCCTGTAATCGTGCGCCTCTTGCCATGCTGCCTCAGAGCTGTTCCCCTCTGAGGCCCACACTGAGCAGTGGCTGCCTGCAGGAGGAGGTGAGTGAGCCCTGAGGAGTGCCAGCCCTACAGACAGCCAGGCCAGTGACACAGAGAGGGAAGGCGGTGCCAGCCCTCCAGCCCAGCGTTTGAACACCCACAGGCATGCTGCCTTCCAGGTTCATTAAAGGCACTTGTCATTCAGGTTTGAACCTCAGTGTTGAACCTGAACCTTGTCTTTTGCCATCGTGGGGACCTTTGGTGTTTTAGGAAGCCATGGGGTTTTGATGGCAAGCCTGGACACGGTGGCTGGTTGCTGGTCCAGGCTCTAGATCACCCTAGCGAAGTAAATTCAGATGACATAGTTAAAGCGCTGGCTCTCTTCTTTAGCAGACTTTCCCTCCACTAACCTCCTGAGAGTTCAATGTGACAAGGCTGCTGGCAAAAAGAGACCCCAGGAAAGATCTTTTTTGCCTGGCATAAGAAGGGATAAGAGAGAGAAACATGTAAAATACTACCGTGTCAGACCAAGGTGCGTTTTTTTTCCCTTTGCTCTTTAGCAAATCACTCTCATTCCCCAGATGTCAGGCTGGTGGACTTCAGTGTTCAGCAACATGAACTGATAGAGATCCCAAACATCTGTTCTTGTTGCTGCATGGATTTTTTGAGAAAGCATAAAAATCAAGGCTGCTACTGAATATTTTGCCTTTTAACACATTGGTTGTTTTAATAAGAATGAAATTGACAAGAAAGAGAAATGTATCTCATTTCTGTTTTGCTTTGAGTCCTGGCTGGACCTTACAGTGATGAACCCAGCTGTCCAAGCAGGGTAGCACACAATGGTTTGAGGAACTCTGTACAGACCCACATCACCTTCATCAACAAAAAGCCTCTAACCATTCTTCACTTCCATATCTCTTTAAAGAAAGAATTTGAGCTTTAAAAACAGCCACCTCCTAAAAAGGATGAAGGAGTAAACTGATGAGAGATATAGCTAGATTAGCTACTGACTGCAAAATTGTTTGGTTGTGTAAAGATCTGTAAAAATGCAAGCACCTTTTGTGATGGGGCATGGAGACGTAGGTCTCTGCAGTTCCTACTTGAGCCTGAAGGTGGATAGTTGCCATACAGCCTGGTATAGACTTTAATGGGAGGTTGCTTCACCTGGCTCCTGATGGACTAGAAATGTCACTTCTAAACAACAGCTCTCTTCCCTGTTGGTGCTCAGTAGAAAAACCATCTGAACACCTGAGGAGAGTGAGGCCCACTATTTACGAGTACTTTAGCAAGTGCCAGACTTTCAGCCAATGGAGATGCCTGTGTCTTGGTGCAGGGTCAGCCACAGGATAAAACCACTGAGCTGTAGCCTTTCTATAAGAGCTTTCATTAAAGCTTCCTGAGAACATGGGCACATTGGGAAAAAAAACCCATACACCACTGTGAAAGCCAAGACTGCATGGAGGGTCCTGAGGGCTCTGGTGACAACTGGGAGGCTGAGGCGATTGTCGGCTGCTGCGTTTACAGGTGCATCGGTGTGCGAGGGGCAGAAGGAATGGAGCTACCTACCCTGCCAGATGACTGCTCCCCAACAGCTGCCCTGGCTTCTTCTGGTCACCGCTCAGCTGATCCTAAAATTCAGTGGCACTTAGCGAGTTGTATGTAGTCAAGTTTCTTCTAGGGGAAACTGTGTCGGAGAACTTGAAAATTTTTGATGCTTTCTAAAGGAAGCATTTCAGATGCTCATATCAGAGTAACATTTGATTCCCAGCCTTTGCTTAATTTTGTTTTTAGAAAAGCAAAATATTTCTTCTTCTTTCCCTTTCCCTTCTAGTACTAATTAGAATAAATGTTTTTAAACCTCTAATAAATAAATAAATAAACCTATAATGCAAACAGCTCTGGTTTGGTTTGCTGTGCTGCTGGGTAGGCTGTCATGAATGTGCTCTTATGTCCAGTCCATAGTCTGCTGCTGAACCTTCAGGTAACAGCAAGGGAAAAAAACACCACAAGTGACAATATAACTGACTATGGAACAACCCTCTTTATCAAAGATAAGAGACATAAAAAAGTGGACTTTCCTAGGAGGGAAAAACTTGTCATTCCAATGCCACCATCAGAAACATAATCTTGAATGCCATATCACTGCTCTTGGGCTGAGATCCAATTCCTGATCACCTTCCTTAGTAAAATGCTTCTGGGGCTTCCTTTCCTTGTAATAACAAAGTCACTAGTATATTTAACTGCAAAAATAGAGATGTGGTTTCTGACAGTATGTCACAATAATATTACTACACCTTGCAGTATTCCTTTTTTTCCTCTTCTTTCTGTGAGACTCAGGATTTAGCATTCTTGAAAAGTTTTCTCCCTTTCTCCTGAAGGCAATCGCAGGACTTTTTTTCTGGAACTAACAAGTGTGAAATGTTCTCTTTGTGGTCTAGTGAAACCTGTTGGACGTTTTTTGAAGATTTTTTTGGTAGATCTCTGTGTAATTATGTTAATGATACATTGTTCCTTTCTCTGTTTTTCCCCTCTCTTTTTTTTTTCCTCCTTTTTCTCATTACAGTTGAAACTATAGAGGAAAAAGCAGCAGACTCCTTGCAAGATTTGTACAGAGCCTTGGAGCGGGCCAGTCTGTCTCCTCTAGGAGAACATCGGATTTCCACTAAGCTGGAGTATAAGAAATCTTTTATAAAGAGATGTAGCGATCCAGTAGTCAATGAAAAACTGCACCAGCTGCGAATTCTGAAAAGCACTTTAAAGGTGAGATAAAAGAAGGAGGAAAAATCCTGCCCCAGGGTTGGATCAGACTATATTGTATTCGGAGATTAATTGTGCGCAGCTGGACTCCAGGCTGAACCTAGTGTGCGAAACAAGCAAGGGCGACATGGGAAAGTGCTGTTCACAAAGCAGAGAAAAAATGTGCCTTGGGAGAGCAGTCAAAGTGAAGGGATCAGTTTTTATTTTTGTGCAGATAAAATCTCAGTCAGCTTCTCCTCCTCTTGCTAGCTTAACAGAATTGAACACCAAATTATCAGAGGAGACCGTAATCCCTTTTTTTCTCTGAACATTTTCATTTACCAAAACGCATTCACTTTATAATTGCCAAAGTCTAAAGTTAAGTGAAGCCAGTCTTTCAGAAAGGAGCAGTACCTTTTACAACACTTGGTTATTTTCTGTTTACTGAGCTTGTCCAGGAGGAAGCTCTGTGCTTGCTTTCTGCATAAGCTGATCAGTATTTAATCATTTGGACTGATTAAATAGATAGCGGTAATGATAGATTTGAAGATATTTGTGGTTATTCTAAATGTACCACAGCTCTTTTAGCCTCCCTGTCAGCTTCTTTGTTTGTTATAGCAGTTTCAATTCTGTCTGATAGAGATTTCAGCAAACAATATGCTGGATTTCCCCAGGGACGCTGTTAACTATATTAAAGTACCACATTTTAAGTCACTAGATAATCATACAATGGATTTTGTAACAGCTTTCATCAGAGGGCTTTATCAACATTAATTAATTTAGTTTTCCATCACCTAGAGAAGCATTTAAACAATAGTATTTTCATGCGGTGGGGCTCCAATCCTGAAAAAAAGATCTTATGCATGCTTAACTTTCTGCACTATATCATCTCATTGAAGGCAACTGCTTCTTGTAGTATTATCTGCTTATGTGAGTCTTAATAGGATTGGAGGCTGGCAGGTAAGGTCCAGCTACCCAAGCTTTCCACATGACTTCTACAAGTGTGAAGCTGAAACAAAATCACAATACTGTCAAACATATCAGGGCGACCGGAGGTTCACATGGTATCTGTGCTTTTGCACCATTGCAGGATCACTCATACTGAAACTGTGTTTTAGTATCAGCAGCTTGTTGCCATGCTTAATTGTCTTTTTTTCTTATCATTTATTCATATCTGAGCTACATTACGCCAATGGCTTCCTGCAAATGGAATTGCCTTCCTTCAGGAAATCCCAAAACTGACACATCCCTTGACCCTGTGGATGCTTGTTTTCTTGTTTCTCTGGGACTTATTTCTTTTGGACTAAGCAAAGACAATTTGTTTATTCCCTGTCTGTGAGTCATATTTTCTAAACCTGTCATCATTCTTGTTTGAACCTTGATTTGTATAAATCATTTTTGCAGTACACCACAATAGTAACTGAAAGCGCAATGGCAGCAAGTACCAAAGACAGATAACTGCTGTTTCTTGCTTAGGGCAACAGTGTAGAGTGACACCTGCCTGCTTTGTAATGGCATCATGATGAGTTTGTAGCTCTATTATAGCCCAGAGCTCCACCTCTGCCATACTACTGGTAGTCATGTCTAGGAATAGGTACTGCTGTTACCTTATCAATTATACTTTGGAATGCGCTGCCCAGGGAGGTGGTGGAGTCGCCGACCCTGGAGGTGTTTAAGGGGAGACTGGATGAGGCACTGAGTGCCATGGTTTAGATGATGGGTTGGTGTTGTGTTGGGTAATAGTTTGGACTTGATGATCTCAGAGGTCCTTTCCAACCGTGTGATACTGTGATACTTTCTCTTTATCAGTGCTTTGATTTCTCCTTCCTGAATGCAACCAATTGCACTGGCCTGTTGGACTTGGTGTTCTGAACTCTCCTTCAATTTATCCAAATTAATAGTAGCCTGAAACAGCCCTCCAGATTGCTTCTGGCTCTTGTTATCTACAGGCCCTCTGTTCCATCATCTGAGTCCTTAATGAAAGACTCTCTTTTCCCTTTTGTGACATAGCACAAACCCATTCTCTTGATAGCGAGTGTGAGCTGCCTGGCTGGCAATGCAGAAGTGTGGCTAACAGCCACAATCTGTGAGAAGTAGGTTATGGTAGTTAAAGCAGAGATCTGGTAATCAGGAATTCCCATAGTTCAATTTCCACTGATCTTGAGTATTCTAGCACATAGCATTAATTATCTGCTGTTTGCAAAGCATGAAAAATACCTTTCTACTTGCTGCTTATGGGTGACATCCCTGACCCTTCTGATCCTCTCCCATCAACGTGGGCTGACACAGGTTAATATTTTCTTTTAACATGCTCTTCAGAAACATTTAATGTACTTGTAGTATGGACATGGAAAATGTGAGTCGGCAATGAGCAATGCGGAGTGTGAAACCCATCTGGCAAGTAGGATTAAGGGGAGGTTGCTGGTGACTGTACCATTCCGATGCAGAGGAGTAGTGCTGGAAACGTGCCTGATTGCCATGTTTCCAAGGCTTATGTCTGTTGCATCCAGCTTCCACCTCTTGCGACACCCACAAGTGGCTATGGGTATGTCAGAGGCTTACTGTGATTCATACTGGCTGCCCACCATCACTCAATAAACCAATCACTGGCCAGAGATTGTGATATAGCAACATCCCCTGCCTCGATGATTGGCAAGGAGGTACCAGCAGCTGTTTTAGCTTCTACCCATTTCTGCCTGCTCTTTGCCATTGCAGTGGTAGAAGGAGGTTGCAGTCAGCCAGCTCATCGCATACACTGGATCTTTAATGAAGGTGAGCTATCATTAGCAGGGGGGACCTTGCACAAGCCTTTGCAATGTGGCGCTCCCCATGACAAGCCTGGTAAAAAGGCTTAACTCTGCTGGCGTGCGAGAGGCCATCTGTCTGCATCCCACGCATCCACGCAGTATTTCTTTTGCTGATCAAGAAGAGCAAACAGATGGCACTTCATTGTGTGAAACCCATCTTGAGAAATGTAAGCAGCTAATAGTAAACAGTACAGGGCTTGCTTTTGCTTGAGCTGAACAAGAAGTGAGGAGGAGGAACGGGGACTCTTTCCAAGGATGCTGAACAAGGCAAGGGAAACCCTAACCCCACGGGCTGACGTGTCGCATCCTGTAGGAAGGACGCCTGTTTGCAGGTGGTCGTATGGCAGTCAGATAGTCCCCCTGCTTTTAGGGGCTCCATGGCTTGAATTTGCTCCCTCCGTTCTTTCCTTCCACCCACATGATTGATTTTGCCAGTGACTCATCACTTACTTTGACTATTTGCTTGTTCCTCTTTCTCACAGGCCAGGGAAGGAGAAGTAGCCATTATAGACAAAGTTCTGGATAACCCCGCTTTGACATCCAGAGACTTTCAAGAATGGAAACAAATGTACCTTGATCTCTTCATGGACATCTATCAAAGTGGCACCCCGAGCGACTCTGTTAATGGCTCCTCTGAGGTGGATGCACTTATAGCCTCCTTAGCGCACACTCACTCTTACATTGAAACACATGTATAAAGGTCTCTCCTTTTTGTCCATTTGCTACACTCCAGCCCTTTACTTAAGTGCATAAAATAGTTTTTATATCAATATGTGGGAGCTCTGGTAAATTATATTTTAATGTTACTCAGTTGTGTGAAGTAAACCTTCAATGGTCAACAATGCCACATCTTTAATGAGGATTTGTATATTTTATATGCCACCAACGCTCCGCTTGTGTTTACCTTCTGTGAGATAATGCACATGATCTTTAGCTATTAAAGAAAAGTATTTAAAAGCATTTTTGGAAGACTGTGGCCTTCATGCAGGGAGTTCTACAAGCTAAAGGTTTTATCGAAGGTCACTTTACAATGGTATTTTATATTATATAATTCCAGTATTGCATTGCATTTTTGGAGTGCACTATTTTGGTGGTGGAGGAAAATCAGGTTTTATATTTGATGAGAAACTCTGGGAATTTTTTAAAAACCAGGGAAGAAGTGTGGTGGTTGTCTTTAAGTTTTGTCAAGCACACAAAAAAGGGTGAAAATCAGCAGACAGAAATGGCTGATGTGAATTTAAGTATCAAAAGATTAAGATCTTATTTCCTTGTGCTTTTCAAAGCCTGTTGCTAAGATTTACCATCAGTGCAAAGAGATACTGGTTTGTGTTCTGATTAAGACCAAATTATGTATTACTTGTCTCTTAATCACATTTGGTTGATTTTTTTAAAGAATTGGTCGTGGAACTGTCATTTATGCTGCTTTTGTATTGAAGGTATCAGTATAATGTGCAGATTTTGCAAAAGAGAAAATGTAGACTTTGAATGTCCTTGATAGCAGCATTTTTCTTGCCCAGAAAAGCAGCAGTGGAAAAGATTCCCAATGAAATGCTCTGAATCTCCCAGGCTTTGAAAATTCCCATAATAGAAAAGGAATGAATAGGATGTTTCAAATAGTGTAGTCTCCTACGTGTTCTCTGAGCTGTGAAATTTGGCCATATTGTATGCAGGGAAAATGTCTGATGGGAGCAGATCTGAGCACAGAACCTGAAAAATAACTATGGAGTAAAAAAAAAAACCCTCTGGTTTGCTTTTGAAGGATAAGGGATGTCTCTGGGTTCTGCTGAGTTCACAAGCCAGATGAAATGTTTTAAACTTCTATAAGTTTTGAGATGTGCTGGAGACCACACAGTGAACATGAACAGAAATAACTCCTTAGAGTTAAGCCCATACCTGGAATAGGAAAGTGGGAGGGAAACCTTAAATCACGTATTTACTTTTTATGGGCTTGTTTTGGAAGAGTGATCAGAGCATGACAAAATATTTCTGCTGCTTTTCAGTACTTTGCTGCATAAGTTAGGACTCACAACATGATTTAATAATGCTCATGTGAAAAGGAAACACCTCTTTCATACTTTTTACAGCGAGTTGTACTCTTCACCAACTTTAGACTATTGCCTGTACAGCTCAGTGAATGTACTTTCAACTTTATGAGCTCTGATATTTCCTGGCAGTTGTATCCATGAAGGGATGAAGGAAAGAACGAATGGATTTATTTTCTCTCTCCTTTTTTTTCTTTCTTTTTATTCCTCTCTCTCTCTTTTTTTTATTTCTTTATTTCTCCCTTTTCTCTCTTTCTCTTTCTCTCCCTCTTTCTCTCTTTCTTTCTTGTTATTTTATCACGTTTGGATTGCAAATGTTTTGCAGATTTTGCACAATTGTACAGAAGAGTGGCCTTTCTGTAGCCCATTTTCAGTAATCCTATATTCCAGTCAGTATGGCTGACAAATCACATATTAACATTTGTATAAAATTCTGGATCCAGTGTAATATTTGTACCATTAGAAGAATATTGTTTGTATAAACTGGACATTTATTCACTGCATGAGTACTGACTTCTATATTAAATTTGTGAGGTTTTTGTAAATTTCTCTTAAAAAATGCTTGACTTGAAATGGATTGTGCTATTGTTCCAAGCATTTAGATTTTCTTGCTATTGTTTTACTGGACCAAAAGTAAATATATTCATATAAAAAAACCTCTTTATATCTGATGGATGTATATGCACATTGTGTAGTTGATTCCTTGTCAAAACCAAGGCAGTTCAGAAGACTTAGATCTGTTGCTATGCAACAGCTATTCTGCCTGCACTTTACATTAGTAAAGTCAGCTTGTTTGCTTTAAAGGTGAGAATTAAACATTACAGTTTTTTAAGCTAGCCTAGTGACAAAGAACATGTGTCCTATCCATTGTGCTGCCTTCTTTTAAGACTATTAATTGTTCTTCTAGATATATTTTTATTGTATTAACTCTCAGCCTAGAAAGGGAACATTGTAAAATGAAGTACAATAAATTTAGCTTTTAAATGAACATTTCTGACTCAAGATTCAATTTACTACATACCAAAGTGATTCTGTGTCAACTGACCGTTTTGTCTGCATTTCACAGATCCACATACTTTAAAGTACCCCTATAATCTGTGCCTTCAAATTCTGCCAGCAAGGCCGAAAATAATTCAGACTGTTGCTGTTTTGTATGCAGGCTGACAGTGAATACAGTCTTCTGAAAACCTTCCGTTACCTCCCTCCCCATCATATCCCTTTTTTTCACTGTAGGATTCTCTCATGAACCAGTTCAGCTATGAATAGTTTTTCTGTTATAGGCAGGTGCAATAAAGGCAGCACATGCTACCAAGGTAGGTATCAAGGCATTAGTTACAGCAACTCCTGTGATGTATTTCTTAAGAGTCTAATAATAAGTATGACCATTCATCTCTGGCCATCTAAATTCATACAAGGTTTGGATACAAAATAAATGTACTATACTGGTAGTGTGCATCTTTAAAATAACGCAGAATAAGCATCTGAAAGGCACGCTACAATAAAGACTGCTCAGGCAGAAATGGCTCCTATGAAAGTCACTGTATTAACTTATGGCCGTAACTGAGTCTACATATCAAAAAAATCCATGCTTTCTGCCCAGTAGTTTCACGCTGGTTAGCTAAGTCATTCTTGCCTAGTGTGTAGCATTTAAAATAATACCTTTTCCTTAACAGTACTTACTATTAGTTCTCATAGGCATCAATTTTCTAGTCTTTATACAGCTCACTTTCATTTTGCTTATCCATAGCTTAAAAATTCAATCACACTTACCAGCTGGGAAAATTTCCTGTGATTAAAGAAACAGAAAAGATGGATTATGTTTTTTAACCTTTGAAAAATGTGACTTGCAACACCTCTTAATTGCTATCTAGGTATTATTCTTCAAAAGTCAAGGATTACAATTCTCACTCATCGCCTCAAAATGTGCTACTTGCTATGTCCTTCCTCAGTGAGATCAGCTTCCAGTTCTGTAAATCTCAGCATCTTTTCCCATGCTGGAGCCAGACTTTCTTGCCTGTTTCCACCAAGTATTTGGCTTATCAAAGCAAAACCTCCACTCTCTCACGTTCAGTGCCATTACGATTTTCTTCCTCTCCGGGACTCCCGTGCTGGCTCATCTACCAGGATGGTTATTCCTCAGCCTATGAGCTCAGCAGTTTGGTGGCCTCTTCTGCAGGGTTTCACTGTCCTGCTCATCAGCCGCTTCAGAAAGCTGCAGCACTGCACACTGCAACCCATACCAAGGCAAAGGGGCTTTGCAGATCTCTTCCCAGCCATCATTATCGATGTCGTAGCCAACCACATCTTGCGTAGGGACTTCCTGTGAGTTTTGCCACTTCTTTCCCCCAATAAGAAGAGCCGTTTCCTCTACCAGTGCCAGGCCATAGCAAAATCGATCATAGATCAGTGGTCTTAATCGAGTCCATTGGTTTTGATCAGGGTCATATCTCTCTATTTCAGAGAATGGTTCATATAATCCTAAAAAGGTGAATATGGCTTCTCTGATTGTTGCCATTTGATGCCCAAACCGAGCAATGCTCATGGATGCTTTTTTCACCCACTGTCCTTCAAGCGAGTTCAGAGAATATACATCCTTGCTTGTGCTGGCAGGGTCTGAGTACTTGCCGCCAGAGATGTATATGTTATTCTTGCAAATGGCACTAGCATGGCCATGTATCTTGCATGGCAATTCCTTGGCCTTCGTCCATCTGTCCCTGCTGATGTTGTAGACTTCCACAGATGAATGCAGTGACCCATCCTCACCCCTTCCACCAATGGCAAAGATATCTTTGCCTAGGACACAACAAGAAAACTGGCATCTCTTTTCCAGCATGCCCGTGATTTGGGTCCACGTGTTAAATCTGGGATCGTAACGATGGACCTTGTTTGTAACTGATAAGACCTTTCCAGTTTTATCATGACCCAGGGCATCACTTTCTATTTCCCCACCCAAGACGTAGAGGAAGTTCCCCACCACACACACCCCGTGGTTCTGCACCCTGTCCCGCACCTGCGTGAGAGTTTGCCATTTGTGATTGTAAACGTCAAAGGCCACCACATCAGTGACGAGTCCCTCGCTTGCTGTCCCTCCCCCCAGCAGAATAATCCGAGTTTTCTGGTTCCTCAGTGTGGTGGACTTATCCTGCAGGACAGGCTGTTTGAAAACAGATGTATGGTAATTTATTGCTTTAATGAGCAAGCACTTAATACCTGCAGAGAAGGGCACTTCTGACTGTGTATAGGTTTTTCTCAGCTCTTCTACTGGAATGAGGCCGAATCTTATGTGCTCTAAAAGCCTGTTTGCATAAGCCAGCCTGGATTTATCCTGCTTCAGCCACAGCAGCACAAGATTCAACAGGCATGTTTCTTTCACCATGGGGAGATCTGGTGTCTGAATTACTGCTAGCAAAGACTTGAAGTTCAGCTCAAGCAGTCCTGACAAATCCGAGTCCAGCAGCTTCCAGAGGTTATTAACAATGTATTTTTCTGTTGCTGCTAAGGCATCAGGCAGGTAGAACTTCCTGGCAACATTGGCAGAGAAGCAGCAGTTGTCCAAGGCAAGATTGTTAACTAAGTACTGATTGCACAAGCCGATAGCATCAGTCACTTGCAAGTAGCTTGCGGCTTCCAAGGTATCTTCCAGACTTTCAAAGGAAAGGGGCAACAAGGAAGTGTAAATGAAATCCAGGACATGTTGGAGACCAGTGGGTGAGACAACTTGCAGGTGAATTACACTGGCTTTAGACTCTTGGGTGTAACTTTTGAACATGGCTCGGAAATAGTCACTGGAGCATGCCAACAAGGACTTGTGTGCAGGAAACTCGTTTTCCTTCACTTTCAGCAAAATATCGCACAGAAAGCCTTCTGATCTCAGGGTTTGGTACTGGGCAAGCACAGCGGAGCAGTGCGCTTTGCAGTAGGACAGGAAGTAGCTCATGGTAGGCAACACAATGCTTTCCACTTGAGTTATTAAAGCTAAAATGCAATTAGATATTGAAACAGCTGCCCTACTCAACAGCCATTTCTTGAATGCCCAGAAGACCTCCAGCTGTTAGAGAAAAGCCTAACAAAAAAAAAAGAAATCAGTCTCTTGCCTGGCATAGGGGGGACAGTTAGTAGATTTGTAGTGAATTCAATGCATTCCTTTATAGAAAAAACAGCTGAATGTTGTAACAGCTGTAGGATGCTTACTTTTCTTGCCTCCGTCGCTTGTGCAAGGATGAATGGTCCACGGTTGTGCTGAGCGCTGGCTTGGCTGGCCATCAGGTGACAGATGAGGGAGCTAAATGACAATCCCAACAAATGACACTTTGTGTCTGCTCAGCCGTCGCCCTCGACCCTTCTTGCTCCGCAGGCAGATCAAATAGATCCTCTCTGGCTGCCAGTGCATGGCTCTGAGCAGACACAGACTAGAAATGAACACTGCCTTTTCTCCTCACTTGTGTTTCGAACTCAGATTAAGGTTGAACCTCGCCACCCCGGGACAGCAGCCCCCTTTTCGTCCTCTTTTCACACTCTCTTTGGAGGACTCAGCCGAAGATCAAATCAGCGTCTGGGGATTATTACGTGAAGATTTTCTAAGCCCATAAATCTTTGCCTGGCAGGTACTAAGACAACCAAAATATCGTGATTAGTCACTGGTTCGATTTGACACGCATTTCTGGACTCTTTGCTTCACATGACACCACCATAAGTCACAGCTACCAGAATAGCCACAGGCACATCCCCTTCATCCTCCCTGTCCAGGAAGCGATCACAGGCAGGCGAGCAGAGCGGTCCGGGACCAGGCGGATGGAAGAACTTCCACTGACAGCCGCAGCCAAAACAGCTGACTTGGAATGACCTGGCTGGAAATCACAAGGGTAACACATTTGCACAAAGCAGTGACAAAAATAGATTCCCCCAGTTTGGCTGTAATAAACTGAAACCTGTTTATAGGGGAGGCTTTGCATAATTGTACTCTCGGTTACCAGCTGGGAACAAAACTGGAGTCTCCAGGGATGGGCCAGAGTTGACTAGCTCAGCTTTCTCACTTTCAGTTTGTCCCAATCAGAAGCACGTATGTGGGGATTATCTCTGATTTTTCACCCAGGCCTTTCAGGGTCTAATTCCTACCAAGAATAGTAGCTGTGGGCTACATTCTGTCCTCTTAAAGCTTGCCTTTCTTTTTTGTTTTTTTTTTCCCTGTGTATCTCTGGGTGGAAATGTTCGGCAAACTCCTCTCAACACCTTGCTTTCCAGGTCAAACATGCTTAAGCCTTGCAAAGTGACAGGGCAGATAAATGCCATATCATTTTGCTGCATCATGAGCCAGCAGACTGGAGGAGTAGAGGAAGATCCAGCAGGACTGAGAAATTTCGCCTTTTGCTGAAGTCAAAGGTAAAGCATTTTTACTGTATTTGCTTATATTTATTTATGTGATGTCATGGAATTTTTGGCTCACCCTTGTAACTGAGGAGTGTTTGGGAGCTGATTGGATCCTAATATGGATCATATGTGCTGGGCTACTGTTGTAGTGAGCTAGAGCTGTCTTGCTAAGCAGACTGATACCTATACACACTGCTCTGTTTGTGGGGACTCCGAAAGCATCATTCTTAATTGCTGTATAACTCTGAAGATTGATTTTCTGCTTGAGTCCACTTTCCATTATGATATGATAGATCATAAATCAGGATCTTGCTAACAAGTCTTCCCCCTTGCAAGCAAATTACATGTATGGGCAGTGGAGATGAGGGAGGAAAGGGATGCCTTATTTCCCTCTCCCAGTGGTTTTGTCTGTGTCCACATTGGGACAACTCTTTGCTAACAACTTCAAATGTTGTTAGCAAAACTGGGCAGTTGAATCCAAGCTTCTGGTCTGATGCTATTTCTGTTTTGCAGACCAGAGACTGGGCATTTCTGTCACCCCTCAGCAGTCATGAAATCTGGTGATGAGGGAGCAGGCCTTAAATGCTGCAGCTCCTACAGATACCATTTTCCCCAATTTAATCCCATAGGTACAGAGTCCAACAACACAAGATGCAGATAAAGCTTCACAACAGCAAGCCAGGTGCACTGTTGCACTTTCCCTAGGAGACCAAGCAGTAAGCACAGAGGAGCATGAGGGCTGCGCCTTCAGCAGAGGCTCAAGTTTGAAGAGTGTTTCTCCAGCAGTTCTGACAAAAGTAAGTTCTGGCCCCACCTCAAGTTTGACAACAGTCCTTGTCCTGCATCAGCCCTTCACCTGTGCTGATAGCTCCTGACACAGCCAGGAACTGATGCTAGGTGAGGAGTGGGGGAAACCAAAAAATACAATAGCAGAGAGGTCTCTGTAGCCAGAGTCAGGTCCTCAGCCTCCCTCACTGTATGGCCTCTCAGACAGATGTAGTGCCCCAACCGAGAGCACAGCAGAGGCCAGGACCGAGCCACCAGCTGGGCAGGCAGCTACAGGCCCACCGCCAGGAGGGACCCTTTGCACATGTCGCCTGCCCAACAAACAGAATCTATTGTTGAGTCATAGCCAACAGCCTCCCAGTGCTGCTAAAATGCTTCATGCATGAGAGTAAGCCATAGAAGCTGGGTTTGAGGACACATAATTAATTAAATCCTATTTCCCCTGGATCCAGAGGTACCAGAAAGTGGTCAGAGGTGTGGCTTGGGCAGCTGTTGGTTATTACCAGCAGCAGCCAAAACATGCTTCCCCCGTCCAGTCATACACTCCCAGGCAAAGGCAGTGCATTCCTTTTCCTCTCCCTCAGCAATGCCTAGGTTCTGCCAGGTTTGCACCATTTTTTCTGGCACGTGCAAAGTACCAGTACAGCACCAATCACAAGCACTGTAACTTCAAAGAGGCCAAATGAGGCACATCTGAACATCCATGCCTGTGCCCAGAGTGATGCCGGGTTAACCAAACTGTTTGTGCGTCACTTGCTCTCCAAACGAATTCTGTGGATGAGCTGCAGTCTATACAGGTCAGTACCCAGCTGATTACAATATGTCACCACAGGAGCTGGTGCTGATTTAACTGATTGATTTAATACCGGTGCTGGACAAGCAGGTTCTGTAATTGTATGTAGATTTGCTGTGCGATTCCCTTTCAGACCTACTTCATTTCACAGCAAGCCAGCTAATAGAAATAGGAAGAATCATGATCCTTATAAAGCTGTTTATTTGCATGAAGGGGTTTTTTTTATCTTTTACTTATAACTGAAATAAAGCCGAATCCTTTCCAGTCCCTTGCTCTGGAATGACAAAAAAAGGATTGTCATTACCCAAATTGGGTTCCTCCCTACTCCACTTTTAGGTAGTTAGCTTTGTCTAAGTACAGAGCCTACTCATCCAGTACCCTCTATTGTCAACCAAAAAATTATCTCCAGATGGCAACTCGGAGCTTTGATGCCTTTCGAGGAATATTTAATATCCATTAACATGAGAGCAGGCAATAACTAAAGAGCTGACTTGTGAATCTCAGGAACAGACCTAGCACTAGATGGGATGCAGTCAAGCCATGACCTTATTTTTCTCAGCTGTAATTTGGAAGATTAGATCTAATGTTTGACTCACTAGACGGTGCTTAAAATTAGGGAATCATAAGTGTTTCAATGATCTATGATTTGCTGGGAATAGATAGTGCATTTATAATCATGTGCATCATTTAGACTTTAAATTAGATTTGGATTTCAGGTTTTTAATATATTTTCTGTTGAAATCATTACTATACTACAGTGGACAGTCTGCAAGAAAAAAATAATACTCAGAGGTGTGCTAGGAAAAATGTTGGCTTTCACACTTGTAGTTATCTTTCGTATACAAAACTGAACATGGCCTGAATTACAATGCCATTTTCAGTTTAATCTTGCAAGTAGGCCTACAGTTAATAAAAACTAATTATTTTTTAAGAGTATATGTTATAAAAAGAGTTGTGCAAGTGGCTTTCTGAAAAATGCTCGTTACAGAGGACCACAGCAGAGGATTTCTAAGCCACACTTCATTCCAGAAGAAATCAATGCAGTTCAGAGGAAAACAGAGCAAGTGCTTCAGATGCTTGATAATGTAACACATGAACAAATATAGCAAAAATGAGCCAAATGATGAATGTGATAGCGATGATGTAGCATAGAGGTTTTCTAGAAACTACTACTCAGAAAGATCATATTGATTTCAGTTGTCTTGTAAAAATCATTGGACTAAAGTCTCTACTTCAACCTTGAATAACATTCACAATAGTATTTGGGTCATCCTATCTATTTAAAGCAAAGGATGTTTAGCCTGGGAAAGCAGTCTTTAGGAACGAAACAGTAACAGAGAAATATTCTTACCACTAAAAGCCATGCATGGTGAGATCATGCTGTGCATAAAAGCACAGGATAAGGTGGGATGAGGCTGTGAGGCTTCCATTTAGGCCAGGGGAGGCTGGGGACACGTGTCTCCAACACTGTCTGTGTGTGAAGGAGATCATAGAATCATAGAATCTTCCAGTTGGAAAATACCTTTCAGATCATTGAGTCCAACCGCACCCATCCTCCACTAAACCAGGTCCTTCAAAACCTCATCTAACCATTTTTTGAACACCTCCAGGGATGATGACTCAACCACCTCCCTAGGCAGCTGTTCCCGTGCCTGACCACTCTTTTGGTAAAGAAAATCTTCCTAATATCCAGTCTGAACCTCTCCTGGCACAACTTATGGCCATTTCCCTTGTCCTATCACCTGTCACTTGTGAGAAGAGATCAGCTCTGTAGCTGTGCCACAGCCCCCTTTCAGGCAGCCGTAGACAGCAATGAAGTCTCCCCTCAGCCTCCTGTCCTCCAAACTAAACAACCCCAGTTCCCTCAGCCGTTCCTCATAGGAATTGCTCTCCCTTCACCAGCCTCACCGCCCTTCTCTGGATGCACTCCAGCACCTCAATGTTCTTCTTGTAGTGAGGGGCCCAGAACTGAACACAGTACTCAAGATGTGGCCTCATCAGTGCCAAGTACAGGGGTACAATCACCTCCTTTGTCCTGCTGGCCACACTTTTTTTGATACAGGCCAAGATACCATTGGCCTTCTTGGCCACCTGGGCACACTGCTGGCTCATATTCAGCTGGCTGTCGACCAACACCCCCAGGCCCTTCTCCTCCAGGCAGCTCTCCAGCCAATCTTCCCCAAGCCTGTAACACTGCATGGGGTTGTTGGCTCCCAAGTGCAGGATTCAGCATTTGGTCTTGTTAAACCTCATCCCGTTGGTCTCAGCCCATCGATCAACCTGTCCGGATCTCTTTGCAGAGCCTCCCTTCCTTCAAGGCGATCAACACTGCCACCCAGTTTGGTGTCATCTGCTAACTTGCTAAAGGTGCACTTGTTCCCTTCGTCCAGATCATTGATAAAGATACTGAACAGGACTGGACCCAGCACTGAACCCTGGGGAACACCACTCATGACTGGCCTCCAGCTGGATTTAACTCCACTTATACCACTCTCTGAGCCCTGCCATCCAGTCTGTTTTTTTACCCAGCAGAGGGTGTGCCCGTCCAGGCCAATGGCAGCCAGTTTCTCAAACAGAATACTGTGAGAAACAGTGTCAAATGCTTTACAAAAGTCCAGGTACACCAAATCCACAGACTTTTCCTTGTCCATTAAATGGGTAACCTTGTCACAGAAGGAGATCGGGTTGGTCTGGCAGGACTTGCCTTTCATAAACCCATGTTGACTGGGTCTGATCACCTGGATGTCCTGCTTGTGCTGTGTGATAGCACTCAATATGATCTGCTCCACGACCTTCCCCAGTACTGAGGTCAAGCTGAGAGGCCTATAATTCCCCGAATCCTCCCTCTGACCCTTCTTGTAAATGGGTGTATCATTTGCCAGTCGAGCGGCACTTCCCCAGTCAGCCAGAACTGTTGATAGATGAGGGAAACGGGTTTGACAACGATGTCCACCAGCTCCCTTAATTCCCTTGGGTGTATCCCATCCAGCCCCATAGACTTGTGGACGTCTAATGGGCCAAGCAGATCCTCTTGTTTGTTGCCCATGCTGCGTGCATTACCGTAAATGCACTTCAACTGGTCTGTTATTTCCACCCCTTTTCTAAGTGGTGATGAAGTGATGAAGGTGCCCACAGGACACTACTCCCCATGAGCTGAGGGAGCAGGAAATCAGCACAGGGCAGTGCATCCCCTGGCCTGTCAGAGGAATCTGCAAATCCTTGGCACACTGTATCCATCCACACGCCACCAAGGAGGAGTCTGCATCCAGGGACAATGCTGGCAAGAAACTTTGGCTGCATACAAGCCTTCATGTGCCACTGGGGAGAAGTGGTTTAGTGTGATCAGGAATCAGAGCAGGGATAAGCCTGCTACAAGTCCATGTCCACTTAGCATGGCTACGTGGCAGTTTTCCATGGTTCTGTGGAAAAAGAGAAGGAAAGGAGGGGATAACAATGGCACACTCAGGCTGGGGGTGCTATGTCCAAATTGGGTTATGTTAGCACTAACTACACTGATGTGAGAAAGCATCATGTGTTAAATTGTGAAACATGAAATAAAAGCCTTTCAGTCAGTCTCTGCCTCATTTGCTTCTTCTCCATTTTTTTCAGGTTCCATCTCATGAAGATAGATGCTATTATGGCTTCTACTTCTCTCCCAGTGGATTAGACATGGGCTTCCCCAGTGAATAAAAAACAAGTTGGGGAAGTTTTTAATTGGAGTTCCTTTTTCAGAGCAACTGCAGTGGGAAGAGCCAGGCAATGCAGCTGCAGGATAATGAAGGTGGATATGTATTTATTTTAACAAGCCCATTTCAGAGCAGATGTAATGATGGCCTTCCCAGGGCTTCACAGTGGAGGAG
Organism: Dromococcyx pavoninus; assembly: GCA_033558185.1. NCBI lineage: Eukaryota > Metazoa > Chordata > Aves > Cuculiformes > Neomorphidae > Dromococcyx > Dromococcyx pavoninus. The sequence continues at coordinate 712,864 of JAUMJL010000054.1, forward strand.
TTTTCAGCTGCTGTTTGGAATCTATGTGCTCTCATGATGGTCTGGCAGCACCAAGACACTCTGCATCAAGCCCTCACTTTTATCCCTCAGACAACCAGCACTGCACTTGCTGCAGCTGAGGCACAGAGGCACCATGAGGGCCTTCACTCGGCATCCAGCTCAGGGCTGCTCAGAAACCGTGATGGCTGCTGATTTTGCAGAGTGAGGACATGTATAGCTCTAGATGAAGCAGTTCTGTTCACAGGTCACTTCTGCATAGGTAGAGGCCCACTTGCCATAATAGGAACATTTTTGACCCCTGTGAAATATTCCTGCCTCCCCAAGGCCTCTCAGCTCATTGAACTGGGTCCCCAAACTTCATTTGCTTGAGAACATCTCATACTAAAAGCTGAAGTTTGGGGCTGAATGACCACTAATGACAGGAAATCTCAGTCCTGTCCTTCTGTCTGTGGTTGGATAAAGCCAGCAAATCCCAGCTCTGCCCCCGCTGTAGAGAATCCAATCCACCCTAATGTGGTTTCTGTGCTTCTAGTGGTACCTGTACCCAATACAAAATTGCATAATTGGGATCCACATCCCAGGTCTAAAAAACTGACAAGAAAATGGAGACTGCCTCCCCCTTTATCCATTTGGTTTTAGTTAGAACTGGGATTTATTTTTATAGGGATAGAAATTTTAAGGAACAACCAATGCTCTGGGACCACAGTGGAAGAAACACAAATGACATTTTCCTCTATTACAACACATATAGATGAATTAAAACCAAAAGCTTTTACACAGTTTCATGCAGACTGCTTTCACATAAGTTGTTTAGGATTCAGCCCTTCCATCCTCTTCCATTCCCTAACTCACATTCAAGCAAATGCTTTCTAAGTTAGACTGTTCTTTAACAAAGTAAAGTTGCAGAGTAATCAACTGCTGTTACTCTAAAAGATAATGAGAACCTGATGTCCAAGCTCAATTGATCACCAAACATATTTGTAGAATCCGTACACTATTTCATCACTCCCATCATCATTGTCAGCAGCAGCAACATGTTACATAGTGACTCCAGACTTGTTCCCTCCACAACCTCCAGCTCTCAGGCTTGACCTTGGTACTGAATGGATTACATCTGCACCTGCTAATCTTATTTCATTTGCTCACAAGCACTCAGATTTGAGCATGGGAAAGACAGCTAACAGAGAGCATCCAAGCCCTTGCATTGGGTGGAGTGCAGCCAGAATGAATTGCACTTGTTGAAGGATGGATGATGGATGGCAGACCACCGAGTTTGTAGAAGGCTTTTTGTCTTAATGTCTTCTGATGGAATAAAGTCGTGCTGGAGTGTGGCAATGACTTTGATGGGATGTGTTTTATTCACCTTCCTAATCTTCATGAATTACTGAATGGTGTGTGACTAGCAAGCCTCACTGATCATTTATCAAACTGAACTTAGAGCCAGTTCATAACAGTAGAAGGTACTGATGGCGCTACTCAGAAAACACAGAGAAAGGCATAGAATCATAGAATCACCATCATAGAATCATAGAACGGTTTGAGTTGGAAGGGACCTTAAAATCCATCCAGTTCTAACCCCCCTGCCATAGGCAGGGACACCTCCCACCAGACCAGGCTGCCCAAGACTCCATCTAACCTGGCCTTGAACATTTCCAAGGAGAGTGCACCCACAGCTTACTGGGGCAACCTGTATCAGTGTCTCACCACCCTTGTTATGAAGAATTATTTCCTAATGTCTAATCTAAATCTTTGCCCTTCCAGTTTAAAACCATCCCCCCCTCATCCTATCACCACTTGCCCTTGTAAAAAGTCCCTCCCCAGTTTTCTTGTAGCCCCTTCAGGTACTGGAAGGTGGCCTCAAGTTCTTCCCAGAGCTTTCTCTTCTCCAGGCTGAACAACTCCAACCCTCTCAGCCTGTCCTCATAGCAGAGGTGCTCTAGCCCTCTGATCATTTTTGTGACCGCACTCAGAACTTGGTTCAACAGTCCCATATCCTTCCTCTGTTGGGGATTCCAGAACTGGACACACAGGACTCCAGGTGGGGTCTCATGAGAGTGGAATAGAGGGACAGAAACCGCACCCTCACCCTGCTGCCCACGCTTTTGATGCAGCCTAGGACATGGCTGGCCTTCTGTGTTGCGAGCACACATTGCTGGCTCATGTTGAGCTTCTCATCAATCTGAGTCCTTCTCCAGAGGGCTGCTCTAAATCACATTGCCGCCCATCCTTTATTGATACCGGGGGTTACACTGACCCAGGAGTAGGACCTTGCACTTGGCCTTGTTGAACCATCTCCCTCCACACAAGACATAATTTCTAGATTCCACTCCCTGAAAAAAATATCTAAGGTAGTTATAAGAACTGCACCACATATGTCAAGTTTCCTTCTCCAGCACAGAATCCTGGTGCAATTTGTCTTCAGTCATCTTCCCTCTTTCCCTGGTATGTGCCAATGCATATTGAGCGTGCATATGAGCTGTGGATAGCAATGAGTCAAACCCCTTATTCCCAAGAACCTGTCCAAAAACAAATGTACCATGAGCTCATTTTTATTAATTTTTACTTTAGAGTTTTTTTGCCAGTAACAATGCAAATATTGACTTCCCATGGAAGTGCCAGGATTTGTCTGCTCGGAAGAAAACCACCTAGTCTACTCAGAGCAGCTCGAAAGGCTGTAGAGATACTGACCTTTTTCCAGTAAGCTTATTTTAGTCTTGTCTACCCAGACTGATGATTGACATAAGTGACTCTCAAGCAGAGTGAACATAGACAGCCTGTGCTCTGAGATCCAGCTATATGTGCCTGGCATGATAGCGTGGCATCATTTTCTTCGTACAGTGGCAGAGTTTTCAGGAGGCCTTTGGATTTTGCTTGAAGTAGAAAAGTCACCACTGTATGTCAGTTCTTCTGTCATAGCAAAGGAATGAAATTGTAGAAAGGTAAAGAGGAAAGCACAGGGCAAGTGGACCTGAAACCTGTGAAACTCACTGGGTGAAAACATAAAGTTTGAAATGCCCAAAAGTTTTTGCATACCTTCCCAATACTGCAAAGACTTATCTATCTGTTAGTCTTTCAGGTGGCCCATATCTCAAGAGCACTAGGTGTCTCTCAGGAGAACCATGGGATTTGTCTTACATTAGAAGTCAGCAGCTCTTGGATGGGCCGCTCCAGACTTGTTGAGATACCCAGCAATGCATCTAGGGTAAGCACAGGCCCTCCTGAAGGATGGAGGTCAAGTTAAGATGTTCTCTCAGGTGGACTTGTAAATCTCGTCCTGTAGTAAAGAGAGAGTGCTCCTTTTGGGGTAAGGGTGGGGAATATGCTTCAGAAAGATGCCATAGTCCTTCGAAAGAACCTAGAGTCCTCATACACACAAAACACTTGTGTCCTCCTCCCCCATTTGCAGAGGCAGCACAGATGTCTAGAAACCTCCTCTGAGCCTGACAGCAACCATGTCACAAGGAAAGATGCGAACAGCAGATGGAGTTAATTGAGAAATGTGGTTAACAACAGCTGGAGTTAAATAAGAAACATGGTTAAATGGACATACCATACAACAGTGTAAATGTGATAACCTACCCTTGAAAGAGAGAGGAAATTAAAAATAAATGTACATGCTTCAAATTCCTTAAAATTACAAGTAATGGCATTACAAGAACTTTCTGGAGGTGGTGTAATGACAACAATACAGTAGTTTATGTCAACATTGGCCACCTTGACAGGGTACAACCATGGTTTCCCTACATTTTGGTCTCTTCCATTCTTCCTCTTTGCTGAACTATGGTCCAACAAGCAAGTTACTATAAAGAAACTCCTGTACTTTGCACTATGGAAATAAGAAATCTGGTCAGAGAAAACCTGATTTTAAAAGGTGAGTAGGTTTGTGTATGTAGGCCTGGGGCAGACTTCCAGCCATCACTATGTAGGGAGCTACTGTGTGCTGCTAGTATAGCACTTCTGTTACACTAGCTAAGGCAAAGCTTTTTGAAAAGATATATTGCCTTAACATCAGCACTCTAACATGATTTCCAGGGCTGGAGAATTACACTCCCTTGAAAAGTTAACACTCAAGCTCAGGAGAAGCCTTGAAATAGCCATATCCACTCACTTCTGACACCCAACAGCTATACATGTAAAATTACAAGCAATCTATGCAAACAAAATACACACCAGGTATTTCTGCTATTCCTGACTATGGTTGAGAGGCTGTATGTAGAAATAATAGAAAGAAAATTAAATCAGTCACCACACATATCACCTGTCCATTTTTCTCCAAGCAGGTTTATTTGTCATTGACAAAACAAAAGAACTTTCAAAAGTCTGACAGATCTGCCGCAGGGGGTTTTGTTCTGCAATTTTCTTCAAATAAGCTTTGTGATCTAATAAGTATTTTCCAGTTCAAAGTTTACAGAATTATATGAAAATAGGGGCTGGTTTTGATTCCTTTGATGCCAATTGCAATTTCACCATCTGCTCTGGCACAAGCAAAAACACGATAACGTAGAGAATAATTCTTTGTTTCTTGGGGAGAAAAGTATCTGTCTTAGCTTAATTTTTCAGCTTTGTATATCAGCTTTCTCACCTTATATGCAGGATATATTCAGCTCCCAATTTGGAATAGAGGTTGTATTAAAAATCAGACCTTTTACAGCTGAGCGCCTCATCTGCTATAGAAGAGAATTTGATGAGTTTCTACATACAACTCGTTATTTTTAATGTGTTAAGTCTTATGTGTAGACGTTACATCAGTGGTCTGTATGGGGCGGGCAGGCTCTAGAGACCAAGGTAGGGGAAGGACAGCAATAATCTCTACTCAGATGCTACAGTGCCACAGCCTTCATCGACACTTTAAAGAGCAGAATTTTCAGCCACCAGCCTTGCATGGGTTCCCTTGATGTTTCTAACACTGATTTCATTTGGTTTACTTCGGAAGCAGATAGTCTTGCAGCATTGTTTCCTACTGCCTCACCCTCTGGAAATATTTTCATTAAATGATGAAAAGTTGGTTTGTTTGTTTGTTTGTTTGGTCTTTCTTACAGGTAGGCAGGTAGGGAATTCTCTTGATCTTCCTTGTGTTTACAGAGAAGAGTTAATGGAGAAAATACCACATTTCCACAGCCTCCAGAATTACAATACATTACCACAACTTCCAGAGAAGAGGTACTGCAGAGAACTTTAAGCTCATTTCTCATTTCCTACACACTGACATTCTGAACTGCAAAGGTGAATGGAGGGAATAAATAGGCACTGCTAAGACATCAGGAACAAAATTGTTTAGGGCATTTCCAGAGGCAGAAAGAGCAGTTAGAGGCCAGAGCCCCTTTAGGCAGCTGAAGAATCCTAATGGCCATTCCTGCTTATGACAATGTCCTTCCTACTTACTAAATTGCAATGATTCTGTTATCAAGGTGACACCAAACTGTCTAATTTGGTTCAATGCAACGGGCACTTTAGAAGCACACAGGAAGTGCTGGTGACTGCCCTCCCATGAGGGCACTGTTGAAAGTCACTTCTGTCAATAAATCTTGTTGCTCTTAATTGTTTTGGTTTCTCTTAGCTTCTGGTTTGCTCAGTCTTCTAAAGATCACAAATTCAAGCTCCAAGGGGAGCCAAGCTATTCAATCTTAAACTATTTAATGTTGGCTTCCTGTGCAAGCCTGTGCTGCCATAAAAGTAGGCATCACTATGGGACTTATGTTTAAGGATGGACAGAGGAATATATTTCTTCTCCTCTTGTTCCATTTCAGCACAGTATTTTTAAAATCTTGTGTGTTTAACAATGGAAATGAATGGCTTTATTCTATTCTGCTTATCCTTTTGTTTGAGCTTGACACGTTGGATGCTTATGATCTGCTGGAAAGTTAGAATTACTTTCTCATAATAAATCTGGATGGAGGCAGGTTAAAGGATTTTCTTGGAATTGTTACTAGTGGTGAAATGTTTTATTAAGAAAATTCAGTATTTCCAAAATTATTATAGTCCTTCTACTTCTGCTACACAACTATATGTAGTATAAAATCCCAACTAAGAGAATTTCTGGGGAAGCTATTAGCAGATTTTATGCCCTGACTATTTCATGCTGACTCCTTTCATTTGAATTATGTAATTTGTAATGGCACCAGTTGCATGCGTACTCATCTGAACCACTTACCTGTGAAGGCAATAGACTGTGTGCAGAGTTAATCCCTCTTCCTTGTGCAGTGGTTTGAGGTTTGACGTCTAAACTTTTAGTCATTTCTCTTAGAATCGTAGAATCATAGAACTATATGGTTCGAAAAGACCTGTGAGATCATCGAGCCCAACTGCAGCTGTCCACTACTAAACTATATTCTTGAGCCCCTTGCCTATCTGGTTTTTAAACACCTCCAGGGACAGTGAGTCAGCCACCTCCCTGGGTAGCTGTTCCCTTGCCTGATAACCCTTTCAGTGAAGAAATTTTTCCTGATGTCTAATCTGAACCTCCCCTGATGCAACTCTTCTTCCTTTTCTACCTTGTTTTGATTTTGGTCTACATAGACATTAGAGGTGGTGAAGCTTCATGTGACTGGGAGATACTAGTTCTTCTCCTGACTGGGATCCTTTAGCTTTTGCTTGGGTTCAGAAAGAACCAGCTCACTTTCTTTTAAGACTCAGTATTTTTGTCATCTGACCTAGAAGAATCACAAGACATCAAGAACCTCCACTTAAGAGCACCTTCCATGCAGGTTAATCATGCCTTGGGAGAGATAAAATTTGCATTCTCACCCCTAGGATGGAAATTGATAGTATTGACATAATTTTCTAATTTGATTACTCAGTGTTGTATGTTTCCTGCACAGGCATCACATGCAATATCACACATATATGTTACATCAGTGCAGGTCAATAATATCAGCTTCAAATTAGGAAACACTTTCTAAAAGTAAAGATAACAAAAAGCTAGGCTAGGTTGCCTAGGGAGGTGGTAGGGTTGCCATTGTGGACGGATCTTTAAAACGTGCCAGAAAGAATATATTCCCTACAAATCTGCCTGAAATTAGGCAAGTATAGCTGCTTGGGCTTGGAGGCAAGGAAATGGAAAGACCAAGGAAATAGTCTTTGGTGTCCCTCTGAAGGTTTTACTCTAAGATCTTCTGCTCATAATAATCTTTCAATCACAAAGTCCCCTGAACTATGAGATGTGTGTCTTATCAGGTCTTGATGATTCACACAAGTGATTTTCTAAATGGAGATGTTTTGCTGAAAAACAAAAGCCTTAAATAGGAAAAAGCCTGGGATGTGTGCTGGTGTATGATGCTTTGGAGACAGCATAATTGCTCAGTTTGGAAAATTTACTGAGCATGTCAGTAAGTGGAAAATGTACAGGACAGAGGGCATACAAAGTGTCTGCCTGAAAGCACTGCCTCTCTTCACAGGAAGAGCCATTGGAAGGTCATTGCCCAACATCATTGCTGTATAAAAAGCTGCTCCCAAGGGACATCCCAACTTGAGCATTTCTGCTGACCTTAATCCATAAAGAACACATTTTTGACAAGTGACTGAAGTAGAACAGAAATTAACCCCACCAGCACTGATGTCAGAGTTATTTTTTCTTCCCTCTGTCCCCGCCTCACATAAAGATAAAAAAAATAGGTAGCTTCCTGTCGTAGGTGAAATTGGCAGTATAGAAATAGTTCTTGTTCTGGACATAGGAATCTGCACTTCTGGATGTCACTTTCTTTTCTTGTTTTTCCTTGAATAGAAGGAGCAAAGTTTGTAAAATATAAGTAAATTTTAAAAAATCTGTATGCAAGAACCTGTCAACAGCCATGTTCTTCTATCTGATTTGTCATGTCCCATAGGAAGTCAATATGGGTGCAGGAGAGAGATCCCCTTGAAAAGCTGGAAGCTGCTCTCAGTAAAGTTTTGCTGGGCAATGCAACAACAGTGTGAATGCCGGGACACAACGAGGCAAATTCGAGAGGAATAATACCTCTGCATGGACACGCACTTGCATTTCCTGAAATAAGCATGCCATCCTGCAATGCAAAATCACTTCTCCAACATGGTGGTTCATTTGCTGCTCAAGCAGTCCAGAATGACCTTGCAGTAGAAATCACTGCCAAACTGTAGAAGCTCTCAGAAGGCTGAGATAGTCCCTGCTTTGTGGGAAAGGACTAGAAATCTTGGGCAGCCGGACTGTTTCCCCACAGATATGAGGAGCTGCAGAGGCAGGACAACAGGGCAGGAAGACCCGGCCAAGTGGTCTGGATAGGGACAGCCACAGGAGAGACCAGGCTGGCAGAGTCCAGGTCCTGTCGGAAGGAACTGAGAGGAAGGTGCTCCCTCCCTGGTGCTCCCTCCCTGCCACCCTGGCCTGCTGCCACCCAGGCAGGATGGAATTTGTGATACTACAATCCCACATGATGCCTTTCTCAATCACGCTTTTCCCCAGGCTCCTCCAGAGCCCATGATCTGCTGAGGCCCTTTTCCAGATGAGTGCAGGTGGCCCATGGGATTTATACATGAACTACCAATCCAGGAAACAAAGTTTGCTCTCCCTAGGTGTGAAGGATGCTTTTCATCTTTTTTCCTATGACAGCCTATGTTGTTCCGAGTGTTTCACTCTTCCCTTGCTTCTCTGAGGCTGCAGGCAGAAGTCACTGCTAGTGCAAACCAGCACAGCTCCAGTGGTGTGGATAGTATAGTGCCAATGCTGCACCTGCAGATCTCTTGTCTCTTGATTTTACATCAGTAACATGACTGTAGCACATGCAGCTTTTGATTGCCTTGCCTGACACACAGCATAGACAGAACATGTTCCTTTATTCTCAAGGATTAGGGAAGAGCCTAGATGTCCCATTTGTGTCATAATGACTATATGAATTTGATGATGACTGAGTTTTCTTGACTGTGTGGTGCCGTTCAGTGTAATTTTCCTGATCTCTGCAAAGTTCTTACCCTTTACGTTGCCTTGCTTGATAGCTCTCAGTGCGAGGATGGTCAGTGGCATTTTATTGGAAAAAGAGTCAAAGCAGGGAATTAAGATGTGGCCTCATTTAGAGGCATTAGTGCCTGAGTCACTGAGATGTCATTCAGGCGTGAGAACAGCCTGTGAAAGCTTTCAGATCACATGCGTGCATGACATTTAGAAGAGGTGGGTGACCTCATGGGAGATTATCTGAGAGATCTACACTGTCCATAGAAAGTGGCATTGGAGGCCTTCTTTGTCCTCACTAACCTTCAGCAATAAAAACAGAGGATGAGTGCACGGATGTGCACGCGAGAAGTATGTGAGAAGGACCGAGAACATTGTGAAAGCCAGAGGGCTGGTAAACCATACCCTGGCTCCGGTGACATGTGGCTGTCATGGAAAGAGGGAGGAGGAGGACACTATTTGTTTCACAGGGCAGAGTGCTTTACTTGATCTTTTTGTGCGTAAGTGCATTTACCACTTGACTGTGTGATAAGATAGTTAAGAATTTATGTTGTTCTCCTAGTTTCTGTATTGAACATTGTCCTGACACCTTGTCAGCAACTGTGACAGCAACCAGCAACACTGCGAAGCAGAGCCCTGATTATTCCTGCCACTCCACGTCCCCACCTTATTCCTTTGCTCACCCTGTATCTCCAAATTATCATCTCAGCACACACCAGTAGTGTTTCTGGGGAGCAAGGTGGTTTTCCCGAGCTCAGTAACAGTAAGGATCCCAAGGGCCTTGAGATGTCTCCTCAAGTCTTTGACCTTCCTCTTAGCATTCATCTGCCATGTGTCAACCCAGCACATACGCTTTTCCAGCCTGCTGGACCCACTCCGGTGTCCCTGCTGAACTACCTGTTAGAAAATTTGAGCTGGAAGGAAGAATTGGTATGGCAGCAGGGATCTTGGTAAAATCACTCTTGCTCCCTGTTTTCTCAAAGTAGAAGCCTACAACTATGTGTTACTCTGCCTCTCAGTCCCAGCTTCCCCATCTCAGTCCCCATGCGTCCACCCTACTTGTGTTGTCCCCTTGCACTTGATTAGTCCACCTACTCATATGGATCCTCCCTGTGTCCAAGCAGGCACATGAATCCTGCCCTTTGTGTCCAAACTTGTCTCGCATGGTCAACATGTGCTAAGAAGGACAGAAAATACTGTGTGCTGCATCATTACCAAGTCCAGTTCAGCTGCATGCTGACTTGTGCATTTGTGCTCAGATCAGGGCTTGGATTATCAGTCTCTTGATAGAAAGGAGATCTGTTAAGATGCATTTTGACCCTGCAAATAATCAGGTAGAAAAGTCAAAAATCTTACATAAAGACAAAGAACCACTACGTAACATGAAGAATACTCTCAGTAGAAACTATTATAATAGCTGTAAAAAAATTTACTGAGTGCAGCATCTCTAAGAAAGACAAATTTAATTCCACTTTCACTAAAAATACAGCAGAGGATTAGGTCACTTTTCACAGAACACCATCCAGACAAAATCAAATTTAAGTAGTTAGAATCATAAAATCATAGAATAGTTGGGGTTGGAAGGGGTCTTAAAGGTCATCCAGTTCCAACCCCCTTGCCATGGGCAGGGACAATTTCCACTAGGTCACATTGCTCCAAGCCTCATCCAACCTGATCCTGAACACCTGCAGGGATAGGGCATCCATGACTTCTCTGGGCAACTTGTTCCAGTGTCTCACTGCCCTAATGTTAACAAATTTCTTCCTAATATCTAATCTGAATCTCCCCTTTTTCAGTTTAAAACCATTGCTCCTCATACTATCTGTACACTTCCAGGTAAAGAGACCTCCCCCAGATTTTCTGTAGCCCCTTCAGGTACTGGAAGGCCACTGTAAGACCTCCCCAGAGCCTTCTCTTCTCTAGGCTAAAAAACCCCGACTCTCTCAGCCCGTCCTCTTCTGGAAGGTGCTCCAGCCCTCTGATCATATTCATGGCCCTCCTCTGGACTCACTCCAACAGACCTATGCCTTTCCTGAACAGAACACAGTACTCTGACTCAGTTACTCAGTTACTAGACAAGAATTACAAACCACCAGTGCATATAAAAGCCACAGCTGGTAACAGGGCCAGAACATTGTCACTGCACTATTGCACTTTGCTATTGCACTTGCAGTTAGTCACCAGTCTTCTGTGGGATATATTTTAAAACATCCACTTTTAGTTACTGCAAAGCAATGTAGTGGGAAGAGAGTATAACATATGGACAGATGCATTTGTTTTATAAATGGTTTTAGACTGCTTCTAAACACACAGGAAAACTGGATTTTATCGAGTTTGACTGATCTTATATCCAGCCCTTAGGTTTTTGTCTCTAGAGAACTGTTTTATCTTGGAGCACAAAGTAAGGAGAAAAGGTACAGTACTTTTTGAGGGCAGAAAAACTGGTTTAGCTGGAGTTTCCTTTGTAATTATGAGCCAGTAGTGTGTGGCAGTTCTTATACCAAAATTAGGATTTTTTTTTCCAAGTGTGTTACTTAATCTGCTTCACTTATAAAGAAAAAATCATTCAAATTAGATGTGCACACATTAGAGAAACAAGGACTTAGTTACAAAGGCAAAAGAAAACTGTTTCAACAATTTGACCCTAAACCTATTACCAAGAAAAGTACACCTATTTTCTTTGGGCAATCATCTCTGATGCTCTTCTCTCAGCATCAATTTTTTATGATACAAAACGACCAAAGTGCCAGATTTTTATTACATATCCCCATAAATAATTTACAGTCAGCATGGAGCAGGAGATAAATAAAACAGCCATCTTTGCCACTCCTGTGACTTCACTGAGCACAGTCCTGTAAGATGCCACTGAACTCAATTAACTACATCTCAGGATTTTGATTTTGGGGATTCACATACATAAACGTAGTTGCACATGACTACAGATGTTTTGCTGGCAGAGTAAATAAAGTAGTACAGCATGACTTTTCTTTTACTACTACAAATAATAACTTATACCATCAGAGAAAATGCAAACCTGCTGATTTGGTTCTATAATTCAAGGTACACATAAAGTTGAGCCCCCAGAATTTTAAGGCAAGTAAAACTATTTATCTTAGAAATGCAGAAGTATTATATAATCTTTTACACTAACACCACGAATTGGAATACATTCAAACTCACCAAAATTTATCAGGTAACAGTAATCACTATTTTAGTTCTGCCTTTGTCTTTACCTACAAGTCAAATGTGTTTGGATTTTTCTGTGCAGGTGATCAGAGAAATCATTACAGCGTGTTTTTGTTCAGTAGGTGATGATTAAAAGTCTCTTCCCAAATGTGCCAGGGTTTTGGAGTCTCACTAGACCAAATTCTTTGCTGCCGCCAGAACACAATAACTATTTCTATTTCTAACAGAACATCTCTCCACAATATTGTTGAGCAGTTTCTCACAAAAAAAAGTATACATTTAGAGTAAAGAAATCTCTCTTTCAGCATTGGGGCAAAACCAATAGCAGTGAAGATAATTAGGCAGGGAACAAAGGAAACTCCTCCTTCACCTTATGTGCGTGGAGCTTAGTGACACCAGGGCAATACTGTCCCTTTGATTTCCTGTCACACCATCACAATGTGGAGTCCAGAGTGTAGGGATGACATTGAAATCCAGCTTTTTTCTTTATGTCATGGGTTCCTCATTAAGCAAATTAGGGATTGTGGGGCATAGAAAGTTTATCTCACTGTGGTTCAGTTGTGATAATTGTTTGTTTTGCTGCACCCATTCCTCTGGCTTCACTGCTGCGGGGTAATCACATCTCATCTCATTAGTGAGGTGTCAATACATAGCTGTTAGTGACTTTACTTCATACCGACAAAGGCTGGCATGTAACTACATGAAATAGGCATGACTGTAGCATGATTTGTTATTATATATTTCCGTCTTCAACCTTCATTGTAAGATCTCAATTTTTCCCTAAATTTGTGCCAAAATATAACACCTGGTTACTGCATTTTTCCATGTCAGAAGTAATAGACTGCGGAGTTGCCTGGGGCATCTTTCATTGGTCTGTGTATGCCCTACAGTCAGATCATTTGATAAGATTAAGATGAAAAGCAATGTCACTAAGACATGATGGTTCAGACCAGTTGTTAACAGTTTGCTAGCTGAGACACAAAGACTTCATAGTTTCCTTTTCTTCTAGCATTTAGTTACTAATTTTATACTTCAGTAAAGACTCTGTGTAGCACTAAAATCTAACTCAGAGTCCTGACTGATCCTCATGCCCCATAGCTGTCAACTTCAAGATCATTTAAAATTATATATATTTTGAAATTTTGATTAAAAAAAAGATGAAGCTAAGTAAAAAAACCCCTTCTCCCCACCATTAAGATATTTCAATGGCCACTGGTAGCAAGGAGTAGAAATCTCGCAAAAGAAGCACACATCTGTATCAAGGATAGTTTTTTTTTCCTTTCACTTACACATTAAGACGATGACTGATATGTGGTCCTAGCTCTCCCCATCCCCTGGAATTTCCACTGAAGTTTCCAAACTGTGAAAGGAAGGGAAAAAAAATGTGGCTTTACCTTCCTACAGTTCTCTGAAATGAGTATTTTTGAAGTGAGTAAAAGCTGAGGACCTGACTCATCTTGTCTTCAATATGCTTTCGGCCCAAGGGATTGTGTCTTCTTCTATCATTTCCATACTGGCAGGAGCAATGCAGTCCAATATCAGTGACTGACAATGCAGTGTGGGGGAAAATTGTTCATTTTCGATCAAATAGACATGTTAATCTTATCCGTCTGTAAACAAAAGGTGTTCTTGATACATTCTGCCTCTTGACACTTTCATTTCAACCTGTCTTTTGAGGATGTTTGGCTCTGAAGAATGCATTAAGGAAAATCAGCCATGAGTGTGCAGGATGAAGCAGGATAGTAAGCAACATCAGTATTGCATATTGAAAGTAAAAAAACCATAAGACTGCCCTTTTAACTGAGCTATAGAAAGCAGCGTTCCTTTCTAATTTCCTGTACAAAACCATGCATTAGCGAAATATTGCCAGGTAGCTTTTGTATTTCTTGGTGTAGCAAACAAAAACAGATATTCATGTTAGTAATAGTCGACTTGAAATTTATTTTCTAACCAGAATAATTATCTTTATTTGAATTGAACAAACAAGAGACAGGTAGAGAGTTTCAGAGCATGTAAAATACTTTTCAATCACTAGTGGAAGAATATTATTACAAAATAGCTCCTCTTTACCCTTCACAGGAAATAAGACAAGAGAGAATAAGGAGACACTATGTATTACATTTCTCTAACAATACGATCTTATTTCCAAAAATAGAATATGCGTCAAATAGTCTTTATTTATGTACAGTCCATAAAAAAACAGTGTTAGGGGTTAATCGTCATATATACCTGTTGATGTGCTCATACGTGATTTTTCTCATCATCAGTATTTCAACGTCCCCTTTTTATTTGGGCTTTTGAAGAGAGTGAACCTTCAACCTACATTCAGAAGCATGTTCCATCAGGGCTTGTTGACCTTTTTATTTGAATTAAGTTTGCAGGTTTTCTATCAGCTAGCTCACATCTTGTATTTTCATTGTATAAAGTAAAGGTGATGCATAAATATCAGAACACCAGTGCATTTTAGATTCCCAAGAAATACTTTGGCTCTACAACAAAAGAAGAATGAGTTAATCTAATCAGAAAGACCATCCCTTTTAATATTTTAATTTCCTTTATTACATATGATAAACAATTCCTGCTCTATAACCTGGAATACAGGACAGGAAATTAGACATTAGATTCCTCATTTATTCTGCATTTTGTCAAATCATTTTAAAACTCTTTTGTTCATACTGATTTTTTTTTAAAAAATGGAAGGCAACCAAATTAATTGCAAATAATGCCTTTCTTTAAAAAAAATTTATTCTACTTTTTCCCAAACTTCAAATTACACTATTCCCTGTTGTCATGTCAAAATCATTCCTGAATACATGCACATTCATTGCTAGTTGCCATGTTCTGTTTTATTTCAGCAGTGCTTTCCTAAGTTAAACAAAATGGACAAGAAAGTGTTGATATAAATGTACAAAGAAGATGCTTCCTACAGGGTGTTGCACAGTTAGGAAGTTCACAGTCTTCATACAAATACGTAAAATATTTCAAATTATCTCCATTCATCGGAATCCGTTCCATTTCTTTTCTTAAACCTGTGTGACAAATAGAAGACCAGAAATTAATAATTTAACAGTGCACTCAAGGGGAATTTTGAGATCACGTGGAAGAGTATTTGTGAGTTGTGAGGGGGAGTATAGTCCCCACACCTGCAATTTTGATTTCAATGAGTGTACTTGTTTACACCAAAGCCCAGGGAATACAGAGTGGGTGTGAAACATATCTTTTTGATCCACTAGCTTTTTCTGCCCAGTCTCCAAATCTCTGTCTAATGAAGCTTCATGGCTCTGTTTAGAGCTCAGGCCTTTAAAGCTTTGAGATGTTCCCTCTCTACAGGGCAGCTGCGACCGATGCCCCATCCCATTGCCCTGGCTGCTCCAGGCTGCCTCACAGGGCACAGGGCTCCTGAGATGTCCCTGCCCTTGGGCGAGCAGGGTCCAGCACTTCACAGACCCTGGGACTCAGCCCCAGGGAAGCCCCAGCACTGATTCAGCAGGCACAGGCGACAAATCCTGTCGTGCAGCACAGCACTGTGGCTACATCACAAGTAGTATGCATCAGTTGGATAAAAATAAATATAGTATTTATTTTTACCAGTAAATGTTATTTACTGCTGTATACATATACCTATACATATACCTATACCTATTATTTTAAAAAAAAAAAAATTTCTCCTGCCTTCATTATCCTCTTCTCTTTCTTTCTCTGTTCTGACCATTAGAGTCCTTACTGGTAGTGAGTCTCCTTTGTCTACTAACAGTCCTGGAGATTTTAAACCTTTGTCTTTTTAGAAGTGTATCTGTTCCTGTAACTATTTTCATCAAAACTCCACTCCTCCCCTATTTCTGCTTTAATTTTCATGACTGACCAGCACCGAGGACAGTATTCTAGACATGGTAGAAGAGTATTTTCTGTGCTGTTTGTACAGATCCTATCAAAGTTGATTTATTTACTTCTGTAAAGGCGTGGGGGGAGGGAGGGGTACGCGTTTAGCTGCTGTCTGGGAAATGATGAGCAATTTCCATTGACCTGCCTACAGCAACTCTTTCCTCCATAGTCACAGCTAATTTGAAGCCCAGCACAGAGTCTATTCCTGTTCTCTTTGAAGTTACGAGAGAATGTTTTTTTCCAGACAGCTCAATAAACTTTCTCAGCATATATATTTAATCTCCTAAGGTGTAAGTATTTAGGGTGGAGGAATATCTCCATTTTTTGGTAGATTTTATTGAACTGATGAATCTTTAACATCTGTTCAGAAAGTAAAGTAAAAAACACAGGACAGCGGAAAAAGACAACCTTCTATATTTCTGAATGTGCAACATAAATTGGGGTTTTTTTGTGTTCCTGAACATGTGTAGGCTGTACACATTTGAGCAACTATTGGAGGAACATTCAAAAGGCTGGAATCGCTTAGCTTTGAGAAGAAACACTTCCATGAAGAAAAGAGGTGTTATTAAGAGAAACCCTGCACAGCTTACACTGACAGCTTGAACATGCTGGTGACTTTTGAATAAAAAAAAGTCAAAAGTTAAATAGCTTAACTTGAAAAGGTGAGGAGGTGTCACTGTCCACAGGAAAGAGGTCATAAAACCACACAGAGTGCTACTAAGGTGCTCTGTGGCTATTATCAATCAAACAATGTCATCATCTCATAGCCTGATACAGTAAAGCAATGTGCTCTTTTGTTTCAGCTGAGATTTCCTCCGAGTCAGGTAATTTTTGGTACTTATCTTTCCGATATCAAAAACAAAATCCAACTTTAAGGCTCTATTTGATGGCTTCCCAGGATATGCAGGCGCATGTAATGCTGTCCTGTATAATCACTGCCTGCCTACATATGCTCTCCTTGTGTTTCAGTGTTCTCCTTCCTCTTTCAAACTGTTCTGTGCCTGTTCCTGAATATTACAAGGTAACTATTTTCTAGTGGTGGGCGGATAAAACATTGCTAGCTGTGATTAAACCTGAGTGCTGAAGCCCATGATCAGAAGAAAGGTTGTATGGAGCCCAGCAGGCACATCTGACCACAATGCGGTCCTCAGTGTCACAAGCATTTTCTGGTCCTTCTGCTGAAAGAGGCCAATGTCAGGCTCTGCCTCCAAATGCATCGTGGGCAGGTTTGTGGCATGAAGGACGGCTGTAATTTAGCATTTTGGTCTTTGGGATTACATGTGATTTTTTTATACCTTTCCAGCAGTCAGAGTGTCTTAGATAGGAAGGCTTATTTCCTGCAGGTATCATCCTGGAGGAGACATCTGCTTTGCAGAGAACTCCGTGCTCATCTTTCTGCACATTGCCCTCCAAGCATTTTAGCTTTTTCTTATTTCCTGAGCATCTAACACCAGTCATCCTGTGCTGTGCACACTAAGCCCTAAGGGATTTTGGTGATAAGGATACAAAGAAGATGGAGCCAGAGTTTCCTCATTGTTTCCCAGTGACAGGATAGAAGACAACAGGTACAGACTGAAATACAGGGAATTTCATCTAAACAGGGAACAAAACTTTTACTGTCAAAGTGGTCAAACACTGGCACAAGCTGCCCAGAGGGGTAGTGGAGTCTCCATCACTGGACGTAGTCAAAACCCAAATGGACATGGCCCTGAGCATTGACCCTGTTCTGGGCAGGGAGCTGGACTGGACAGTCTCCAGAGATGTTCTCAAGCCTCAACCATTTATGACTCTGGGAAAAACTTTGTTTTTCCCAGGGGAAGCTCTTCTCGTGTGGGCCAGGGTGGATTTGTGGGCCAGTTGCAAGGTCCCTGCTTGCCCCTGCTTTGCTGTGGAACTGCCAGTGAGTTTACAAGGTAAAACAATAAGATGTTACATACTGTACTACTGTGTTGTTAGTAACCCAAAGTAAATTGGCTGCTGGGATTAATCACATGCTCCGTTTCTTCAAATACTCACTTGTCCTCTCTTCAGTTCCTCACAGATCCCAGACTTTTGACACCCAAATCCCGCTAAAATCAATATTAAAATAACTTAATATCTTTATGACTTCAGGGCTTAATGTTCCCAGCTGGCATCATATCCCAGCTAGTCAAACATGTTTCTTCTTCCACCTTCCATGGTGCAGGGCTCTCACTAGGCAGTGGACCCTCTAAAAGGTCTGCTGTCTCCAGTTCTTCCAGTCACAACTAAGCTATAACAACTCTAGTCAAAGGAAACCCAGTCTGCTACGAGGCCATGCACTTACCAGACTAGTTAATTAACAGAAGGAGAAAAAAAATGCTACAGCCTCCAGGAACCCTGCCACTTGCCATCCAAACGCAGGAGCAACCACACTGTCATGATGGTGAGTCTTGCCTCCAGGCTCAGGTGCTAATGAAAATCAAGCCCACTGTTCACAAATTTTGTCTAAAGCATATTGCTTGCAGGCAGTGCTATTTTAACACCTGCTAATAATATTATCTTTCTCTTAGATGTACTCTCTTGTTGCTTATAATTGCTACCTGAACTCCCTTTACAGTCACTGGACCCTCTATTATCTTCCCACAATGCTTCAATCCACTTAGACCTCCCTCCAGCCAGCTTCAATTCTCTCTCGCCCAGCTCCCAAAGGGATGTTATTTTTAGAGCTCAAACTCCTCCAGAGATCAATAGGAGTCTGTAAACTCAAAAATAGGTTGCTTATGGTACATTAATAATCCTCACAGTTATGTTCCCTGGTTATTCTTTTAGCTGCTGCAGCTTATATACCAGCGCCTCACTTGCAACTCCAGTCAACCTTATTTTGCTGAACAACACTCTGCCATTTTAGAAAAACAGAAAAGGATTTACTTGACAGCAAATGCTTAAATGTTGTCCTGATTAAAGATGGAAATAAGCACATGCTTAGAAGCTTTCTTGAATCATGGAACTATGGTTGTTTTCAGCCCTCAAGGTTTCTTCGTTCCATGCCTGAGAATCTGCAGGGCTGTGATTGCAGTCGATGTGATGTCAGTGTTAGCTTCTGGGAAAAAAAAAAAGAGTGGCTCCCCAAGTTTTCTAACCATGGGAAAAAGAAATGTCTATTTTTATGTTTAAATTAATTTAATTTCTGTGCTATTCAACATATATGCAACTTAAAAAAACCCTCTAAATAAATCGATCAATTAAAAAATCTCACTTCTTTTACCTTTAAAATTACAGGGGTTTGTGTTTGCCTTTTATTCCATGAAAATATGCTCAAAATTGTTAACAGAAAGCAGATGAAAGATTTTTTCTAAAAAAAAAAAGCACCAGTAATTCCAAGTACCAATATTTTCTGTTCTTATACAACATGTTAGCTGAAAGAAGATGAAACATGAAAAGAACCCAGATTTTGGCTATATCTCCATATATGCGATAAAATATCCACATTCAGTGTTAATATTATACAATTAAAGGCTGTGCATGAATCTCATGAGAGCTAAATAAATTTTGTCTTTATTTGGACAGTTTCCAGCCTTATATATTTAATGGTAAGATTCTGTTAAGGCAGTCTGCTTTATACAAAGTAACTTTACAAAGAAGAAAACAGACATACCCCATTAGCACTTCATAGAAAATCAGTGATTATAGCAAGTGCACCAAGGTTCAGTAAATGCCTCCCACTCAACAAGCTTCCAAAGTGAATGACCACATGATGTTTACTCCTCACTAGAATCCATTTATAGATCTCTTACTCACCACTATCACAGTTGTACATGCAACATTTAAGAAAAGGCAGCAAGAAGCCCTCTCTGTTTGAGAGAGCACAGGGCGGGTTACAGTTGGAGAACTGGGTCTTTTCTTTACAATACTGTTTAACCAAGCTGTGAAGCATGATTTAAATCATGCCAACTCTAAAGATTATAGTAGGTTGAAAGTATTCATTACATACTGTGGGCATCGCACATGGACAACTTGTATGGCTGCTCAGAGAAAATTTTGCACAGATAGGAAAAAAGTGATAAAAAGGGTCAAAAGATGCGTCTTCAAAAGTGCAAGTGGAAAACGAAGGTAAAGACATGCTGTGGAGTAAGGAGACCCAGAAAAGAGTTTTGTTCCCACAACTTTTAAATGACATCTGGTCGTTCCTAGCAAATAGCACTCTGGGAATGAAAAGGCTATCACTTTCAGTAAGGTAAGAAGGGGACAGAGTTCATGAACTCTGGAGTAGAATTATCCTAGAATTACAAATACATTGATTTTCTTCAAAGGGAAAAACTTGGTAAAAAAGGTAAATCCAGGGACAAGTCTTTGGTTGCTCTAGTGAATTAGGAATGTGAAATAAAGCTCAACTGTCTCCATTGACTACCTGATTCTCCTACACTTCTGGTAAAAGCCTTGTCCTTTCTGAGACAGTAGCCTGAAGTGCCAAGGGATCTGCTTTAATTTGTCTGCCCTCACTTCCCTCAGTGACACCAGCTGCTAAGATCATCTTCTCCCATGCAACTACTTTAATATTTATATCAAATCAGAATCACTGTCCACACAGATGGCAGAAGAAGAAGTAGGAAGTCAAATGTGCTGCAGGTTAACATGATGGGATGTCAGAAGGAGGGTTTAAGTTGCAAAGGGTAGTTCATCCTGTCACTCCCTCCCAGTGGTACATGGCTGACTAAATGAAAAATTCTACTTTAAAGTAAGCTATACTTTCTTGCATTTTTTTTTTGCAAATTATTTCAATATATTTTCTATGTTTCTGTCAGGATAATAATAGCAAATCTCCTATATCTGAGCATCTCTTACACATCTTTTTAAATATATTTGCTCTCATTTATACTTTCTGGCCATGGCCCTAGGCAGTCTGCTCTAGGTGGCCTTACTTAAGCAGAGGAGTTGGGCGAGACAGCCTCCAGAATCCCTCTCAACCTCAACTATCCTATGATTTTGTGAAACACCTAAAAGATTAATTTATTTCCCCTAGTGGTTTTTGAACTCTTCCCACACTGCAGAGAAACAGCAGGAAAAAAAAGGAAATTCAGGCTGTGCATACATGTACACCCAGGTTTTCAAAAAAAGCAAGAACTTTTACTCTTTAGACGTACATGACAAAGAATGTTAGACAAAAAAGGTGTCTTTTCCATTGAAATGTAATCTTTTTGATAATGAACTTTGTTTATCTTCATCATGAAAAGAAGATTGAAAACCATATGCCTACATTCTCATATATAGGTTGTTCCTCAAATTAATTAACATCTGCCTTAACAGGGAAAACTAAGGACAATTTAGATCCTTTCCACTGTTTGTGGTTTGGTAGCGTGCACAAGGGAGCTGCAATACAGCACCACAATAGATTGTGAACCACAATAGATCTTTTTATTTAAAACAAAAATAGAGTCAACTGAAAACATTCCTTTTGCTATATTGTCATCAAAATTTCTCGTTAACTACACTGACAAAAAGCTTTGTCAGCAAAGGAACTTGCAAAAAACAGACAATTTAGTCCAGTGGCTCTGAAGTGACAGCTATTGAATGGGGGTCTTTTGGATCAATATGTTATGGAAGCAGATTTATCTCCTGCCAGATAAGGAACAAATCTGTAGCACTATTGAAAGGTGTAAGTTGGATACTTAGCTGACATCATAACAAAATTAAGAACAACGGAGTTGCACCAACATAATTGTTACCATAACAGTTTAAATAGTAAAAAACCAGATATCAGTATATGTCTGAAGATCTTCAGAGGATTATTGAGACATTGCAGTAGTATTAAACTGTGCATAGTTGCTAGGTTATTCCCTTAGTTATTTGGAGAGTGCAACTACTTGAGCGCAGCAGCAAATTTATGCAAGTAGTTCCAGGAGAGTCAATGAGCATGAACAAGAGAATGCATGAACAAATAATACATGTGAAAATTATTCATGGTGAGGTTTGTGCACTGACTTCTAGTTGAAGCCAGCTGAAGCACCAGCTTGGCTTCTTTACATTCTGTACATCAACTAATTTTTAACTTTCTAAAGCAAGTGACTAAGTATTGTGTAAGGATGGAGACCTATCAGTCCCCTCAAGGACCAGTATTTCCCATTAGTTGTCGCTGGATTAGCCACATTGACAACAGTAAAATCCAATGATTTGGATGTTTCAGCTGGTGTCTAAGGTAGTGGTTAACCAAAAGTAAAAATTCTATTATAAACTTTTCAGACAAGATATTTGTTCTTCACTTATCCTGCTGCAGACATCTTCTCGTCTTGAGAAGATGAAAGTGCAGTCGGCTCACTCTGGGTGTAACATCTTGAAGTTTTTCTCAAGTTAGACAGTTAGTTTTATTTCATTTTCATTCCCCAGAACAGCAACTCAGATTCTCAACAGAGACAAACAGAGACAGTGAAACTTCAGGAAATATTATTATTATTCAGCAAATTAACAACCAAGGAAACTAAGGCCTAAGAGGTGATTCTGCAAAGTCCTTATTACTTCCTTTGGGGTGCTACAAATCCTATTGATTTCTTCAACAATAACCAAAACCACTTAGCAGCTTGCAGGCACATGGTGAAAAACAGCCAGTAGAAATGCACCTGGGTGATGGTGCACAGTGAAAATGAAAAGATGTTGCAAGGTCCCCTTATGAAAAAGCCCCCAGATTGGTAATTGTGATGTCTACAGGACAAAGATATGTACAGAAGAGCCAGGCTAAACATAATGAGAAATAAAATAATGATTGATAAGCTATTCTGCACAGAAAAAAATCCAGCAATAAAAATCAACTGCTAAAATAAAAAGTCCAAAAAACAGTGACATTTGAAACAACAGGACATCTTTATTGTACTGAAAGTGATAAAGGCTCCATAAGGACCTACTCATTGATGTAATATGAAATGCACATGCTGAGAGTTAATTGCATGACTGGAGTTTCTCAGCCAGGATGTGTCTCAGAAAAACAGGTTTCCAGCTAGGATAAAACGTATATGGTGGTGAGTACTCTTGCTGTAGAGACTCCCTACAGTCAGTGTTTGGTAGCCCACCACAGAGAGAAATGTGGGGGGAATGCTTAACAGGCGTCTGTGGCTAAACTACAAGAGACGAGAATATAATGACTGGTATTGTGTTGCATAACCTGGATTAAACACAGTCAAACTATTGTAAATCTAAAAACCAGAATTCCTGGTTTGCTTCAGAAGTGAGTTCTGAGAGTGGGAGCCATAGTCTTCAGGTTGGATCGTGAGCTAACCCACAGCCAGCACTACAGCTCCACAAAATCTCACCCTCTCATGTCCCACATAGGGCAGCGCAAGCAGGGGGACAAAAGGCAATTGCACTTATCAAAACCTTGCTTCCTGCTCTCATGGTAGTCCCGTTCACTCTGGTGGAATATTCATCCCATCAGCACGTGTCTTGGCCAGGCACTCAGCTCATAGCTACCTGCAGACAGCTGCACGGGTCAACCACCACCAAGACCTGTGCCTGGCAGCAAAAGAGGATGTCTGGTGTGGTGTTCCACAGCATCATAAATCCTCGGTCAGTAGCCTGGACTACAACATTTTGTAACAATCTTAATGCCTTGTGTCTGCACCAGACCCATAGCATCAAGGGCTTGAAACCGCTGAATAACAGGTACTGGAAGTACATAGAAATGCTGTTTATTAATCAGGGTGAATAGGAAGCCATAAATCTTAGAAAACAAAGTTTCTCACAAAAAGTGTCTGATTTAGATTAAAATCTTTGGTTCTTTCTCAGGAAACTGAGAGATATTCCGTGCTTTTCTGTGAAAAGTCAGGCCACCCTTTTCTTATTTTTTTCCCTAGAAAAACAGGTGACTTGGGGAGGATGAAATTTAGAGAAAGGTGACTTTATTTTTAGTGACATTTTTATGGCAGGGTAAAAAATCTTCCAGTTGAATCCCTTCAGCAGTCTTATTATAGTTCCTCAAACGGTTCAATAAAAGCCTTTGTCAGAGTGGACCCTCAAGATCAGGCTGTTTCATGCTATATGAACACTAAAATGCATAACTGTGCTACATAACTAAATGATGAGCAATGATTTTCAAGTAAGTTGTTTTACTACACGAAAGAGATTCTGGAGGAAGGCACTTACCTCAGACTTCTTTTATGCTGGCACTTCGCTTGGTGCCAGGTCTCCAATCAAATATTAAAGCTTTCTAAATTATGTACAAAACTTTCTCACAAATCTAAATGCAACTTATCACATAGCAAAATACTGCTGCTGGAAAGGTTCTCCGATTTCACACCTGAATGCTCAGTGCCTTTTGTTGTAACAGTGGCTGCTGCTTAATATGCCTGACAAACTGGCATTTTCTTGAGAAACGTGCACCCAGTGGTAGGCAACACTGCTTAATATCTGAGTAGTTTTCAGAGACTGAGAAGGGTTAAAAATACTATTGGTAATTTTAAGATAAAAAAAATATTGTAAGCAAGAGATTCCAAATTTTTATTTTGCAGGAGATGGTAGAGTTGCAGGGGCATAGGCTGTGGAAAGTGAAATACAAGTGTGTGCCCTCACTAACAGCATTTCTAAAGTGCCATTGTTCTTCATTGCCTACTGACATTTGTGCATTTGATGGCTTTTTCCTTTTCAAAAAAGGAACTGAAGGATAAAAAGCACTTATTGAAATGACATCAAGTTGACAAATGACTCACACGAATATCAGTTAACAAGGTAAGACTGAACACATAGCCTAACAGTGCTTTTTCATATCTGAAAGTTAAGATATAGATATGGAATTTGCTTTTCCCTATACTTAAAGTGAAGTGAGTTACTTCAGAGACTTACTGGTATGTACAGAAGATTAATCAGAATTACTGTATTAGTTTTGTAACCCCACATAATAATTGCAGATAGGAGCTGGTTAGGGGAAAATTGTTACACCTCACAGTTTTCCGATAACACACTATACGGCAGGCTGAACAGTACATTAACTCGCCTGGAACGAGAAACACATAAACACTCCCTCTTAGCTTCCATAGTGCCTGATTTTTCAGTTCCTACCACCCTTTAGCATTGTCTGAATGTTTTTATTCCGTTGTTGTTCAGAAATCACATATCCTCCAGAATGCAAGTTCTGCCATTCATTTTTCATTGCAAACACTCATCATCTCTCATGCGACTTTAATGTCTGAGGGGAAAGGTCTAAGCATTAGGTGTTAACCTGTTCGACTTTGAAAAACAATGTGTTCAAATCTTGGCAAGGTAGTCTTTGTCTTTCATTTGTCTCTGAAGAAAATGTGTATTTCATGATGGTTTCAGAAATGACTGTGTCGAAAAAATGTTTTATAAAACAAATTCCAGTCATGTGTGTCCTGAAGGTAATTGAATTTTGATGCTGTTTGTACACATATAATTTGGGATTAAAGCAACATAAATATATTTATATAATGACTATTTATGAATTTCAAATTTCAGGCCAACAAAACTAGAAGCCAAGAGCATCTTGGTATACTGCAAACATGATCTTTCTTCCTCCAGTGAAGCAAAAGGGGAAAATGACAAGAGAGTTATTAGATTGGATAATTATGGATGAAAAAGACGAGTTTACTTGATTTGTTGTTTGAGAGTTGGCATGGGCTGAGGCTACTGAAGTTTATTTAAAATGCAATGAGCTTTTGTACCTTAGTGTATGCCAGGAGTCAAACTGGTCCAACATTTTCTGATGGAACATTTCTCCACTGGGAAAGGTTTATGCTTTGTGTAACTTTTTATAGAAACATCTTGCTTTCAGCAATTCTCCTGACACAACATGGAACACTGAGCATGACTGATCTGGGCAGTTTCTTATCAGCCCCCGTGCTGGCTCCTCAGTAGCCTGCCAAAAGGCTGGTGAAGCTCTTTGACAGGAGCTTCCAAGGACTGACAATTTCAAGTCTGCCAGACTTGGAAATCCTAATTCCTACTCTGTAGTATTGCCAGTTCTGCAGTATAACATAAACTGGTATGTCCAAACTCCTTCCAGAGCCTCCACCTCATCTCAGTCTCCTGCTGCATTGATCTCCACCTCCGCTCAGGTGTGTGATGCCAAATACTTCAAAGC
Source organism: Dromococcyx pavoninus (assembly GCA_033558185.1). Lineage (NCBI taxonomy): Eukaryota > Metazoa > Chordata > Aves > Cuculiformes > Neomorphidae > Dromococcyx > Dromococcyx pavoninus. Next base: position 738,867 of record JAUMJL010000054.1, read on the forward strand.
TGCCCTTCAAGATTTATTTTGACAAGTCCAACCCCTAAAAACGATACTGAATGCCCCATATCCTGCAGGCCCAAAGACTGGACCATAAGAAGTTTAAAAAACAAATCCAAATAAATTTGCTATTAGTTTCTTTTCCTTCTTGATAATTTGACCACGAGGGTTCATTTCTCTCCATTTTTCTTTGTCACTGTGAGGGTCTTTGTAAACATCCCACAATGAACAAGTCATAAGCCAAGACGTATGCAGATGTTAAGCAATACTCACACAAGTAATAACAATAAAAAACTCTATCTAGTACAAAGTGATTTCTAGTAGACAGTAAGACACAATTCATGACACAGCAACTTTGAGACAGAAGGAGAGATAAGGCAACGGCAGCTCAGTTATAGTGGGTGTAACAATTAGCAGACGTACAATAGGAGCTGTTTGACTGCTGACACGCAGCAATGAGTATTATTTTTATGCCATAGGCTTCCTGAGCCATCGCAGGACAGTATTCTGAAAACATTTAGTGTGGGGGATAAAGGCACGGACCCCGATGCAGGTTCAAAATGAAGTCCGAATCAGAATTGTTTATTTGTAACACAAATCGGTCTTTTATAACAATCTTTTTGCAAAGTCATTGTCCACGCGCCAATTGAACATTGGTGATTGGGTTAACACATTTGTACACCTGCCTTGAGCTATTTCTTAATTAGCAGCACAAATTCTGTTTTTCTTTACCTAATCCCTGCTGATAAACTGCTCGGGGACTTTCCACTTCTTCGAGGTTAGCCAGTTCTCAGCTCATTATCAAAACCTGCCGAGGCCTCTGTGTTATTCTCTGTGTTACTTCCCAGGCTTTATCCCTACATTTAGCTTGTTAAACATGCAAACCCCCTCGGAGATAGGCACTTCACATTTTTGAAGGAAGCTGGAGAGGTACCTCTTTGACTCTTTACAGAGCTTGAAGTATTTTAGAAGTCTGCCCTCTAGTTTCCCTTAAGAGTTACTGTCACGATGCAGCATTTACATATCCATTTCATCTGTGATTTTTTTCTCTGTAACAATTATTTCTTCTTCTTTTTCACCCAAAAAGATGAATAAATAAATAAATAAAATATCACACACCCCCTCAAACACTACTAACTACCCAGGGTGTAAAGCAACCATGTTAAGTATTAACCTTTGGGGAGTAACTTTGGGGGTAAAAGAGTTGGTAAAACCTGAATCTCGTTTGAAAAGTAATACTTTGAAAAAAAAATACCCTTTATTAATGAAAAATCAGCTAAGCATAAGAAAAGAAATTATTGTCAAAAAGAAGTCTTCTGCATTTTAGCTCTTCATATGGCTTGAGGAATCACAAGGACACACTGTTACTTTGCATTACTATTGAGAAGAGGTTGGGGGATGTAAAAAGGCACATTTCTGTCACAGTCAGGGAAACTCAGAAGGGCAGGAGCATTGAGCACTTTGTTCTGCTATTACAGTTAAAGGGAAACAATCCAGCGGGTTAACTTATACTGGTCTTTTTTGTACAGAGGGAGACGATGCCTTGATGCCTTTGTCGGTAAAGACAAGAAAACCTCCTCGGCACTTAAAACACAAGAAACCCTTCCCCAGCATGGTAAACTCTCCCTTCTCCCATGCCACCAACCAGTGTGTCTTTCCCATCACCCAGCAGAGCCCCCGCATCCCCAGCACCCCCACACCCCAACCCTCACTGCCCTGGCAACCAGAGAAGGGGGCACTCATTCTGCAAATCTTCCTCCGCTGCCACTTCCTGCGCCCACTTTTCGAAAGTAAACTTGAATTACAGATACAAAGAGAATCATCTGACTTCACATCAAAAGCTGCCTAGAGTTAAACTCTAGTGAAGGTCTCTGTCTGGATCTCAGGTTTGTTTGAAAATCTCAGCAAAAGGGATGTAGCTCCTATAATTTCAATGCTTTCAGGATTTTTCAGGGATTGCACTGACATTCAGGCAGTTTGAAGCTCTGCGAGGCAATCAGCACTGTTCATGCTGCTCCTTAACTAAAAGAGAAGATGAGCCCAGAGATCCTACAGGAAAGTTGAGGAGGAGATCCTTATCAGGGAGTTCAATGACAGAACGAGAGGAAACAGTTTTAAGCTGAAAGAAAGGAGATTTACATTAGATATTAAGAAGCAATTTTTTACTGTGAGGAACTGGAACAGGTTTCCCAAAGAAGTTGTGGATATCTCATCCCTGGTGGTGTTCAAGGCCAGATTGGATGGAGCTCTGAGCAACCTGACCTAGTGGAAGGTGCCCCTGCTCATGGCAGGGGGGTTGGAACTGGGCGATGTTTAAGGTCCCTTCCCAAACCATTCTATGATTCTATGATCCCAGTCAGCTGAAGTAATGTTGAGTGGTCCTGCTGAGGTGCAAAGGCAAGGGAGGTTATTTCTGGTCAACTCTGAGGCTGGTGTGGAGCCGTGTGGCTCACCACTTTAGCACGATTATATTACAGGAACAAGGATGGGGAGTGTGGAGGTGATGCGGCTGAAGCAAGCCAAGCATTGCTGCTCCTGAAGCAATATCCATCCCTAAGCCCTCTCAAATTGATTTCTTTGCTTCTAATGCATTAACAGCAAGCTCTGTGATCTAGGAGACACTGAGAACGGACACCTCTCTAAGCAAGAAAATAGAAACCTAAGCTGTCTCTCTATTTGGGTAGCAATATTCAATTTTTTCATCACGAATTCTGCCTCTTCTGCCACCCTACCCAGACTGTACTGCAAAGAGCCCACATTTGACTCTCTGTGCCACATACAGTTTCTAAAAATGCTACTTTCTGCTGGTCATATGGCTTCTTCACAACAGAATTAAAAATGTATGTGTGAGTGTTGTTCCATATAAATATAGTGTACATCTGATATGCCTACAGATAATATCATAGCACAATTGAACCATGATTAATCACAGTACTATTCATCCACCTGTTTTCGTTCAATATAACTCTGGCATGTGCAATGAAAAGAGAGGGCCTGAGACAACAGTCACATCCCTACAAATGTAGCTATAACAGAGATGGAAGCTGGCTATGGTTTTGTTTTCAAAATACTAAAACTGAGACGTCTCTGTGCACTTTATATGGAGCAAAATACATTGGAAAAAAATACAGCAAATATGAGGGAAAGGAAGGGTGCTAAGAAACTGGTTGCTAACTGTCAGACCCCAGCACAGTTTTTTCCTAATCCACATTCTCTTCAGCCTTTTCTGAATATTTAATGCTCTTGTCCTGGATTTCATGGCCTCCTTGCCATGGAAAATCAAGAGGTCTTAATCAGCTTGGGAAATTTAAAAGCCATCTGGGTGCACAACCCAGAGCTTCTCTTCAGAAATGGATAAGCATGAAGGCAAGACATCATACCCAAGCTGCTAATTCAACTGACATTTAACTGACCGTATTAGAAAACTGTATTCTGGCATCTGGTCCATGCAGGATATGCTTAATTCCTTGCATTATCTTGCTTCTTCAAAGCTCCTGCAGGTAATGTGAGGGTTTTGTCATTCATTAGAGCTTCAAACGTAAGCTCATTTTTTCCCATGGAATAAACATTTCTTCAAAACATAGATGAAGGTGTTACAGTGTGTTGTCTGTACAAGACTGTACTGTTAATACTTGATATTGCAATACATGACAGGCAAACATTTAGAAATCAGGTGTTAGTATTGCGTGGAAGATCTATGGGAGAACTAAACTTTCCTATGACACTCTATTTCACAACACAAAATTGTTTTGTGACTAAACAAACTGAAAAGAAAAACAAATACATTTTCTGCAGAGAAATAGAAGGAAAAGGTGAGAGGAATCACCTGTTGTTTAAAAAAATGCATCCAACACCAATTATTTTCTCATTTTGAATTTGCACCAACATGATGTACAGTTCCTGTGGAAAAGATTTCTTTTGCTCAACTCTGCAGAAAGTCTCTTCTCAGAATGTATGTAGTCCTGTATTAGCATGCGTCCTGGATCTGACTGCAGAAGGACACAGAGGCCTATTCACTGTTAAAAATGAACAATATACAATTTGCATATTCAGATGTGGAGTGGAATTTTGAGGAGCACTTAAGCGATTTAGGAGTATAATTCCCACTGAGTGGCAACGGGATTGTGTTCCTTAGGGAGCAGAGTGAACTGAAGGATTCAGATGCCTAACGTGCAAATGGGACGTAGATCCTTAACTCCGAAACTGCAGACCTCAAAACCACGGTCCAACTACACCGTAACCTCAGACTGTGCTTATGACCATCTACAAATACCTACATTTCAATAAACCTGCTCAGCTGAGTGCCAGGGAGACACGTATCCCTGAGCAGCACCCAGAAACTTGGTGGGTTTCCACAGAGACTTTCATCCTCAGGACCTACCTATTTGCACCAGGCTTCATACAAAAACACAGCAGCAGCTACCCTGTTTTGTTTTAAAGCACAGCTTGAAGAAACTATTGCTACACAAATTAGCCTTTAGACAAGGTACACAGCAATCCACAGGCTAAGACACAGGGAAACAAGTTTCCCTACTGCCAGTTTAGCTCCACGCTGCTAAGCTGCCATCAGGCTCACTTGTCTACAGATTAATTTTAATTCATTTCTGCACAGCAGCCTAACTTTAGCTCAAAGTCTAGAAAGGGTCTCCCCTGCCAAGGTAGCTGCTGTCTCCAAGGAGGCAAGAAATGCAGGTTTTAATCCTTTTGAGGAGAACAAGGATTTGACCTGCTTTATTCATGCACCCTGGCTGGGTGTGCACGATAATGACTGAGCCAAAGTAGAAGGGAGGGGCCGCCAGCATATTCCTTCTCTTGCATGTTTTCAAATTGTTCTTTATGTTTTTAAAGAAAGTACTCAGGTGAGAACCTGGAGGAGACTTTTCACACTGTAAATTCAATGTAAGAGGAAATGTCTCCTGTCTCAGGACATTGCTGAAGCCCCAGAGGAGACAATCTGATTGTTTTCAAATTTTCTACCAGCTGTATCTAAACAGCTCTCCACACAAGCTTTGCAATGTTGCTTGCAGAAGTGGCTCAGTTTTTCTTAATACTGTATGCAGCGTCATCTTCTTGAGATGGCAGAAGAGCAGCTTCTGTGCAGAGACACTGGGGACTATAGGTGAGACAGGGGTCCCACCCACCTTTCTTCTCTCTGAACTCTTACAGCCAGATTCCTTTTGGGAGGACCAGGATTTGTTCCTGAGCAACGCTAGTGTATCCTTGCAGAGGAAGACAATGCTAGCCTTCGTCCATCCCATGGGACACAGCAATCAAAGCAGAAGTTGGTGTCAGGCTCTGGGTCATCTATTCTCCAGTCTTGTCTGCCTACCCCCAGGGTCTGGAGCATTTCAAGTCCCCTCTTTAATGGTGTAGTCACACCACACAGCCACTAGGAGTTTAATACAAGGTAAGAGTCCAGGCAGTTGTATCCACTCATGCAAGATCATGCAAGAGGATCACCTCTGTAGTAAAGAGAGACTCTGGGAGAAACAGAGTTTGTAGTGTCTCTCTGAGGCAAATGAGTACACGCTGGTGTAAGGTGTTGTTCTACCATCCTCCATGACCCCTGTGCTGTCAATAAAATCCTAGCGACCAGCGAGGGATGTGAACGAACACTCTGTTAGCTCAAAGCACTGTAATGTCATTGCACGTGCTTTTCATGCTACTGGCTTGCCTTGATAGAAATGATTAGATGCCAAAAGTCTTACTACAGGTAGGGTCCTAAGGACTTTGCTGAAGGATGGTCAATCTTCAGCTCAAAAATAAGGCTTTTAGTCCTCAAGCCAACACAAACTTCTCTGGGAGCCAGTCTACGGTCACCTCTGTGGTGCCTATTGAAGTAAGGCATTGAAGAAGTTGGAGGTAATTGTTCTATTTCTCATCCTGCTTTAGGGAACCTGTAATTTCTACCAAACTGCAAATAACTTCACACTTGGACATGTGACCAAGTTGCCTCATGACCCAGGTCAGCTGTGGTGTTGGGCAGGTTCAATCTCTTATTCTCTACACATGTGAAACAGAGCAAAAAAAAAGGCACATGTGAGATTTACCCAACTGAATTCACTTTACTTACAGCAAAATGGACTGAAAACCTGAAAATACACCTCTTGTCTTCACAGAGGTAACTCTTCTTATCTTGAGAACTAAAAGGGAGAAAGATTATATTTTTTTCCAAAATAAATACTTGCATTCAAACCCTGAACAGACAGATGTATTCAACTATTTTCAGAAAAAAATCACGAAACCAAGGAAATTGAGAAATTCCAAAGTAAAAGGACTGAGATCCTTAATTAAATGCTTAACTAAGGTCTGAGATCCTTATTACAGTAGAGGGCATATCCTGGTCTTTGATAATCTTTGGGTGGGATACCGCACTCAAAACCAGCACGATTTGCAAACACAGAAAGAACTGGAAGTTTGCTTTTCCATGTATTCTCCTTATTTCAGCTCAAATATTTCATTTCAAGTCCTTGTATTTGTATTTTCTTCCATTTCAGTACACACGTTGTGTTGATTTCATCAAATATATAAAGGCAGCACCTTTCAAAGCCTTGAAATAACACCGTCTAGTTATTGTTACCATCCTTCCCTCAGAACAGGAGCAGTTTGGCTTTGGGGGAAGTTTTTTGTTCTTTGATGTTTCCTCAGTAAAAGCGATTTTGCCAGTCCAGCTCTCTCCTTGTGTGCACCAGTATTGCTGCTGTCACTGCTGTTAAAATGCACTAACACAGCAGCAGACACGGGCCAGTTACCCTGCTTCTCCCGTGGTTCATTTGCTATGAAGCAGGTAAAGCACAGCCATCATTTCCTTCTTCCCTAAGTGCGTTCATGGCCACAGCTATTGTTTACTCTGAGATTATATTTCTATACCATGAAAGACTATGTAGGGCTGTGCGGGAGTAACAGCACTTTTAAGATGAGGTTTGCTCCAAGGCAACCAACAGGAACAAAGACCCAGAAGAGCTAAAAGCTGAAGGACTCAATTTTTTTTTAACAATTGAATAACTGAATTATTAAATTAAAAGCAATGTTATGGCAACTTTACCAAAGTGGGGAGTAAGTTCTGAGCACCAAGTCTGACAGCTTTGTTTTGTTTTTATTGAATCTATGTCTGTACATGGAGGTCAGTCATTTGCAGTCAGTAACAACTACAGCTATACTAATAAAGCCACTAAATGGAAGGAGAGAAAACCAGACTTTACATTTGTTCCCAGGTTTAAGTAAAACCTACATCAGCTGAGTTTCCGTTCTGCTACAACCCGCAACAAATCAAATATGAAAATTAAAGTATGACCAACATTGAGAGCAAAACTAATATATATTCCTGTAAGAAATTCTTATCTATGCTGTACATTTTGTTCTCTTAGTGCATGGAAATAAAGTATATTTGATACTGCTGCTACAGTTCAAAGGGGAATTAGGAGGTTAAAACGGCAGCAGATAGGGACAGCAAAATCCAATAACATCTGCAGCATAGTAGTTCCTTAGTGGTGTTGCCTACTGGGCAGCAGACGTTGGTATCACTCTAACAGTGAGCTCTACCTATAAAAGATGCTCTACCTATGTATGTACAGTGAGCTCTTCCATTACACAATATTAGGTATATTCTCAGAAGAAATTTTTAAACAAGTGTGGAATAGAGGTAGCCTTGGCACTGAAAAGAGCTACATTTTTCAAAACAAGACACACAAGGAGCAATCTGGTGGCTGAAACAGGCCTAATCCCAAGTACAGAGCTGGGTTTATGACACTTGCAGATGACCTGCTCGCAGACAGAGGTTACATGGCTCATGAAATACCAAGCCATCTCTGCAACAGATAACAAAGTACAGTGGCGCAGTAATTGATGTAGTTCTTGAGCACAAGGCTGTGAAATCATAATTAGGTAGTCTTCTATCAAATGAAAGGAATACAAACTATAAAACAAAATGATGAGGCACTAGATTTAGAAGAAAATTCATTTGATTATCACATCAGAGTTGTGATATTTCATATCATACTGTCAGCTTAATTGGCTACAATTTATGTGGATTTGATAAAACTATCTGAGCTGTTAATAATGTAGGAAGATTCACTTCGTGTATTCAAAAGCAGTTAGCATTTCACTCTGATGTAGACTCTTGAAAACCTTTGTACTGAACACATTTTGAACTGTGTAAGGTTGGAGAGGCTGGAATTACTTCCTATTTGATGTTCCTGATGATGCCTGTCATCACAGTGTCTAAGTGCTCCAGACATACCTAATGCTGGTAGAAGAGTTCCCAGATACAGAGAAACAGCATCGCCCACAATTCACTCATAGCTCTTTAATAGTGGTCAGTACTATCTCCCTCCCATTGTCCAGACAGTTTCTAATGCTCATGGTTCCCTGGTTACAATCAGTTCTGCATGGGTTTGTGTCTGTGTGTCTCAGGGTAAGAGACATTTAATTCACAGGACCTCATCTAAACACCGGGACTTGTTCACTCAACCTGCTCTGAGATTTCCAGGAAAAATACATTCCAGTCGTGCTTATTGTTCAATGCTGAAGTTCATTCATGATACATATAGCAGAGGTAAGCAAGAAAAATCTGCTCACTGAATCCCATCTTCCCACTTCACCAATCCCTCTGTGCCTGGTCTTCAGAAGGCCTTCTGCCTTTCTGAACTTCGCTTGAGGGATGTCACCCCAGAAACCACATGGAACTCAGGGAATTGTCTCAAAAGTGAAGTTTACAAAAATCTGTCATGAACAGCACTGAACAGTAATAAAAATTGTCTGCTTGAAGACAGTTTGTAAATAAAAGCCTTTTTTTGCGTATTTTATATTTTGAAAAAATACGAGTACACGTTCTTGTAACTTCTTTTGGAGCAAAATATCTGGTGTTTGTTTTGAAGTTATTAGTCAGTTTTCAAAACCACAAACCACAACCTTTTCCTAACTAGTTTTTGTAGAAGCACTTATTGCTCATAAGAATATGCTCTGTTCTTTACTCAGTAAAACCAACTTTCTAACATATACCTTCGAGCTTTCTTAGGCATCTAGAAAGCAGAATCTCTGCAGTGTGTTTTCCTCCTCTTTTCCAGCATAGAGAAGGAAGGAAACATCTACTTGACTTGCAAAGGTCTGAGAAATGATATGCTAGGGGCTCATCACAGCATTTTTTTGGTGGTCGAGAAGAGACTCTCAGTTTGCAACAAAGAGCTGCAGGTCATGTTGGAGACAATGAACTCAAATTTTAGTTCTGAACACAGAAACTCTGGGAAACAAAACACGAATAACCTTTCTTGCAGGAAGCTCAACATGAGCCAGCAGTGTGCCCAGGTGGCCAAGAAGGCCAATGGCATTCTGGCCTGCATCAGGAACAGTGTGGCGAGCAGGACCAGAGAAGTTATCGACCTCCTGTACTCGGCACTGGTCAGGCCTCACCTTGAACACTGTGTATAGTTCTGGGCCCCTCAGTTTGGGAAAGATGTCAGGATGCTGGAGTGTGTCCAGAGGAGGGCAACGAAGATGGTGAAGGGGCTGGAGCACAAGCCCTATGAGGAGCGACTGAGGGAGTTGGGGCTGTTTAGTCTGAAGAAGAGGAGGCTCAGGGGAGACCTCATTGCTCTCTACAACTACCTAAAAGGAGGTTGTAGATGGGCAGGGATTGGTCTCTTCTCTCAGGTGACCAGTGACAGAACTAGAGGGCATGGACTCAAGCTTTGTCAGGGAAAGTTTAGACTTGATGTTAGTTAGGAAAAAGTTCTTCACTGAAAGGGTGATTGGCCATTGGAATGCGCTGCCCAGGGAGGTGGTGGAGTCGCCGACCCTGGAGGTGTTTAAGGGGAGACTGGATGAGGCACTGAGTGCCATGGTTTAGATGATGGGTTGGTGTTAGTGTTGGTGTTAGTGTTGGGTTATAGGTTGGACTTGATGATCTCAGAGGTCCTTTCCAACCTTGTGATACTGTGAAACTGTGAAACATGATCCCTTGGGTTCCTCTGATATTAAATTATGTCCTGGGGATTATAGTCTTCTCTTGTAAAAGAAATTTCTAGAACTTCTGTTTTAAAGTTTGAAATCATGACATAAGTAGACTCAAAAAACCTGGATGGCAATCCAGAAGAACCTTAAACATGCTGTTGAAAAATCCTGAACCCCCTCAACTACCCAGTTCCTTGGGACAATTTTACAAACAAAAGTAATCTGGAAAAATTGATGGCTAGCTGTGAATTACCCAAGTGCTGCTAATCTGGGAATGCTGAAAAAAAGTGAGATGGTAGGAAACCAAGGACAGAAAACATCAAGAACTACTTTGAAACTAACAGGCCCACCTGCATTGAGTGGGTCTAGGGATGGTCCATCACTTGGCATCACTGAAGAGAGTCTGACTCTGTCATCTTTGCACCCCTCCCTTCAAGTACCTATGTACATGGATGAGATCCCCCACCCTGAGCATCCTCTGACTTTGGCAGAAGGATCCTGCAGAAATACTTGCAAACACAGCCTTATTCTTCACCCCATTGTTCCCACTCCAGCTAAGGAGATCTGAGCTCCTGACCTATCTTGGCATCCTCTGGATGTCAAATTCCCTTCTTTCACAGAAAGGCTGGCTCCTTGGGCTTAATCAAATGAACACATTTTCTTTAAACTGTAGGGCTATTTCAAGAGTTCACAGCATGTCAGAGTTCTTCTGCTAGCAAGGCACTGGATGTGTTTGCTGGACAAAATGGCAATAACTTTGCTTGTTACTATATAGCAGTTCAACCACATCCCTCTAGTCCGTGTAAGCACAGGAATAAGACACAATCATTGAACACCGTGTCAGAGCAGTGGTAATGGGAAACGTAGATGGCTACTGTTAACTGTTATGCAGCTACAGAACAGCATATAGCATGAAACTGTAATTAAAATCAGCAGTACTCAGTGGACAAAGTTATAATGTGTATTTTTAGCCCAGAGTAATTGACATTTTTTGTAAATAATTAATAGCAAACCCAAGGAGTATCTTGTAAGTATGGATGTAAGAACTCTATTCCCTAAGGAACCTTTTTTCCCCTTTTCTCTGTCTTCCCCAAGTGATGCCAGCCTCAGAGGTTGCTCTGCTATCAAGGTTTCTCATATTAAGCGGGGCGGGAATCCCAAAACGTCACAGAGGAAGTAATGTTGCAAGTAATGCAAAGTCTACACTGCCCTGAGAATATTTTGCTGGTTGTTTATTCTTCTGCCCTAAAAACACAACTCCCTTGCTTTTGTAATCTGACAGCAGAACTACCGCCCTGCTTCTGCAACTAAGCCACCCTCCCTAGTGGGTTTCCATGTAAAGAGAACAGATCATCTACAAATACCTTTCTCACACCTTGAGAAACCAGTACAACACTGTGGTGATGGAGATCCTGACAAGGGCTTTCTCCAAAACCGATCAGAACGCAGTGCCCAGAGTGCTGCCACTATGTCCATGACAGACTTTTTTTGTAATTTCAAGACAGTAAATTTCCCTTTTTGCCTTTTGAGAAGTTCGTTTGGCAAGTGTGGAAATCTCCTTTAAGATATAAAGACTAGACCACTATAGTTGGAGATTTAGCTCCCTTAAAACCATAGCCCAGCATTCAGACTCCACGGCCCTTCACAGTGCATTGTAGAAAATCTGGTTACACAAACCCCTACACTTCAGAACACAAAACACGAAGGGGCTGAAAATGAAGAATGAATCCAAACACGAGTTGCAGCATGGCTGCAATCATATAAACGCTCAAGTGAAACGCCAGTTTGTGCTTAGTCCCATTTTCAGGTACAACCACCCTGCTAGTTATGACATAAGATGTCACAACAATCAGCAATAAATCTCAGCCACAGTACGCTCCATTTGTCATGAATTAAATGCTTCTTACTATTACTTATTCAATAGGACATATATTTAGCTGATTAGCGTGTGCTATTGTTTCTATTTTATTTTGCATACATGTCACTCGCGTGTGTAGAAATGTGCACATCTGAAGGGAGCAGCAAAAAAAAATGGAGCTAGATAGAGATGGTGAAGAGGAAAATGAATCACAGCTCATTTTGTGTATTAAAACCAGTTGCACCAAACACATCATCCATAGGTCTGTGGAAGAAAACAATTCTTTATGACAAAGAAGGGTATGCTAATTAGTTAATCATAGACCAGTACGAGGGGATGACTACAGGAATATCTTAACTGATAACCATTTTATGACCTTCAGTGGATCCAGCTTCATCACTCCTCACTAATTATATCCCTCCCACAAACTGTTAGACTCACAACTATGATCTTAGCAAATCTATCCATGTTTCCTTATTTGGTGAAACAACAAGACCAAAGATATTTAACAGACGCTACTCTATAGTGCAAATTATGTATAAATGGGGTTGTAAATAATGAACTAACCTACGGTTTTGCATGTTCCTTATTTTTGCTGATGGGTTTGCACTCTATAGAACTGAAGAACCTGGAGGTGTTTCAGGGGAGACTGGATGAGACACTAAGTGCCATGGTTTAGATGATGGTGTTAGTGTTGGTGTTAGTGTTGGGTTATAGGTTGGACTCGATGATCTCAGAGGTCCTTTCCAACCTTATGATACTGTGATACTGTGAAGAAGAAAATGCACATAAAAATTAAAAGAAAATTTATCATGTTGACTTCCAATTTACTGAAACTATCAGATCAAAAATTATAATAATAGGAGGGAGTGTTAGAAATAATTGTAATTGTAAAATATTTGGCATTTTTGACATATTTATGCATATCTGTGGTACTTTTATAATTTCAGGTAATAGAATCACAACATAATGGAAATTATCTAGAGAATTTAGAGTTATTCTTCCAGTGTAGAATTTATACCCATGCTTAATTCTGCAATGCAACCAAAACCACACTCTTAGTCTCCAGTGAGTACTGTCCTCTTCTAGAAACTAAGTTCTCTGGTATAATTTATCCAAAATCTAGATAGCTGTGTCACTGTCAGAACCTGATAACCAATATAACATCAAAAGAAGCATGGAGGCAGAAATGACGTAACAATGACATCAGAGCTTTCAAGATGCCCTTTACTTTCCTGACATTTCTGTAGAAATCTCTTTGCATGCCCTAAATTTTTCTGTTAGACTCTCCGTAAGCTAGTTTCTAAAACTATTGAAAACAGCAATCATCTGAGTATAAACATGGGTTAAATCTGTGTCTAAATATTTCTTACAGAGAAAAATGTCTTTAAAGCCTCACACTAAAAATTCAATTTCTCTGGGCACTGCTTTAGCAAGAAGACTACAATGTTACATTTTACAAAACGTTAAATTTTCCTTTTCCCAAGTTTTCTGAAGAGAAGGTCTCCATTGTTTCTTTAAGATAACAGGAAAATTATGACAGAGCAGGACAAAGCGAGAAAACACTAAAGATGTTTTCCTTCTAAATGGCATATTTATGCTGTACATAAAAAATAAGCCAATGTTGCAGTGTGTATTGGGGAATTTCACTCAAGTTATAAGGTATTTTTCTCAAGATTCCTGATCCATAGTGCTTCTGCTTTCCCAGAACCCTTTCGTACAGCTTTCTGTTCTCTTTTGTTCTTCATTTATGTTTTTGTGCAGTAAATTCCAGATGATGTTGTTCTACCTGCCTTATCTCCTTTGCCTCTCTTCATGATAAAAAAAGGAATTCTATGATTGTATTCGATCTTAAAAGTCTTTTCCAACCTAAATGATTCTATAATTCTGTAACTTGTGTCAATTGGTACAATTGGAAATTCAGATGAATACTATGTGACACAACTATCTTTTTCTTACTATAGCCAGGGTTTTTGCTATTGAAACTTCTCCACATAGCTGAATTTTCATTGTAACTACCTGATACATCTTTACTGACTCAGGCTTTTCAAAGAAAAGCAGAGAAAAACTTCATGGATGGAAATCATCAATTTCTTTAAGGCTCTGAGTGTGGATGGAAATCATCAATTTCTTTAAGGCTCTGAGTGTGGAGAAACAGAGTCTTATAGGCCCTGCTTTAAATCATATAGAAAAGATTCTGAAATCCGTGTTTGAGCACTGAACATTTCCTTTTAAATAATCATAGAGTCATAGAACAGTTTAGGTTGGAAGGGACCTTTAAAGGTCATCTAGTCCAACCCCTCCTCCAATAAGCAGGGACATCTTTAACTAAATCAGGTTGCTTAGAGACCTATCCAATCTGATCTTGAATGTTTTCATGGATGCCGCTTCTACCATCTCTCTCGGCAATCTTTTTCACCCTCACAGTCAAACCTTCTTCCTAATATCTAATCTAAATCTATCTCCTTCCAGGTTAAAACTGTTACCCCTCGTCCTATCACTATATTCCCTCATAAAGAGCCTGTCGTCAGCTTTCCTGTAGTCCCCTTTAAGCACTGGAAGGCTCTTATGAGGTCTCCCACAAACCTTCTCTTCTCTAGGCTAAATAGGCCCAACTCTCTCAGCCTTTCCTCATGGGAGAGGTGCTACAGCCCTCTGATCATCTTGGTGTCCCTCCTCCATGCTAAAAGAATCTTTTCCTTCCTGTGCTGAGGACTCCAGAATTGAAGACATTACTTGAGGTGAGATCTCACACATGCAGAGTAGAGGAGGAGAATCACCTCCCTCGACCTGCTGGTCATACTTATTTTAATGCAGCCCAAGATATGGTTGACTTTCTGGGCTGCAAGTGCACATTGTCTAATATCTAATGTTCCAAAGAAGATTCTTAAAAACACTGGTGTAATTGTCCACCACTGCAATAAATTTATTTGCATTGTAATACATTTCTTTGTAGCTAGCATGTACAAATACAAGTCTTATATTCTGTAAAACTGCAACATATGCTTGCAAAACAAGAAGCTGCTATTTTTTAATCTGGCTTCAATATTCCTAATAGCAGAATACAGTTCTTGTTAGGTCAGCTGATGGGTGCCATATATCACTGGAATTAGTCTCCTACACGATTCATGTTTGAAATAATAGAGAATTCCAAGGATTGCGACCTTTTCTTCTTATATTTATTTTGGCTTTGAAATATGGGGTGTGATTCTGGGTCCTTTGAAGTGACTGGAAAGGCATCTTTTGACGCAAACAGTTTTCTGCTTCTCCTAGAACCGTGCAAAGGAACCTCTCTCTTACTCACCTGGCTGTTGAAGCTACTGTTCAGCTCTAGGGACAAATTTCAGCTCGCTCTTTATATTCTGAATCTCTGACAAGTTGACAGCAGGACCAGGAAGTTTCTTAGCTCCTGGGAGATGTTTCTTGTCTTTCTCCTCCTCTGTTGAAGCAGGAACACTCTGCACAAGAAGATATCAGTGACCTTACTGCCATAATAGCAATTTCTTGAGTATGAGCATAGGTCAGTTATTTGAGAAAGAGGAAAGGATGTTTTTTTGCTAAATGAAATCCTAATAGAAACTGGGGAGGGAGGGCAGGAAGAGATAAGTCATTTTATTGGTTGTTGTCTAAAACGTCTTCTTGTAGTACAAATGGTGCAAATTTTCACCATGTTTCAGAGCCTTTGCGTTCTATAAACTGATGTTAGCTTTCCATTCTAATTTCAAGTGTGTGCTATTTACGACTGCACTCCTCCCTGTATCACCCACTCTGTGTGCAAAGCACAGCTGATATCAGACCTTGGCCTTCAGTTTTATTGAAGGAAATCTGAAGAGTGTCTTTGACATACAACAAGCATTTGCAAATACCTGTATGGAAAAACTCTCGCTGAAAAAGAGCTATTTTCTGAAATTCCCACCCCTCATGGCCTTTCCTTGTTAACATGTCTGCTCCTTTGACCTTCAAAAACACGTGCTCCCTTCAGCTGTCACCAGCCCTTTGAATTAAGAGCCATATTTCTCTCATCTCTTTTGCCAAGATCTTAAACTATAGTGATAAAATGCTAAGCACTGTTAGTCAAAGTTATATTTGTCTGTTAGCAAAAGCTGCTCTGAAGAATCTTGACCTGTATTGAGAAACTTAACGAGAAGAGAAAAAACTAAGAAGATAAGTCCACTGGTAGCATTTTTATTCTATTCCTATTACAAGATCTGGTTTTGTAGTCTTTAATCCCATTGGGTTGGTTGCATATTGGCTATAAAACCTGGGCCAAGATCTTTCATTCTGTAATGTCTGTCTCACATAGAGTATTCATGCAACTGAGAAGGAAAACTATATTGAATTACCCATCCAAATCTAATTATCAGCACTAGTAATTTATTTTATTTCCTAAATACTACCAGAATTCACACATGCTATATTAGCTTCTGCTTAATAACATGCATGCATTCTTTCACAAGTTTAATTACTGCAGAGAGAATGTACTTTGATTTCTTTCCAGGGGAAAAAGCCACAATATGTGTTCAAGGTCACTTTGTATGTTTGAGTTTTGTTTCCTAAAATCTTCTTAAGAACAGTTAAGACAGCCTGGGTTGGATTTCTTCAGGAAAGGGAAAGTTCTCTGTAAACAGAACACTATTTATATCAAATATATCAAAATTCAAGAAAAAAATCTGTCTGATTTAGACAGAAAGGAAGGATTAGCTCTTACATAACAGAACCTGACTATTTTAAATGCCTGTACCAGGTCAGGAGGAGCTGATTATTTGTCCAAAACTAGTCTGGTTGCTTTTTGTTTGAAGTTGAAAAACCAGCAGTGTCACTGAATACCTGAAGAGAAGTGGCAATCCACCTTCTTCCTGGTCCTCAGGGAACTGCTTTTTGTGAGGGCAAGACTCCCTTTTAGCCACGACAACTTTTCTTCACCCGCATGGCAGCAAGCCCACCTGGTTCAGTCTTGCCAGAGGCAGCCCAACAGGGTCTAGTTGAGGCTTCCCAGCCCTTGGCTCTGGGGATCATTCACAGCTCGGGCTCATCAGGGAATTATAAACTCAAACTAGCCAGGAAGCCATGAGCACCCATATTTACCCGAGCTTTTTTCTTGTTTGGGGTATCTACTATTACCTTTTCCTCCACCATTGGTTTTAGTTCTTATTTATTATAAAAGTTCATGGTAAATAAGATACTTTAATATCCTCCAGATATATCTCTATTTAAGCATAACCTTTGTCATCAATGCTAGTTAAGGTATACCTTGGATGTTATATTTAAAACTCAGTGTTAAATACTCTATCTAAAATATGAGCATGAAAACACAAAATTCATTGTAAAATGGAGTATTTTCACCCCTATGCAGGTAAAAGGGTTCACAATTTCTGTTTTTAATTTGCAAGAGTCTTCAGACTCAATTTCTCCTTGATGATAGGTATTCCAGAAAGTATTACATTCGAAAACCTGTTCCAATATTATTAAGCTGTAATAATAAATCACGCCATGAGGCAGCAGGTAGTAGCATATTCTTCCAAAGCCTTGCCATATCTTTTCCTGCTGTATCCCACCAACTCCCATCGAGATAAATATTTCTGGTGAAACCCTAGCTCTCTTTCCTGACAGCAGATATCATCCTGCTATTGAAGCAGAGCTACGCATCTTTGAAACAGTCTGAATTCCTATGGATGCCTTAGCATCAAACCCAGGACTATGTATATATAAAGTGTTTAGTAGGTGGCCATTTATTTCCATGAATAATCAGTGCAAGTTCAGCTGTGGTACCTAAGGTGGGTAGGTAGGGCTATAAGATCGATTAAAAAGCTTTCTTCCATCAACGGCAGGGATTCTTCTTTTAAAAAATTAATCAATCCCTTCCCCTTTTTTTTCTTACCTCCTCCACTTCTTCAGGTGTAAGTTCTTTTCTTTTATGAGGGTGGCCTGCACCAGGTCGAAATGCTCCCATTGGGATGTTAATATTAGCCTGTGAGAAGGAAATTATGAGGCATATTATACTGATTAATAAATATACACGCAGTTGGTAAATGGGAACGCTCAAAAGGGGTGGGAAAAGGGTATTGGTATTATCATGGTTTCCAAGAACTTATGCCTTCAACGTATGTATCATCAGACCACTCCCATGGGAAACAGAAGCACTTTAATCTCCATTGTAGAGATGGAAAGTAAAAAAATGAAGCTACCTAGAAAGCTTTTGAAGTTTTACATTTTAGCCTCCCCGATTTCATTGGACTTAAAAAAAATGAGTACTAGACACCAAAGCACCTTTAGGCATTATTATTAGTCCTAGTAATACACTTCTCAGTTACCAAGAGGATCTGTGGGACAAGGGTTGAAGCAAGCTGAGATGACTTCAACACCAGACATACTGCTCACCGCTGGCTTTAGGAATCTCCCTCCAGAGTGGTACCTACACGACTGCATCAGTATGATTCTTCAACTATGGCAGAAAGCCAGTAACCATAACATAAAAGAGGCTTATAATAGACACCTTTAAAGTAAAGATTTTTGAGAAAAGGATGGTAGAAAATGTTGCTTAGGAAAGAGCAGTTAAAAGGTTATCTATTTCCCGACGTGACCCAAACTGGATTATTTTAAAAGTCAAATGGAGTGATCAATTAAATGCACAACGTATACTTATTCTTATCTCATGATCTCAGAAGAGAAGCTGCTCCCAGGAAATGTCATCAAAATATCATGACTCCCACTGGTAAAATGAGGGGGTGAATCGCTAATGTTACGGAGCGGAAATGAAGAACCTTCCAATAGTGAGCTGTGTTATTGTACTTTACCATCTGACTGATTTACATTAAATGAAGATGAATAACCCCATCCTTCTGCTCAAATTGTGGTCTTGCATATCATGCCCGAGGTTGGGTAACCACAGGAAAACAGCCCAGTGTTTTCTGTAACAACAACTGTTCTGACAGCTGCAATCAAATGTTGGAGCAAATTAAGAATCCATTTTCCAAGAAATAAGCATCTTTTCCTGTATTCTCTTTATCTATTTCCCTTTATTTTATTTATGCAAGGTGATGCTGCCATTTCAGTGGGGCTGGCAAGTGTCTGCAGGGTCATGCACTTTATAGACAACTGAGTATTCATTTCATAATGCTTTTTCACTAAGCATTAGTTTAGATATTGTGAAACCTTTCAACTGCACTTCCTAAGTTCCTAGGAGACAAGGCATTTTCAGCCAGGCAGTACTTAACCCATTATTTCATTTAGGAGTGGGAAAAAACAGCTTTGCTATTTTTACTTTTAAACATCTCCCCTGCCAGGCTCTGGTACCTTCAGGCAGCTTCCTTTTTTGGAATATGAGACTTCTTTGCACTTCATCGCTAGTGTGGCCACACAGGTTTGCAGAGTCAAAACATTGAGAGTTCTCTCTCCTCTTGGTGTTCATTTTGAGCTCAGGCATTCTTTCCCGTTGAAGTCAGTAAAAGCTGAAGCTAAGTCTCCCACGGCCTCTCAGGGCACATCACTACACAGTAATTCTAACACCCGGCCCTTGCATTTCCTGTGACTGGCAGACCCACCATGACTGAAAATGGTTCAGGAAACAAAAAAGAACCACTATGGGCCACACTGCTAATTAAGTTAATTTGACCTGCTTCAGCATTTTCACAGTAATCTGTGTCACACAGAAGTGGTTTGAACAATTTTATCCGCAATAAGAGCATTCACATCAGAGTTTTGACAAGATGTACACAGACATGAAATATTAACTTGGTAAAATGAGCAGGCTTTAAGACATAGTTATCACACGGTTTGGGTGTGATAACACATACTATAAATTAAAATATTTGTAGTATGAAATGAAATTATGACAGATTTTCGAACAGTTTCTGACCAGAGGTACCAAAGTCCGGAGTTGTAGATCTCCCTCTTAATCCAATGCTGGTCCTTTCCCACGGATGAGCAGTGGGGTAGTGGGTGGACCAAGTTCTGTACATCAGAGAAGCTCTACAAAGACCTTGTTGTGCTGCAATCAGCACAAATCTGCAATTTCGGTTTAAAATAAGTTTCAAGGCTCTTGTTACCTGTCTGCTGGGATGGAGATATGAGCATCAGTGATCTCTTCCTCACCTGATCCCCATCCAGAAAAATGGAAATTTTAAGAATCCAGGAAACTTTTTGTTCCAGACTCCTGAAATTCTAAATTTTAGTTGCTTTAGACAGACTTTCTGGGTATCATTATTATTTTTAAACAAATTAATTATTAAAACTATTTGATTTGCATCTTCCTTTGTTTTTGGAAAGTGCCTACTCTATTTTGGATGTCATTGTAGTTTTCATTACAAGTAGGTGTGGATACTGAGGTACCGGATTAAGGTCTTCCTGAACAGACCAAAGGAAAAATACCAGTAAGCAACACATATAACATGTATTGCTGGTTTGACTCAATAAAACTGGAGATGTGTTTGTGTTCTTCTTTCTGTTTACTAGAGACAGGGCACCCAGATCAGTAACTGTTGGATATTGAATTACCAGCAGCCCTGCATGAGTTGAGGGCTGTTATGAATAAGTTCTCCACAGCATCACAGTCAATCCTACCTGTCAGGAAGGATGACTGATTAAGCTGGAAAGCCACTTCACTATAAAGATATTCAAGTCAAAAAAAACCCGTAAAGGTACTACAGAGAAAATAATATAATTCAGAAAAAAAATAGGAAACCTCTCACCCTTACCTCTGGGGAAAGCCAAGAGTGGTGTTAGTAGGTAGAATAATTGCCAGGCAGACCTATACACAGCCATATATGCACACTTTTACACACTGAGAGGGGGAGGCCAGCAAGGCAAGTTATCACAAATTAACATTACTTTGGCCTCTATCACCCTGAACTACTCTTGGGAACCACTTCGGTCTGCTCCAAACTACTCTTGGAAATCAGTTTCTACGTTTAACTTTCCCCCATCTGTACTTAGTGGTTGTCTACATCTCATATGGTCAGAAAGAAGCCATTTCTGACATGAAATACCATGAAATACTTCGGTGGGTAAAGTCCCATTACATTTCCAATGCTGCAGCACGATGTATGTTCTCCAGGGGATGTTGGTCCTACTGTAGCACCATATAATAGCAAAGGATCATAATACATGAATTACAATATATAAAAGTAATGTGACATTTTGAGTCATGGTTCTTAGAGTGTTCAAAGTGTAATAGGTATCAATCCAAGTGCAAGTTTCCCTGCTGGAGCACCTTTGAAACAATGTTTAATAGATTTATTTTAAAGTTTGTACAGTTATTTTTCTTATGATTCAAAATACCTTAGCAAAAATTAAAGTTTCCTAGAAATATTAAACAGTGCTTAAACATAATGCACTTTTAAATGGACAAACCAGATGCATTTTTTGTACATTTAGAAATTGGAAATTCATCATAAGAATAAAAAGGAGTCTATAACTACTTCTTTACTTGAAGGAATGAAGTAAACCATGGACCCTTAAAAATGTATGCATGTGCTTATGGAGTTTAAATGTAAGATGCAAATAGTTTTGAGATATACATTATATATCTTTTTCATTAAACATATAAACTTTTCCATAGTCACCGTGAAAGAGGGAAGAAATTTGAAGTGAGCGTAAACAATGACAAGTTTCTGCTAATTTCAACTGAATTAGAGTACAGTAGTTTGCATGCCTGTTCCAGTAGAGTTGATGATGATAAAAAGTATTAGCATTTTTACAGTGCCTTGCAACTCCATTAAGCTGTCTAGCCACTGAGTAATTCATCTTGATCCTCCAGTCCATTGAGTTAGTATTATCTTGGGGAAACAGAGGACAAACGAGACTTTAGAAATTCCATTTTGTCTTTCTTGCGTCATTTCAAGGGAACCTGAACTCAGGGTAAAATATCATTTCAAATGCATTTTACAAAATACACAAAGTTCTGTAAAATTCTGCAGTTCAGGGGGTATTTTGGCCTTTTGACAAGAATCAACGATATCATGAGCTAAATACAGTCTTCATGATGCTAATTCATGATGATGTTGAGATAATTCTCCAACTGTTCCTTTTACAAGTATGTAACATTCAACTTCATCCCTATAAGCATATCATATTTGAGGAAGTATGCAACATAAAAGAATTTTTTAAATGAAAGCATCAATATTTCTCTCATTTTACTTTGTTTTTTAAATAAAATTCTTCTCAAACATATTGGAAGTTGTAGGGTTTTTTTCCTAAAAGAATGCAGACTTCACTATAACTATGCTCTCTTTTCAGCTTATAATTCTTCCAGCATTATATTAACCCTGTGGAAAATCTAATAGTTGCAAGAATTAGTTTTACTTATAATACTAATCTGTTATGCAGATGAATCACCATGTTTTGCTTAGCTGATCCAGCAACAGGCATAATCTAACACTGGAAAGACCATGCAAGCAAGCAAGCAACCAGTCTATCTGATCCAGTTTTTTATCAGCTCAGATTATAAGATGCTCTTCAGGTCAAACTTCTTCAGTACTTCTATATCTACCAAGCTTTTCACTTTAAAAGAATAATCCCCAGTTACCACTTCTGTGGCATCTTTTCTAAGCAAAAAAAAAAAAAAAGCAGGTTGAGATTTGTTATTTTGTTATATTAGAAACATAAACACTGTCTCTTACCTGAATGGCTTTGACATGTGACGCTGGCTGTTTTGACATTTTTAAGACTGAGGCTTATCCCTGCAAGCAAAATGGGAAAGTGTTACAGGCTCGAACATTCTGATAGCTAGGGAAGATAAGCCAGACCTTAACCCATGCTGCCTCTTGACAGGCATCTGTTTCACCTCCCCAGCTCCTGTTTCCATCTCAGTTTCAAAGTTGCTTAGTTATTATTCCTTCTGAATAACTTCTGAAGCAGACAGAACACCTGAGCTTCTCCTATTAATCTTTCATAGCCACAAATGGATCTCTCTCTTTCACATTATAAACAATAATGAGTAGAGATAAGGAATCTGTCAAACTTTAACAACGTTGTAAAATGAGTAAGAATTAACAGAAGTATTTGAGGATAAACAATGTATTATTATCTTGGTCACAGTATGTAGGTGGGAATTATTAGAACTCTCAGTTTAAACCTTCTTTCAAATAAAGCATTACTTACTACAAAACATTGATAAATGCAGACATAGCCATATTCTAACTCATAAATCCTTGCAAACTTTTAATGCTTATAGACTGAAAATGATCAAGATGTTCAAAATGTTAAGTACTATTTGGCAACTGCTAAAGTGCAAAGTAACCTCTCTTCAAAGTTTTTGCTCATATAGATTCATCTATTTTCTTCAGCAATAAGATTAAAAAATCAGATTTTTCCATATAATTTTATGCAGGCAGAGAAAGATGGATTGATACAGTGTTAAAATACAGCAATGAAGGGAAATACACCGAAGTCAAAAGATTTTGTAAAAGTAAAAAAACCCAAACAACCAAAACGACCAAAACCAAAAAAGCAAACAAAAAAACCCAACCAAACAAGAAATGTTATTATTAGATAAACTGAAACATCTTTCACTAAGAATTAAGATTTTAACTGGACTCGACGTTCATCAAAATCTGGTTATTTAACCATTATAATAAAAAACATGATAGTAATATTAAAGGAGGAGTAATGAGTTCACTAAAGAACTCATTGATCACAACAAAAGTACAATATATTTTGGCTACTATATTTAACCTAAGATGAAAAGGAAAATATTGAGAAAAGCAATAAATGGCACAGGCGAGAATACTAGAAATATACTGAGAAATCAAAAGAGTCAAAGGCTTTAGTACTCCAAGGACTGTAACTGTCATTTGGAGGCAGTACCAAATAAAAGCATGGATTAGTTGTAGGTTGTCTTCAGCCTTCAGACACATAAGCCTGAAATCATATCACTGGGGCTGCATGGAAGAATTGCTCTTGCATATTCTCATCTTGGCTTTAAATCTGTGTCTATTGCTGAGCAACATAATAGAAAAATGAGCTGTCATTAGAGGCCTCTCTCTGATTGCACTCTCAGCTGTAAAGAGTGCTGTCCAAACCAACACATACCCTTAAGTCAGAGGACATTGTCTTCATTCATTGATTCGGGTTTAAATTGCCTCTGCTAAATTAGAAAATCAGAAAAAATATGTCAGCATGAAAAATAAAACCAGTACGCTTGCAGTAAGTTTTATATTGTGGTTTTACCTCTGCATTTACAATCTTAAAATTTGAGGTAGCTTAAAAATCTTCAGAATGTACTTTGGGGGACTGAATCTTGGCCATGACAAAAATTGCATGGATTTCAAAAAGCTAAATGGATTTACTGCAATTTCTCTCTTTCCTTTCTGAAAATCTTTACTGTGCATAGAATTAACTGTGCTGTTAACTGGTGGTTGTATTCCAAAGATAAACACAAAATAATCTCTTAGTTTTTTTGAAAGATAGGACTCAGTACAGAAAACCTTAATTAATTTTTCTTATCACCTTCTCCTCTTTGTGATCAGAATGAAAAATGGAAACAAAAGCAAAGGAAATTAACATAAAACATTTTGAAATACTGTGGATCTACTTGTAAGTGCCGCCACAAAACAGATCAAGCTAAGGTGTAATTTCTTCACCTTGTGTGCCTGTGCACTGCAAATACACTGCTGAACATTTCTTGGGCCACATAGAGCTAAACAGGCAAGGATTTACACTGAATCTTGACTTTAAAACAAGCACAGCAATATTGCTCCTCAGTGAGGTGCTCTGGGTTCACAAGAAGTCTGCGTTCAAAATGATTGCAATCAGACACCGGTTCCTAAACACGGATGCATGATACAATTGGGTAGGACTGCTTTTGGAGGCCGTGGTTTTCCTACCGGTTCATGCTGTCCTCATTATCGCCACGGAAATGAGGACAACAGCATGCTACTGAGTAAAAATAGATAATCTTCTCTGTCTCTCTCCCCTTCTCTCCATTCTCTGTGTTTTCCTCCAGAGCAATACTGACCACCAACCACAGGAAAATAAACCTTAGATTACAGGTGCATCTATTGCTAAAATGATTAGTTGATTTTTTCAAATTCCTTTGTTCTTTTGCCACACATCTCATAGAGAGACAGTCAAGAGTGCTGCACTGATTCTATTAAGTTATTTCTGGCATTCTAATCAGCTCTGTAAACTTGAAAAAATGCCTCTTCATCCTCATTTCAACCACAGGATTCCACATCTATGCGCCCAGTGAAACATAGACACGTGCAGCCTGTATTCCTTAGTGTCTTTTGTCTCCCCACACCTTACGTTTTACCTTTTATGGGCTGCGCGCTCAGCCAAACTTAGAAAGCAATGGCAATGTTAGCTCAGTTTGGAGCTGCCAGACTTACCCTGCAAATTTCCTGCTTTGCAGTGAAAGTACACATGAACAGAACTACTTGTGAAATACAGAACTACTACAGTGAAATAAATCACTGTTTTGAAAAGAACCTTTGTAAAACAAAGAATGTATCTTCTGTCCCTCTGCTAAAAATAATTCTGACAGGGCTGCAGCAAGATAATAAGCTGACTTATTCAATTTGCTTTCAATACAATGAGATATCATAATGCCATCTTTTGTAATCCACACAAGAGATGCACAGTAGCACACAGATAACAGAAAGAGCCCTCCCCCTACCCCAGCTGGAAACTGTCCTTTCCCCCCCTGCTGCACTCACAGCATCAAGCACAAGGCATATTTTGGACAGAGAACTGTAGTGCAGTATCTTATTAAAAGCTTTTGACAGGAAATGCACTACTGTGAGACCTAGCTGGTACAAAGAAAGAAAAGAAATCCCTACTTTGTAGCTTCCAGCCCGTTATAGCAAAACTTACTACATGCTCTCGGCAAATGTGATAACGTTTTCTGTAACGCAGTTGTCTCCACTACAGTTACCTGTTAAGCTTACAGTGAAAGAACACTCCTCTTACCATCAAAACCCCATGTAATAATTCACTAGCTATAACAAATATATAGAAAAAAATAACCATGTACCTATGTTCCACAGTATTTGAGTTAATACACAGATGTGCTTTTTCTGAGTCACTAGGTATTTTAAGGGACTTTCTGCTTTAAATCTTTAAAGACCCCTACGGACTATGAAGCAATAACTATAACAATCTGCTCTGAACAAGATGATATGCAGCACAAGACATTAAAATAAGCAGAAACCCACAACTATTGCAGTTACCTCACAGCAGTTATTAAAGAGTTTGCATAAGGGTCTTTAAGGTTTGAATTGACCCCCTCAAGTTTAGTTTAAATATTTACTTATATAAGAAAAGCTCCAAACCGTCAAGCGAATATGTGAATGAACCTCCTTTCGATGAGGTACCGTCTTCTACCAGCTGAGGAATTGCCAGTGATCCTTTTAATGTGTCTGAAATAGCTCCGATGCTTTCAGCCCGAACAGCACTGAGAGCTGCTCCAGGCTGGAGTGGGACTCGGCTGAGAAGCGAAGTGTAAAAGGGAATTCCTGTCATAGCTTCCAGTTGTTCTTCCTAAATATAGAGCTTGATTCACTCTGTAACTTGGTCCCCTGTGACACTTGACCATCATAAAACCAGGGCTCAAGTGTCAAGCAGGAGGTGTTGAAGGAACACACCTTTGGGTCCTTTTCTTGCCCTCCCTCTCCTTGTCAAGCTGGGCTTTTGACAAGCACCAGGCATCCACAAAACACAACTCCTCCCATGGAATTTGGGGTTACCTACTGCCACGCCGGAGAAGGAAATAATTATGGACACATAATTATGAAGAACTCACCTCAAAGGGACTAACTAGGGGAGGCGAATGCCACACCAATGCGACTGTATCGCTGCCGGGTTAGGAGTAAACTTGCACAGCAGCTTTCTGGAGTCTCGGTACAGTTTTCCTGAGTACAGGACAGCCATGCTCACATGAACTTTTCTCTTCATTACTTCTCTGCCATACCTGTCTCCACCTGACCCACAATACTAACGATGACAACAGCAGGTGATACTATACTGGTCACTTACTGCTGGAGAGGGCTAGGGCAACTTTTAGGAGAAAACCAACAATTTTCAAAATTGGTGCCAAAGATACTTAAAACAAATAGCAGTTGGAACAGTGATTTCAGAGAGGTTTTCCCATTGACTTTAATGTATTTGACCAATGACTCTTTTAATTTCCTGTGTCTAGAAGAGGAAGATGACCTCCCAGACCTCTTCATTAAGCCTGTGACTCATGCTCCCTGCCCTCTTTCCCAAAAGTACTGCCATCTGGAAGCAGCTGATAAAGCTGATGACTTACTCTAGCAGCTTGCAGAATATTCATAGTCACTCCCTTCCCAAGCAGACATGACAAGATGGACACACAATTAGGTATGCAACAAGTATATACATTTGTGTTAGGCTGAGACTGACAGAGGTACGTGGTGCTTCAGCTCCTTCCAAGGAGACCCCTTGGCATATTTCCTCAGAAAGGCTGACCGTGGCTGTTGAGAAGTATTTTGAGGGATGAGAAGACTATTGCACTTGAAACATGGCAGAGTTCACAACAAGGCTCATAGTTGTGTCTTTTGCCTAGAATTGAGGAGTTTGCCCTTTTACAGTCTAAGTTCCTGCCTTCCCGGCAACTGAGACCACACTAAAGCATAGCTGCAATAAAATAAGTGAATTTATACACCCCCTTGTGAAGGTCCATATTTACAACAGAAGTATTAGAAAACAATGAAAGAGGCAATATATTTTTGTAACATGGTCTTGTAATTGAATCTATTTAAATTTGTATCACAATAGTTATATTACAAACCAGCTCTGGGATACACATTTTTTTCTTCCATGTATCATTAATTTAGCAAAGGTAGGCCATTGCTTACATTTTATAATCCCATCATCTTGTAAATATGCCTAAGAAATACCAGCTCAACATTGTTTCCTTCATCAAGTTTTCATAGCAGTGACAAGTAATTTAATAGTCTTAATGATGTGTGAATGGGAAAAGAATCCTACTCTGTCACATACCTAACATACATAAATTATCATAAACTGTATTAAACTGTTGGGAAAAAACGAGTAAACACAAAATTTACCATTAATACCAGAAAATATAGAGCTGAGTAAACAGATACTTCTACTATTATTTTGCAGAGTACTGGTGCCTTTGCGTAACCACAGGGATGGACAGCCCCATGAACTGCAGATTCCTCTGCTAAATACATGCAGCAGATGATTTAGTGAGTAAATAATGAGGTATATGTGCATTTCATATGATGGATTCAATGCCTGGCAAGTTAGGGCCAGGTACATTGACACTCACTGCATGAAATTATTATGTCTCCTGTAGAGATATCCAAAAGACATAGTAACAATGTATTTATTTGAAGTATGAAAATCTCAATACAGTTCAAAATGCACTTTTATTGCATTCCTGGGAGCTTGTCTAATTAATGTGTTTCCTGGAACAGCTTATTAGTTTTGAAAATGAAGCTGATGGTTAACAGAAACGTGTATGTATCTTCTTGACTGAGATATTTCACTGTACAATGTCAGAATTGTTTCTTTAAACTGTCATTACTTAATATGCTCACTTAAATGTTTTGTTTTTCATGAAACCTCATGAGCACAGACACAACCTCCCCGAGGCTCTTAAAAGAAAAATATTTTTTCTATTACAGGCAAAAATATTTCACTGTAATGCAAACAATGTAATACAATTGAAAATGCAAGTCAACAAAGAAGCAGTAACACCCTCAGCTCACTTGAAATAAGACTTCTTTAAAGCAAAATGTTAAAAAATATATACCTGGACTTTTGCTTCAAATTATCAAGTAGTAGCAACAATCTTTTGCAATGCAAAATTTTGCTTCCCTATCTTAATTTTAGCTCTACAAATTACAGTTTATTACCAGGTAAGAATAGTGAACATTGGATATTAAGTATTTGACTAATTAATTCCTATCACTACCTTCATTTGAATTGTTTGCTGAAGACTATGAAAACTAAAGTTGCAGTGCAAGATAAACTATTCTCTTCAGTCAACACGCTTAAGTTATTGGCTAAGATTTAAAAATAAATACCTTCTATCAGACAGATTTATCAGAGGACTAACATAGAGGATCCTGGGAAAAAATAACACCATCCATTTTCTAACTTACGCAGATTTTTTTTGTACTTTGAAGCTCTTTTCCCTTAGTCAGGACATATCTATTCCATTTAAAAATTACTTGTCACATTGGCTTGATGAAACACAGAGACTTTTAGCAATGGTACCCAGCTACATGAGGTTAGATAGAACTACAAAACTGTACAGTACAGTGGAGCTAGCAATTATCAGGCATCAGAGGCCATTCTTACTCTTGCTTTAAAGTGAAAACAATTCTGAACCCTAGGCTGCAGGAAGAATATCAAACTGCAGCTGCTTTTTCAAAAGAAATGCTGTTTGAGGAAGTATCATCTACTGTTCGATTGTTTCTCACAGTTTTCCCCAATCTATATGTTTCTTAATATCAAGAAAAAACCAAGCACTTTCTCTTGATGTTTCTACTTGTACAGCTATGCCAACAACAATAACATGAGGCTATTTAAATAACAAATGACATAAAATAGCATGCAAAAATATTTACTATTATCTAGTGGACAGGAAATCAACAAACCTATCTAAATTAGCTGATTTTGTTTCTGTGACATTTCTGAGCTGCTAAATATTAATTCAGCTCTTGCATGCTCTCTTTATTTTCCATATAAAAGCTTGGTGATTATTATGACAGATTGTTCCATCAAGAAATAATTAGCTTTGTGTTAAGAAGATGGTCTCATTAGAGGTTGCCAGTGACCTTGTTCTAAATTTCAGAGTTTCAGCATCTTTTAATAGCGTTGTTAGCATCATCTAAGAATTTGTATTAAGTTCAAAAAACTGCATTATGAATATAACCCACACAAATGCTACAACTTCATAGCTTTGACCACTGAATTACCCTAAAGCCATATTCTCCGTTGCTTTGTATGCTGTAAAACTCTTACTTACCAAAATGTTTTGACTAATTGAAATGTGATGATGATGTACAAGCAACAAATTTGTTTCCACTTTTCTCCTGGAAAATTTTAGCCTCTATACCTGCAAAGCTGATACCATAAGAAAGAGCAAGGATAGTGCCAGATGAGTATTTTGAAATGACATGCTGATTTTGTAAACATCCTGTTTGTTATAATGATTCAGTAACATTTGGAAAAGAAACAGGAAACATGACATTGTACCATCAGATATTGTTCTGGGCAAACTAGTTTGACAAAATAGGAACTGACTGAATCATTGGCGAAATTTTGAACAGAAAGACTACTCATCATTTTTACCAATCAGGATAATTTGGATTCTTTTTTAAACTCATAACATATTTCTTTCAATGAAAGCCAACCCTATCAGCTGATTACATCTTCTGAACACTACTAACTCTTGTCTTCCATAGTCAGATTAAGATCTTACCTGATGTACAGTAAGGAGTTTCGCCATTGTATCCATCTGACCCCAAGATGCGTGAGACCTACGTAAAGATACACTAGAGGAGCTGGGGACTCAGTACCACACAAAGAAATGTACTTATCTCTTACAATAAAGTACAAAGAAAAATTGCAGCTGTGCAAGTAATCAGTTCACACACAACTGTGATCCCGCTGTGAGACCAAACGTGGTAGATTTGAGTAGACCAATCACCTGCAGTCTAACAAAAGGAACAAAATCTAATTTCTGATGATTCCTCGTCTAAATGGCATATTAACAGGAAGAAAGACATGGTTGATACATGAAAAATCTGCCTGTTAGAAAGATGGACCCAGAACAATGGAGATCAGGCAGTGGGATGGACAAAGCAGAATATGAAGGACATTATCAAGAAATGAATGCCTTTAGATAAAAAAAAAAAAGAGAAAAAGAGACCAATTCAAAGACAACCGCAACAAACTGCTGAATCATACATGATTGATCAGTTGCTATCTTTGGTTTGTATGTGCTGAACAGAAGATAAAAGATGAAGACTAAGGAACCGTGGGTGTAAAGATTTTTAAAGTTCGAATCAATATCAGGATGCTTATCTTAGTTCCCATGAGCCATGAGGAAAAAATCCTTGGCTTTTGATACCTCCAATGTGCTGAAAAATAAGACAAGTAAGAATTAATTATTTCCATAGTGAAGATATGAATAAATCTACCAGTCACACCTGTCTATCAAGTAGTTAAACATGCTCTATATCAAACCTTACTTTTATTGACTCAGATCTGCTACAGGAACATTTTTCAGTCATCTGTGGTCTCCTGCCATAGAAATATTGTACTTGATCAGAGAGAAATTGCCAAAAAGAAATCAGTGTTGGCACAGGAAGACCAGTAAAGTTCTCCAGCTGTTAATTTATAAGTGACGTTTCCCAAAGCAAGAGCAAATGTCAAGGGTTAAAAATAGTATAAACAGTTTCCCATAGGAAGTTACACAAAGTAGTTTTCAAGATATTCATGCCTTACTTTACACCCAAATGAAGCAGAATTGAGGACCGGCAATATCTTCTATCCAAGGATAATAATGAACCTGAAAAAAGAAACTATAAATATTAAACTGTTTTATTCTATCACACCAGGCTGTGCATTACAGGGGGTAGCCCTTTGAAGTACGGTTGAGTTCTCAAGATCTGACACTAAAAGTGGTACTTGAAAAATCACCTGCCCTGGAAACGCTTTTGAAAACCGTAGGCTGCTCTGTTGTGCCTACCAACTATTGGTGAGGTGCTAGGCCATAATCTTTGTACTCTGACTAGAACATCCATGAAGATGTTCACAGCCTTGTTGCAGCCAACTCTCAAATGACTATTTATTTTCATTGGCAATAAAGGAAATGTTCTTAGCTCAGGTCCCCGATATAAACAGATTAAAGTAAGGTGTACCAGCTGTTTTGCCATGGGAAGTTCATAGGTTCTCTGACTGACACGGGGCAGTGGGGATGTGTAGCACTGGAATGCCGGTCAAGATTGAAGTTTATCCACTGCATGGAGGGCTACAGCATCATAGAACCATTGAGGTGTCACGAAGCTGCTCTTTACAGTTTGTTCCTTCGGGCAGAAGAAAATCAATGCTTGTTTAACTAAGTGCTATGCTGTATGATGAACCAAATCAGGAGCTAATTCAACCACCTGTAGAGTCCAGGCAGACAGTTATGGTGATATCCTCATCAGTTCATCCTGTGAAAGATATTCCTATTGTTCAGAACAGCTAAATGCCACATATGCATAGGTGAATAGAAGTGCTCCAGGCTCTAACAGTCTGCTAAACAATGAACTACAAACTCCTTTGTTTTCTTCAAAGTATTATCTTATTTTAATTTATTCAAGCTAAGTGCACTTCTTTCCCCAGGGATTGAGGCTGCTCTGCAGGTTTTGGAGTTCAAACTTGATAGGTCTAACGCTATCATGTGCCTTCAATTCAGGTTACAGTAAGCATGAAACAACACCTGTTAGACTGAAACTATTCTATATTTATTTTCCATTCTCAGTAGGATAGGAGTTTATGTACCTAGAGACTTCACAGCAAAAAAAAACATGCCAAAGGCTGTTTGGCATGAGCTTCCCTCCTGTGCTTTTCTCCTTAACTGACTCAGCCTTTTCCTTCCTACAGTTTAGGTGTTCAAGGGCGGATGATCAAGGACAGATTTTAAAGTTATAAAAGGATTCCAGCACTAGAGCTAATGTTGAATACCTACTCTGCAACAGATATTCCATGTTTTTTTCTCATGTATGACTTCAAAACCATTGCAGAGGATTCAAAGCCTTGAGCAAACAAGACTATCAGCTAAAATGAGTAGTTGAAACCTCAAACTAATATTCTTATAGAACTGCATTCCAGAATAATATGCAAGGCACGCCTCTCAAATCTCTCCTTTTCCTTTGTTTTTCTTTACAGTCAGACACCCATTTATCCTTGGAGTGTAACAGCTTTGGAGGATCTTCTTTTAGATGTAATTTTAGTCGTGATGTGCCTAACAGAATTACTATCGATGGTCAAGTGCTGAAAATTGATAGCAGTTAAGAAAGACCTGTAATTTTGTTTTGTTATAGATCAGTATCAGTAATAAACAAATGGTGAAAAAGCATGTAAAACTGCTCTTTGTAGCAGATTATAGTAAAAGCATGCTTCTATGAACACTTGTGCTTTTCCTTTACTTACGTTGTTCATAGGAACTGTGATTTAAGAACAAATTTCATTTCTTCTAAGAGTCAAAAATTCCACCTTTACTGCATGTATTTTTGGTAACCAGGTTAAATACTGCAAACAAATCCTGAACCTTAACAGAATACTTCGACCTCATTTCTACTTAAATAAAGCAAGACAGTTTTGTACTGTAATTGGAACATAAAAAAGCTATCAAGAAAATTGTGTAACATTCTATGCTTTTCTTTTCTAATCACAGAAAGGATAAAAGCTGTTTTTCTTTTCTTCTTTGGGTTTCAGTTTAAAATATCGTACATACTACATATTCCCATAATTCCCATTAGCTGAATTTCATATACTGAGAATTCTAGTGAGGTAAATGAAAGCATATTTGTCCTTCACACATTTGCAACCAATGCTATATACTTCTCTGTAGTGTGCCAGACTCTGTACCTGTCTTCTTTTGTTTCATATGTTTTCTTTAATCTGATACTTTTATTCCCTCCAGAAACAACCTCTTAACCTGCACAGGTTCTTAGTGGACCATCTATTTCACCTTTATCCATCTACGTCTTCTTTCATGCATCCTTGTCTGTGTTGGAAATTCTCAGCTAAATATAGGTGCTCGTTCTGCAAACATTCACACACTCCATGAAGGCACCCCTTCATTCTGAGTTATGCTGGCACATAAACATTTGCAGAATCACATTTTATTCCAGCCTTCCTTTCCTCTGTTGAGCTCATCTCAGTGCCCAACAATCCAGTGGCAAACACTACTCAAATCATACCTTAAAACCCATTTGCTCTCCTCAAGGCTCAAACATTTAACCAACCAAGTTATGTTCTGGTAGTCTCGTCTTCAAGCTGAAAAAATTTACAGCCTCTCCATGCCATAATCTACATCTTAATTGGTTTTAGGTCTACGTCTCCAATGAACTGTGATCAGGTACAACTTCCCTGAAGGCCTGCAAAACCTTCTGACATCCAACCTTTTCAATGTGTGGTTAAGACTGGTTGTAATTTTATTTTGTAACGTATCATGTATAGTAATATCTGAATAATCACATGTCTACTTCAATAATAGGTCAAAATTGAAGAGATTAATTATTAGACATGTTGATAATTAGTTTTAAGATAAATATATTTACTGTGTCTAGAAAAAGATGCCTATGATATTAAGCTGCTAACTGAATTGGATAATATATTTTAATTAATGTATTATTAACACATACTGCTTGATACTTAGCAAATTACATTTAATCAGTATTATTATGCTCATGATTCCATTCTTTTTCTGTCTAAACTTTTTGTATGAACTTAGGTACTTTGGCTGCTGATAGACAACCTTTTCTAACATTCTTTGGTGTTTACCCTTTTGAGGTCCACCAACACATAACCTCAGATGTGACTTGTAAACCTGGTAATTATACTGCTTTGTAACAATATATGGATACTGTACACTAACCTGATCACTGTAACGCATTTTGCTTTAGTCACTACTTAATCTTTATATGTGGCCATAAGGAAAACCAAGCAGTGGTAAAAAGTGTATCAAAAGGTGTACTGCCTGCTGAACCATTTTAAAGTGGAAATTTTTCATTCTGAGTACCTTAACTTTCAAAATGCGAAAAAATCTCTCCCTGAAACACCTCACAGTCTACAAAGTTTCATTCCATGAGAACAAGGATTAACTTTGTCTTTCTGCTGAGGGCAAAATATCTGCTCAAATTTGGGGGGTGTGTATGGGGTCTGTGTATGCGGCAGTGTGGGGAAGGGGGAGAGGCTGGGTAGGTGGGTGGGTGTGGCTGAGGAGGATGTAGCTGGGTTTGGAGGGGAGTGTGGCTGGGGGTGCGTGGGGGGTGTGGCAGGGGGGTCTCTGTGTGTGTGGCTTGGGGGAGGTGTAGGGGTTTGGTTGTGTGTGGGACGGTGTGGGTGTGGATGGGGGTGTATGGATGTGTGTAGGGCTGTGTGTATGTGTTTGGGGAGGGTGTGGGTGTCTGGATGTGTGGCTGGTGGGGTGTAGGGGTGTGTGGCTGTGGGGAGTGTGTGGGGTTGCGGATGGGGTGGGTGGAGGTGTGCGTGTGGGTGAGGCTCTGTGTGTGTGGGCTGAGTGTGTGTGGCTGGGGGGGGGTGTAGGGATGTGGGGGAGTGTAGATGCCGGGGTGTCTGTGGGGTGAAGATGTTGGGTAGGTGTGGAGGGGATGTGGGGGGGTGGGATTCCGGGTGTGTGTGGCCGGGGGTTGAGCGTGTGGGGGGTGGGTGTGGCTCTGTGTGTGTGTAGATGGGGGTGTGTGTGGGTATCTGGACGTGTGTGTCTGGGGAGTGTAGGTGTGGTGGGTCTGTAGGTGTGGGGTGGGGTGTGTGTGGGGCGAGAGAAGTGTGTGGGTGTGGCTGGGGCGGTGTGGCTGGTGGGGGATGTAGGAATGTGGGTGGGTGTGGCTCTGTGTGTGGGGTGTTGGGGAGGTGTGGGGGGTTGTAGGTGTGGTGCGGGTGTGGGCGTGTGGCTGGGGGGTTGTAGGGCTGTGTAGGGGTGTGAGTGGCTGCGGGTGAGCATGGGGGGGGAGGTGTGGGAGTCTGTGTATGCGTGGCTGTGTGGGGGCCTGTAGGTTGGTGACCGCCTCTGCCATGCAACAAGTAACACAAACAGACTACGTGTGCAAATCTCTACAGGCCCTAACGACGTGCGGACACAAATATCTAAACTACATTTGGCACACAGAGAAGCAAACAACGCGCCCCGGGTCCCTCTCCTGGGCGGGGCCAGGAGTCCAATCCCCGCTCCGCGGCGGGAATGGGGCGCTGGGGCTCCCGGTGCACGCGCAACGCCCTAACGACCCCCGCATACACTTCCCCCAACGCGCTGGGCTATGACGTAACTCCGGCACTTGCCCTGCTCTCGACGCGATGCCCGGAAGCATCCGACCGGGCAGTGCTGCCCATGGAGAAAGGTTCCGGGGCAGGCTTAGTTCCGGGGCAGGATCCTCTGCATGAACCGCGGCGGCCACCGCCGCCAGCGTCTCGGCTGCCACCATGATCCCAATCTCGGTGGTGGTGTGCGTGCTGGGGGGCTGGTGCGCCATCTACCTGGCGGATACGCTGCTCAAGGTGAGGCGTGCGGCCGCAGAGCTCGAGCGGGGAACCCTTGGCCCCGTATCACTCCCGTCAGGGCTGGGAGGAGGAGGAGGAGGAGGAGGAGGAGGAGGAGGAGGGGGGGGGGGGGCACCAATAGCCCCATGGGCTCCGAGGGGTGCGTGCAGCACAGGCACGTGCGATGGGGCCGTTCTCCCCTCCTTCTGCCGCCCCCACCCCTCCTCCGCACCTCCCTCCTCGCCTGGGTCCGAGCGGCGCGTGCGGTGGGGCTGTTCCTTTGCCCCCCCGCACCTCCCTCCCTCCGGGTCCGCGAGGCGCCCGCAGGTGTGTGCTCTGGGGGTTTTCTCCCCCCCCCCCCCGCGCGCCTCTCCCTCCCCCCCGAGTCCGTGAGGCGCTCGGCGGTGCCGCTGAGTCCCGGGGCTGTCGCGGCTCTTCCTGGCCGTTCCCAGCTCCGCAGCTGCGGGGACAGGGCTGCGCCGGCACCACGCGCCTTGCCGTGTCCCCTCCCCCAGAACAAAGCCGCCGACGTCGCCTCCTCCTACTAGCGGGGCCGAGAGCGCCTTCCTCCGGCTGGGGAGGGCTCGGGGCTGCGTTAAAGGAGCAAAGGTGTGCAACGTGCGGGAAGGCCGCTCTGGGTCTTCGGCCTGAATAGTCCTGTGACACTTGAATCGTAGAATGACACAATGGTTTCGCTTGGAAGAGACCTTCAGGATCATTGATTAGGGCCACGAAGTTGGTGAAGGGCCTAGAGGGGAAGCCGTATGAGGAGCGTCTGAAGTCACTTGGTCTCTTCAGCCTGGAGAAGAGGAGACTGAGGGGCAAACCTTATCGCAGTTTACTGCTTCCTCACAGAGGAAGGAGGAGGAGCAGGCGCTGATCGCTTCTCTCTGGTGACCAATGACAGGACCCGAGAGAATTGTGAGATGTGTCAGGGCAGGTGTCGGTTGGCTATCAGGCAAAGGTTCTTCACTAAGGGTGATGGAGAACTGGAACAGCTGCTCAGGGAATCAGTCAGGGCACCAAGCCTGACAATTTTCAAGAAGCATTTGGACAATGCTGTCAGACACATGGTGTGAATATTTGGGCTGTCCTGTGCAGGGAGTTGGACTCAATGGTCTTTGTGGGTCCCTTCCAACTCAGGACGTTCTGTGATTCTGTGAGTCCAGCCATCAGTCCAGCCCTGCTCAGTCCACCACTAGACCATGTCCCCAAGTACGACATCTAATTGTCTTTTGAACACCTCCAGGGATAGTGACTCACGCACTTCGCCAGGCTGCCTGTTCCAATGCTTGACAACCCTTTCAGTAAAGAGATTCTTCCTAGTATCCAATCTAAATCTCCCCTGGTGCATCTTGAAGCCAATTCCCCTTGTCCTGTTACTAGCTACCAGGGAGAAGAGACTGACCTCCACCTCACTACAACCTCCTTTCAGGTAGTTGTACATAGCGATGAGGTCTCCCCTCAGCCTCCTTTTCACCAGACTAAACAACCCCAGCTCCCTCAGCCTTTCTGAATTTTGTGTTACCTTTTAAAGAAAACATGAGTTTATGGGTTGGCTGTGTAGAATGTGCTTTGGAATTATGTTTTTTTCTAAAATTTATGTGAAAACTAGTGTATATTTTCTTTATTTTTCACATCCTTAAGTTTTACTAAAAATAAAAATAGTTGAGACAAGAGCTCAACACAACTACTCTTTAAAGAAATAAACTTTAATCTTAGAATCATAGAATTTCCTGATATCTAATCTGAATGTCCCCTGGTGCAACTTGTCCTGTCACTTGACAGAAGAGATGAACACCCATCTTGCTACTGCCTCCTTTCAGGTAGCTGTAGATAGTGATAAGGTGTCCCCTCAACCTCCTT
The DNA here is from genome assembly GCA_033558185.1 of Dromococcyx pavoninus. NCBI lineage: Eukaryota > Metazoa > Chordata > Aves > Cuculiformes > Neomorphidae > Dromococcyx > Dromococcyx pavoninus. The sequence goes on from JAUMJL010000054.1 coordinate 776,737, forward strand.
TTCTCTAGGCTAAACAACCCCAGTTACGTCAGCTGCTCCTCAAAAGACTTGTTCTCCAGCCCCTTCACGATACTTTTCAGAGAGTATTGTAAGACTCATCTTTAACCTCCTGACGGAGAGGGGAAGGTTTGACAGCAAAATACACCACTACGTCTTGGGGTGCATTTGTGCATTGCACAGATTTCATTAAGTGGGGTTTTTTTTAAGCTCAAGAGGTGTGATTTTTAAGTGGTATTTAAAATTGCAAAGTATGTATGTAAAATAGGATGCATGCTAGTTAAATATGAGGAAAAATAAAATGAAAGGTTTTATCTGTAATTTTCTTGCTTTTTGATGTTAATGTTACAGCCCAGGAGCAGCATTTGTTTCTGCCAAGTGCAGATAGGGCCTGGTGATTTCAAAGTAACAAACATGCATTTTGTCACTCTGTAAAAAATAGGAAGGAATATAAAAAATTGTAGGTGATGAGGAAACTTGGAAAAATAAGTGGCTCCCCCTACTGCTTATCGTTGGAGAGTAAATATAGATCAATAAATGATGAGCACTATTGATTCCAAATATTAGTCTGTACCTAATGATAATAAAAATACAGTAATTTACTGACAATTTTGAAAATTTCAGTCAATCAACTCTATATTAGGTGTTTGGAAGCAGTCCTGGCATTGTTTTGAAACATGTTACAAGACTGGCCTAATAGTAGAAACATGTGCTCCTGACTGTTGCAAGACACGCCAAAACTCACCAGAAAGACCATCCAACAGGCTGCTTTTCACAGTACCTTTGTGTCCCCTGAAGAATCGTAATCTGAAGCAAGAGGTGATTTTGGGTAGCAGACCTGTTGTGCCACGATGCTGAGACCCTGAGATTCTGAAGCTCTCTTTCAGCATTAGACCTTAAAATCGTTCTCTTTCCTAAGTAAGAATAGCCACTACTTTTCTTGTTGCAACCTCTGGTAGAGCTTAGCATCTACAAGGGGCCGAAAAAGAATACCATATTGATTGGAGCCAACTTAGTGCCTGATTTATGTTGAAAAAGAAGGGGGGGTGCCTGGAATGCTATAGCAAACAAGAGCGTGCAGGAGTTAAATTTTAACTTTAGTTTTTTAACTAGAAGTTGGCAAAGGTTATTAATCATCAGGAAGTATGTGGGAGCTGTTGGGTTTTGGTGAACTTACTGAGATTGCATGTGTAGATTATATCAATGATAAGTTGCAGTGTAAGCACAACAGCCAAAATAGAATTTGGATTAAATAACCAGATTTATATAATTAGGAAACTCAGCATTGCTTGCTTTATTGCTAGTACTGTAATTCTCCCACCACATTCATAACCTGAGGCTGCTAGCAACCACACCAAAACACAGTCCTTGCTTAGATCTCAAATCACTTGCAGTTTAATTACACTGAAAAGACATACAGAGTGTGAGTGAAAAATAATACAAGAGTTCTTTTCCATGTGCAATCCTGTTGATATTTTTGGTGAGAGAAGAATGTGTGTCGTAACTTGCGGTTGATGTTTTTTCTGTAAACTTGTTGAGTGTCTCTTGCCCAGTTTGTTCCCTTACTGTTTCTGTTCAGATTTCAAACATATTGTCAGGCAGTCTGACTCTTTGAAAGGTTGCAATGTGGAAGGTGTAACTGCATTTATAAATGCATTTTTGCACAAATAAATTCACATATGATAGTATTCCTGGAGTTACTTTACAAGATACATATGTGTTAGCAAACTAAAAATATGCTGGGATTTAGAATTTTAAGTCCCTCTTGTAGCTCTTCATTGAACCACTGGTACGAAAGTTTCCATTGAAGCTACATTGATCCTACAAAAGGGAATTACTCAGGCAGGCCCCTAAATTCCTGCTCCCCAGCATCCTAAATGCTCCTATTTCATTCCGCCTGAAGGATCAGGAATGAGCGAAGGGTAGAATGTTGTCCCTCCTGCTATGAGAAATAAAGGATGCATTAGACATCGTCAGTCAAGGTTAGCCTTCAGCTTTTAAGGTCAAGAAGTTTAAATGGTTCAGAGCACTTGAACAGGTTTTGTCAGCCAAGAATGGTAAGGACTCCTTGCTAGCAGATATTTGTGAAGCTCCCAGAGTATTTAGCAGATGGTCATTATTTTGAAGGCTTGGATGAATAAAAAAGGTATTGCTTTTATAGTAAAGTTAATATAACAAAGATCACTTGGAACTCAAAGAAGCAGAGTCAAGGCCATTTTGAAGGAGGCTTAAAATGAAACATAAGATACCAGCATACCTTGTACCAGAGCTTGGGTGTGCGTGTGGTAATGTGATGATTCTGCTAGGCTCAGGAGAGAAGAAGAAATGTTTGTGTAGAGCTTTTTAATTTATTTTGCAAAGGAATGCAGTCATGGAGTGAGCATGAATGCTATTTGCACAATTTGAGAGGAAAACACAAAAGGAAAATGAATTTTAGTGCCATTTAAGTTTTTTCCCCATTTGGCAAATCTATGGTCAATAATCCCATATTTCTCAAATGTATTTATGCCTTGCTACTTAAGTGGGACTGTGATGTGGTTGAAACAAATTTGAAGGAAAGAGTTGCTGACATTTCTAAGGGGAAAGTGGATTTTGCATGTAATAAAAGGGACACATTTTTAAAGTGCCAAATCAAGACATCCGATTAGCTTTATTATAATAGTGTGTAGTTAGTTGGGAGTTTTTTGGATTGTGTGTGAACTGAATAGGATGTGTTTAGTTAATTCCCAAAAGACAGTTGCTCATGTCAGAAGTGCTTAGTGTCATATATATTTTTCTTCTTAATTTATTTCATAGATTATGTGAGGAGGTATTTTTCTTTGTTTCTTTGGCTTATGTATTATTATTTGCAGAATTGCAATCATGTTTGTGATCTGTTTATTTTAGCAAATGCCGGGTTAGCAAATGCTAATCTGGTTCTAGACACTAAACTTACTGCTGTCATAGGGAATGACTGGTGTTGATTAAGAAATACCTTACAATGAAAATTTCTGTAAGTGTCCTCAGCTGACTGAACAAAAATGTGACTGGGATAATTAGGGTAAAGAAAAAGGAAATGACACAGGAATATATTGGCAGAAAGGATAGATGGTGTAATAAGTCATAAATGAGCAATGACCTGAGTAAATTGGTCTCGCGTCCTAGGAAAATCGATGCTTGAAATAAATTTTTAGTATTTGAATTAGTTCAACACAATGAGAAAAGCCATGAATATAGGTGTGCCAGATGAGATCCTAATCCCTACTACCACCACCAGGGCAGGACAGGAGGAATGCAAGGAATTTCGCAGATTCTAAAGTTTTAAAGAACCACAGACAACAGCCAGAAACTTGTGAAGGTCCTCTTGGCGGCAAGGGGAGAGTGGAGCCTGTTGTGAATAACACACTCCTGATGTCTACAGTAGGTGCTGCTGCTCATAGGGAAATTCAGGAACAATGCTTCAGGTTTGAGAGATCTGAAGGCTTGTCTGAGTTATGTCAGAGAAACTCCTGCTTTGAGATTTGCTTGAAGTTAGAAGGCTTTTCCTGAGCTAGGAGTTCCTCTTTTACCTCCAGGGAAAGTGTTCCTTCAGTTGGGTTTCTGATACTAGCTTACTTGAAGCAGGCCGAGTAAAGCCTATTGAGAAGACAAGCACCATGTGATATAAAGTTGTGATTTCGTAACTATGTCTGTTGGTCTGTAATAGCCGATAATACTGCAGATACATGTTAATCATATAGTTTATAGGTCACATTTCCCATAGAGAGAAATCTTTGGAACTGCTGGGAAGGCATTCTAGCAGTATCTTGAAATACCGGGAAATTATTATAGTGAAATCGCCATTGCCATATAGGTTGATAATTTTAAATGCCTTTTGGTTATGTTACTATGATGAAATATTTGAGTCTCGTTAGGCACAGTCTTTGCTAAAGGGTATCCACAGTTCTGATCCATATCTCACCAATACTAAAACCAGTTTTTTCAACTGTAGCTGAAAGAGCATTTTTCTTTATTGAAGTTTTAAAATAGATACTGGAATATAATTGCACATTGAAAAAATACCATGAACGGTTCAGTCTTTGGCCTTCTAACCAGATAGTTAAAAACTATTGGAAGTGATTTAACACTAGGAAAGACGATGTAAGATCCTGTTTGTCAAATAACACTGAATACCCCGTCTCTCTTGCAATCTTAGAACTGTTGCGACATTTACAGTGGCATAACTTTTTCATATTACACGCCACGCCTACCTATATGTCAAAATATAAATAGCGTGCAGGATATTTACCTGCAGTTGTACATGTCTTTATATGAACAGATCACATTTACTGCTTGGTCGCATAGCACAAAATCTTCCTAGAACTTTTTGGTTAAACTAGTTTTCCATTGCTTTGCAGTCATCCAACTCTCTGAAGGCATCATATGAAGACTGGCTGCTGACGTATGGCTTGAGTGTCTCTCCTTTTCATATGCGATGGCAAACAGCTCTCTTCAACCGGCAGTTCTACAACTGGGGCAGATGGAAACCCAGATTTCTGTATTTATGGTATAAATTCAGGATGATTTTTCATGTGTCAGCAACTTCACCCTATCTGTGCCTTTCAGCCTTAAAAGTGCAATTGATAGACATGGTTATTTCACTGGGCTAATGATAAAACCATATTGTACTGTGCTAGTATAAGTCTTTCTGCTTTGCTAAAAAATACAGAGCTGTAATATAGGTTGCATATTGAGATGCTATGAAACTAGAAATCTGTGAACTATTTTTACCTATGGTTTGAACTATACTTCTTAAGAGTACAGCTGTTATGTGTAATACTGCATACAGAAGGAAGTCTGAAAGCAGCATTCTCATATCCTGGATCTGTCCATTACTGTACAGTGAACTCTCCCCAATCACTGGATTGCACAGAATAGATAAATAGTGATTAGTCTGGGTGCTCCTGGGCTGGTTTAGAAAATTATGGCTCAGTTGCCTTCCTAGCATTACTTTATTTCTACGCTGAAAATATAGAATTAGTAAGGTTTGAATTTCTTTAGATTTCCTGTATTGCTGCCCTCAGTGAGATAGTACTAAAAGAGAGGTCTGCTTCATATTGGTTTCTCTCGTATGTAATGATTTTACTGTTTCAGTCTGAAATAGTTCTTTATCAATCATTGTTTTTAATGCGTGTAATTTATTACAGTATATTTCCACCAGTCTCTTTAATTAACATTGCAAGTACATTTTGCTTAAAATAAATCTATTAATTCTCTATGAGCTTCATTAAGGATGGTAAGAGAACAATTATGCTATTATGAAAGGAAGAAGGATTGCTATTGAATTGAAGTGGTTTATCTAGACAATAAACTTTACCATATCCTTCAGCTATTGGACAGTGTAAAATAATGATGATAATAATAATAATAATAATACTGAATAAAACTTCACCAGTAGGTGGACTGATGTAAATTGAAATTATTTTCAGCACTGACTTTAATAAAAAATAAATTGGTGAGAAGGACAATGTGTTTTAAGTAATTGATTTTAATCTGGTCTTGCAGTTGTAGCTTTTAGTTGTTATTCTTTAAAAAAGGCGGTGACTCATTTATTGTTCTTTGGAAGTTTTTATTGTTCGGGAGGAAGATGCAAAATAGATTGAAAAAGGTCAAATAGATAAATATGTATGCTATCCCATCATTTGATCCAGGTGTCTAAATACGTGATGGTGTGGTGCAACGTGATAAATTATACACTGTTAGTTATGGTTTTATATTCATAACTAATGGCAAGTTACACATATTGGGTAACTGAATAAAATTTAAAAAGTAAGAACAACATAAAAATATTTGAAAATTAATCAGAGTGTATTTTGGTTGTAAAACATTTATTAAACAAGGAAAGTATTGTGTGTTGTTGTTAGTCCATACTAATAAGTATATGTTATTATTGTTACTAGTTTCCTTTAGCAAATACTTTTTTACCGGATTGTTGATACACGAATGGTAGTAACATCAGGTAAGTTTTGCCCTATGATTGGGACTGCTAAGTTGTGCTGAAGCAGTTGCATATCTGGAGAACATAATGCAACTCCTTGCGGCTGTACGTTGTTAACCTATTTGCTTCTCTTTTTAGGTTCAGCATAGGAATGGTGTTTGGTATAGTTGCCATGTTTGGCTCTGTTATTCTTCTCGGAAAAACACTGATGCAAACCCTGACACAGATGCTCACTGAGGCACCGAAAGCCCAGAATGATCGTATGCTGCAAGTTGTGGTGAGTGTTCTCTCCTCAAGTCTTTATTGGAGAAATTTGAACTGATCTTAACTGGCTTCTTAATGGGGTCTGTGATGCTTAAATCCGCTTGCACAAGGGTAACCTCACTCCTGATACTCATCTATATAAAAATTTGCTGGTTTGTTATCAGCCTTAAAAATGGAGAGTGAAGGTTGTAAAAGAGAGGAAGACAAATGAAGGCAAACATGTGGAAGAGTTTATATTAAAAATTCTCTGGAGTGAGAATTGGCCAGTAATTTTGAAAAGCTCTAAGTTATCATAGTACTGAGAATACAAAACAGAGCTAAGAATTTGCCTCCTCTGAACTGTACAATGTAGAGGTTGTAAAGTTTGCAGAGCATGTCGATAATCTAAAAGAGGAATTCTGTTTCGTGTATTACAATACAAAACATCAGTGGATAAGGAAAGAAGCGTGAAGAATCTTGTGTGATAGTGGAAGCAGAGATTTGTTAGTGAGTTTACAGTGTGAAATTGAAAGTGCTGTTTCCAGCAGTACCTACTCAAAGTCCTAATAATGTATTTAATTATTTTATGGATTTCTGATGCTGGACAGTACATTGTATGATTTTAGAAAGGAATTTATTTCACAGAATGGGAGAGATTGTGAATACTGTCCTTTTTTATCCCTATGCAAGGCAGTAATGGAAAAACTGACATTGCGCTTACAACAGTTTTAACCTTGAAGATTTCATAGCCACCCTTATTTCTCTAAGAGTGGTAGCTGGCTAGAATGTATGGTCATTTTTCAGAAATGCAGGAAGTCCTATGAGTCATCTGCCTTCTGCTGCATGGCTTAGAACAGAGGTGCCCAACCATTTTATTCCATTTAAGTACTCAACTAGACTAGTGAACAGAAGTTGGGAATTGTGTGCTGCCATGATAGGCCTTTCGGTTAAGTGCCGAACTGTCTGCACGCAGCTAGTCTTCAAAAATGTCACGAACTTGATCAGTAGCATGTATCATAAATTGAATGCCTTTGGAAGTTTTGGGTCTGTTTTGCACATGCAAAGTGAACATAGCAAATGCAGTCTGTGTTGGCAAAAGCAGGCACTGAGACCTGGGAGAGAACTGCTGGTACCGCCACTGCAGTCGCCTGGTCCACAGCCTGCTACTGAATTATCTCCAAGAGTAGACAGGAGTACAACCAATAGAGCACAAGTTGAACCTGAGACAGAGAATTTTTAGTTTACATTCTGACAGGATCTATTGTAGGCATGGTTGTCTGTTACATTCTGGAGTAAGAAAAGCCTCCCTTACATCTTCGTTTTCTGAGATCATTATATGGATCTATCCCAGTGGTTATTTGATACTAGAGTAAACTGGTTATTTGCCATACATCGCTCTTGTGAGAAAATAACATAGAGGCAACCAAAGTAAAGATGAACTTTTGGAATTAATCTTGTGTGGATTGAAACTATGAAAGCAGGAATATAGGATAATGTCTACAATTTTAATGTGGAATTGACTCCTCAGTGACTACCTACTGGCCATAGCACTGCATTCAAACCAAGGGCAGAATGGCACTGAAAATTATGTAATGTGTAGGGATAATGTAATGTCATGTATAGGGATAAGGTTAATTCTCCTAAGTTCATTTGTGGTTCTCTTTCTTTCCTACCTGTTTTCATTTCTGAATGGTCACTGTTGTATAATTCTGCCTTAAAGATTTTCGGTGTGCTTTTTGATGAGAATATTCTAGCATAAGTTGACATAAAGAAGTGATCCTTATGTGGCTGCAAAGAGGTGAAAAACAAGTCATGTAAGTTAGTTACTCTTGTTCCGTCTGGAGAAGGCAAGGCTCTGGGGAGACCTTATTGTGACCTTTGAGTACTTAAAGAGGACCTATAAGAAAGATGGGGGCCTATTGCAATAGGACAGGTGATAATGGTTTTAAAAGAGAGTGGGTAGATTTAGAATAGTTATAAGGGAGAATTTTTTTTACAGTGAGGGCGGTGAAACACTGGAATAGGTTGCTCAGAGAGGTGGTAGATGCCCCATCCCTGGAAATATTCAAGGTCAGGCTGGACGGGGCTCTGAGCAGCCTGATGTAGTTGAAGATGCTCCTTCTTACTACAGGGGGGTTGGACTAGATGATCTTAAAGGTCCCTTCCAACTCTAATGATTCTGTGATTTTATGATTTGCATTTGACTGCCTGGAGGAGAGTGAGTTAATTTTCTTTTTTAAAAAAATAAACTTTTGGGGTTTTAAGCTGAACTTTAGCATGTGGCATAAATCTTTTTATCCTTTATTTAGCCTTTGGCTATGGAGAGGGGGAGCTACAGTTCTGCTTATGTTTTATTGATTAAGATTTTTATACCCTTCCTCTTGTATTCAGTTCTGTACTTTACCTCAAATATGTACGTGTAGGTAACTGGACTGTTTTTCTTTTGCTGCCCTCTCTTGTGTTGCTTGCCTTTAGACAGAAGTGAGAAAGAGACAGATCAGTTACTGCCAAAGGAACTTCTTCTACTAAAGAGATTTCCAGAAGACCATAAAATATGAGAGGACATTGCTTATTAACAAAATACTGCTACTGATTTCAGAACCTGTCATGAGAGTTAGCGTCCCTTTCAGGTGAATCTTCAACTAGCTTCTGTGATGTGAAGTCTGAAATCATCCAGTGCTGTGTTCTAACAGGCTATATTTATGGTGGTATTAAGGTGGCAGTTCTTGCTATTGCTATCTGTCCTCCCATGTGCCTGGAGCAAAGGCCCACTGTAAATGTCAGTTAACTGGTGCATTAGTGCCACCAGCTGATGCTGTAATACCAGCAATAGATGCTTAACAAATGAAGAGCGGCTGTCTCCATACACTGAGGTATAATACTCGTGCCATTTAAGATAAATATTTTGGTCATGATCACACTCTGGGCAGAATTTGTGAAATTATTCAATTTAACATTAATGAGAACAGTCTTTTGAAAGATTTATTTTAGCTAGCTTCTCTTACCAACCAATTGTAGAATTCTTCTCTATGGGTAGGTGAATGCATAGGGCCGAATGAAGGTAGGATCAAACGGGATCAGTTCAGTTGAATCTGCATCTCACAAGGGTAGTTTTTAGAGAGTTCTATAGACAGGCCAGGGATTTTTGCCCATAGCATGTCTTTTCTGCTACTGGATTGCGATTCAAATTGTGGTCACAACAGCTGTTAGTGACTGTACTGCAGTGCACTCTGGCTCGAGCAGGTAGAGCTGTGAAGCAAACAGGAGAACTGTCCCAGAACAAGCAGCAGAAGTGGCCTCATCATCCCACTGCAGCATGGCTGCTGAGTGGGGATGGGAACTGAGCAGGAGGATAGTCTATCAGGAGGAAAGAGCGCATGGGTCCTCATTTTCTGACCCGTGGCTGCTTTGAAGCCTGTCTTGAAGGAGTTGATATCTCATGACGAGATGGGACTTGGGCAGTGGTGGCAATCCACAGGAATAGGAGGAACATGAGGAGCCTGCATATTATGTTTTACATAAATTAAAATACTACAGTGATTTCAAGTGCTTTTTTATAAAAGTTGAATTACCATATGTAGACTGCCAAAACTTGAAACAATAGGCAAAAGTTACCCCTTTTTTGACCTTGTAAATTTGCGATAGTCTTGTGCTTTGGATAGGGAGGGGGAAGGGAGGCTGACAGTTCCAGTTGTAGTCTCATTTTTTCCACTTTTAGGGCTCACGATCTTTGAAGTGCCATACAAGTTTTTTCTTTTTTTTAAGTGTGGATCTTCTCTATAGCTACATAACTGGCTGCAGGAAATTGTAAACTAAAGCTAAACTACTGCTCACAGTTGTCAAGCCTGCCCCATTTCAGTGGAAGTCTGTGTACGTCTTTATAAACTTCTCAAGTTTAATATGGAGTAGGACACATTTGGTCAGGGCTGTGGGGACTAAGTAAGGCAGGGAGAAGGCTTTTGTGCCTGGAGAGCTTTTCAACCTTCAATAAAATAATATATTTTTAATGTATTTTAAAAGACATTGACTGAATCAGGAGAAGATATACAAACTGATAGTGCTGCTTGAGAACAGCTCCTGTTCTGTTGTGTGTCTGAAAAGCTGAGTGAGAGCAGCAAGTTTAGGGCAGAATGATTTGTCTTTCTACTTCTTGGTTTCTTAGTGTGTTTTGTTTTGTTGTCATGCCCACATCAATAGGTGCCTGGTGTAAATTTGCCTGTCAGCCAGCTGACCTATTTCTTCTCTGCAATCCTCATCAGTGGCGTGATACATGAAGTCGGCCACGGGGTGGCAGCTATTCGGTAATACAAATAATTACTTTTCTCTTACTATATGCCAACAAAGCCTAAAATGTCAGAGCATTTACTTTTAAGTGAATGTTATTAGCCCTTCTTTGGTTTATCAAGAATGTCTGTTTATTCTTTATTTTAATTGTGGAAGGGTGTACAATTAAGGATAGAGTTTTAATAGGGCATTTGTTCTACAGATCATGCGAAGGAGTTTTGCTTTGCAAGTATACCACACTGCATCAGGTTTAAAATAATACTTCTTTTAAGTGTTGCTGGTTTTCACACAGCAATTTAATTTCTGCAGCTGTTGCACTTGAAGAGGACCTATGCGCTTTTGCACAAGGGCACTTTAAAATAGATTTTAAACTGATGTGTTTGAACATAGCTTGTGAAGTAGCATGTGAACAGGCTGAAGCAGTAACAGTCAAATGTAATTTGTCATTTAATGTCATTTAACTATGATGATTGCATTACAAAAAGTTATTTGACGTTGTTAGTCATTAGTGTTAAATGACACAATAAGAGGGGTTAAGTGGTGGTCACTTAGGGCTGATACTCAAATGTCCTCTGCGTTTCCACTGGGCATCATGACCTGTTTCATAAGCATGAAGCTGTAAGTTGCTTCTCTGATTTTCTTGAATCTAAGGAGTCGTGACTGAATCTTAACCCACTACAACCTTTTTTAAAACTCCAGAACTTCTGAATTAAAGGGTAGTTTGGAACTCTGTGTGTTTCATATGCTCTATTTGTCTTTCAGCTTTTTTCCCCAGGGATTTTTCTATGAAGAATAAAGCTCTAGCTCTTCCCATCACAGGAAGAAGCAACAAAATTTCCTTTCTCTTACAGTGCCTTCACATGCTGCTGGCTGACTGCAGAGAAGTCAGGAGTAACTATAGAGCTCTTTTTAACCAGAATGAATATTTTTTTTGCCCTAGTGATATGATACCTTCATTCAAGATCTGGAGCAAAGGCTCCGAATATTCACGTTTGGGTTATTTTTTTTTGTCAGAAATTGATTCCCAGCTATTTCCAGGGGAAAATTAGTTTGTCCAATATATATTGCTTTTGCTGCTGCTGCTCTTTTCTCCTTGACTCCACCCCCATCTCAGCGCAGCTTGGGTCTGTAGTGCTGCTAGGGTCAATGCTCTAGGTTTAAGCTTTGCTAAATAGCTGTGCTGTGGGCAAATTGTATTATTCTGACTCCCTGAAATCTAATACACTTTGGCCACTTCAGTTCAAGATAGTATTGGCTGCTAACTACAAGAGCTTAAAATATTTGAACCATAGCTTAGTCAAGGCTTGTGCCAAAAAGTGCCTTTTTCTTCTTCCCTCTGTACCTGCCTACCCAACTGATGGAATTCCGTATAGACGGATGATTGTTTATAATAATTGGTAGGTATGACTAGGTCCGGTGACTTAACTCCAGGGAATTAATATATTCTCTGATTGATTTGGTATAATTCTATGTTTCCTTTTATTGTATGTGCGTAATAAATATATAAATGTGAATAAATAAAATGCTATGCCCAGTGTACTGTCTCAATAAAGACATGGGATTAGCTGATACGTGCCTGATTTGTCTTGGAACATGACTGCCTTAGAATAATAATTGGAATGTAATTGTTTTGTAACATGATTATCATACTGCCTCTGTAAGTTGCTTATAAAATTTGTAGCTTCAGAAAACCTTTACATAGTTCTTCCAAAAAGTACCATTTATAAGCAATTGTAAAACTTCTGAAAATGTTTTATAAGCAATTGTAAAACTTCTGAAAGTGTTTTGGCCTGTATGAGAGTGTCAGCTACTAATATATTTAAACAGGATTTTTCCTTTTTATTGTCTTGACTTGTTTTCCTTTTTTTCAGGTGACATTTCCCTAATTTTTGTTACTTTACAATTTACTGTAAATTTCATTTAGGAGAAAGAGAGAAATTATAAATTACAGGAATGTGTAAGTGTTTATTTAAAAGAAAAGTAATCATTTCTTCCACGTAATTTTTCATAGATTAGTTTGAATCTGCATCCTTCAGGGTACCAATTTTAAACTTAAAAGAAAAAATCTCCCAAATTTTAACATATATGTTTACTTGAAAGTAGGGTTATTTTTTAAAAACATATTTTATGTGTTACTGTAACCAGGAGACAGAAAAGAAGTTCATCTTATCCTTTATTTTTTTGCCAAGCTTATGGATGAGTGCTGCTTAAATGTGGCAACCACTGCAGAAAACATCCTTTAGTTTGATTATCTTTCAGTTATTCATATTATGAAAAATAAGGTAGCTTTAGAATTATAATTTTAGTTATTTTCTTAGTCAAAAATGTGTGCTATGTAGAATCTCGCAGTTTTTAATTTGTTTGTCTGCAGCAACACTGCTTCATTTTTCTTTTCTTCTTTTTAAGAGAACAAGTACGATTTAACGGATTCGGGATTTTTATCTTCATTGTCTATCCTGGAGCATTTGTTGACCTATTCACAACGCACTTGCAACTGATATCTCCAGTCCAGCAGTTAAGGATATTTTGTGCAGGTAATAGTTTGTACTTTTTTTATTCAGTCTTTGCTTGGTGTAGTTATGTTTTCTACAGGCATCATTTTTGAACCCTTGATGGAAGAGTGAAGGTTTAGAATGAAGAAGCACAAAACCTTCTCTTTACATAAAGGTTATTTTTTAGTTCTGAACCGAAACTGTGATTTCAGAAAATCAGTTGATCGTTACTCTCCATATCGTGCTGTTTTCTGGACAAGAGATGTCAGTTTCTAAGAGCTTGAATAGGTACCACTTTCCTGTCATGAAAAATGTTATTATATTCTACATCTGATTCAGAATAGTTGTGCATGAAAAATACCAGTTATGTGGTTGGGGAACACTGTGGTTTCTGACCCTCCTCTCTCATTAGAAAAAGCTCCCACACCAGCTCAGCTGCAGAAGTTCCTTTGTCTTTTTCCTTTGCCCATATTGTATGGCCTAAGAGGCAAAACCTTGAGCACATAAGTTGGAAAATACCCAGCCAGAAGATTGGTAGTATAAGAACATAACTTACTGTCACAGGTGAACACCCTTGAGAAATTCACTGCCATTTTCTACAATAGGAACAATTTATTATGTGATTTTCAGTAGTATTGTGAGTGATCTTCAGTGACGTGTGAGTTATGTTATTATACAGGTCACTGTGTTTTGGTATTGCCATCAGAAGGAAATAAAAGCTTAAACACAAACATCCACAGAGAATCGCAGTTTATGGCTCCAAATAACCTCGAAATTTTTATTTGATATCTTTTGAAGTCTCTGGCTACTGGAAAGTAGACCACTGATGCTGTGGAAAGTTAGACTGAGACTGTATTATGCTACCTGAACTGCTTGTATTATTGATTTGTAGAGACAGAAGAGATTCTCAAACTATTAAAATAAAGATAGAAAAGTTAGCATCTTGGTTTAATTTTTGATACTGATGGTTTTCTGTTCCGGGGATAGTAGCATAGCAGCCAGGTTTCTGTAATGTTTAAATATTAATATTGTAACTAACATTTTATAAAGAGGGTTCTAGGCTGAGCATAGAGAAGCATTTAGCAAAGCATATTTTCAAGCTTTCATACATCAGGTAAATGCTGATAAATGTTATGTACATAAATGTATCTATAGTCCAAATACCCTAAGGAACCACAGTCATTTACCGCAATAGGCTTTTATGAAGCTCCGTTTCTTAAATTAATCAATTTCCATTTCCAACTACTGTGAGCAAAAGTGAAAGAGAAGACATACCATTTTTCAAAGTGGGTTGCCACTATACATTTCTGAGAAATCATCTAGAAAAAATAAAATCAGAAGCTGTAATAGAAAATAATTCTTTGCATGTTTTTGATGACAGGAAAACACTATAAGAATTTTTCAGGTTTCCCAAGGAACCTGAAGTAGAGAAATGCAAGGTAGGAGCATGTAAGACTGGTTAGCATCAATGGCTTGTTATCAGTTAGGTATAAGAAATATATGCCGTTTTTTACAGCCAATGATAGGTATGTTTCAGAACTGGAATGTTTGATAATGATAAAATGTGATATTCAGTATACTTGACTCAGTTTTTCTTAATTGTCAGAGCAGTTGAATATAGACCTATTCTCGGTGTTCTGAAGATCTGAGTTTACAGTTTCAGATTTTTGTATGGCAACTAGGTAAAAGAGCTGGAGTAGAGAACACCACCCATACTCTGAAGATTAAGGAGTATATTTGTTGTACAGCAGATGGCATCATGAGTTCAAGAATACTGAATTGTGAATAGTGGAAAATTCTTGTAAAACATGCTAATTTTAGCATTTATTTCCACGCCTAGTAGATGAAAAGTGTTTATGTGCAGCACTTTCTTATAATTATAAAGCCTTTCAATGAGATGTGCTTAAAAACTATTGAAAGAGAAATCGCCTTAAGAAGCATCTGCTAGTGCAGGGATGTCAAACTCATTTTCACTGGGGGCCGCATCAGCCTGCTCCTGGAGCATAACGCGCGTCACACGCTGCACACGTGACCAGCACTGGCGGGAGCGCAGGGGCAAGGAGCTCGGTGCTGCCCTGGGTATAAACAAGGTGGTGGGCTGAATAAAACAAGGTGGAGGGACAGATTCGGCCCACGGGCCATGAGTTTGACACCCTTGTGGAAATAGCAACAAACCCTTTCATTAAAGTACTCCAAAAATGTCTCTCATTTCCACAGCATTAGAAACATAAAAGAAGACTAGGTGATGTGTAGAGATAGCTGGGGGGAGTAAGAGTTTGCCATATGTTGTGATTCCTGAAAGATAGGTTTAATATATTTACTTCAGTTACTGTCCTGTAGCTGCACTGTAGATATAGATTGAATCAAACCCATCATAACAAGAGGAAGCACTGTAAGAAAGAAATAAGGACTCTTCAACATTGAAAAGCTTTCCTGCATTTTTTATTTCCTGCATATTGGTCATACAAAATGTTTGTCCAAGAACATAAATTAAATGAAAACATTTGTATAGTACTGGATGTTAAAGGAAGCCAAGTGTGTCTTATGTGGTTCATTTCTTTCTGTGGAGAACAACATACTATAAAGATTGCAGATGCAAATACGTTGCCCAGAACAGTGGGTCAGGAAATGTTGATTGCCCAGCTTTAGTTTCTTGATGTGGTTTAAGGTCCATATTTTCTTGTAAAAGAAGCCTTTTTTCAAATAATTTTCTAAAATTGTTTGGCCTGTATATATGTAATTATTTACATTGATAGAATGGAGAAACATGAAAAATACTGAATTGCAACTAAATGTAAGACATTTTGCTGATTAGGACAAACAGTATTTATTCACATATAAGCCTATTTATTAAAAGTCTTAAATTCAAGAGTTTATTGTGGTAGAAGTTGATAAGTAATATGTTTCATTACACTAGTTTTTTTAATATTTATAATTTATGGCAACTTTGTTGGTAGAAACTGTAGATTAATAATTGATTCAGAAGCTCCTTTTTTCTTCTGGATACTCTGCCCGCAGCATACTTCGAAAAGTAGTGTTACGTGAGCAAATACCAATATAGTAGAATGACACCTTAAAAATGAACTTACCACTTCCCTGTCTTTTTTGGTAGTTTAATTCTCAGGGGCTCAGAAGCTTCTCCAAGACTCTTTTGTCCTTACAAAGTGGCATCATAGTAGCTTAAGTTTGTAGAGCTGTATACATACTCTGTCATGTCTATGTTTGCAAATTAACTTTTCATCCATTCTTAAGTAATTATTTTAGGAAAGTCAATTAGAATGTAACTGTAGAAATTTGCATTTCAAAGCCACCTTTTTGTTACTAGTTTTTATTTAGAAATATGGCTTTTTTCCTTCTCTTTAGGGGTGTGGCATAATTTTGTTCTTGGCGTTGCAAGTTTAATGGTTTTGCTTCTGCTGCCAGCTATTCTGTTCCCTTTCTATTACACGGGTGTTGGGGCACTTGTCACTGAGGTTGCTGAGGTAAGAAAAGATCTTGACTGTTTTTCTGTTACATGCTTTGCGACATGAAATGTACCTGTTTCTCTTATTAACACAGTCAAATCTAGTCAATAATGCGCTCTGCAGAGTCTAATGTATTACAATTTTGTCTGCTTAAATTTTCCCTCTCAGTCTTATGGGTTTTAGTGGTAGTGAACCAAGGAACATGATATGAATAATTATAGGCTGTTCAGCATACTATAACACTGTTTAGACATTTGCAATGAGTTTGCAGGCTTTTTTCTAGGTGGTGTTTTGACTTTTCAATATTGGCACCAAGTAAATCTACTGGAAACTGCATTATCACTCTAGTTATTACTATCTGGTTTTAATGTTAAAGTTTATTTTGAGCTGATTTCCTTACTTGTTTGGTCAGCTGGAAACAAAGTAGAGATAGACTGCTGAGTTTCTGGGAAGGACTGATTTTTTTTTTTCTGGCTTAATCAAATACAGCACAGTTGTAGATCTGAAGAGAGCTGAAAGGATTCAGTCTTTCTTAAATCTAAAAGTGAATTCATATAACTCAGGAGGAGAGTGACATTTATTATGCTTTATACCTTTGAAAATATAGATATGCCCTGCTTTGTTGAAAGATTCAGAGTATTAAGCTTCTTGAACTCTAAAATTGTAGAAAAACCCACAACATATTAACTTGCATGAAAACAATTACTCAAATTTGAGGAGGTCCCCCAGAACGCTTGGAGACTTAGCCTTTCTTTTCTTTGCTGTAAAGAATTATTATTTGTAGAGGATGTTGATTTTGTAATGCTCTATATTAAGTTGAAAATCAATTGTAGTGGAGCCTGAGATTTTCTGTTTTTCTGAAAATAGTGTCTTAACCAACAGATTTCATTGTTATTTGGCAAAGCTATAAACAAATCCTTGTAGTGGTAGCTATAACGTAACTGACTTCACTTTCTTCTCAGGATTCTCCTGCCAATGGCCCAAGGGGTCTTTTTGTGGGAGACCTTGTCACTAACCTACAAGACTGCCCAGTTTATAGTGTGGAAGACTGGAATTCGTGTCTGGGAGACATTTCAGAGAAGTCACAGGTTGGCTACTGTATAAGTGCAGCCACCCTACAGCAATTAAGCTTTCCAGCTAGAGGTATGACTTAGGTGGTCTCTTTATTATTTTATCATGTCATTTTATCATGTCTTAAAGACTGTTTGGCATTTGTTGGTGTAGATGGATAGGTATGCTTCAGAACTGGGATGTTTGATAATGATAAAATGTGATCTTCAGTATACTTTGCTCGGTTTCTCTTAATTGTCAGAGCAATTGAATAGACCTGTTCTCAGTGTTCTGAAGATCTGAATTTACAGTTTCAGATCTTTGTATGGTAGCTAGGACTGCTATCCTGTCTTATACAGTGACCAATATACCATTCATATTTGTGAAATCGGAAAGTGAGGAAAAGGTAGATAGAAGGAAGATAGAAGAATTTCTCTGGTCTTCCAGTCATCCTGTACAAATATCTCGTATGATCTGAATAATGAAATTTGCCTCTTTGGGATATTGCATAGCTTGATTATTAGCAGTAATACAATTATTTCCTCTATTTTTAATTCAATTATATGGATCAACTCTGATCTTCTGCAGATGTAAATTCCACACATTACCTTACTGCTTTGATCAGCATCACATTACAAATTGTATGGCTTAACCCAATGATGTGCTTTATTATGGCCACTTCTTCTGATGTTTCTCACTATATGGGTTTCATGTTTCATTTGCTTCTTCAGCCTCAGAGTGTCATTGCCCGTAAACTTAGTGTTGTCTGGATTGCACTTATTGCTTCTAGAAGTAGACCTATTTCCTTCTGTTTTCATTTATACAATAGAGTGCTTATTGCTGTAACAGCTTACCCCCGAGAAACAAAAAAATGTGAACTGAACTAAACTAGAACAATAAACAAAAACTAAATGGAACAAAAAGAACAATCATGTTAAATTGGCTGAATGTCTTGTGACATGCCCTAAAACTCTCTAGAATTTGTTTCGTGCAAGCATCCATGGCAACTGAATTCCAAAGGTAAGGGGCTGCTACTGAGCAAAACCTGTATGATACTATTTAGGGCTTCAAAATTGTCACTGCATTTTTCCATCATACTGGAAGTAAACAAGAGGTCAGGCAACTAGACTACTTATGGTTTTTTGATGCATTATAGTTTCTGTGTGGTAATTTTTTTTTTAGGATATAAGGAAAGTAGTCCTACAGCTGGAATTAAGCTAAACATTTATGTGGAAAACTAGCAGAATATGGGTAAGATCCTGCTTTTAGAGGCCTAACAGTTTGGATTATACCTCTGAAGAGAAGGGAAACTCGGGCACATGCTTTCAGCTGAGCAGGGCTAGCAAGTAAGAACTGATTCTTAGATGCTGTAGGTATATAGGAAAAAGTTCTTCACTGAAAGGGTGATTGGCCATTGGAATGCGCTGCCCAGGGAGGTGGTGGAGTCGCCGACCCTGGAGGTGTTTAAGGGGAGACTGGATGAGGCACTGAGTGCCATGGTTTAGATGATGGTGTTGGTGTTGGTGTTAGTGTTGGGATGTGGGTTGAACTTGATGATCTCGGAGGTCCTTTCCAATCTTATGATACTGTGATACTGTGATATATGCTCAGAAATGCAGTTTCAGTGTCGTGAATAATAAAACTGCATATTCTGCATCTGAGCCAGTCCTATTTAGATTGAAATACTAGTGACTTAATAGTTAAGACTCAATTTTGCTTCCAAGCTTGTTGCTGTATTGTGTTAGCAGCCCATTGTCCCTCTGCTGCATTCTAATCAGATCAGTCTGTCTGCATTTTCAAAGCCATAAGCCTCCAGCAATGAGAAATGTTCTTCTGAAATTAAATGAACTCTGTTCGGTCTCTAGCAACTGTCATTTGTCAAAATCTTAACAGTTCACAACTTGACATAAATACAGAATATGAATAAAAATGCATCTAGCAAATGGACCCTATCTACTTGACCGTGAAACAAATGGAGAGAAAACTATGCGAGTATAAAGTTCAATGGAAAACAGTGCCCCAAGGACCTTCCTGAAATTAAAAAAAAAAGGTGTTTTCATCGTGGTTTATAAGGAAACTAATTTCATGGTCATTCACCATTCAAAAGTATCTGTGGTAGCTTGGCCTCAGGTTACTTGAAGAAAGGATTGTATAGTACAGTGCTCGCACCTGTAAGCCCCAGGCACAAACCTCCGTGTTAGTGAACTGCAGGTTATGCAGCGATAAATCAGCAACCATATCGCAGGCTTGATCTACCTAAAGAAGGGACTGCAGTGTTGCTGTGACACAGATCCTTACAGTGACCATTCTTTTAATGTTTTTTAAAAGCTGTTGTTGTAGTGTGAATTAGGTTTAATTCATTTAAAGAACATCCATACAAAGATTCTGTACCAGACTAGTTAAATCATGATTTAAAATATCATTTATTCACTGCTGTAGCCTTCAAGGCTTGGAAACCTTTCAAAACCTCAATCTTTTAAAGGCTTTCACATTTTAAAGACGACATTTTGACTCTTGGTTGTTTCCATAGCCAGCCAGTGAAACCAGTACAGTAGCAGGTAACAAATTTCCATGCCAAACTTAAATGCAAGTTGAGGGCCACAGATATAAATATTTTGTAACTCAGAACAGAACATTGCAGTGGTAGATCGCCAGTATCTCAAGGAATTTATTAAGATGAGAAAATCAGTGTGGGACATGATTGAAATCAGGTGACATTCTTCAAGTGGTGAAGCTTATTCTTAGTCGTGACTGAATCACAGATAGGGGTGTGTGAATTACTTACAATTCTTGAAGGTTACAGATTGATTGTTTTACTTTATTCAGAGACTAATTTCTTTTCCAGAAGTTACTATAATATTGATCATTTGCTCTATGCCTGTGTTCTCCAGTCTATAGAAGACTCGATGGCACAGTTGAATGTTGCAGTAACAACAGCCTCACAGACATTTGCTTTTCATATAGCAATAACTTGGACAGCTACCTGGTAAGTTACTTCAACTGCTAATTCTGTTTGGTAAATTCTGAAATGATTCAAAATAAATTAGCAGTACTTACCAATATTTATGCAGCATACTGAAGTGCTTAAGAACACTTACAGTTTGTAACAAAGGTGTGTATGTATGTTATTCTCTTCATTTACAGCCTAAAAAGGCAAAATATTAGTTATGATTTTTCCCATGATCAATGAAGGAGTCTCTGGCAGAACCATAAAAGATCTTATGCCCTCATTCCTAGAGGCAGAAAGACACCTTGCCTGTTTTCACCACCGGATGAGAATATTGGTGAGAAAAAAACAACTTTGAAGAAACAAAGGGAAGTTGCTTCTTTTGGTGCTTTAGTCTTTGAAAGTACTGAACACTACAGGCAAAGCAAAGCTTTGACTCTATATTCAGTTATTTTGTCTGAAGCCAGCAGTGCGGCTCAATGGTTTAAACTAAAAACATGCAAGAGAATGTCCTAGAGATTGCCCAGTTTTTCAAAATCAGGGCCTCTAACTGATTCCTTTGTCACCCTGTTGATTTTCTTGTAACATGTGGAAACAGTAAAGTTTTTCAGTAGGATTTTGCCTTACTCTCTTCAAAATACAGAAGAGTTTGTTTAAATGTGTGATCCATGTTGCCAGTGGTGGAATATTTATAATTCTCTTTGGAAGAAAAAGAGTAGTTACTTACTGTGTAAAGTTTTCCACATGTGCCAGTTGGTTATCATTCTGACTGGTATTGATAAATACCTAAAGAAATGGAAATAAGTCTGTTTCTACATCTGCTATGTTTAAACTTCCCACTCCAGGGTATTTTTGTGGTATTTAGCCACTAAAAATGGAGCACAGACCAGCAGTTCATTTGAAATATGACAGTGGCTGGTAAAATCCTGGAGTTCAGCAAGATTTGATAAATCATTGCCCTACTGTGCTTTGGCATTCTTAAGCTGATAGCTGTCACTTAGGAACAAAGAAGAAATACAAGCATCCAGAAGCTTGTGACCTTCAGGTGTCCTTAGATGAGCTGTAAGGTTTTGAACAATTATTTTGAGTAGTCTTTGCACTGCTATGCAGCAGTATTTGAAAGTTTGCCCTCTCCCTCTCATTGGAATAGAAAGAGGCTGTACTGAGGTTAATGGGGAGTGTGTTGACACTCATGCATCTGTGGGGACTGTAACTATCAGGCTGAGAAACAAGAAGATCCTCCTTTTTCTTCTCTCCTAAGGCAAACAGCAGATAAAGAACTTTTAAGAACAAAAGGAAAATTATCGCTGAGCTTTTATAAGAGGTATGAGGGGGGAAAGAGTTTTCTGTTCCTTTCTGCTGTACTTTCTTTGGCCTCTGGGGAGCAATAAAGATCTGATCTTTCAGATCACTGAGTGACAGTGTTATATGTAGGACTTGGGGCATAGGACTGCGTTAAGTCCTGTGTTCTCCTTAGTTGAGAATGGTTTCTTAGCTACCACACGCAGCTGGTAGATTTTTTTTTGTTTGTTTGCTGAACACAAGGTTTTGTTCAGCCAAATGAGATTTTAGATCAATGAAGTCGAAAACTTCTTGAACATGTAAGTCATCAGTATGTTGATGCAGGCTCTGTTCATTAGAAGTCTCTGATTTATATTTAGATGCATTGATTTTCTGTTGTGCGTTTGTATACCTTTTTAAAAACAGTTTGCTCTTATGTTGGTGCATGTGTACACCTTCTCTTCCACATTCCACCAAAAATGGAATAACAGATTGACTATGTATCAGGTAGAGGTTCTGCAGGATTTGACAAAAAAAAACCCAACCAAAACCAAACCAGTTTTCAGCCCTTCTTGGGCTGGTAGTGTATCAGTGAAGCACTTGATTTGCTTTAAAAAGGAATATATGATACCTTTTATTCTTATCTCTTGGAAAATACCTTCAAACTTGATAATAATTTTGACTGCCCTTTGCAGCATGCCTGTCTGCCAGCACGAAAAGTTATTGAGGCCAGCAAAGTTTGTCGAACCAACATGGACTGCCAGAAGGACTCTGTTCCAAGCTTTTGTGTGACTCCTTCTTTAGAGAACCAAACAAGGCTAATCAGGGTAAAACATCCACCCCATATTGACATGCTGTATGCAGGATACCCCATGCATCTTCAGTACACAGGTTGGTATTATTAATTGAAACAGTTTAACAAAAAAGGTTTCTAATATGGTTTACTTCACCTGGCTGCTTGAACAAGGTCTTGGAGGGCTTGTCAGTTAACTTTTTTAATGCAGAATCCATTTCTTGTTACAGCCAGTCGAGAAACGTGGACTACTCAGGCCTAAAATTGTGCACAGTGTAGTGAGTTATGAAAGTAATAGAAGCCATATGTGATATGAGATAGTTGTTTTTGCAGAAGAGTATGAAAGGGCTGTTTCTGTAACAGATCTCACTCAGATTAGTCATGGGAACCAGGCACCTGCATATTCCTAACTCATAAACTTCTCAAAAATCTAGTGCAAAATCTCTAGGGCATCTTGCTCTAACACTCTGCATGGGATATTAGCATGACCGCTTAAATCACACCTGATATCCAAGTATCTGTGACAGATTCCCTTGATTACTGAGCCAGAAGTACAACTACAACATAGTAGTTTTCTGATCGTGTTTTATTTATTTGAGTGCCTGCCCTAAATTAAATAACATATAGCAGTTCAGTTCCTTACTTTGAAATGGACTATGGCTCTCCTTTAGGCAAACATATCCTTGAGCCAGGTGTACAAGTAAGAAGTGCTTCTGCTCTTGGAGCAAGTATGGAAAGAATGAACAAACTCATCCACATCTCTACTTAGTAGCTTGAGTGACATGGTGAAAATTAGCTTCAGATGGCCTTAAAAAAACTATGGAGTGTTAAACTACTGCCCCTTCCTGTGAGGAACTTGTCTGTTCCTCACAGATCACAGTATCTTGCAGGGGGAGATCTTATTTCAGACATCTTGAAGTACCTCCTTAGCAAAACATTGTAGTTTCTGAATAAGCACAGGAATTCGGTACAAAAGAGCTTTTGAAACATTTATGAAATCTGGTAGTTTAAATACATTAGCATTCTTACATAAACATAATTTTAGTTAATCTCTCAGTATTTACCTCTCTGTGCTGGTCATATTTTGATACTCTGTGGACGAATTATTTCCACTTGTGTACACTCTCCCCTCATTTAAGCCCAAGATACAATCTTCACTTATTATTTCTGCCCTCTTGCCATTGGAAGGAATAACATTGTTCACCTGTGTGGTATCAATACACAGTTCTATATTTCATGACATCTATTTCAAATCCAGCAACAAATTTTAAGAATAGAGTTTGATATTTATTTTAAGTTCCCTTTCTTGGTCTCTAACAATACAAACTGTAGGTTCTCTAGAACAATTGATATTGTTCTCTTTCCCAGTTTGTTGGAGAAGTGGAGTTTTAGTCAATGTTTCCTACTGAATAGTGATTTTGAAAAACAAACTTGTCAATCTTTCAGAAGTTAGAAAAGAATGTTGTTGCGTCTAAAGAGGTAGTTGTACTTTAAGAAGTTACTGTGTGAAAATACAATTTACAGTGTATTTACAGGAATATATTCTTAAGTGATTTACTGTACCCTGAAAAATGCACATTGAATGTGCTAGCTGGAAAGCTAAAAGCTTGACTTCATTACAAATTTTGCTGCAAACACAACCCATACTCCCCTTGGAAAAACATCAGAGCTAAAATTACAGGATCCTGGCTTTGGCAGCAAGCAGTCTACTGTACCATTGTAGAGTTCCATGCATTCCAATGAAACAACTTCTAAATATTTCAGACTTAACTTTGCGTTGTGCAATATTGCTTGAGCCCAACAAGTTTGATTTTTTTTTTTCCAAATGTGACTGATCAGAAGGTGGTAACAATTTTTTTACAGTTAAAAAAGGAAAATAATTTCTTCCTCTAATGTGTGACTTTTGAAATAGGAATACATTTTAGTGAAATGACTTATTCTCTACTGTGATCTTTGCCTGCAGGAAGCATTGCCTTTTAGAGTAATGCCACATCTAACACTCAACCACCAGTTGCACTAGTGTGCACTATGACTTTAATTTCTTTAGTAATGTCACTAAAGTAATGTTTGCAAAGCATTCTAAGATTACGCATGTATTATTTTCTACTTAGGCTTTATTGTTGTCGCGATGGTCCCGATTTATAGAGAAGCAGTACTTATTTCATGTTTTCATTTGAAGCTACCTTCCAGATACAGTATTTTTTAAAAATCATATCTATATTAGCTATTTACAAGAAAGAGGCTAGATAGCTTACTTCTATAAAGCATTTCTGTTTCCTCAAAGTAAAATATCTTAGCAATAATATTTTTGTTGATATCAATGCTATATATTGCTCTTGTTTCCGGTATTAAAAAACAATTTTAAAGTATCATACTCCTGAATGAACTTACAGTGCTGGAAATCTGACCAAAACTAAAACATAAGGGATGATAAGGAATGCATGTTGTTTAGGATGGACATATCGATCTTTTAAACTAGCATACTCTGTAAAAAGTATCTAATGTACTCCAATATAAATTCATACTGTGGGTTTAATTCATGTGCTATTACTGAAAACTTTTAGACTTCTCTTATTGCAGGCCACTTTTGCTCTAGAGGCTCTCTCTGTGTTGGACAGGTGATATATAAGGTTGAAATGGAGGGCCCTGTCATTATTGCCATGCAGCTTTTCAGTGTTTCTTTTTTATTTTGTATGGGATTTTCTATTCCTTCATGTCATTTCTGGTATAGCTAAATCCTGGCTTCCTTCTCTGGCCCTTTTTGGTTGGGAAGAATCTGGTGACTAACATTCACATTTGGAATTCACACTGCTTGAAGGAAGCTCATATCCCTGAATGTCACTGAATCTGCATCACCCATCAAGGAGCCACAGCTGAAAGATTTCCTTCATGAAAATAAGATGGAACTTACCTAGAAGATAATTTCCCCAAACTGGACTGGTCTCTGTTTTATTCAAGTCTTTTGAAAAAAAAGCGCCACTTCCTAGCTTTGGGAAGTTTTTTGGGCAACAAGGGGCATAACCCCTGATGAAGGTGTATCTGTTAGAGTCTACTTTCTCAGTATTTTCTTGCTTGTGTCCCTTAGTTGCTGAGGATGATCTTTCTTTGCTTTCTACCCATATTTAAAAGCTTACATGTATTGTTCTTCTGGAGACCATACAGGACTATGTTGTGCCGTACTGTTTCTCTCCTGCATAGCATACATTCTCTTTCCCCCATGAAGAGGTTTTGAACAGCTCCAAATCACTTCTAATTAAAACTGTTTGTTGTGCATTCTTCTCAATATTTGCCAACACCATGTAGCATTAGCCAACAAAAAAAATATTAATTCCAGGTCAAAGAATGGTTTAATTAGAGTGGGAAAACAATGGCTGTTTTGTCTCACCCTGCCCCATTGCTATTCACGTCTTCCCAGCAGTGCCTTTGGAAGATGGGACTGGAGAACTTAATTTCTGTAATTATTTTCTTATTCCTCAAAGGACAGATTTGCCTGCTACCATTAGGTTTGATCCATTACAGCCATTCTATTAATTGTCTGACAGTATTCAAGAAGCGTTTGGACAATTCCATCAGACACATAGTGTGAATCTTGGGGTTGTCCTATGCAGAGATAAGAGTTGGACTTCACGGTCTTTGTGGGTCCCTTCCAACTCAGGTCATTCGATGATTCGATGATTCTATGATCATAGTGTCTGGAGATCAGTCCAGCAACTTTCTGAAGAGTTTTGTTGTCTTCTGGAGATTGCTTCAGCAGCAGGATTTGGAGTTTAGATACACATCTAGTGGCTGTCAGGAGCAATAGACAGTTTCTTGTAATATAAAGGGAAGGAAATTTGCGATCCATTCTCAATGCAGGCACAACTTCAGGTTCAGGAGGGGGACTAAAATTAGGGTATTTTGCAGTCTGTGTCTTTTGAAACTTTTCTGAATACACTGGCTGCCTCAGCCATTTTGCTGTTTTGGCTCATGAACAAGAGATCTGATCAGATATTCTGATACCAGCCTTCAGCTTGATGAGTTGTTTGCTTTGGATATCACTTGATTTGGATGCCTCTGACTTTCTGAGCTGGGTGGTGTCCAGGATTTCTGTCTATTATGTTCTTCATTCAATAGTCCAACAAACTTATTTATTTTCTCTCCCTCTAAATCAAAGATCTTTCTTAATCTAAGATAAGAGAGAACATGATTTTCAAGCTTTCTTGGCACAGCTGGGGCAGTTTTGCTACTGGAAAGTTCTCTCCTTGTTGCCACACCAAACCTGTTCTTTTTTGGATAACTTGCTATCCAGATCTCTCCATCACATGGTATGCTTGCTGGTTGGACTAATTATCACTTCTGACTCATCAGAAGGGTCTCTGTTAACAGAAGAAAATGTGTTTATGTGACTGACTGGGCCAGTTCTCTGCCTCATGTGCGTCTGGTACTACTTTTCCCTAATCTTTTTTCCAGTGTCCTTGAATTGTTTATTGAACCTGAGGAAATCTGATCTCACTCTTAGTTAGGATATACTTAGCAGTACTTGGGTATGTTATGTACTAGTGCTGGGAGGTTTTCTGTGTTCTCTTAGCCCATGGTTTTAAAATTTCTCAAAGGACAGGTTAAATTGTTCATTTCCCAATGGGTGTTTGTATTGAGTGGGATTTGAACCCTTGCTTTCATGTATCTCTGTGGAGATGGTATTTCTTATGCCTATAACTCTTTCCCAGGTTGGTAGGGAAAATTCAGGCCACTGTGGTTTGCCTCAATCCATGTCCAAAGATGTTCTTGAGGAACAGAGTGGTTATTCTTGATACTGTGCAAGCTCATTCTTAAGGTGATTTTCTAATTCTGCCTTAATTTACCTAAAAATCTTCCCTCTGGGGTTAAGACTCCACTATGCTATGAGTGGAGCCTTCTAGTAGGAAAGGTGTCTTCCTTCCAGCTGTTACAGAACTAAGGCTTTCAAATAGTCCCAGAGGCTGGCAGACTGAAACTACTCTTCAGATTGAAAGACTGTGTCAAGACTTTTTATGAGACAACCAATATGGAGGATCCCTGTACTAACAAAGTGCACTCTGGGATGTCTCGAGTTACCTCAGTTTTCTTTGAGGAGTCTCTCATAAACATTTGACATGCAGTCAGCTTAAGCTTCATGTACACCTTCAGAGAAGTTACAGTACTGAAGAAGTGTTTCAACGTCATGCAGTGCTTGACACTGCAGTTTTCCAGTCACTGTTTATAGGAAAGATGCTGAGTCCCCCCTCACAGATTTTTAAGTTGCACTAAGTTAGATCTTGGAGTCACTTACAGTGTCATCTGAAGAAAGACAGAAAAAGAAGGTACTTATGTACTGGCTAACTGGGATTAAGATGTGTAATGTACCTACCACCTATGCATCATCTCCTAGCCTTTGCTTTCTCAGAGTCACTGCAGAACCATGCTGTTTATCTGCCCTGTTCCTAAGAACACCATGAACTCAGCATCATGGTTGAGGGAATCTTCTGCAGGTATTAAAAGAGAAGAATTTTCTAACTTTCAGAGAAAGTACACGTGTCTGGCCGTAGTGTGAATGTATACATGTGGACTGCATATGTTGTAAAAGTCTGGTAACTCTAATCTCTTTTTATATGTTTTTCTTTGAAAAGAACTTAAATTACACAATGTGTCTTTATGACTACAGATGCCTAGAGTTGCCTCTGAAAATATATATCATGCTAACTGTGTTTTGTGGAGTGACTTTAGTATGGTAGTGACTATGTTTCAGAAAGATTTAATGGCTGCACTCTTTTAAAAACAAAACCCAAGTAAACCCGTATTTAGATTCGTTATTAATCCTTGAAGAAATGTCATTTCAGATCTGATTTTTCTGCAAAATTATAATCTAAAATTCATAATACTACAATCCTGAAATGACTGTTCATGTTCTGTGTATCTCTATGTTTTCATTTCAGTAAGTCTCAGCAGTTTCATACCACGACAAAACTTTCTAAGCATCGATCTGCCTGTGGTAATAGAGACATTTTGCAAGTATCCTTTAAAGTACATTTGTTCTTCTAAGGCAAGAAGTGAACTATTTAGAATTTGGTGACTCAGCAGAATTTCAGTTGGCTGTGATTTTAGAAAGGATGCTCTGAAACATTTCTGTAGAGTTTTGACATCTTTATCCAATCCGTGCATTGATTATTTTCGCATGTGCCAAGCTCAAAGTGAGTTATTTTGTTTTCTTATGCTTAGCAGGATTTTTTTAAAACTTTTTTTATGGGTCAGTCTTAAGAGCTCTGGTGAGAAAATCAAAGTAATTTATGACAGGACAAATGAGGTGTTATTGCTAGCTTTAGTATGTCAGAGTTTTAGCAATTTTGAGTCATTATACTGAACTAATAACAGGGTATGTTGTTTTTTTTTTCTTCAACAGAAAAAAATCAAAAGCAGGATGATAATTCAGTTAAAACATGCTTATTAATAAATGAGGTCATATATATGCACGCTTAAAAGGTTACTAGGCTTGAATATGGCTAATCTAAGAATGTTTAGCCTTAGAAACTGAAACATTTATGCATAGCTATAGAACAATTAAACAGCATAGCTCAGTGTAGTCCATAAAACTGGAGTAAAGATGCTGCATAAGCTCCCCTTTTCTGAGAACACATTGGGGTTCGCTCTCACCCAGCTGCTTTCTGAGTCATATATCTTCTTTTCTGGCCATTATAGGATGGAGGTAGGTATTAAAGTTAGCAAGCCATTACTAACTATAAAAATTATCTACCCTTGCCTCATTCTCACATGCACATGCACGTACAGAAATGCACTCAACTTTCCTGGCTAACAGGTAAGTAGGGGAGAGAGGCCAGATTTCCCATCATATTCTAGCCATTTACTTACTCCAGTGAAGGAGTGTTTTGGAAAATATTCCTAATCATTATTTCATACTTAGGTCATAGGTCTAGAATACCTTCTTACTTCAAGCATGGTGTCAGAGCTATAACCTTCCTCCAAAACCACAGAAAGCAAAGGAGGAAGATGGGCAGTATTAAGTGTGGGTTTGCTATCTCCTGCTTTCATCTGAGTTTTGAAGAGTGCACGTTGTTTAAGTGTCCAAACTGAGTGCTTAGAAACAAATGAATCTATAAAGGCAGTTTTCTGAGCTGGTATGTTGTGTAAAACTCATTGTACTCATATAATTTCTATGAAACAGAATGCCAGCTAAAAAAAACAACCTTCATATGTTTTTGTAGAAATGCTAGAAAATAAAAAATACGTTTTCTATTATTTTTAAAATACATTTTCTTGGATATTATTCATTAACCTTAACTAATGTCAACCAGGTACCTAATTTCACTTTCAGGAGCACTGGCAGTTATCAACGCTGTACCGTGCTTTGCTTTGGATGGCCAGTGGATATTAAATTCATTCCTGGAAGCCACTCTGAGCTCCCTGATTGTAGAAAAACAAAACAGAGAGCTTGTTGGCTTTTTAATTTTGCTTGCTGGTAGTGCACTTTTGGCTGCCAATGTTGCACTGGGACTTTGGATGGTGACAGCACGATAGGACATTGGGTACACTTCCATCAGTTCTCAAAGTACACAGAAATAATGAATCCGTTGCCTTTTGAAACTTGTTCAGTGCTGAGATAGAAATAATTCCCTTAAAATGACACTGAAAGAACAATCACTGGTGGCTGCTGTTTTAATTTAAAACTGCAATGTTTTCCCTGTGATCATAGGAACTCTCATAGAAAGAAGTAGGAACTTTTTATATACTCTTTAAGCATTCTTTTATTGCATTGTAAAGTTTCACAGGAAAAAAGTGTAAGACTTCATTAATTTAGAATCTGAAGGGAATTATTTGACCTCAAACATTTGTAAAAAGTGGGACAAAAAAAAATTATGTTTTATTTTATAATTTGAATAATTGTCAGAAAATCTGTGTGGGCTCTGATAATTCCACAGTAAGCATATTCTTGAGTGTTTTGTTTTGTTTTTTTTTAATCTGATGTTCTACCAGACTGGACTCTTAAGAACCTCTAAAGTCTGAGTGCAGAATGGTTCAAAACTAAGTAAATGCTTACTGTGTGATAATGAGGAGAGAGAGGCCATATGGGTTAGTATCTTGCCTTTTCAGCTGGCCAAAGCAACTGGAAGCATCTTGTCCTCAGGATGTAACGGAGAAGTGCCAATGCCTGCTAAGAATGAGGAATGTGGGAGGATAACAAAGCCCACGTTTGTTTTTCTTACACAGCTGAAGATGTTTTAAAGGCAATATTTGTCAGCAATAGCCACAAGATAACTGAAATTTAGTTACTGAATGCTGATGGATGCTGTGCACAGTTATTCGTAAGTGGCAAGTAATGTTTGTGTTGTTTTACTCAGAAAATAATACTGTATCATACCTGTTTACAGTTAAAAGTGAAACCTATTGTTTTTATGGTGTCTGTCTTCTGATGCTATGCATGTAATGTGCCAGTAACTCACTGGTGGTTTTCTGTCTTTCAGAGGGTTCTTTTCTTTGCTAGCATTCATTCCCTTCAAAGATAGCTAACAAAGATGTTTACCTGAGATTGGTCTTGGATCAGAATTGTTTAGAGGAAGAATGTGATTGTGAATTGAACTATTTAAACATTTGGCTTTGCTTTCTGAAGTCGATACAGACCATGCTCTTGTTCTTAAATGAACAGAGGAAGAACAGTCAGTGTTTTGCTGACTGAAATATGTCTGACATACTTTGAAGCTTCTGAAGTCTGTAATATTTTGTACCCGATAGGATTATATATTGGCTGTCAGGCCCTCCTGTGATATATTGCCTAGTTTATATAAATCCAGTTCAATCAGAGCCTTGCTTCAATATGGGCTGATATTAAAAAAAAAAAAAAAAGAAATAGGAAAATTTTGAAAAACAGTCCACAATTTCTGGCTCATTCAGTGCTCCCCCACAGGAGCTCAGAGTTCCTTTACAGAAATGGCCTTTGCATTGGAAATGGAAGTGGAACCTTGGCTCTAGGAGGCAAAAGCCTTGGTAATTTTAAAAGCAGGATTGAACCCTGTTCCTGGTGCTGCTGCATGGATTCATTAATGTTCGCATTTGCCCACTGATATCTTACTGTATTTTTACACAATAGCCTTCAACTTCAGATGTACTCTTTTCTTAAGATGATGCAAGCAGTAACAAGAGAGCATGTTTGTTTATTTGTTGCTATCTTAGTTTACTTACGTGTCCAGCACTGTCACAGGCTGGGTAGGCCCCTTGAAGTTCACCTCTGTGGGGTGGCTGGTCTGTGCCTCTCGTTCTCAATTGTTTCAAACCAGACATGTTGGCACACATCCCAGTAAGAGAGAGTAAATCCTCTGGTCAATCCAGCATGAGTCTGTTCCTTTGGGAACTGTTAGAAGTCACCCAAAATGCAAGAAAGGAAAAACAAACAAAAGAAACTACCAGCATGTTTTTCTTTCTTCCAGAGATGCCCTGGAAGTTTAATTCATAATCACTCCTGCAAACATATCAAGTTTTCTGGGTCACAGTTCTGATGGGCCACTTTGACATCTTTCCATGGATACATAGGTGGGATAGGAGCAGGCTGGTTCTTGCAGAAGGCCTGGCTCTGAAACTGTGCTCCAGAAGCACGCTCGCTCACGTAACTGGCTGCTTATTGATTTGAACTCATCCTTTCACTGGCTCTGTGCCCCTTCCCTCTGTCTCTGTGTCTTGTCCAGTCTACAGTGCACAAAATAAATTTGCTCTTAGCGGTTTTAATGCAGTGTAGTAAGACAGGATATTTACTTCTTAAAACAGCTACTACTTACGTATGAGAGTTGCAATGCTGTCTTATTATCTAAAGCAACCACAAATGCATCTGTGGTGATTTCAAAAAAATTCTGTGAAAAAGATTTCAAGTTTGATACTTTATGTATTCATGTTGACAACACCTGCTTGGGACAATCTTTTAGCATAGGACCCCTCTTGAAAGTGTAGGCAAGAGATTTAAAAAAATTCAAAGTTTCTCAAGTTACATCTGCTATAATGAAGTTGGGAGGTTGTTCCTGGTTATTTAATGTGCTACCAAAATATGATGTTTTATCAAAGGGACCTAAATCCAGTTTATTTTACTTTACATAATCAGTGAAAGCCACAGTTATACTAAGTAGAACTTCAGTCTGTGTTTGACCTCACAATCAAAAAGAGGGTGGAGAAGGTATCGGGCGTAGTTTTAGCAAAACAGACACACTAGTACACTAAAAAAACCCTGGTTGTCTTCTATGGCAAAGATGGTACTAGAAGTGTTTGAAAATAATTCATGGGTCCATTTCTCCATGTGCTGGAATTCTACTGAATAAAGGGTCAATTTAGGTATGCATGCGTGCTTTGAATCAAGACTTTAAGCAAACTGGGTTTGAAAGGTGACCCAGCACATCTTCGATTACCTGTGTGTCACAGTTTAGCCTGAGTTCAGCTTGATTGGCAGCTAAACATGAGCAGTTGTGTCCCAGTTCCCACCACCCCCCAGGGAAAAAGGAAAGGGAAATGAGAGAAAAAGACTTGTGGGTCGGAAGCTAAAACTAAAACAGCTTTAATTAAACAATAATAATGAAAATAATATTAATTTTTTAAAAAAATAAAATATGTACAAATATAAGAAATTGCCCCCCTTTTGATGAGTACATCACAAAAGATGCTGCAGAGCAGGCACAGGCAAAAGGTCCCAGGCTAGACTCAGCAGCAGAAGGGCGGTGGATTCGGGAACTGGATCCAGGAACCCACGGATCTGGGATCTGGCCAAAAAGCCAGACAAATTCCTCACTGGAGGAATCAAAGAAGAGAGCTTGACCCTCATGATCCCCCAATTTTATAGCAAGCATGATGTACATGGGATGGAATACTCTGTTGGTCAGTTTGGGGTCACCTGTCCTGTCCACCCCTCTGTGCAGGTGCGAACATTTTTTGCCCTTTTCACTTCTGGCACTGTACCAGCTCGAGGGTGCTCTTGGTTTCTATAGGAATAAGTACAAGCAATGGCTTTTCTGCATACCAGTGCCCCGTGTTATCACTCCTAGAGAGAAACACTGTCTGAAAAACAGACACCTAACTTTCAGAAAATGAAGCTACTTAGACAAGGCTTATTGAAAACTTAGAAAACTGAATCTACTTTAGCTCAAGCCAGAGCACTGTGGACAAAGGCAATACTTAAGTTGAACCACTCTCTGAAGAAAAGGTTGTTCAATGGATCCATTTCGTGCTCCCATAATCCTAACACATGGATTACATTCTGATAAGCAAGTGCCATACATAACAGTTATTGGGAGGGGCTTTGTTTGTTGACCAAAAGAGAACACAGGACACTGAATGGTTTTTGTGTGTTAAATTTTTACTCTGGAGTAGTTGTGATTTTTCTCTGTTTCTGTTTTTGTGAAAACTGAAAGGAAGCCTTTCCTTAAAATGAAATATTTTACTTTATCGTTCTAATTAGCCCCTCAGAATGTAATGTATTCTTTAATACAGAATCCATCAAGATAATTATAGGGCCTACTGACAGGAGTATAAAACAGAGCACTCAAAGATTGGATGGATACTACTATTTCTGTATATACTATGCATTTCAAATCTGTATCAGATGGGAAGAGTAATGCACAATATTCGGAAGTGTTACCTGAATATTTCCAGAATAATTCCATAATTACAATCTGTCATTTTTCTGATTTGTTTTTTAGAAGAATTTTTTTTTTTATATCTGCAAAGACTTCCATAGCATGTTCTGATAATGCATGATATGACATGAAACTACTAACTTCTTAACATGGGGGAAGTTACGCTTTTCGAACTTGGGAATTTAGAACCAGCTTGCTTCCGTACAAGTTAAATAAAAGAGACTTTACTAGAAAAAGTATAGACCAACTCGCAGATTAGTCACCACAAATTTATGAGCCACAGTGGAAAAATCTGTTAACTCATCCCTTTTATTTAGAATGAAACAAGTAGCTCTATTGACAGTTATGTTTTTCAGTGATGATGGTTCTGTGTTTGCGTATACGTGTGTGTATGCAGGCATACATACATAAAGTAGATACGTTTAAAGCCAGAGTCTGTGTTTCTGCTTCTTTAGGGATAACTTACAGCTGTCCTCCATACTCTGCAGTGTGGGCTTTTTTTCATTCTCTGTGAATTCCATGGCTTTCTCTAGATTTCTCCCATAACTGATCTAACTTTTTGAGTAACCGAAGACAAGTGATGGACATAATGTACCCACAGATGCATGTTTTGTTCTGCTAATTCTAAATTATGTTTCTTGCTTTCTGTGAGGCCTCAGCTACAAGCATGGTAAACACAGATTTTCAGGGTAACTAAAAGAGGTCATCCTTGGAATCCATCGCTCTCTAAATGCTGCTGTTTGTGCTGTTCTGAATGGTAACCGGGATGAGTGAGACTGTGTACAGCAGGGCTGTCAAACTCACGATCCATTGGCCGAATCCGGCCCTCCACCTTGTTTTATCCAGCCCAGCACCTTGTTTCTACCCGGTGGCAGCGCCGAGCTCCTTGTCCCTGTGCTCCTGCCAGTGCTGGTCACGTGTGCAGCGTGTGACGAGCGTTACGCTGCAGGAGCAGGAGAACGGGGGGAGCCGAGAGTTTGACAGCCCTGCTGTAGAGCATACTGAAGAAATAATGAAAGGGTGGTCAGGCACTGGAACGGCTGCTGGGGAGGTGGTTAAGTTGCCATCCCTGCAGGTGTTTAAAAGGTGGGTAGGTGAGTTTCTTAGGGACATGGTTTAGTAAGGGGACAGGTACAGTTGGACTTGATGATCTCAGAGGTCTTTTCCAACCAGACAATTCTATGATTCAGGGCAGACCCTCCCATGGCAGTCAGGATGTTTCAGCTTTCTTGAAATAAGGATATATTTTTGTTCACTTCATTAAGAATCCAAGTTTTATAATAGTTTCCTATACATTTTACCTGATAGCAAAGGATGACCTGTAGCAAATAAGTTTTTAAATAAATTCTGTATGTCTTCTGTCTGAAAGATCTGAATTTGTATCTGGCTATCGTTTATGCAGATGAAGAAGGATTATAAAGGTTTATGTAGCCTAGTTTGTATATAATTATTTATAGAAAGATAGGAGTTAAACTCTAGAAATAAATAGTTATATGTAAAATACACGTGTATATTCTATACACCTGCATTCAGACCATTTCCCATGACTGTTTTCTTACTTCAGCTTTGTTCTTTTGACCTGTGAGTAAGCAAGCTGAATCTAACTCAGGTAAGATCCAATATTAGCAGTTATTTTATACCTTCTTTATCCTGAATTTTATGTAACACTAGATTAGTTATTTATTGAGGCTGAGTTATCTGGGATACGTATCCTGTATTAATGCAGCACTTGGGAAGCGTTGTACCAGGGACTGGCAGAAAATGGCAGCTCTGTGACCCCTTCTTGTTCCTTGGACTCATCCACTATGATCATCTGAAGAGCAGATGGCAACAACTGAGGGCAGCAAAGAACTTCTGTTAATGGCAGCTTTATGAACCCTTCCCACTGCTGACCCAGTGTGAAAGGACAGGAACAAAGAGCAGGATATGACAGTGCAATTCCATTCATTCCATTTACATCAGCATGAAATGTGAAAAGAACTTGTAGTTAACGTTTTGGAGCGTGCAGATCTGTTTTCCAGGTAACTGCTGAATCGGTCAGTGGCTGGTGATCACATTTTTTTTTTACACTTTGTCATTCTGTGGATAAATATGTGCTGCGTAAGTGGTATGGGTAACTGCAGCATATTTAGTAAAATGGACTTGAATATTTCTCACCTCTAGATATTCATCTTGGGTTGTTTTTTGCAGCATTGTAGCATCATTTACTTTCCCTTGGTACTACCACAGTCGGAAAGGCTACTTCCAAGCCATCACTAGATAAATCTACTTTCTTCCTTCCCAAGTTGTTTATTAATATTTAAAATTCCTCTTTTCTTTACATAACTTTCCTTTTAGATTTCACATGCCCAGATGATCTTATCTGGAGCCTGTCAATGCAATACGTATTGTTTTGAAATTCACTGTGTTTTTTTTCTCTACATAGCCTTATTTTTCACACTGACTCACAGCTGTGGAATGTTAGATTTCTAGACCCTTTTTGTTCCCACTATGCATTGTTCACAATCATGTTTAAAAAACAAAATAAAAAAAAAGAAAGCGTTATTTTGAAAATGTCAGCTAACAAATATATGGGACGCTTTGAATAATGTATTGTGGTTTTGTTTTGCCTTTTTTCTCTATTTAATTAACCAAACAATAAGTATTGTTTTCTATGTATGATAAATGTATCCTGCAAATAAATTCATTGTTTGATTGTTAGTGTGCTTAAATCTGTTTTTAAAAATAAGGTAAGGGTGACATAATTTCTTATTTGTGTCAATTGCCATGTTCTCTCATATATTCTAATACTCTTCATGTATAATTCATATCCTCTCTCTGGATACCAACAAGGTACCACAAGGTACTGCAATCCTTTTCAGTATCTGAGCACCTCCTAAAATTAATATTGTCACTTTACTTGTCTTAATTACCAGCTTATCACGATAGTAGTTTGAGTTACAGTAGAAGTACATCCAGAAAGACACCTACGCATTGCTCTGTTGCAAAGGTAGCTTCATTTAATGTGACCAAGTTACATAGTGACTGCCTCATAGGAGAAAATCCTTTTCTCTTGACTTAGCTTCTGTGTAATTCTTCTCTTCTGGAGTTGTGGTCTTCTTGTTTTGTAGTGAGATGTTTAACATGCGATTCCGTAGTCAAGGTAAGCGAAACCACCTCTCTGGGTGTTAAGGCCAGTTTTATGTGAGGAACTTAAAAGTCAGATCTCCACATGACGTTTAAGTGATGTGTATTGAAGTCTTTGATTTGTACATACAGGCGAGGCCAGAGCTGGGCACGTATCCTGTCTAGTTCTGACCAAGTTTACTTGAGTATCCAGATTTCATCTGGGTCTGCATTATTAGGGTGTAACCAGGTTGTTCAGCTTTATTTGAGAATGCAGCTTTATTGCTCTGTTGCTTGAGCAAGCTCATCTGGAGTTATCCAGGTTATTTGTACTGAGAACTAAATTGTCCTTTTTTGCTTACTGGACAAGTTGTTACCTTATACAGGCAGAGCTGTTTCAGCAAGCATGGCTTTGTTCCCAGATAAAAGATTACCATGAGAAATAACACAAAGCACAGATTGGACACATTGATAGGATTTCCCAGATAGTCACTATGCAATTTTCTGAATACTTGCATGAGACGGCTTATTTTCCTCTTTTTCTTACCCATGTTAAAAGTAGAGACAATAGTTTATATTTTTCTGAATTGCTGAAGCTTCTAGGAGGGTCCTGAGGTTGTTCAGTTGATTTTGAATATTTTATCCTTATTCTTATTATGTATGCTCTGTAGTCTAGATTAAAATCAGTAATGTCTTGATGTCATCTTGAGGAATATTGTCTTAAATCACCGAAATAATTTCAGGATAAGATTTAAAAAGAAATACTGCATCTGTGAGTCTTACTGCTGGTAAGTTTATACTGAGGCTTAATAGAGTCTTTCTCTGATCATACCAGTTTGAATCATCAGGCAGAAGCATTCCTAAAGATCTTTAGTAGATCTACATGCACTGATCTCACTTAAATAGTTTTGAAGATTTGGATGAGCCTTTGATGTGAACTACCCAATGACACACAATTTAAGGCTTGATGCTAATCTTACGGTGGTAAGCTGGGCGAATCCACAACACTCATGGGGTCTAAGCAGCAGTCACTCAGACTTCTACTTTTTCCCCCTTTTTTTATCTCCATCAGATGTGGGTTCGTTGTTTCCTTTGATGCTTTTAAGGCTTCAGTGCTGCTGAAATAAAATTGGAAGTTCTTACCAATTATGTATCTTATTATCTACATTTCTGATTAATTCTACCTCCTTTTAGTTCTTTGCAAATATAGTAGTGGCTAAAAACTACATAACCGCTGCATCCGGTAGTCTTGAAAACACATGGTCATATATCATTTTTTAATTCCCCTGAAAGAAATCTTTCAAACTAAAATGAAATACTTTTCTCTCTTTTTTCTAGGCTTTTTTTTTTTTGTTAAATGTCATCCTTTGTACTTGTTATTTTATTATGAAAATCTCTGATTTCTTTTTCCCTTTCACAGCTCTGTGAGGATCTCTATTAAAATATTACCAGATATTTTTCAAAGTCTAAATTCCTCTAAGCCTAATGAATTTAGGCTTACAGACATCTGGTGTGGTCTGAGATATCCTAAGGTGTTCTCAGGTTAATAACCTGACTTGGAACAACGTTTCAAAACTTATCTCCCACTTGCCTCCTTTTGTCTCCAGTTGGTTGAGGTCTCAGGGTTGCTAAGACCTACACATGGGGCTGGCAGATGTGGGCGAGACCCTATAGGAGATCAAAGACATTCTGGACCAGCAGCTGGATACTAGGAGGGGTACCTGAGGGCATTTCGTATCACGCCAGATGCTTATATGTGGGCAGTAAACAGAGCCAGGCTGACTTGTTTTCTTTCCTTGCATTTATTTTCTTTTTGACTCATGAATTAAAGTGGAATATGAAGGTTTTTTGAGCAAGTTTTAGTTGACATAAAAATACATCTCGGCTTTTCTATTTATGCATAATAGTGCTATACAGGCTGTTTTATATAAAGTTAGGCTAGCAGAATACACGCATTGTCCCCTTGCTCTCAACTTTCAGTCTGGAAGCAGCAGAAATTAGTATTCCTTATCTACAGCAAGAAAAAGGAAGGCTTATTTTATAAGGAAAACACCATCTGGCTCCAGATGTGTAGTGGTGGTAGCAGCAGTGTATAGGCTTACAGGAAGTGATGAAGAGGCACCAGGTGGAGACAAGGCTGCATGAGGGGACTGTGATCACCCTGGCCAACTGCCACAATTGTTTACTTGACTCTTTATTTTTTTCTTCCTTGCAGGAAGAAAGAAGTGGAGAGACAGTTAGGAATGGGATAAAATCAGGAAAGGGGTGTGATAGAGAGAGGTGGTTTGTTCATTTACAGAATCTTTCAGTCAGAAAGACAGCATGTATACTTTACGAGTGGAGATGTGAGTGCTCTTTAGTAACTCCAATGATAAGCATTTTTACTACGTTTTTTTTTCTTGAAGTATTTACAGAGCTGACCTGCAAATAAAATTATCAAATTTCCATCATTGGTGGAAACATCCCATGTTTTAAGAACAGAGAGGCAATAAAAGCCTGTCCTTCTAGATAGCAGTTCAGGGTGTTTAGACCTCAGTGCCATATCCCTCTCCCTTGTTTAAGGATCAGGCCTGATCTTACTTTCAGTTAGTCTGGATGCAAATTCAGAACTTTTCTCCTGTTTCTGCATTCCCTCTTCAGCACAAGTTGACTTCACGGATGCAATTATTAAGAATAAATTAGTCCGTTTTTATAATGTCTTGCCCGTTGGCTTTGTTTTCACTCCTGCAGCTGTTTGAATAACTAGCAGAAACCAGGCCAAACCACCTGTATCTCTGTCATCTCTGCAAAAATCAACAAAGCCAGATTATGAATGTGCATTTTAAACCACAAATTCCTGGGTACTTACCACTGGTTATACCAATAAACATGTTTTTTTCCACTGTGATGGTTTACCACTCCTGATTACTTGATTGAATTTATACCCTGGCAATGAGGTGCTTGCAAAGCTCAACATGCTGCAGTGCTGAAGGAAAAAATGGGCAACCCAAAATTTGCATAGTATGCTTTCTACAACTAGAGAAAATTCACTGTTTCATTACTGGAGCAGTGCAGATAAGTTATTAGCCATATATGAAGGCCCTGGTTATTTTCCCGGTGCTTCAGTAGTCAGTCTAACTGGCCTCTTCATACCTGCAATTAAATATAACTGAAACAGAAGTTAAAATGTTACTGAAACAGTTGTGAAAACTTTACCATATGATTGAGCAGTATTTTTTCATAAACATGCAGAAACCTATTGTTCACTTGAGACTTTAGCTGACAGCTGAATATTTTTTTAACCCTTTATTTTTTATCTTGACATGAAAATACCAAAAGCAATTCTGAAGAAAACACCTCAGCTTTGACTTACAGGGTTATTTAGAGGGGCTTGCTTGTAGCATGTGCAAATCGTGGTGTAAAAATTAAACAGTTTTTATCACGCTTATTAAGTGTGATACTAAATGTGATAAATCACTCTATTCTCATATATGTAATTCACCAGTTCATTTCCCGTGCTCTGTACTAAGTCAAATGCAAGTGCAATGAGCTTATTTGCATGACCTTTTTTAGCTGTAGAATATACTTGAAGACATTAAGGTTGCACTCAAATCAGGGGTTCAAGGTTTGGTGGACTTAGTTCATCATAGTAAGAAGAAAAAAACAATCTAGATCATGAATGTAGCTGATTAAGAAGTCATGAAACCAAACTGATGTAACATAGCAAAAAGAATCCAGAAAATGAATGGTCATACAGGTTTGATTTTTTTTTAAAAAATATTAGTTACAAATAAATTAGTAAATAACTTGAAAAAATGTCCCTTAAATGAAGACCCTCTTCTAGATCAAAACAGTGCTTTGAAATGCAAAAACTTCTCCTCTGCCATGGGTTTGTGTATACGCACAGATGCTTGGGCTCTTGAGCAGCCTGGACTGGTGGGAGGTGTCCCTGCCCAGGGCCTGGGTGTTGGAACTGGAGAGTCTTTAAGATTCCTTCCAACCCAAACCATTCTATGGTTCTATGCTAATTTGATAAGCACTTGGCTAACTTCCACTGACCTGAATTATCATCAGTTTAGATGATTGTTGGTAGCCTTAGAAAGCTGTGAAACATACAGGCTGTACCTGCAATGAAGGAAACTGAAATGCCATTGTCAGATTCCTAAATAAGAACATGGAGTGAAGAAAAGTGTTTCAGCAGCTGTATATGTGCCTGGGGTATGAGACCACCCAGCAGGACAGATCACCTGTGCCACGCCTTCCCTGTGTGACCTGCTGCACTCTGTGAGGGACAGACTCAGAAAGTGACCTATAGTCACAAGGAGGAACTTTAGGCCAGTGGAGGTCACTGTTAGGATCTTGCTTACCCTGAGGACAACAGGCCTCCAGAACTACCTCAGATTTTCACTTGAAACAGCCCTGAAGTCTTCTGCACATGCCCCACCATGCCACCAGCAGAAATGCTCACACCTGACGTTCAGGCTGGGGTCTGGCAAGGAGAAATGCTGTTCCTCTCGCCCAAGAGGTTCAGTCAAGCATTTGGTCTCACTGTGGAAGTTTTGAATCAAGCATCCCAAAAAATACAGCAGGGGTTACTTCTGTCTTTGAAAGTGCTGTGTGAATGCATGGGAGCAGGATAGGCAGATGGGAAACATTCTGGATACAGTCCAATGTCTATTTAGTGAACCACTGTCCAGACTGTTTATATAATACCATAGGAGAATTTGAGGCCTTGGCCAGGAACTACTTCTAATCTCCAGGACAGAGCCATGATGTTTCCAGGAATGTTTTAAATTGTGTCTTTTTGTTGGTTGGTGCTTTTTTAATCTTTGCTGTGTTTGTTCTGGAGCATAAAGAGTTTGGTATCAGGGCCATTAATATCATGCAGCAGTCTGTGTGGGGATGTTTCCTCTACAGATATGTACAAACCAAGTAAAAATGAGGTGTTTTGCTGTTGGAGAGGAATGTTAAAGAGATACTGTCAATTTTAAGCTTTGGGGAAGAAACAACTATTATTTTAAAGAATAAAAGAGCTTTAATATTTGGATAGCTTTTCTGCTTTTCCATTGTATTTGCTAAAAGCCTTTTCTATGTTTAAAAAAAACATAAATCTAATTTTCTTTGCAGCCTAGGAAGTGTACAGCTTTGGCAATGGAAGCTAATAAACAAAGGAGCTTTGAAATGGGCTGTGTCCTTTTC
Source organism: Dromococcyx pavoninus (assembly GCA_033558185.1). Classification (NCBI taxonomy): domain Eukaryota; kingdom Metazoa; phylum Chordata; class Aves; order Cuculiformes; family Neomorphidae; genus Dromococcyx; species Dromococcyx pavoninus. The sequence continues at coordinate 819,142 of JAUMJL010000054.1, forward strand.
AACTGCTCCAAATGTTTGACCTTGATGTATTATTGAGAAGAAACTGTGGCAACCTTGTTGCTGATAAAAGCTTGCTGTTCTCCAGCTGTAAGGAAAGTCATCTGTCTTAAGAGCAACCTAAATAATTAAACACTCGGGCTTCTGAAATTAGAAATTTCTGCTGCTGCATCTCAGGCTTTGGAATGCTGTCCTTTAAGCTTTAACACTGCAGCGAGACAATGAGACCCGATAGCAGAAAATTGTAAGTCCAAATTAAACAGTGCCTATAAAAGAAACCCTGAATGCCGTGTTCACGTGAAAACAGAGCCAAAACATGCATGAGTAATAAGGCTGTTATCAATATGAAACCGTAAAGGACTGCTTTCTTCTGTCCTTATTCACCACAGACATGATCTGGCTATACTGATGTTAGTGGGAAGCATCCCATCCCTACATGGAGTGGAATACCAAGTATTTAAACAACAGCAGATTCAGTTTGCATAGCCTGAAGAACAGGGACAGAACTGGACCTGCTGAGATAGGAAAACAGTTTCCTTGCCTAGAGACTGAAACAAGAGGTTTCCCTTGCTATAGTTAATGTGTTTTGCAAAGACCCTTAATTGCACCATGTAAGACATAGGACTTTTTCTAAGCAGATCTTGTAAATGTTATGTAGCAACAGCTATTGTAAAAGGATGTAGCAATCAAATGGAATCCAGGTTTTCTCCCCTTTGGATTGTAACAAGCTTTCAAGGCTGCTGGTCAACTGAAGGGAGCGTTGCTGTGTGGGGAGGAATTCAGGGACTGATCCCCACCTACCAGGAGACACTTCCTTTAGGTATATGGACAGTCATGTTCTTCTCTCTTTACAGTCAATAATGAAAGATAACCACCACAGACAGAGACCTGAGGAGCCATCATGCTGTGGGGCTGCTTCCTCACCCAGTATATTATAGATGCAGCCCAGGTACGAAGCCTGAGTACAGCCTGCTCCACAGCTATGTTGAAGAAGGAATACATCAGAAAAATAGGACTGCTCAGAGCACCTAGACAGGCAGTATATAACGTAAGAAAAAAAAAACTGTACCCCATAAAAACCACAGAAGTAAGTTGAAAACATTGCCTTATTTCTTCTTTCTTTCTTTGGTCCATAGCACATTAATGAATAAAAAGGTTTGCATGAATAAACACTGTTCTGTGGCTGATTACCTTACTCAAAAGGTCTTTATTCCTCTGAAGAATGTTTTAGAACAGGTTCTAAAACTTTAAATATTGGTCTGAATAGTTCCCAATTTTAAAATATTTCAGTCTAGAATATCACTTTTTATATATGTATGTGCCACTGAGATCACTGAAACGTGATGATGAACAACTTGTAATTGCTAGGGATCTGGCATTATCAAATTTTTCTTGCTTTTAAAGGAAAAATTACAATAAAATGGGTCAGCAAAGTAGACAATAATGCTTAAATATTGATGCTGAAGATTGTTTTAGGAATCAACCTTGCCAGCAAAGGCTTAGAAGTAAATCAAATGTATGCTTAAAGAGAGGGATTCTCAATTATGTGTGGCCTCAAATGGCCCCTTCCCACCTTCCACAATTTACATCTCTGTTGTAGTTGTAAATGATTACATTTTTACCTATAAAATTGTTCATTAGCCTTTTCTCTGTCTGCCAAGACAAAGACTGAGGATTTGAAAGCCAGTTAGAAATACATCTTCCCTGTCAGAGCTGATTACCACTACTGCATCCATTACCGTTTTGACACTGAATTCACAATCTTTATTTTTTCTACCTCATGCCTTCCTCAGCACCTCCCCCACCTCCCCATATCGACTTCACCTTCTCACACAGAAATCCAGAACTACTTCACAGAGTTCCTAGTATCTGCTTGCCATTGTTTTGTCAGTAAAAGCATGGGGTGTTGAAATTAAAAAGTGATAATTTCTCAGCAATCCTTGCCTGGACTCAATAATCTTAAAGGTCTTTTCCAACCTAAAATGATTTGGTGATTCTCTGAAAAGAGGAGGAACGTGTTTATGTGTTTTACTCTTAGCTGAGGACTTAATTAGCAAATATATTTGTCAATCTTTCTTTTCTTTACATCTCTTTAAAAGAAATGACTGTGGTGATACAATTGAGAAGGACTGTTTATAGAATTATGACTGCCTATCTGGTTATGTTCAGTTTGCCAGCTGTGGCATTTATTTGAAAGGCTGCACTTCTGTCTGGGGATTATTTGCAGCTTGTATATACCAGGTTATACACTTTCATGCAATCCATTGCTTAATGCTTTATCTCCCTTGAGGGCATTAGAGATGTTAGGATAAAACCTGGATTCATGTTGAAGGGCAATTTACTTTAGGAATAAAAAGGATTTACAGCAAATAAACATTACATGTATCATATAAAGATATGGCCAAAATTCTGGAAAGCAACTACAGAATCTGGATACATTTTTAAGATTCCCATTGTAAAGGATTTTCTTCTTCAATGCAACAGAGCAGAAAATCAAATCCTCTAAGAAGAGCCCACTTGCACACCAGAAACATTGCTTGCTTCACATTAACATTTGTATTTCTATCTGTGAATGTTTGTGATTTGCTTCTCACTGAAAGAAAAAAGTTTGGAAAAACTGGAAAAGGTCGCCAGTGAGGGCACTGACCATACTGTTAACAATCACACTACCTTCCTGGAGAGTTGAAATAATAGCAGCCTGTTTCAGTGCCCTTGAACCAGTTTGTACTGACTGATTGCACTTCACAGTAAAGTCTGTAATACACCTATCATCAAAATCAGCAGCACCTGAATTGTCACACTGAGTAACTGTGCCAGACACTGAGAAAACCTCTACATCTGCCCAAGCTTAGTTTGGCTTCTAGGAGAACCAGGGAGATGACAATACAAGTGTCAGAGTATTTCCACCATTAACAAATCAAACTAAGTTTTACAAAGTCTGAATAAAATTCTCAGCCCAGCCACTGTAAAACAGGAACAATAATGTTTTGAAGTTTTGCTGATCCCTTTTACTGTCAGTATTTGTATAACAGATAGAAACCCCCTTTTGTGAGGGCAGTGATGTAGAGAATGTAACTCAGTTTGGAGAGGGGGCCTCCAGGTGCTGATACAAAAAATGGTTTGAGAGTCAAGTGCACTGGAAAGACTGGCTTCCAGAAAAGAGATACTAGCTCTTAAACATCATCTCTGTCACACAGTCCAAGCCCAAACAGCAGTACACATTTCGAAAACAAATTCAGTCAGGAAGTCAGCAATAGTACAGACAGAGCAAGAAAAAGAGGTTGTAAACAGCAGAAAAATTAGAAACTGATGGAATGAACACCATAAAAAGGACTTGCAGCAGGAGAGAATGCAAATAACAAGTATCAAGCAGAATAAAGTACAGCATAGCAAAAGAAGAGAAAAGGAAGAAAGATCTGAGAAGAAACACTGCTTCACTCAGAACAGGTTGGGGAACTGACTGCAGTTTGAATGGGAAGACAGAGAAAGCTCTGCTGATTCCTAAATAACAGATACAGATGCTAAGATGAATGAAAGACATCAAAGAGCTATAGACAGAAGCACAGCTTGAGGAGCAAGTGGCAAATGAAAAACCAATCTGAAGTAGGGGGAATAATTGGGAGAGCGTTAAATAAAGAGGCCTCCAGTCAGTGAACATAAGTGATGATGGCACAAAAGAAAGAAGAGAGAATAGAACCGAGACAGGATCATAGAAACATAGAATAGAGTCATAGAATCATAGAACCATTTAGGTTGAAAAAGACCTTTAAGAGCATCGAGTTCAACCATAAAACCTAACACTGCCGAGTCAACCACGCTCAGAGGAGGAAAGAGATAGAAGACTGAGGCTTGAAACTGCAGAAGGGATCTAAAGATTAAAGAAAGGTCATATAGATACCCACTGCTTCTCCTTCACTCAGAGGCACCTCATCGTTTTTTGCCTTTTTATCTCCCTTTCTTGTTAATTAGACAGCACTTTTATATTTATACCACATTTGCATCAATTCTTTTTATCACTTTTCATTTCAAGCAGCTTGAAATATGACCTTAAGGGAGGTTAAGGTTTTATAGCAACCTTTTCCCTACCTACTACCTCTTCTCAAGAAACTTCCAGTTCATTCCTGCCATGACTTCAATGCTGCATGATAGCATCTTTGCAAATGCTACAAAAGCAGCATAGGGGCCAAACCAAAATGTATGCATCTTATTGCTTTTCAGTTTGCATTTTCCTAAAGTCAGTTTAAACCCACACATTTAGTGCTGTAAGCAAGCAATTTCAGAAAATTAAATAGGAATTTCCCTATGTGTCTATGACAGCAGTGATGATAGATTTTTGTTTGTAGTTAAATACTTCCCTGCAGTGTTTAGTGATTAAACATTCAAGGCACACAGGGAAACTGATTGCAGGCTTGACTGAAAGCCAGCTGAAGAGGGAAAGTTTCATTGATTCATCTGGGTTTTAGAATTGATAAAACCGGCCTAGAGACTGATTTGCAAATAAATGTGTGCATTTCACTATTACCTTGGAAATGGGAACTCTTGCTTTTATGGACAGGAACATTTAGAACACATTTAACTCCTAAATGCTTTACAAATAGAGCTCTGAACAGTTATGTTCTACAGAAGGATGTACTGTAAATGTGCTACTTGGGGTCACCATTCAGCCACACTGCATATAATCCAGCCAATGAAATACTCCTATGCATGGTGTATGTCATATGAATAGGACTAGCCTGTCAATAATACATGGAATGTCCTTTAAAGTTAGGCTCCATGAATTATTAGAAAGGTCGAAGTGAAGCTCACTAAGAAAAATACTACCCACAAGCAGAAAAATATGGTCTCTCTCCCATCAAAAGTGCCATTTTTGTTTTGAACAAAACATATACAAAAAAAAGTCCTTTGAACTTGATATTATCTATGAATAAGAAAGAAAAACAATATGAAAATAAAACTCATCGAAAGCAAAGCCAGTTTGTTGCCAAGTGGTCTAAACAGTCCTATATGCTTAGTAATAACAGATTTTCTCTCTTGTCAAGAAATTTAAGAAACCATAAGATTCCCTTAGGTTCACCCTGCAAAATCATAATCATGTGGTCTCATAATTGGAAGGAAGGATTAACAGTAGGAATGCTGACAAGAACGTATTTTTGGGGAAGCTAATTTTTTAAAGAATAAGGTGCTTATTAGTATTTCCTGCAACCATCTTGGCTTCGTCCAACTCTATTGAAGCTCCTCCCAGTGATCCTACAGAGCTTGTTTCAATACCATTAGAAAGTGCTGCAGCAAATAACGTTTCTGCAGACCAGAGAGGCGTGAGGTGCTCTGACATCATTACTCATGTCTGGTTTACGACAGGATAAGCTTTTATCTCCTACAGACAGGTCTTTTAATCCAGCTTGATAGTTTCAATGCAATGCAGTGGAAAAGCAGAGCTATGTGCCACTTCTACATTCCTGCATTGCTGGAGTCCGTGAAGGCTCCACAGCAAGTCTGGTTGCACATAACTGCACCTGAAACACCAAGGACAATTGATCTCAGCCAGGAGAGGCCTGGGCTCCTTGTGTCAGAAGACCTCAGTGCCACAGTGTAACCACGTCAGAGTGTGGAAAACATCTGTGGAAAAAATTTCTGAAACAACGGAGTCAAGCAACTGCATAATTTTGGTCCAAAAAATCTGCATGACATATTGGCTAAAGTTAAGTTTTATGTCTTTGTTTGACATAGTCAAAAGCGGCTGGCACATAGAAAATGTATCTTGTCTTTTCCAGAACTACTTTTATTGCAAAATCTGTTATTCATCATACGTTGGTCAAAAAAATGAATTAATACAACTTCACTTTAGGTCTCACAGGCTTCCTAAGCAAACAATAAAAGTTAAAGGCTACCAGTTCTGTGTTGCTGTTAACACATGGGGCTGTGTTAGTTTGAGTGATAAAGATAATACAATTGTTTATACTTTAAAACAAGTTTCATTTCAGCATTCTTAAATGTCTTTTGGAGTCAATGTCCTTTGGTGTGGGCAAGAGACCAAGTTGAGCTTTTTTGACACAACAAGACACGATATTGTAGACTATGACAGATGTAACCCTGGAAAAGAGGGCAAAACAGAAAAAAGGAAGACGTGAGCACTCAGAAAAGAACAGCTTCTTGCTTGAATTCAAAAGAGTGCAAACTCAATGCTACCATATCACTGCCTAAATCAGAAGAGAAACATAACCATCATTTCTAATATCCCACAGGCATGAAAACACATTCTTTCCTTCTTACAACTGAAACCCTGTATCATAACAATTCCAACAAAACACTGAAAGCATAAGAGCCAGACCAAACTCAACTACCCACCATTTGCTTTAGGTAATAAAAGCAGCCTTTCTATCAAGATTTAATTGAAAAATTAAAATGTTTCCATGCCAGAAATTCTAAGGAGACTACCTAATCATGGACATTGGTAATTTTGCATGTCATGCTAGTAGAGGACGACATAGGAAATAAAATAGATACTTGCTCTTTTCAGGATTCACACACTCACAAAATTAATAAGACTGAGAATTAAAAAAAAAATTAAAAGAGCATATAATTGCATGTTATTGTAGAAGATATTTGAAGTCCTTAAATCTCAGAACCCTGTATGAAGAGTCTTCCTTTATGCAGCTGAGCAATCTTACACCTTTGTTTATGGAAGTGTCTGTCATTGCCTATGTTTTGACATAACTCTCATTATGGTTTTTTTTTCCTTCTAATTTTGTACAGACAGAGGAAATGTATGCTGTTTTGATTTTTGTATAACAGATTCTTTTGCTGTCTTTGTTTTTGGAAGTCTGCATGTCTCACCATTTTCAGTCTAAAAGTCAAAATAGAAATGGTACTCGGAAGCTCTGTCTTTGAAAACCATAATCAAGTCGTATCAGGATAACGTAGTTTCTAATCAAAATCCCTTTAAGTATTTCAAAATCTTGCCTCTCAAGATTTTTACCTCTCACCTCTTTGAAGAAAACCTTCCAGAATTCTGGTGCTAGGAAGAAAAAAAAAGATGCATTTGAACTCTGCATATGGTAAGTATTCCTATCTGATTAATTTTCTGATTTTCTTGTATTCTAGGTTAACACCGCTGGCAATAGTAGTCATTCTATACATGTTGCAGCCAAAAGTAGCTCTAAGAAAACTGCTTGTTATTTTTTGAGCAACTGCTCCATCATTAACAATAGCTACACACATCGTGTTCATCAGAAGTTCTTTGAGTTCAAAATTAACTATCAGAGTAAAGAAGAAAAACTAAAAAATTTTTTAAAAAGGAAAAAAACCTCTTAACCCAATGCTTAAATGACCGGAGAATATAATAAAGACTGTCTGAGGAATTATTCAGATAATGTAAGGAAGTCATAATGAAGCATTCTGGAAAATTTATGTAGAATATTAGAATATCAAATACCTTGTTCACAGGAGAAATTTATAATTACCTGTTGAATTTGTATTGCTAAAAATGTAACAGACGAAAGTTTCTGTCCTCATAGACTTACAAAGTAACAGAGGAAAAAAGCACTGTTACCACTACTTTTCAGATAGATTCTAACTTATCCATGGTGGAATAATCAATAGAAGTTTAGGAATTAAAGCACTGATCTCCTGATTCTTGACCTGCTGCTCTAATTAGAAGACTTTTTTTTCTCTTAAAGTATCAGCTTTAGTGAAGACTGAGCTAGCACCAGTGAGGACCGTACTCCACAATCAAATACATATTATTAGATAAACTTTTAGGTTATAAAGAGGCATAAGTTTTCTGACACTTAAAGAAGCAGGCTGGTTTAGGCTGAAATTTGTTTTGTTAATTCCAAAAGTCACTTTGCCATAATTAGTGCAAACTGTTACTTTATTGTGTTGCAGTGAACTTACGGGTTTAGTATTTTTATGTAAGTTTTGGAGAATTAACTAAATTTGTTGTTTTTCCAAATTTGGTCTATTCATTGTAGCTCTAATTGTGAAAGTTCTTAGGTGAGCTAAGATCAACCTCTTTGAGTTTACAGTCAACTATATTTTTGATTCTATCTTTTGATTCAACTTTTTAACTGTATTTAAAAATACAGTTTTATAATTGTATGTTATCTGACAACATCTTAGAGGAACTGCCTGTGAATAATCACAGTCCTTCACAAAGACCTTCCAACTTTTTTCTTTGATGTCTTTAATAAACTCAAAAATGGTCTGGCAGCCAATAAAATCAGATCACAGCCTCCTGAATTGATCAGTATTATCTTACTGTATTGTTTTTTCCCCTGAAAAATTCATCTTTCTTTCCTAGAGCAAATGATGTTTCTTATTTACAATAGAAAACGAATGGAGAAGTTTGTGCAAAGGTTTCTGCTAAGGAGTCAGCTTTTAGGAGTAATCATTGCTCTAACTCCCCAAATGGCAACTCTTAATCCATTTTGAGAGTATCGATGAATAGAAGGAAATTAATTTAATCTGTGCAAAGCACTCCATTGATGTGGAATGCCAGAGTGGAATTCACCTGAACTGTTCACAGTCAGCAGAGAGAACCAGAGCACAATTTATCTGATCTGGTTTAGACATCTACTGCAGGGTGAGATGAATCGCATCTTAAAAATGTCTCTCTGCTGGTTGTGGAGGCCGTCAAGACGAACAGATCAAATACAGACTTCTGGATTGTAGGCGTCTGAAGTTAGACAAACTTCACGCATGGGGCTCACAGGAGAGCCTTATGTGGAACACCTGTTCTGCACTGACACTTTGGCCTTTTAGACAAGCACCTTTATTTAATATGGAGATGCCTTTGAGGAAGAAACCATCTTTTTACTTGGAATTTGTATTGCACTTGCAACTAAAAAGTTCACTTGTGACAGACAAGATGGTAAAAAAAATGACCTAGTGAACATAAACTAATGCTGCTAAAAGAATTATGACAGAATGCGTGTGACTTAATTGTAGTTAGTATGTTTATGGGCACGTATTTAAGCATTTTGTTTGTTTTACTTGGTTTTATATTTTGAATGCAGTTACGTACAACTCTGCCTGGGAAGTCAAATGACTATGTAACAAATAGAGTATTGACCTAATCTTGTCTGCAGCGCATCAACGACTGGAATTCTGAATCCCTTGAAGTCAGCAGTGAGTCTGTCTTTGACTTTGGTGGCAAGAGAATTTCACATAAAAACCTCGGAGCCAATGCGTAATACAGATATGAGAAAAAAATGTGCATTATCATTTATCAGCATTTCTCACAGAGTGCACACTGAGGCATCATCACTCAAAAAGAATTAGAAAAGGTAACTAAAAGGAACAACTTTAGGAGCAACAGTATTGTACAACATGCATATAAAGTAAGGTATGTATTACTGGTCTGTACTTGAGCTAAAACATCTTCTCCACTGTCTTTTCTTACACTGCCTCTCTTTTGGTCATCTGTTTTATTGCTTTCTCATGTTGCCCAGATAAATTGATAATTCTAATTTTAATCAATTTGCCTCCCTCCTTGTAAACACTTTGATCAGAAAAAAACAGTATTCCTTCATGTTATGCGAGGCTAGGGTTACAAATTATCAACCTACGTATATTTTCCCCTAATTTAAAGAGTTTTAAAAGTTATAAAAAGAAATAGTGCCTCCCTGATCAGGGTTTTTTTTAAAAGATTTTATTGGTCTGATTTCTTTTTGACATTATTTCAACTGTAATTGCTAATCTCAATCAAAAGAAAGGAGAATGCTGTTCATGGATAAAGAGTGTTGTGATGAAAAACACAGGGCATTTATCTGTTCAGTGTGTTTTTTTAATATCCAGGGGCAAACTAACTTTTTTCTGAAGTCACCTGCATTACCTAGTAAATGGTCAATCAATAGATAAGGTGTTGTGACTTGGCTGGATTGGGAAAATGGATTATTTGTTACTGATTTTGTGGCTGTAATTATTAGGAAATAGAAGACAAAACAGAAGAACAGAACGAAACCTAGCTTACAGTAATAGAAGAATGCCTGTTCTATCACTGATGGAAAGAGGAGAGGGCTATCCTAAATCCCAACCTTACCACACCTAGCCACTTGCAGCACTTGTTTTCTGACCTCAGCTGAGCTTGCCATTCTTCTGCTTTACCTACAAGGAAACAAGGCAACAAAATCCCATTTCTTTTCCTCTTATGTTCTTTTTGATTGTGAATCATGGGTCCTGCCCTGTAGCAGGATCTGTAAGTCATCACTTGGGATCGGATAAGATATTCTAACAAGTTAATGCAGCTGTCAAACATAATTTCTACAGCTCAAGTCATAAGGGAAGACTAGTACTAGCAACCACTATCAATAGTTGAAAAGGTATACCCAGACTACATGACAGGCATGACAAAGAAGGTGGAAAAGCCAGGCAAGCCCTTTGGTTGCTATCCAAGATAATGATCATCTGACGTGGGATTGGGATCACCTGATGAGCTGGCCATGGAACCAAGAGGGAGTGGAGGAGGTCATCTGATAAAAGTTACAAAAAGGTTTCCCACACGCTATTTTCAAACAGTAAAAGGGACTGCTTATAGGATGTAGCTGTTCTGAAAGATGATGTAGATATTAAGGAAAAGCTTGACTTTGTTTTGCTGCATCATGAGATGGGTTCATGAGCAAGAATGTGGTTGGGGCGGAGAGGCAGTGTTCATCTAGCCTTTCCTTGTATTTGGTTTGGGGGTGAGGAAATATTAGCTGGGATTCTGGGCACTTCTGTTGTGTGGATAAACACAAATCTATAGAGAAGTACAGGAAAAAAAAACTCTGTCAGGCCTGTGGTGTTTTGGCAGTTAGGAAAAAGAAAAATGAACCTCCAAACCCGCACTCTGTGCAGTTTTAGAGGAATGACCTTGGGCTAAGCTGAGATGATCCTGGTGAGGAGGCAAAGGTAAGTAACTTTTCATTGTTATCAAAGGAATTTGTTAGTTTCTGTCAAGCTTGAAACCCGATTAGTGAGTGTGATAACATAAGTAGATGGCAAGAGCAGGGTGACCAGGATCCTGGGGCAACTGGACCTGAGGTCTCACCTCTGTGGTAAATAACCTCTGCTCAAAATAGGCAGATGAAGTCTATTTGGATCAAAACCCCCATAGTAAGGGTTCAAACACAGCACTTTGGCTGAAATCCAGCAAAGGGTTCTCAAAAAGCAGAATATAATAGCTACTATAATTTATGGTAGCAGTTCTTTAAGCAATTAACTCTTATCTCAGTTTGCTCAAGCTTCCAGAATTTGCTTTCTTATTCTGTGAGAGTCCTTACATCCTGTGATATAATTTGACTTACCAGGGTCCTTGGTTGCAGAACATTAAAAAAAAAAAATAAAAAAACCCCCTTACTCATCTTGTAATCTACTTGAATGTGTCTCCTAGTTCAACTCAGTATGCTTATTTTTAAAGTCAGAGATCTTTTCATCGTTTCCACTAAGATGTAGGCTCCACAGTGCCTAAATTTAATTTGAAAGAGACAGTTTGCTATCTTTTAAGTCTCCAGAGCAATGCCCCAGCAAGTCTACATACTTGATTGTAGCGCCCAAGAAGGGGGAGATTAATTGTATTTGTTTTAGTAAACAGTAACATGCTCAGACACAAACATAGAAATAAAAGCGAAAGAAGTAAATTCATTACAATGCTGAGCCCTAGTTTTCTTAGCTGTATTAAACAGATGTTCACCTCTAGAAAAGATTAATTTTTCTTATATGATAAGACACACTGTTTTGCAAAGAGGTGAACTTCATCTTTGGTCATAATGGTGGTACCACATTCATACCACAAATCACTTTCTAAGAACAACCATGAACTTACAAAACTCTTTTCCGCCATGATACTTTTCTAAAATGAATTATTATCTTCCCTCTCCTATCCCTCCAAGTTTATTTCTATCCATTACAAGCAAATACTAAAGGACTAGAGCTGTGTTTAAAAAAAAATTGCCTAGGAAAAAACTAACCCAATATGATGCACAAACAGGGAAAGTGGTGAAACTGCTTTCAAGTGTCTGCTTCAAACTCTCTTTTTTTTGCAGCCCCTGCTTTTCCCATTTTGGTACTCTCTTCTAGCAGTTGCTTCAGCAGAAGACTATGTGTTTGCACATTTATGCTGCTTATTTAATTGTATTGTATAAAAGCATCTGCTTAGCATAAAGATATAGAACCAGGCATAGGGAGAGAACCTCGGTATGTTTGATTTCATGATTTTATTCAGCATTGTGAGATGATCACATTATTCATGAGTGACAAAGCCATGACATACACAGGTATTCCTAAACAAGTGCTAACACAACCTTTGTGAACTCCTGTCTCAAACGTGTCATCACTTTAGAAACTTGTTTAGCCATTCAGGAAAAGAAGATTGATAACGTCAAGTGAACCTGGTGCCTCATAAAGAAGTTTGCTGAAAAAGTCGTAAACATCGGGAAAAAATTCTTGGTAAAGGATACTTTTTAGCTGTCCCCGAGGAAAAAGTTGTTTTTTTAACTTTAGTTCCTGGGGTGAACTTCAAATTGTGGCACTTGTAGCTGAAATATTTTCAGACCAATGCACATAGGTGGATGTAGGCAGAGAAGATGAATTGGGAGACTGTGGTTAATTCTGCTTGAAAAACCTTGAGACTTGGAACGCTTATTATTTCAGTTCACCATGGACCTGCACAGAAAACTGAAGTGATGAAGGCTAAAGCGCACCTCTAGTGCAGGTTATTGCATACCATACAAGGCCTTTGTCCTAGCTTTTTTCCAGTGCAAGTTTGTTCCCATCAGCCTGTGTATTTTATCTAATCTGTCCTATCTACCTGTAGAGGGTAGGGCTTCTGTCCTTGCTTTTCAGCACAAAGCTTTCCATAACTTGGCAACCATGGGTGTCTGAACCTTTCTTCCACCATTACACCCACTTTTGCAGTCTCCAATGGTTTCAAAATATGCACATAATCTCACACTGAATAAACTCTTTCCATATAGCCTGTGCTGATCTTAACAATATGATGTCATTCAAAATCCACAGCATTAGTGAAACATGTTTTAATATTCCATCTCTTTTGATCTTGTCACATAAATCAATCCCTCCATCTCTCTAATTATTTTAATTGCTCTTCTTTAAATTCCCTTCAGTGTAATTTCTAACAGGAAGATTCCCAAAAATATCCGAGGCATGACCTAGCTAAGTAGTATGCACAGTGCAGTCATGCCAAAGAAACGAAAGAGAAAATCTATTAGTTTTTTCTTCAGTGATGGGATCATTCATACAGAGGCTTAAATTCTGTGGGCTTTGCTCTACACTGTTCTGTAGGATCATATGTAATTTACTGTCTACTTTCAGTCCTATATCTTGATATTGCAGATTTCTTCCTCTTGTTGGGTGTTTTCTTACAGCTCTACTGATGTTTCCAAGATGAACCTCTTCTTTTCCAGCCATATGCCTATTTTGAACTTGCTTATTCTGTTTCGCCAGCTTTCCAGATCCACCTAACCTAATGAACAGCTGCAAAAGCCATTTATGGCTAATAACTGTCCTTTAAGTCAAAGTTTAAGAAAGAATGAATTCACTAGCCTTTTCAGCTTTTCAGTTTAAGTCCAGTATGAATCCATAAAATTCCTATCCATATATAGGACATGGCAAGATGACAGTTTATTTCTATTTCTTATTTCTGTAGCAAACTTAATTAAAAAGATAATGCTCCACCCCTCTTCAAGTGCCAGTTGGGAAAAATGGCAAAATTAATGCCAGGAAAAGATCTGGATGACAACCTAGTGTTCTTTTTTTTTTTTCCCCCTAAACCCAGAGAGCTGCTCGTGTGTATATAAGGGTATAATTTAGCTATGCACCTGGCACGTATGAACAAATACTATTGAAGGTACTTAGGTGACAACATCACTATTACCTTCTTCCAACTATTCCACAATGGAAAGATAACGTAATAGGTTGAACTGAACAAAAGGCATTGGTTATTTCCTTGCTGCCATTGAAGTTCAAGACAGCAAAAACAATCCAGTAAACTCCTTTGTGTAATGAGGTAACTGAAACAACTGCAGCCACCACAAGTAAAGGTGAGTGGCATAAGAGATCATAAATGGATCATCACAGGGATTTGCCTGGCTGCCTTGTGGCAGCCGTCTCTGAAAAAAAAGCAGAGATCAGAGATGGCTGCAAGGAAGCTCTGATTTTAGTTAAAAAACAAACCAAACCAAAAAAACCTTAGCACTAAGAAAAAGCAAAACTCCTGGTGAAATGGCAACAATGTCTATCCAAATAGGACTACGCAATCCCCTGTAACATCCAGGAAGGGATCAAAGATCTTTAATGAGAACCTGCAAACCCCTATGCTTTGGCTAATTAATCATAAAAAAAAAAAGTCTCTCATGGATTGGCTGTGTTAACTGCACTTTCGTCAGCTGGTGTTCATTTATTACAGACCTGCAGACGCCTATGCCTCTTTTGATGTGTATCTCCAGTGGATGTATCTGCTTTGCTCAGGATGTATGTGTGGAACTGCACTGCTCAAAACAAGGACACTGTAAGCCTGTGCTGGAAAAAAGTTATTGGAACTTACAGAAATAATCATGGTAGCACATTAGATTACACAGTAATGGTTATTTCTGAAGTTCATTTAATTGTGGAATCACATGAAATGGCTGATGCCATGGTATTGTGCAAATTCAGTCTCAATCCTTCAAAGAAATTAAAGGAACCAAGAGCTGGCAGAACTTGTAGTAACTTACAAAAGTTAAACATCAGTCCCATCATTAACCACTTCTAGATGGCATGTTTCTGGGTTTGTAACTACACATGGCTTACGTCATCTGTGGCTTCAGCATGTGCTTTTACAGTTACCTGTCTATAGAATCACAGAATGGTTTGGCTTGGAAGAGACCTTAAAGATCATCCAGTTCCGTTCCCCTGCCATGGGCCGGGATGTCTTCCAGTAGATCAGGTTGCTAACCTGCCTGAACACCTCCAAGGATGGGATACCCACAGTTTCTTTGGGCAACCTGTGCCAGTGCCTCACCACCCTCACAGTCTAAATCTCCCCTTTCAGCTTAAAACCACCCCCCCTCGTCCTATCACTGCACTACCTGATAAAGTGCTTCTCCCCAGATTTACTGCAGGCAAGATGACTTTAATTAAAAGGCTTTGGTGATTCTCCAGTGATGCTCCCTCTGAAAAGGAGAAGCACCCTTTCCACCCAGCAAGGGCAGTGACGGGGAAAAAACCCTCCACGGCAGCTGAGGCCACCATTGCTGCCGGAGGCTGATCCCTGGCCCCAGCATTAGGACGCCATTACGGGATTTCATAGAATCACTTGGTTGGAAAGGACCTTTGAGATCATCAAGTCCAACTGTACCTATCCACTACTAAGACATATCTCTGAGCACCTCATCTACCCATCTTTTAAATGCCTCCAGGGACGGGGACTCAACCACCTCCCTGGGCAGCTATTCCCGTGCCTGACAACTCTTTTAGTGAAGAAATTCTGCCTGATGTCTAATCTGAACCTCCCCTGGCACAACTTGAGGCCATTTTCTCTTGTCCTGTCTCTTGGGAGAGGAGACCAACACCCACCTTGCTACAACCTCTTTCAAGACAGCGATGGTCTCCCCTCTGCCTCCTCCTCTTTGGGCTAAACAACCCCAGTTCCCTCAGCCGCTCCTCGTAGGACTTGTTCCTCCAGCCCCTTCACCAGCTTCATTGCCCTTCTCTGGATGTGCTCCAACACCTCAATGTCTTTCTTGTAGTGAGGGGCCCAAAACTGAACACAGTACTCGAGATGTGGCCTCACCAGTGCTGGCCCCGGGGGACGGGAATTGAATCTTAAACTACAACGTGACTCCAGCCGGGAAGTTACCCGCTGCGCTGATGGGCCCCACCCCGGAGCCCGAGGCGGGAGCCTCGAGAGGTGCCCCGAGACGGGAGCAGCACCGAGCCAGGCACCGCCAGCCAAACGCCCCACGCGTAGCGACCTGTCCTCGCTGCCACCGGTCTCCCTCCCGCGGTATCACGCAACACCCCTGCCACCATCGGTGCCGCAGCCGCCCTCGGCTTGCGCACATAGGTTCCGCTATTGGCTCCGCCCCTGCCGCCGCCGGCCACACCGGTTCGCGCATATACACTCCGCTGTCGCCGTCCCGCCAACGGCCGCCATTAGCCCCGCCCCCGCCCCGCCGCCATTTGCCCGCCCAGGCTCCGCCCCGCCGCCGCCGCCATTGGCTCGACCCTGCCCCGCCCCTCACCGCCGCCACTGGCCCCGCCCCCACCCTCCACCGGCCCGCCCCCGCCGCCTCCAGCCCCACCCCCGCGGCGGCGCCGCTGGAGCCCCCGCGCGGGCATATAGGCTCGCTCCGCCGCACTGCTCCGCGCCGCCGCTGCCTCCTCCAGGCATGGCACAGGGCTCTACCTCACTATGGCAGCACCAGCAGCGCGGCACAGCACCCTGGACTTCATGCTTGGCGCCACGGGTAACGGCTGCGACTGGCAGAGTGGGGTGGGACGTGACGGCGGAGGCAGCCTTGGGTCCCCTCTATGGCGCTGTGTCGCGCCCCGCCTCTCCCCGCAGCTGAGGAAGCAGCGCAGTCGCCCGCCTGCTTGCCAGGCCCCGCGCAGGCGCCGCTTCCCCAGGCCTCCCGTTTAGCGCGCCCTGCCTGCCCGCGTTCTCCTCTCCCCGTGCTCTCCGGATGCCGCCATCGCGCCCCCGTGTCACCCCGCGGGGCGGTACGATCGCGTGTGCCGGGTGCGCGGCGCTGCGTGATCGCCCCGTATTGTGGGGGGAAGGGGGGAGCGGGCTCGGCACGAGGCAGTCGCGCGGGGATGAGGGGCGTGCGTGCTCGCGTGTGTGTGTAGGGGTGCTCCCGGCCCGGGGAGAGTATAAGAATGGACCAAAAAAGAGTCCTTTTTTTTTTTTTTTTTTTCCCCCTTCTATCAATATTTGTAAGAATGTGAGGAAATGTTTGGGCTTTTTTCTTCTGTCTATTTGAGCATTAATTCCACCCACGGGCAGCACCGAGCTTACTCTTTGCCTTTGTGATGCATTCTTACTATGCCTGGAGTGCTGTGTCCTGTTCTGGAATCCCCAACATAAGAAGGAAAAGGAACTGTTGGAACAGGGCCATGAAGATGATCAGAAGGCTGGAGCACCTCTGCTATCAGGACAGGCTGAGAGAGTTGTGGTTGTTCAGCCTGAAGAAGAGGAGGCTGTGGGGAGACATTATAGCAGCCTTATGGTGACTGAAGGGGCTACAGGAAAGCTGGAGAGGGACGTTTTACAAGGGCAAGGATTGATAGGACAAGGGAGAAAGGCTTTAAATTGGAAGGGAGAAGATTTGGATTAGACATTAAGAAGAAATTCTTCACTATTGAGGGAGATGAGGCAGTGACAAAGGTTGCCCAGTTGGCCAGGTTGCATAGGGTCTTGAGTAGCCTGGTCTGGTGGGAGGTGTCCCTGCTCATGGTAGGTGTTTGCAGCTGGATGGGCTTTAAGGTCCCTTCCAACCGAAACCTTTCTGTGATATTCCTGGAATTGAGAAACAGCCTTTCCCAAGCATTCCCAGCTGGGAGTGCCCTGACTTCTCAATAATTTACCATGTGAGAACCTCTCATGCTAGAATTCATCCAGTGATTGTCAGGAAGGTGCCCCGTAGAGTTTTCTTCTATCCAGATGCAGAAATTCAGTTTCATTTTCTCATGCTTGGAGGTCAGCACTCCATAGATCCTCATGGTTAAAAGAAAAAGTTAGATATGCTCCAAGCAACAATTTGAAAAGTGAAAATATGGGCATTGGTGCTGCCTCCAAAGCCAAGTGTGGCATAATATCATGCCTTTTGTGACAGGCAGAATGAATTCATGCTGGAACAAAGAGAAGTGATAACAGATTGAGAAATACAAGTATGTAGGGAAAGAGATTTGAAACTTTACGTGGTTTTAATCTGAAAGAAAGGAGATTTAGATTAGATACTGGAAATAACTTTTTACTGTGAGGGTGGTGGGGCACTGGCACAGGTTGCCTAGAGAAATTATGGATGCCCCGTCACTTGAAGCGTTCAAGGCCAGGTTGGATGGGACTGAGCAACTTGATGTAGTGGGAGGTGGCCCTGCCCATGGCAGGAGGTTTGAACTAGATGATCTTTAAGGTCTCTTCCAACTCAACCTATTCTATGATTCAAGGATTTCAGAGTTACTTTTGTTCAAAACTGAAGTCTTGAACTATTGAGACGTATGGAGAAACTTGGGTGTGGATGACAATTTCTTCTGTATTAAGTTATATTTCATATGTGGAGGGTTTTTGTGGCACAATGTGGGTGGAAATGTGCTATTCCAAAGATGATTGGGGGAGGGGGGTGACTTCACATTAGAAGGGGGAAGACTTTAGATTGGGCATTAGGAAGAAATTCTGCACAATGAGGGTGGTGAGGCACTGGCACAGATTGCACAGATTGCCCAGGGAAGCTGTGGATGCCCCCTCTCTGGAAGTGCTCAAGGCCAGGTTGGATGGGGCCTTGAGCAGCCTGGTCTGGTGAGAGGTGTCCCTGCCCGTGGTAGGGGGTTTGAACTGGATGGGCGTTAAAGGTCCTTTCCAACCCGAAAGGTTCGGTGATTCATTCTGCTCGTGACGCAGCTGTGTTGTTCAAGACCATTCTAGACGCTTGTGAAGCAGTTCACTGATTTAAGGGCAGCAAGCGCGGGATTTCCCCGGCGGTAAGCGGCAGACGCCGGGAGGGAGGGGGAACTCTGTTTCAGAGCGGGCGGCCAGGGCTCCCCGCGAAGCACCCGGCTCGGCGCCCCGGATACGGCAGCAAAAGCGTGAAGAAAGCAATTGGTGATGGCTTTGGATGAGCCAGCGCCTACTTCAGAGCTTTACCCCGCAGTTATCTGTAGGGGGCACGTTCGAACCAGCAACCGAGGAAGCCAGCACGTTTCTCGGAGGCCAAGATGGGTGACAGGGTTTGATCGGCGGTAGGGAAGCTACCGTGGGCGCCAAAACCGAGTGGCGACAACGATGAAGGTTGTGGGAGGCCACCGGGCTGGGGTTGGACTTCCCCGCTCCACAGCGCCCTTCTCCGGGGCCGGCCGCCTCCAGGCACTGATCTTCTGTGCTCTCCCCCTCTCGTTTTTTCCCTTTATGGAGGGAGGAAACTGTGAAGCAGTTCCCCACATTGACAAATAAAATCATATTGATAGCTTGATTTTGAGAGAGGTTCTTGTCCCCAGGGTCTTTGCTGCATGCTGTGACCTTTGTAGCATTGCTGCATTTGCACTTCGGAGAGGCAGGAGTAGAGGGGGAAAGTACCAGTGGAGTTCTTCCCAAACAGTGCAGTTTTAAGATATTCTGCTGTGTTTTCGTGGTGAAAGTTCTCCAGTTCCCACTTTACAGTGAGATTTGTACCTGCAGCTTAGCCACTCTGGTGATCATCTAATGGCGAATGAGATAGTCCTTGCATCTTGTGCTTGACTGATCTTGCATGAGCAGAATTGAGAAGTTAAAACAGCAGGTTTTGTGACTGCTGCCCAGCCCCTGCAATGGCTGCTTTACTTGTAAACATTGAACCCAGGAAACTAAACATCAGTAACTAGTTTCTGCAGACAGAATAAGAATTGCCAGAGAAAAGTGTAGGGCTCGGTGTGTTGAAAATAATCAGCAGTGTATTAGCTGCTCTATGACATAAAAACTAAACTATTGAATGAAGAGTTTTTCTAATTAATTTCCCTTCACTTTGGAAGACAATGTTTGGATCGTTCTCCAGTCAAGATGGATGTACCTAAATGAGGGTGGGGGATTGGACCGACTGTAGGTGTTTGCTGTGTAGATCAGAGGAGGAAGGATTCCTTTTTCCCTTGTTATGTTCCTATTCAGCACAATAGACATCTTCAGTGAGATGTGAAGAACTTTTTGACCTATGGCAGCTCTGAAGTTGACTTGTACTTTTCATGTACAGTTTTTCCTCTTATCTAGTGCTTATGGCCCAAAGCCTGAAGAGTGGTTCATAGAGGATGAATTGCTGACTCTGTACTTGCAGTTTGTGTTAAAGGAGTTAAACTTTAATGCTGAATCGTGAATCATCAACGAGTTGAGGTTTTTGCTGTAAGTTACATGGAGTCTAATGCTTCTGGATGGTCTGGAATGTCATGAAATGTCATTTAATGAAGTGTGTGAGCTTCTGATCTTGTGAGGCAACATGTTATTTCTGTCTCAGCCGAAGCTGTTGCATCTTTGAATTCTGGAGAATGCAGATCTGCTAACAACTTATGCAAGTTGTTAACAAATCTGTGTTCTCCTTATTCCTCGAAACAATAGCTGTGTCCTCAGTTTCTGACAAAATGTATTTTTGGTAGGTATTAACATAGCTATTTAGTTTGCCACCTTGTAGGAAGGCAAGACATTAGTCCAGGGTGTCAAATTCATGGCTCGTGGGTGGAATCTGTCCCTCCACCTTGTTTTATCCAACCCAGCACTTGTTCCTACGCAGTGGCAGTGCCAAGCACCTTGTCCCTGTGCTCCTGCCAGTGCTGGTCACATGTGCAGCGTGTGACGCGCGTTACGCTGCAGGAGCAGAACAGCGGGAGCTGTGACTTGGACACCGCTGCTTTAGTCTGTGAAAGTGTCTTTGTTCAATAGTTTGTTTCATTGCAATGCATCTTGCAATAACTGTGCATGGGTATGGTGTCTATTTCTTGAAGAATCTACTTGTATATGGGATTTCTTGTATATGGTTGAGGAAGCCATTTGAATATGGTTCTCAGTGTTCACATTTAACACAGTAGCTTTTAGCCTTCCTGAAGGGGAAGGACTTCACTGTTGTCCAACATCAAGATTGAACATGACTGTAAAGGATGGGATAGTGTTTGAGTTGTTAACATTCTTCTGTTTCTTTATGTGCTCTATTGTGTGTGGCTGGTCTTCATTGGAATGTCAATTAAAGGATCTGGAGGACACAGTTCTGCGTTTAGGGAGGTGGAATTCAGTCACATCCTGCTCAGCTGCAGGATGATATAAATTCTGGTGGGTCATTCCCACTGGCTTGCTGACTTGGCATGTGCCAAACCCCTGCAATAGCAGCCCTGTTTTCTTCAGGCAGTCCAGTTCTCTTGAAATACTTGAGTGTGTTCCATGTCATGTACATTCTTCAGGATTAAAATGTGAACTCAACACTTGACAACAGTAACTGGAATAGTAGGCATTTCTTAGTGTTTACCATCATCACTTCTGTTAGGCTGATAATTGTTGGAAGTATTGAGAGATGGCAGTAATGTCGATGGAAACATGGGTGTAGGGACTTAAAGGAGAAAACAAGTCCTTTGTTTTAGTTTGGGTAGGGGCATTAAGTAGAATGCTATCTTGAGAATGGGGTTGTATGAGATGAATGAAGTCATGTACCTGTACTAAAAGCTATCAGTTTTACTTAAACTTCTCAGTAAAAAAAGTAGTACATTATCTATGAATTATTCAAAAGAAAAAAGACCATTTTATGTCTTGTAACTGCCTCCTCTAATTGTGTATCTTCCATCAATTTTTAAAAATAATAACAGGGAGTTAGATGTAAGCAATGATGCATCTTTAATAGCTGGATAACACAACCTGACTTTGTTATGGCCTCCCAAGAGCTGATTGAAGTAGCAACTGTAGAGCTCAGTCCTTTGCTTATCTGTGGCCCCTGAGATAAGCAGACAACTTCAGCAGGCAGACACCATAGTGTTCCCTATCCTAAAATACAAAAAGTGTATGTTAACAAAACCCTTATTTGTGAAACTGGACATAGATTGCTCACCTTCCTTAATTGAGGCATACAAGGCTTTAGTCATATCTTTCCCTTCTGGTCTAATGAAGTTTTTATTAGTTAATCAGGGATGAGAAATTTGAGACTCTTAAGTTGTTTAGCTTAAAAACTTTATTATGAAAGTATGTAGGTGTTTGATACCTTACACCTTTATAGAACTGAGTTAGTTTGGATTACTGTTATGTTGTAAATCAGCTCATACATGGGAGTGTTTCCATCTATGCATGAATGTGTCATATAAGTGTAGTTTTCTTGGTTATTGAATGTTGAAATGACTAATGTTCTTCAAGTTTCTTTAAGGGGAGGGGATAATCTGGAGACTCTTGACATTTGTTTATTTGCTTCAGAAAGCTGCTTTGAAAGGGTAAGAACTCGTTGGAAAATCAGTTTTAACTGTCCTAAAGTTTGCTGTTAGGGATTATTGCTGGGAAGGATTTGACAGCTGCAGAAACAGTTGTGCTGACAGTGTTCAGGACCAGGGCGCAGATGTGAAATGGTGGAGGAGAGCAACAATTACCTGAGCTGACACGGTTACCAAAATCAAATCTAGTGAGACTCTTGTGTGAATTAGCACAAAATGAGAATGCCAGGACTCTACTGCAAGTAAGGCAATGCTTGGGTTTTTAAGAAAAAGCATAAGTGGACATGTGTGTGCTAGTAGTCTGTTTTTCTTCAAGTTAATGTTTTCATGCAGGTGGAAAGAAAGGTTAATGGACCTTTTGTGGGCTAAGCCTCCTCTTTAAGCCCTCTGTCAGTGGCTTTGTTCTTGTCTGCAAGCACCTACTGATGAATTCTGACACTACTGCTTGTGGGGGAAAAACTTGGTGAGGAAGTCAAGCCCCTGAGTAGAAATACATGTAAATGGCTAATGGCTACAGTATTTATGTCTAAATGTTGTTGGGTGTAGACAGTATATTAAGAGAGATTCTTGAATTGTCTGGGTCAAAAAAATTAACTGGAGTCATGAATATTGGATTTGACTTGCAAACTATATTCTGCTTTGGTTAGTGTTCTGCTGCATAACTGCACTTATTTGATATAAACTTGATTTACAGAATTTTTCTTTTGGAGATTTTTGAAATGTGAGGCGCAACTGCTTTTTAAGTTAATGAAATCTGCATTAGATGTCTTGACCAAAGCATCCATTACAGTATAAAGGAAGTACCACTAACTCTACTGGCAATCCTGTAATTCAGACTTTTGGAACACTTGTAAGCAAATGAGAACACTTTCAGGTGAAGTTTCAGTATATGGTCAAGAGTGTAGAGATTTAAAGAACCATCACCCATCACATTCTTTTTTCTTGTTTTTTTTATAGCTGTTTAATAGTGCTGCATAACATACTGTAGTGTTTTCCACATGCTTGAAAGTTGTAAGTAGCAGGTTGTACGTGTTCTGTTCAGAAAGTCATGATTATAGGATCTTCCAAGTTACTCTCAAAGTTCTTTCAATATCAGAATTTTTTACCTAGGCTATCAAGTTGTTAAATATTTCAGTTGCATCAGTTAAGCTAATATTTTCATTCTTTGTTTTGATTAGCAGTCTTAAAGGTCTTCATAGAGCAGCACCAGTTTTATGTACTTGTTCTTGGCTGTGTTCATTTAAGCTTTTGGAGGGAGAAAGAGTTGATAAGGCTTCCTTAGTTCTGCATCCCTTTGCAGCCCTATAGCTGAGTTTATGTGCTTCAAGGACTAATTAAAAAAAAAAGCTTTTCTGGGGGGACGGGACAGTCTCCCAGAAACAAGAGTGTTTAAGAGAACAAATGATGAGGAGGGATGCTGTATTGGCTCTTCCTGTCTACCATCTCTGAAACCTCTACTTCAGTTTCTGCCTGTGAAATCACTTTAGTTTCACTGCTTGTGTGAAGTCAATTTGGAGTTGGTGCTAGTTTAGTTAAACTGTTGATTCTAATTCATCCTGCAAGAAGTGTGGAAATACCAGAGAAAGTGGGAAGCGGTCACTGGCATTGAAAACTTAGTGTCACTTGCAGAATTTTTCCGCAAGTAAATTGAAATATTCTATATGAAGGAGGGGCTTAAACTAATTCTAAATGTTTGGCACTTTAAGATTGCAAGTGAAAAACTCATCAATCAAACCATTTAGAACTTGACTGTATATAGTTATTTTTTAAATTAATATTCTCTGTAGTGGATGTATTTATTGCCTAATGTACACTAAAGATGCTAAGGCTTTGTTTTGCTTAGAAGCAAAATTTGCTTCATGTGACTGGAGCTGGCTGCAGTTAGCAGTAAAGACATTAAATATATTTAAGTATTGGGAAGGGGGAAACAATCTCGGGTCTTACAGCTCAGTTAGACTGGTTTTGTCAAGTATTGGGTTGTCTGAAGTGCTGAAACATCTGATTACACTGTTAACATGCAGATGATATGCTTATCTCTTTCTTTATTGTATTGATTTCTGGTGTGTTATCAAAATTTGCTAACTCCTTGTCTGTGATCTGTATGTGAAGACTATGTCAATAAAAATTAAACAAGACTCAAGTAAATTCCTCTGGAGATAAGTATTACAAGCAACCCTGGCTAAAGGTGTGTTTACAGCCAACTTGCAGCTGCAGGTTGGGAATGGGTCCGTATTAGTTTTGCTCCCTTGGCAGTTTCTGTGAGCAGTGTGGGCTCAGCCTGGTCTTTTCTGAGCTGAGCCCAGCAGGTCTTAGAGTCTAGTTCTGACAGGCCTGAACCAAGAACTGGCCTGCTGTGTGTCAGCAGAAATGGGGCTTATCAGGAGGCATCAGTACAGGAATAAATAACTTTCTTTTTTTAGCAGGAAGAACTGCTGTGAACTCATTCCCTGCTTTTGTTCATTTCCAGTTTTGAAGATTAAAGTACTTTATGAATGGAACTATCTGACTGTCCAAGCGTGATCAAGTAATCAATGGTTACTTGCTCAAACTTGAAGGAAATATCACCTGTAAAGGTGAATGTTAACAGCATGGGAGATATTTTCCATGAGGGTCTAGTTTCCTACGGGAAATAAAAACTGCTTTTGATACATCGGTATTTGCAATTTTGGGTACACTTCTCTCACTCTATCTTTTTAATAGCAAGATCCTTGGAAAAAGAGAGAAGTGCATGTGACAAGTACTAGTCACTATTCTTTATACACTTGTAAAAGATGGTTAGAATATTAGTTGATGAAAGTGGCTTGACATATGTAAGTGAACAGGAGAGCTGGTATTATTTAGGCAGGCTGAAGTTCTGTTACCAAGTACATTTTCTCCTGCTGCTTTTTGGGCTACAGAAATTTCAACAAGTGATAATATTTAAAATGTGAACAGTCTTTATATGCCAGTTGGGCTTCAGTTTATTCTTTACTGGGAGAGACAATGAAGACAGATGAAAACTGAGAAGCCAAATGACGGTAGTGGAGATGAGGTACTAAACCAGAATTTGTTGATTCTAAGTCTCAAGCTATCTGTCATATGAACTAAGTTTCCAGAGTAAAGGTGGTATGCCAGACTTGGGTATGAGACTGTTGGTTTGCAGTGGCTATTGGCTTATCCTCTATGCCTTCTGCTCAGCACTGATAACCTGTTGGGTTGAAGTGTTGCAGGGAGATCAATGAAATGTTGTCTTTCCATAGGAAAATCAAGTTTGACCAAGCAGCAAGTCTGGAAAAGTCTGTAGTGGGACTTAATTTTTGAAAGGTAAAAGATACTGTTTGTGGGTTGTCCAGAACAGTATGACAAATTTCATGTCCGTCTCTAGGTAAGCAAATCTTGCTTCTGTGTTAAAGAACAGTGAATTTGTTTATTTGAAGTGGGAAAAAGTATAATAATCTTAAAGGGTAAAGTAGCAATGAAGGAAAGGAAACAAGTTTAAAATTTTTTTCTTAACTAATGTTTTGTGATTATTAAACGGCTATGTGGCAAAGAAAACTCTTACTTTTGGAGGCCTATAAATGGACTGTCTTCCAGTTGTCAGTGTGTCAGGACTTCTGGTGAGCTGTTGTGCACCATTCCAGAAGATCTGCATTTAAGAAGTTGTTGTTAAATATAATAGGTTGTTGTTTCATAACTAGCTGCAATTAGATGTCAAGTATAGTAAAATACATCTGCTACTACATACAGTAAGAGTTTGAGACAGCTCAGCTTGGTTTAAAACAGATCACTTGAGTAATAACATTCTTAGAGGCATTCTGCAGGACTCAAAATAATCTCTGTACAGGTCTGTGGCTGTACGTGTAACAGTCCCCCAGATAGACTTACCGTCCTCAAGTGGTCAGTAAGATTTATCTTTCCTGAGTGCTCTTGAAATACAAAATGCCTTTAGTAAGGCTCTAGTCTTCTCCCAGAAGCCAAAAATATATTAATTTGGAAATTAGCCTGGGGGCTGAAGGCAGGGGGAAGTAAAAAAAAAAAGTGGCCCATGTTTATAAAGTTTATTAATAAGCACTTTCATATTTGCAACTAATCTTCAGTTAGTCTTCAAGTGTGAATAATCTCTAAATTAGTAGCAAATGTTACTAATTGTTCTTTCAGTATGTATGTTGCACTGATTAGTCTTCATTGGTGCTTGTAAAGACTTGCTAGTCCACTTAATTTCATATGTGCAATGTGGTTGCTTTATTCAAGCACGGAAATTGTTTCAGTAACAATTACGTTTGTTTAATGACTAGCTTTACATTAAAGCATGAGAATGTGGTTTATTTTGCTGCTTCCCTTTGCAACTTGGGTGACCTGAAGGATTGCTGGTGCTGGTAAGGGATGGAGGGTAAAACAGAAATGTTTTGTATAGCTGGTACAATCTGTTTCTGCCCTTTTACTCTCGTCTTCTCTCTGCTGTACCCTGTACCTAGGTGGCATGCCTTTGCTGTATTCCAGAAGCACTGAAAGGCATGGTTACTAACACCAAACCATAAAATAGATGTGGAATGACCAAAGCTGCCAGGGATGTGGCATTTACTTTAAGAATGACAAAAGAAATAGTTGTATACTTGAATCCCTTTTACACTAATGGTGCTCAGCTTCTGCTGCAGGCTTCACTTGCAGCAGAGCTCATGTTAGGGTAAGAGAGGCATACAAGGATTCTTGTCTCTAAAAGCATTTTTAACAGATCCTACATGATGAGGAATATAACTGCCTGACCTTGTTAGCATTCTTTGCTTCTTCATTTAAATGATGTGTTGGCTGAAAATTCATGGGAGACTGAGATAGAGTGGTAATGTTGTCATAGTCTAGGAAACGTTATGTTCTGCTCTCACCGATTTAATTCAACTCCATGTTGTGTTGTTTTGTGATGAGAGTTGAGAAGCCTCAGGGGGATCTTATCCGCATGGAATCCTTTAGGTTGGAAAAGATCCTTAAGACTGAGTCCAGCTGTTAACCTAACACTGCCAAGTCCACTGCTAAAATCACGTCATATAATATATAGGTAAATAAAATACCTGATAGAGGAAATAGAGAAGGCAGAGCTGCACTTTCCTCAGTGGTGGCTTGTATGATAGGTCAAGAGGCATCTGGCGCAAATTGAAACACCTGAAAGTTTTGCTGAATGCAAGAAAACATTTTTCATTGTGACAATGTCTAAACATGGGCACAGGTTAGCCACAGAGACAGTGGTGTCTCTCTGTGGAGAGAGTGAAAATCTGACTGCTTGTGGCCCTAAGCAACATGCTGTCATTGATCTTGCTGTGACCGAGGAACTGGATGAGACAATATCTTGAGGTCACTTCAGACCTCTGCTGTTCTGTGGTAGCCACCTGACCCAGCAGTGCCAGAAGGATATGTGCATAATTAAGTAGAAAAATCTAGGTATTTACAGGCTTGCTGTGGTGGTGTGGTTGCATCACTGGCTTAAGCACTTTCTCACTATTGCTTCTTGCTGATTTTTATGTCAGGACACACATTGTGATTTGGCTTTGGATGCTTCCCACATCACTCCCTTATTGCAAGAGTAGAGGCTATAAGGGGAGAAACTGTTAAACTCTCAGAAATGCTGCAAATACTGCCTTAAAGGTTTCTAGATGTCTGGTGGCGAGACTTGTCATGTGGATGTGTTTTGTATGTATTACACTTGGCAATCTGAACTGATATAATGAGGGTTGAATTTTCCTTTCGGTAGCTGAGCTGGGTGTCTTTAATGTTTTAAGAGTTGATTCTGATAGTCTTACTCATAATTTTAAAAAAGATGCTTGGGTGTACTGGGTGATTTATATTGACTCTAGTGATTCAGGTGTGTGCTGGTAAGTTTGTGCACTTACTGTTGTAGCACAGAGCAGTTTGATTTGTCTTTATTCACTATGTAGCTGGAAGTCCTCAGAGTAAGAGTGTGGGAACAAATTCTCTGCCAACTTTAGGAAAAAGCAACCTTCTACTATTAATTTCCTGTAATACGGAGTAATGAAATGGAGTGAGTGCACAGGGAAACTTGATCTGTTTTCTCTTGGATAGGTGTGAATAGTAGATGACTATTGCCATGTGCTGCCCCTTTTTAAGCCTCATGCCATGCATGGTTTATTGACTTCTGTGTATAAATTAACAAGAGGTTGATTCTCATAGGTGCAAATTAATTGAAAGGAATAATTATAGTGTAGATTTCTGTTTACTGCTATTTGCGGCTGGCAAGGACAAAACAAAGGGTTCTTCCTATGTATGGGGTGGTTCTGACAGGAGACTTCCAAACTTAATACCTGGGAGGTATGTGTTGCTAAAGTCAGTTGTTTTTGCATCTGTTAATGTGTCACACAACAGCTAGCTTCTTAATCCTGGGCAGTAATGAAAGCAGGGGATTTGGGGTGTGCTCGGAGGGGGTCCATTCATTCTTGAGGTGTGGGCTTATTTTGTAGTTGTTGAAGGAAAAGGACCAGTTTAGGCAAGTGTTGTCATTCTGAACTCATACTTAAGCCTATGATATTTCTGTGGAAGCCTCTCTCGATAGTCTTATTTCGAACACTTATGTTCTTTACAGGCTCCTTTTTCATGCAGGAATATGCTTTTAACAAGGGCAAAAGGAGTACAATTCTTCTGAAGTTTTTAAGTTTTAAGAAAGATTGCTGTGCAGGAGTTGATGACTAAACAGTAAGCAGTTATGTACTGATCCATACCCTCTTGTATTGGGAGAGAGAGGGAGCCAGGAGGATGAGGATGTTAGCCTTCCATAAACTGTGGGAAATTGCCTCTATTTCTTTGTTTTAGTGCATAAAAAAAATCTAGGACATGTGAAATACAGACACTTGAGCCTGAAGCTTCTCTTCATCTCTGGATGTTAAAATTTATGAAATTTTGTTCACTAAGCAATTCTGCAGCACACTGAATTTGGAGGTTTTTCATGATTAAGGTTGACATACAGTATTGGCATTGGAAAAATGCCTCAGATTAGTCTATGAATGAGGAGCCCCTATACCACCTATAAGCCTGGTTACTGTATTTCCAGTAAGTGTTGGTGGAAGGAGGCACCATGAGTGACCTGACTTGACTCTGGTGGGCCTGGTGCCAGAGCAGTCAAGTGTGCCGCTGTGGCAGGTTGCAGGCCCAGCTTCTTGCTGCTCTCCTCTTGAACTGCCCCTGGGATCCTGCCTAGCTAGAAGAGAATAACTTCTCAGGTGTGTTCCCTTCAATACTTGTATGTGACAGCCTCCCACCTTGTCTCTGCATGTTTCCTTTTCCTGTGATGTTTTTTTAAGAATTGTAGTTGACAGAGTACCTATGTATAATTTCAGACTTGCCCAAAATAATGATGTAATATATTATTTACACAGCTCTAAACTGAAACAATATGCCAGTGAGTCAGGGTGCTGTTTACTATTAGCGTATTCTGCATTTTGGCTCCTAGTGTATACTAACTCTTTAATGTATTATTAAAGAAGCAGTTCTCTTAATTTGTTTTTTTTTATTTACGTTTCTCTATTGAAAGTGTAACTACCAAGGGAAAAATACATCAGAGATGTGGAGGCTTGTGTAAGTGCTTTGTGTCCTATTGTTTTTGGTTGTATTACATTCTTGCTTGCTACAGCAAATGATTGAAAATGATAAGGGTAAGAAAATGAAGTCAGAAATGTGATAAATGTTTTTCAAATGAGAACTAATTTTTTCCCATAGTTTACTGAGATTTTGTCAATCCTCTGGTATGAAGAGGTCTTAAACCAGAATATTTTTAGAGATAGTCTGGCTCAGTAGCAGATTACTGAGCTCAGTGTTTGGTGAAACTATCCAGTGTTATGCATGAGGCCAGACTGGATGCCTACAGGAACTCTGGACTGAGCTGCACTCATGTTCACAGGTCACTGACAAATAATGGCTTCTTCACTGCTAACACTTCAGGGAAATGTCTGCAACTGCTGCAGTTCTCGAGTGTGCTGGGATTCTGAAACTGTTTGGCATAGCTGGTCATTAACTCTTGAAATAATACATCAAATCTTATGTACAGTGGGTTTTTTTCTGTTTTCTAGTGTTGAAACTCTGGGCGTTTTTTATCTCTTCTGGCAAACTGTCAAATATTTCATGTTTGATAACCAGAGTTTTTCTTTTATTCCTGAATAGCAGAAAAAAAAAATTAATTGAATATGTATTTTAATGTAGATTCAGAGGTGTTCCTTGTTTTCCAGTCACCATTGTCCTGTTTGCTTATCAATGCTTGATACAGCGTATTTGAGCTTGGAGTGAAATGGTGGCAAGTGGATTTGGTTGAGAGATTCCAAAATTGCTGTAACTTTCTGATGCCTTTAAGCAACATTTGATGCCTCAAACATTTTAAAAAGGAGTTACTGACTTTGGAGAATTAATTAGCTCTCCATGGCAAGTCTTATGTGGTATAACCAAAAGGAGACCTCATGAAAGAACATGTTGTTGTTGTTTTAATTTCCTAAAGTTAAATCACGTAATAGGAAGAACTCAGTTAAGCTTGTGTATGGCTGCTTAGCAAAGAAATGCTGCTGAATGATGGGCGGCTTGTGAGGGATTATGTTCGTGGAGCAGAAAAAATCTGATGATTTGTCCTGCAGTGTCTGCCAAGATGTATTTAACAGGAATTCTTGAAGCTGTTGAAAGCAGATAGGCTAGATGTGGTATGAGCCTTTTGGTTCTTCCAGAGCCTGTTCTCCATATTATTGCACCTTCTGCAAGATACTCAAGTAGAAGTGGAGTGGTCTGGGTGTTAGTTGCATACTAGCTCAGTTTAGATCTCACGCTAACTTGCTGGCCTGGAAAGGTGTGGTATGCATTAATAAACTAAGTTCTTGTTTAACATTGTGGTGGTGGCATAAGAAAGTAATACGGGAAGGAAATGAGCATGAGTTTTGTAAAAGATGAGGCAGAATGTAAAGGTGTGGCTCAAAGAAGCAAAGAATACCAAGCGAGAAGAGGGGGGCCACATGTCTGAAGTGACAGATTCTTTGTGGATGTGGTGGCTTTGGAACAGCTGCTTATATGCTCCCCGAAGAGTGCTGATGTATGTTTACAGCTGCAAGTTTAAAGTGAGCAGTGCAAAGTTCCCTTCCCATTACAAAGCCGCAGAGACTGGAACCAGTTAAGAACTGTGCCTCTGATTATGACTCCATTTCTGTTATGTTTTTGATGTCCCAGAACCACGTTGACTTGATTTTTGACCCACTTACTACTACTGTAGTGATGGTTATTGGGCAGATAAGCTGTGTACTCTAAGACTTAATAATTGCGTGTGCTGTGGTGGTACCTGACTGATGCTGGGCAGGAAATATAAAAAAGTGCTGGTACAAATGATGCAAGTTTTGACAGGAGGGTAGAGGAGGAAAAAACCCAACTTCATAGTGATAGTGGACTATGGCAATGAGGGTAAAAATCATCAATAGTGCTACCAACAGAGATGGGGCCAGCAGTTAAATCATTCACTATTGTCCAACAGAACCATTTTTTTGTTGCTTGTATTTTCCCATGACTTGCTGCATGGGGAGTTAATGAGTGAGGTGTAGAAGGGGAAAAGTAAATATCTATCTTGGAACATGCATTCAGGATCAAATAATATGAGTAGTAAGAAGCAATGCCCTTTCCACTTTTATTAAATACTTTTCCAAGATATTGGGGAGTTGGCTTGCTCTTGACTTTGGGGAAAAGTAAAAGAAATGCTTTATCTGTGTTTTTTTTTTTAGTCTGGTTAAAACATAAAGGAATAACTGACTCCAGGCTTTACAGATGAACAAATGTACGTTTCAAGTAATCAGGTTTTCAGCTTGATCTGCTGCAGGGTTGCATAGAGATGATAGATGAGCTGAACTTTTGATTTACTTAGTGTAGATTTTTTTTTTTCATTCGTTTGGAGCTTGTACAGATCAGTAACATCCTGGAAACTATCACTAGTTATATTTGCAGGCTACACTTAGTGGTTTCCAAGGTATATGCATTTGTGGGCAGGGTGTAAAACAAAACAGTTACCTTGGGAGTAACTCTTTAAGTTGGGGCATGGGAAACAATATGTAGTGCTGAAGCATTTAGTTATAAACTGTGTCTCCATGATGTGGCTGTGCCAGGTCATTTCTCTGATGGAGAGGCTCTAAATCCTCGTTATGTTATTGACAAATTGCATGACCATAGTGGCTTAGTTTTGTGTTTGTGAAGCTAAAATTCTACTTGACTCACTAGGACAGCCTGTAGATTTATATTTTTTAGGTCTGCTCACTGATACTTACTGGTATGACAGTCTTCCCAGTTTTATTCCCATTCTGGTAGGTGCAGCTTTACCAGCATCCTCCACTAACTTGCCTTGCCAATTCCAAAATCAGCTGACTTGTTTATGGGATGCTTATTTGAATGGAACATCTAAAATAGCTGAAATGAAGATTATCTTAAAGAAACCACTAAACTGATGTGTAAAGCAAACCTGAGGCTTCTGAAATCAGCACTTCCTGACTGAAGATATACATTAATGGAAAAATAAACATTATGCTTTTGATGGTAAATGCCAGTGTAACTTTAGTTCAAGTGAATGTAGACTGTTCTGAGTGAGAGGTCTTTTCCATAGCATCACAAAAATTTGATCTGGGGCCTTTCTCTGAACTGAATATTACAAAAATGCTATTTCTGTGGGCAGAGTATGTAGTGTAGTTTGCTCTGCCTAGTTTTCAATACAGGGAAACTGAAGTTTCTTGAGAGTTGTGGTTTCTTTCTGGGACTATTGTTTGTGGTTTTAGGTGATTTTTAAAAATAACAACATGAGTAAGGACTTGATTGGATTTGGTAGTGTAGGTGACCAATAGTAGTCATTGTAAAAATATGCTTACTACATCCATTGTAGATAAAGACTATTGCACAGGGGCAAAGGTTGATTATTTTTTTGAAAAATTGCACTGAGGTAGCTCTCTGGGGATGTGGGGGGAGGGGAAGAAGGTACAAGAAAGCAGTTGTTCGTTTGGATGAAACGCAAAGAAAATGTTTGCCAGCCTGCCAGGCAAAAGCTGCTCAGCCTTAAAAAAAAGCAGAACTCAAATTTGAGTGGAAAATCCTTACTGAATTTTTTTTCTCTTTTAATTTTGCAGCTGATTGCAATGCTGTTCTTAAAGCTCTACAGCCCATTTTTCAGGAGCAGGGAATGACAGAAACAGTTCATAACTGGGAAGACCATGGCTATTTAGCAACCTACATTAAAAAAAATGGCAGGTGAGTGGATTTTCATTTCCTTCCTATAGATTATGTCCCCTCTGTACTCTTACAAATACTTAACTTCTCCCTGTATTGGATCCCTTTCTGGGGTGCAGGCAGGGCAAAGTGTTCTCTTGCCAGCCTTGTGTGTGAAGCGACTGAAATAAAGAATACTGTTGAGAACCTTGTCTATATCTTGCAGTTTGGAAATTAGAACAGTTTAATTGGTCAATCTGAGCAGGACAACTCAAATCAGTTAAATGTATTTGTAATTCTTCTGAAATCGAGTATGTCTAAATATGTTCAAGTCTAACAGCGTATGATTGATGAAAACTCTCTATCCCTGTCTTGTATGTGCTTTTAAACACTTTATTATACACTTCAAATTCTCAAGCATCTACTTTTAGTGTGACAAAGGTGGTTGGTGTCATTAGTGATGCTTGCAGAAGTGAAATCTGTTGGTGTAACGTGGTAAGCAAAACCCTGTTCACTTTATTTCCTGAAGCTGCTTTACAGTGGCAGGATTAGTTAATAACTGTATAAATTTATCTGGCCTATTTACTGGTAGCTACCATAATTTTATTGTATTTCATTTGTTTTCAATTATTCAGTTTTTTGTTCCTGCCATCTGTTGGAGCAGTTGCTGCTGCTGTTCTTTTTGAAATCTCTTAATTCGGTGTTCTTTAGGATTGGAGTTAAGCTAAATATTCATTTGTTGGCTCTCTTCTTCTAAATGTCCTTCTTAGCAGCTTGCTTGGCTCCTAATGTGACAACTACAGAAGGATTTTTAAGTTATATCTGTAATGAGAGAACCATTATCTGCAGAAGTAAAATCCGGGAGATAGAGGTGTTTCTAGACACCAGTTGAGTATGGTCCTTAAAACTCTAAAATTTAAAGTATTTAACCTGAGTTCTCCTACTGTACTGTTAACTGAAAATACCTTTCACTGTGACTTCTACTCCCTTCTTCAAGTGCTGGAGTATAATAGTAATGAATGGTTGAAGGGGGAGAAACAGGGTGTTAAAATTGACATGTTTGTGTAGGAGAGGCGGGAAGAGGATTTACCTGTGCAGTCCTTTACTGTGCAGTCATGGTAACAGAAGAAAGTTGTTGAAGTTACCAGTTTCCATTGTAAAGCAGAGTCCCATGTTGCTCTGAGTATAGGCTTGTGAATTCACTATGTTGGAGAACTAGAAATAAAATCTACTTCAGTCAGGGTTTTTTTTGTGGCTTTTCAGAAGAATTATCCTTAAGTAGATTGATGGCATGAGAGAGGGCAGTGAGGAGAACAGGATGCTGTTTCCTGAAAGCCCATGTACTTCATCAATTGCTGAGCATTCTCATACTGATTGATTCCTAAATGGGTGCTTTCCTATGTGTTTTACTGTCCTTGATCTTGTGCTTTCCAGCAGCATACATGGAATCATCCAGATTTTCACTGTGCTGCTCAATACAGCTTAACCTTTTGCACCAGAGGATAGTTCACAGTAATCTTACTGCTGTGGGAAGATGAAGATGGAAAGGTGGACCTAGTGGCCTTCCTTCAAGGACAGAAGAGAAGATCTGTCATGTTGTGTCCTTGTTCTGGATACCTCTTGCCACTGTTTAGTGTGCTCAGTAAAAGAGCTGGGGAGCAAGGGCAATCACTCTGGCATTGATACTGCTGCAGACTGACTTGCTTCCTGGGTTTCTTCTTCAGGGAGACACCAACAGCTTGTCAGTTGGCAGGGTGTTTGGTTGTTTTTTTCCAGAGTCCTCTCTGAAAAGGCAGTTTTGGTGCTCTGAAAAGCACAGTTTGGGCTGTTTCTGTTGTGATGCAGTTGTATCAAGTAGCCGTAGTTCTCTCACATACAGCCCTCATGCCACACTCCAGAGTGTGCAATGTGTGCTGTCAGCTTGATGTAAAATACTTCCCTGGTAACTGCAGCAGAGCCCTTGAGCCACTTCAGATGTTTTGATATGGCAGCTGGTGATGGGTTAAGGGAGAAATCTTGATGTGTTGTATCCACATGTGGACGCCAGGAAGAGCTGGAGCTAAGTGGTATAAGACTGGATGTGGCCTGCCTGGTCTCAGGGGAGTTCAGCTCTTTGAGCCCTACAGGCTGAGTGCAACCAGTTTAGTCAAGTGCCAGTTCTCATATGTTTAATAACATCATAAGTTAGGCATCTCGCTTCTTCTCAATTCACAGTGAGAAATTTGATAGAGAATACTGAGTATCAGGAAAGTGTGTGGACTTAAAGATGCCCTAAATATTCTGATGTCCAAGACAGACACGAATGGACTTCACTGCAACACTATTTTTGCCTTACCTGATAGGCTGCTTGACTTGCTCTGTCGCTCTCCATTTGACATGGGTTTTTAGCAGTTGTATGTAGAAGTCTCTTCCTTGTAAATATGCAGGTGTTGCAGCATTGCCTTTCCTTGTTTCCCCAGTGTGTTCACCATCTGAGTCACTAATCCAACTGTGAATGGGCTCCCCATCAGAAATGTGGTTAACTGTTTTATTTGAGAATGGTTTAAATATTAAGTTATTCGTGTCAGCTTATGTTAAATTGTGTACAAGTGTCTGTTCAAAAATTGTATTTGCTAACGAAAACTAAAACTAAAGAAGTTCTCAAAGTTCTGTTATAATAAAGGTCTGAAAATAGTTGATCTTTTTTATCCAGGAAAGCATCCTAAACACAAAGAATTGCAGTTTGTGGTACAGCCTTATAACTGAAGAACAAAGACAGTGCACGGACGAGCTGAATATTAAGAGGAGGCTGTTCACTTTGCAAGTGCCTGTTTTTCCTAATGTGATGTTAAACAAATTAATCAAGAACAGTTATTGCTTTCTTTTGGCTTATTCATTGCTGTTTGAAATCCAGTGCATACTGGATTAGTCTTCCCTGGAAATTATTCACCTTAGCTAGACAACTTATTGTCTGTAATGGTTTCAGTGCTTTGCCAGCCCCATCAAACACCAAACTGAGGAGCATTAGCAGGTGCAGGAGAGCTTTCTGGGAGTTCTGGGACCTCAGCAGTTTTACCTGGATTTTCAGATCCCTTCAACTATGTGTACTTTTTTTAAGGCAGCCTTAAGCAGCATATTTCTGTTAATGTTGGGTGATGTAGTTTCAGTTAACTGAAGCAAATAAGGGTGTGAACACTTAAACGCTGATAGATTGGACAGTTAAAGAAACTCTGCAAAACAGACATGACATGTCATGAATGTTAAGAATGAATGTATAGAGGACTTGATACTAATGAAATGGTCTTTATTTTAATACTAGGAATTTTATTTTAGAGACCTAAAATATAATGAGATTTTAAAAATGCTGACGCAACTAGGAAGAGATTAGCCAAGGCATAGAGACTTTTCCTTTGTTACCAAACAGTATACTTTGGGAAATGAGGTAGTTGGCAGTAACAAGCAGAAAAACTTGTGATGGAGGGTAGGTATGTCTAGAGCAGTTTCCTGTGATGATGGCTGGGTGTTACTGGGCACAGACATTCTCTGGGATGAAAGGTGCATGAGTTGGTGCTGTATATGAGTAGGGGTTTTGTGAGTATGCACATACAAATACTGTTTTTAACCAGCCAAAGGCGACTGAGCCATTGCAAGACAAAGCTGCCCAGCTGAGGTAACAAACTGGGCACTAATCCTGGGAAAAAGTGTTTGGGGTGAGGTAGTATGTTGCTAAATGGTGTCTACAATCCCAGCTCTGCAGAGCTAGCACCCATTGCCTGCAGGGTGCCCCGTGCTACCTACACATTGAGTTTTGAGTGCTGCTGTTGACAAACCTTTATCTCTGACTGTGGAAAACCCTTCAGAGGTTGGTTGTTAAACTAATTGGAGCTGATGTGGGGGATAAGCTGTGCTTTCCTGTTGGCATTATGAAAGCAACCAATCTCTCTTCCACTTTGATGTTAAACAAGCAAAAGTCACATGTCCAACTCCACCTGGTCCATTTACTCAGACAAAGCACCTAACTGAGGGAAGTTCAGCTGAGAACACTTTACTGATGGGGTTGTCAACACGAGGCTCTAGAGTCGGGTAGGAAGTGACTAACTGGAGGTGCTCAAGTCCTTGCCTGTGCTTCTGTATCCCCTTGCCCATATGCTGACTGGGAGCAGTAGCACATGCAGGAGAGGAGTTCTGTCTGAGTTTTGGGGCCTCAGCAGTCTTGTTTTCCTGAGTTGTGTGGTTTTGCATCACTTTGAGATGTTTTCAGGGTCACCTTAAGCAGCATGCTTTTACTGAAGTGTCACTTAGTCTAGCTCAGACTGGACAGTTAAAAAAAGGTTGGAATGTGAAGTCTATCTCAGTGCGTATGGTACTTTGTACAGAGTCATAACACCCAGTATATCTTAACAGATTTTTTCAAAAATAGTTAATAAATTTAGGGTAAGGAAAAGTCATTACACAAATTAAGTATCTTTTCAACTAATACTGTACTATAGCATCAGTGCTTGTGAGCAAGTACTCTTCTATTACATACTGTGTACAGCAAACAGTTTTTCTTCAGTCATCCATGTTCTGTCTTGTGTCACGCCCCACTTGAAAGTTCTTTAAAATACCCACACAGCCTGAAACTTAGTCACTGTTTCTGCAGCAGAAGACTGTGCTTTCCCTTGTATATGCATCCATTTTTAGTTTGTTCTGTGTCTGAATTCTTGTTTAGAGGAGCGTTATCCTACTGGCATTTGACTTCACTGTTCACAACAGTGCAAGATTTACCCAGTTAAAGTTGGTTTGTATGTCACCAAGTTGATGATCTTTTAAGTTCCTTCCAACCTGAACCATACAATCATAAGGTTGGAGGAGACCTGAGATAGAGTCCAACAGTGCCTGTCTGCCTACTGAACCATATCCCTAAGAAACTCCTCTACCTGTCTTTTAAACGCCTCCAGGGATGGAGACTCCACCACCTCCCTGGGCAACCTGTTCCAATCCCTGACTGCTCTCAGTGAAGAAAATCTTCCCAATGTGCCCTCAAAACCTGCCCTGGTGCAACTTGTGACCTTTCCCTCTTGTCCTGTTGCTTGTCACTTGTGAAAAGAGAGCAGCACCCACCCCATCACAACCTCCTTTCAGGCAGTTGTAAACAGTGATGAGGTCTCCCCTCAGCCTACTCTTCTCTAAGCTAAACAACCCCAATTCCCTCAGTCTCTCCTCATAGGTCTTATTCTCCAGCCCCTTCACCAGCCTTGTCATCCTTCTCTGGAAGCGCTCCAACACTTCAATATCCTTCTTGTAGTGATGGGCCCAGAACTGCACACAGTACTGGAGGTGTGGCCTCACCAGTGCTGAGTGCAGGGGCACAATGACCTCCCTGGTCCTGCTGGCCACACTCTTTCTGATATAGGCCAAGATACCATTGGCTCTCTTGGCCACTTGAGCACACTGCTGGCTCATGTTCAGCTGGGAACCATCCTATGGTTAGCATCATGAAGAGGAGGGGTGAGTGTTTTCACCTTTTCCTTTCTGTTAGTCTTTTCCTAACTGTTCTGTATGCTACTCAGTGTATGTTAAAGGAGCAGAATGAGTGTTCCTCAGCTCTTTGTTTCAAGCTAAAATTGTAGTTTATTTGTGGGGTTACTCAGTGCAGTAATGGGTTGAAGAATTGGAAGCAATTGCTGGGAGTGGGCAACATTTTAGAGCTGTGGTAGCTTTCAGTGGTTTAACTTCCTTACTTTGTAAAAAGAGATGGTGCAGTAAGAAACAGTGGTTGCTTAATTCCTTAAGATTGCCCAAGTCCTTTGTTAGGAAGAAAAACAATTTTCTTAAAAAAAAATGCAGTATTTAAAGAATGTTGTGATAATTTTTTAATTATTATTTTAGAATTTCCTAGTATAAGCAGGCTTTAATTTCTGCCCTCATGAGTAGTTTGACAGGTGATGCTTTTATTGGCAAGCTACTGTTCAAGTATGAGTCACTATAAAACAGACAAAATAGTTCAAAAAGTTAGTTATCAGCAGATAAGACTTCAAGAGGAGTTTGTAGGTGCCTGTTTGTCTGTCCAGTTTTATTCCCTGGGTGTGGTGGTGGTGAAAATCTTTTCTAAAATCCATGGGTTTGCAATATTTCTTCTCATTACAAGTAACTGAGTTGGGATAGACATTTTGGCTTAGAATATGTTGATACTCCCTGTTTCTGGCTCTTTTTTAGTAAAGAGGATGCTCATCCAAAACCTCTGTTTCATTTACTTCCTTATTTGTGCAACTGGGATTTATTTCTTAACACCTGATGTTTCCTGTTGTTCAGGTGGCAAGGTGCAGTACTGGATAGAATTGTTTCTGTAGTTGAGACTTGTTTGCATGCAAGCACAAAAACCTTGAGTGCAGGTGCAGCGAAGAGTGGGACCTTGTTGCAAGTGTGGGCTGCTTTTCATGTGCAGATTTTGTTGCCTAATGGAAAGAGGATCTCTCTGAGCTTTTTTGTCTCACTGCTTTTGTGAAAGTACATGGGAGCACACATCAAAGGCATGGTAGGTGTTTTATTTTGAAATCAGGAATTAAATTTTTCAGTAAAAAAGATGCGGAAGGGGAGACTTTTGAAAACTTTATTTCTTTTCCCTCATTTGGATTATAAAGTAATCTCTACTGTATTTTCATAGGTAGAAAGCAAACTATATTATCGTGATTCTTAAAAATGCTCCCCCAAGATATTGTTAGAGGTGCTGCTGCTGCTGAAAGCCTGCATTCACATGAGTTCTGCCAAGCAGAGTAGTGTGAAGTGACAAAAGCCAGCATAGCCTTTGCTCTCTGCTGATCGAAGCCAGCAAGTCTTTTGTGTGTGCAACCTTGACCTGCTGCTGTTGCCTTGATGCAAGTCTGGTTGATTTTCTGAATGTATGCTTGTAATGTTTGCTGTGTGTTTAAATCTTAACAGGCATTATGGCTTATTTTGGGTGTTAATTTCCAACCAAGTGACTTTTAACCCAAGATATGACCAATCTGGATCTGTATCAGCTTCTTCAAGAATTTTAAATTTCTTTCAGGG
The DNA here is from genome assembly GCA_033558185.1 of Dromococcyx pavoninus. Lineage (NCBI taxonomy): Eukaryota > Metazoa > Chordata > Aves > Cuculiformes > Neomorphidae > Dromococcyx > Dromococcyx pavoninus. The sequence continues at coordinate 859,444 of JAUMJL010000054.1, forward strand.
TTGCTTACCATAAATTACCTGGCTGAGGTTATCGACCAGATAAGCTGAACGTTAATTTTTGCCCCACTACCCTGTTACAGCCTGGTGTCTGCCTTTCATTTCTTCTCCCCTCTCCCTCTGTTGTCAGGATCTCTGCTATTCTGCCAGAAGTAATAATTTGGGAAAACGAATGACGGTTCTGTAGCATTACTGTTTCTGTATTCTGATGCCATCATAGAGAACCATAGAATGGTTTGGGTTGGAAGGGATCTTAAAGCCCTTCCAGTTCCTCCCCCGTGCGAACGGCAGGGACTCCTCCTACCAGACCAGGTTGCTCAAGACCCCATCAAACCTGGTTTCAAACACTTCCAGGGAGGGAGCATCCACAGCTTCCCTGGGCAACTTGTGCCAGTGCCTCACCACCCTTATTGTGAAGAATTCTTCCTAATGTCTAATCTAAATCTTCCCGCTTCCAGTTCAAAGCCATTCCCCTTTGTCCTGTCACTACTTACCCTTGTAAAAAGTCCCCTCCCCAGCTTTCCTGTAGCCCCTTCAGATACTGGAAGACCTCTATGAGGTCCTCCCAGAGACTTCTGTTCTCCAGGCTGAACAACCCCAACTCTCTCAGCCTGTCCTTGTGGCAGAGGTGCTCCAGTCCTCTGATCACCTTTGTAACCCTACTCTGGATCTGCTCCAACAGTTCCATATCCTTGTGTTGGGGTTTCCAGAACTGCACACAATACTCCAGGTGGGTTCTCATGAGGGTGGAGCGGAGGGGCAGAATCACCTCCCTTGCCCTGCTGGCCACGCTTCTTTTGATGCAGCTCAGGACGCTGTTGGCTTTGTGGGCTGCGAGTGCACATTGCCAGCTCATGTGGAGCTTCTTACCAATCAGCACCTCAAGTCCTTCTCCGCAGGGCTGCTCTCAGTCACATCATCCCCCATTCTGTATTGAAATTGCAGATTGCTCCAGCCCAAGTGTAGGACCTTGCACTTGGCCTTGTTGAATTTCATGAGGTGCACACAGGCTCACTTTTCCAGCTTGTATCACCTCTTACAAGTCAGAAGTTGTGGTTGTGCTTTTCAGAGAACCCTTCTCTCTGCCGCTGCTTGCCTCACAGCCAAAAGAAGACCTCAGAGCAAAGACAGTAATAGTGTACTGAGGAAATATTTCATACAGTCACAGGAGAAATGAAGACAATGTCATCTGTCAAATCTTATGATTGTGTGATTCTTGTTGGAAAGGAATTCGAAAGGGAAGTCAAGTCATGGGACAATTGGTCTGTTGCATATTTGTGTAAATAGCAACACCTCGAGTATGGGAATAAACTAGTAATTTCTTTCTGGCAATGCAGATATTTCTGATATTGTGCCAGATTTCAGAGAATTTAGCAGCAGTGCTCTGAGTTGCAAATACTTGTTCTGTCTGCAGCTCTGAGGGTCTGAGGCAGGTCTATTGACCTCACTAGAAATGCCTTTTTACTTTGAGTGGTTGTATCCAACACTTACTGGAGTGACCAGTGGTTCCATCTAGCAAGCTCTGCTTTTTAGTCTTAAATTAAAAACAAACAAACAAAACCTAAGAACTATGTCCTGGAGTCTTGTGATAAAACTGTTTGTTCTTACACTTGTGCCTGACCATTTTTTCCTTTTACATTATGCACATTACAAAATAAGCTTCTGCTTACATAAAAATCGTATGAACAGAATCCTGGTAGGGTTTTCTCCAGACCTGTCCCTTGCAGTAGCAGTTCTCTCTATACCGAGTAGCAAGGGACTATGTCTAGGAGGTGCACACAACTAATTTGAGTCCCTTTAGTTCAAGGGGTTGTAAGGTCACAGAGAGAAGTGTTTAACAACTCTGAAGCCCCGTAGAGGGTAGGGGAGTGTGTATGTCCTGCACTTTTTTAATTGTTTAGTGGCCCCACTTGTGCCTCCATGGTACTGATGGGAACAACAGCTTAAGCTATAAAATGTTGGGGTCACTATGAGAAGTATGAAGTGGCCCACATGCAAAAGTACTGAACTGCGTCAGCCACCAGCCAGTGGGGCATCCTAAAACATGCAGGTCAAGTGCTTAGCTGCTGAAGTTCAGAATAGCTTCCTTTCCTTTGGTTTTGGTAGGAGTACAGTAGAATGAGTTTGCTATTCGTCCATAAACACTTCCTTATATAGCTAGTATAAGAGAAGCAAAAAAAACTGCCTTAGAAATGTCTTGGATACTGAAAAGACTCCTTATTTTTCTAACTAGCTCATAAATCTAGTCTCTTAAGTGGTAGCACTTTATCTGGTAGTTAAAAAGAGAAAAAAAAAATCTTTATTTACTCCTTCACTGTTTTTTTTTTTGTTCATACTTTCATCATGGTGAGTGTTTTGTTTTAAGCACTGGTTATTTCCTGGTGTGGAGGAGCGCATGTTTTAAGGCTATTTTGTGGTTTGCTAATGGCTATTGAGAGTACTGGCGGTTTCTGGTCTCTCAGCAAAGGCCCTTGTTGGGAGGACACCTAGTGGACAATCACTGAGATGCAGGGAGGGCCTGTGAAAGGTTGTGACAATCTGCAGGCTCTCGAGAAGGGGGAACGTGGCCAGGGTTTGCATATTGTGTAGAAGGGTCTTTTCTCCTGAAAGCAAGACCTGTGTGTAAAGTCTTCGGGAAAGCCTGAGACATCCCAGTCTCGTCTTTTGAAGAGAAGTGGGTGATACTCTGGTTTCTCTGTCAACCGTAAACACCTTCATGGCTGGAGATCATTGCTGTCAAAAGCCAGCAAGAGTGTTTTTATTCTTGAGTCACTTCGGTCAGTTTCATCATTTGATTGTTTTACAGTTGCCAGAAAATCATAATCTTCAGATAATGCTGACAGAATATTCAGTATTTTCCTTCTGATTGCAGCTAAGGGTTTTTGCTGACCCTGCTGTCATAGGAGAGGTGGTGTTCCAATTAAAGCTGACATTTAAGAAAGGAGCTCTGGAAGGGACAAAAAAGATGGGAGTGATGGGGACATAAGAGGTCACTTGAGCTTCTTGTCTCAGCAAGAGTTGGTTTATGTTTTGCCTTTGAGGCTGAGTGAGGGTGATAAGAGCAGACAAGCAAAGAAAGGAGCATTTGGAGAACTGTATGCAGCTTTACCTGGGTTTTGTTGTACTAATGAACTTCTGTCCCTGAATACCCTTCTTTCTTTACTTGTCTGTTTCTGCTCCCATCCCCTCCTCTCCACTCTTCTTTCAATGTATGCCCCTTTTTCCTTCCTTTACACAAATCCCTTATAGTCTTTCTGTTTCTGTCTTCTCCCCTCCTCAATATGAAAAGGTTATCTTTGCTGCTACTGTTATTTTCTTGTGTCCTTCCCTATAGTTCTTACCTCCTGTTCAGTTTATTGCAAGTTCTGGAAGGTGTTCTGTTCACCGCGCAGCTAGTTATGGTGAGGCCTTGTTCTTTTGGTCTTTAAATGCTCCTGTAATAGGCACAATATACAATAGAAGTTTTGTCTGTCTTGCCACCTATATTCAGCAATGAGAGTTTGCTGCTGTAATTTCTTTGCCAGTCAAAGTCGTGGTTGCTCCAGGACACACTTTTTCTCATTTATAAGTCTTTACTGAGCTTTGAATGTGAACACTGTCTCTGTGGATAGTTGCTCTGAAGTTTGAAAAAACAAACAGTGAAAAGTGAGAAGGAAGGTAGATGGGAAGAAATGTGTCCAGTTGGTTGGCTGAGGCTTGATTTAAATTAAACAAAACCAATGGAATACACCTGTTCAAGTAGGTCTTACTTGTAGAGCTGAGACTAGTAGGCAGTATATACTTATACAGTAGTTGTTCTGGTTTAAACATCCTATTTCACTGTCTTGCTGCCTGCTCATTTTATTAATTATGTAGTGACAGGCAGGCTCTTGCAACTTTGCTTAGTGGCTTGTAGAGGAAGAATGGGGCTGGCACTGCCAACAGTTACAGACATCTGGAAAAAAAACGTGCATTCTGAATTTAACTCACTTCAGACTTTCTTTCCTCACTCACTTGGATTTTTAATAATAAAATTGTTATCACTGCCTTTATTTTGTAGTTTTGCCAATTTGAGAATTCACCCGCATGGATTAGTGCTGGTGGATTTGCAGAGCTACAATGATCATACGAAAGGAAGAGAGGAAGCTGATCAGGTATGAGTGATGCTTATCTTACTAGGCTTATCAACCTGCATGGGGGAGCCCCTTTTCTTCAAGTTTATTGAAACATATCTTGGTAAAAGATTTTTAAATATCAAACTTAGTTCAGATCCCCTGAATGGTTACAGACGAAGATCACTAAAACCTGTTGTAGTTGCATACACATATGAGCGTGCATGTCCACAAATGCTTGCTTGCATGTCCTGGGCCTTGTGTTCTTTACTGTAAAAGTTGTAAAGACACGGCAGCCCTAGTCAGGGCTCAGATCTCTTCAGGCATCCAGGGCAGTGAGGGAAAAGTGATGCTCAACATGTGACCTGCTGTAAAAGTGTATGACTCTTTTCCTTCTCTAATATAAGAAATGGGAAGCTGCTATACTCAAAACTACTTCCCCACAGAGAAAAATCAATTCAACTTCCCTGATATGAAAGCTTCAGAAATTGGATATTGCAGGGGAATAGGCCACTGCTGGTGGGAATGAAACCTTAGTGTTCTCATATTCCGTTTTTTGGCTGTGCCTGAAAGGTCTGTCTCTGTTATCCTGGAGGACAGCTAAACGCAGTGATGACAGCTTCTGCAATATGCACATTCGTGCTGGCAGTGAGGCTAAGGTGACCAGCTATTTATTCTTACTTCAAAATTCTTATTTCAAAGCTTTTTAGGGCAGGTGCTACTTTCTTTTGCCTTCCAAGTAGCCTAATTTGACAGATAGTTTACATTAAGTGTTCACTTATAAATTCCACCTCTTGTTTGCTATTTTTTCAGCTTCTAAACAAAGTAGAAGAAAGAATGAAAGAATTGTTTCATGGTAGTATAAAAAGGGTGAAACGGTAAGTTCTTACATCTACTTCTGTATGTGCTTCGTCTGCATGGTTGCTGAAGATAACAAGCAAATTTTGCGTTGTGGTACTCTGATAAATAGCCTGGAGTATGAATTTATGCATGTATTCCCCCCAATATTTGAAACTGTTTAAGTGCAGAATTGAAGCTGCTGTGAGATTTGTCATTTTGTTAAGCTTCATCTTCAGTATTGCCACTTTGGGCAGTGATTACTTCTTTAATTTGCTACTATGATTTCATGAAATGGTGGGGGAAAATATGACCAGGAAGCAAGAGCAGACAGCTCTGGAAGGGCTAAGGAGACAAGGGTGACAAGGGTTAGACCATGACATTGACCGTACCCTCTGGGCCACATGACACAACTTGTAATCAGAGTGAGCAGGGCTGGTGATGGTGACCAGTGTCAGTGCCAGCTATGTGATTGCCAGGCTGGGATGTAGTATTGAGGTAGCTCTGAGATTAAGCTGAGTGTCAAGGGTCAGCAAAAGACTTTGGCAGGTGTGGGCAGAGCCGCAGTATAGTGTGGGCAGTGACCAGGGATGAAGGCTGGAGCTAAAATGAAGTTCCATCCTATAGAGGAGGCCCTGCCCCAATGTGGTTTCCTGCAGCAGTTTCTCTCACAGCACTTACCCTAGTGCACTTGTGGAGCTGACTGAGGGCACGGGTGGCCAAAACCCCAGGGGAACCTGTGTCTGTAGGGCCATGACAAGAAGATAGAAATGTTTTGTAGCAATTTTTTTTTTACTGTAACCAATAATTAAAGGAGGGAGGCTTTGCAAGCCTTATTTTGATTTGCTTAAACACAAGGTTATATATTAAACTGTAGGGATGCTAACTGTGATTTTTTTTGCCTACTGCTGAAACAGCATTCGTGCTGGAGTTCCCCAGAGGTCTAGAAGGGCACAACTCCTGTCTGTGTCTTCCTGGTGGCTGGCTGGGTATTACTGACGCTTTGAAGTCAGGGAGCACTTACTGCAGGCATGCACTTGCTGGAAGGTGTAGCGTATGCTTTAAAGAACATACTCAAAAGTGGAAATGGTTTACAAAAAAAGTGAAAAACAGTGTAAAATTGGCAAGACTTGGTAAAGCCAAGGAGTTAACTACAAAATGGGAAAACAGCTAAGCAGTACTAGAGCAGACAGTAACCTGAAGGCTATATGGGACCACAGGTAAAGTGGTAGTGATTTGAAAAGTGATGAAATACCTTGAATGTTGGTTTTTGTGTTTAACAGTTTTATGTAAAACACAGAGGTATCTTGCTTTATTTCATCCTGGTAGGGGCTTACCTGGCACACAGTGTGCAAACGTAGATGATCTTGTGTATGTGTATATGGGGGAGAAACTCTCCCTTTGTGGATATTTTAATACATATTTTAAATATGATATTGGGAGTTTGTGGAATCGCTGTGATAGGAACTTGTTAAAAATGGGTGAGGAGGAAGTATGTTTCAGGCGATCTAAATCAATTTGGTTACCTTAGGAAGATGAACCTGTTAGAATAGTGGATCTGGCATAGGTCTATACATACACCTTTCAACTTTCTATTTCAATTTGTTCTGCATCTTTATGATGCTCGCTTTGCACATGCAGCTCCACTAGAATTAACGTTGCTGGAAAAGTTGCTCCTAGCTCTGTTGCCTGGATGCAGCGAATAAGTTGGCCTTGCTCTCACCGTGTGCTGCCATCTTCCGGCTGAAACGGTTATTGTCAATCGCTAGTGAATTTAGAAGAAGCTTTTTTATGTCTGGTCTTCTGCCACACCCTCCTCTAGAAGAAAATACCCATAACTCTCTGAAGTGTGTGGGGAAATCTGATTTACTTTGTGCTTTTACATTTTGCTTAAAATGGCATATAATAATTTTGATCATGCCGTTTCAAAATAGATTGTCTTTGCAGGTGAAGTACTGGTTTGAACCAAGGTATTTCTATATAGAATTGAAAAAAACCCCACCAACAACCAACCAAACAAAAAACCCGAACAAACCCAAAATAATCTATGTAGATACTTGAGCCGCTTTTTAAAAGTAATGCAACCTGTCAGCTGATGTCAAGGATTGTGCTTATACACTGCAGGGTGACCTGACTGAGTTTGAAACACTGTAATAGTTCACTTTTTGTGTTTAAGTGTTCATTTAAAATGTCTCTCAGTACCACTTTAGAAGGGTGGGATCCACTGATCTCAAAGAAATGGCATTCTTAGCTAAGCTGAAAGTGGGAAGAGATTTTTGTCTTTTTTGTCTGCATTCTGCTTTTGTATTGTATCCATTTCTAGTTATGAGCTGGTTCTTCTGCACAGGCTGGTATATAAGTCCTCTCTTTGGGTAGAGATAGATTCATATGCACACTGTAGAAGTTGTATAGAAAGAAGAACCACTTAAATTGCTAAGGCATAGAAGAAGTATATTTAACATATAACTGCTAGGTTTCTTAAATCCACTGAGTTTTTAGTCTTGCAAGTTTTCGTAGGTAACTCGTGTAAACAGTATTTATTTATTATGGTGAATCCACAGGATATTGTGTTTATTTTTTGAAACAATCCCCTCTTTCTATAATGTTCTGTAATCTTTTTTCTTTCTTATTTCTTTTTAGATTGCCAACCATTTTGAGAGGTGGTGTCATTGACAGATACTGGCCCACAGCTGATGGGCGCCTGGTGGAGTACGACATTGATGAAGTTGTATATGATGAAGATTCACCTTTTCAGAATATTAAAATTCTGCATTCAAAACAGTTTGGGAATATTCTTATCCTCAGTGGGGATGTTAGTAAGTATCCTCTAATTTGAGGATCTTTAGCGTGAAATTGTAGCAAGTGTTGTTTTCTATCTTGCTGTGGCATTTTTAGTAGATGACTAAGGGTCATGCTTCTGATGCAGAAAGCTACATACATGCATGTAGCCATATATCTGATCCTGTATATAAGGTATTTTAATCGGAAAGGCTGACCAATGTAAAATCCAGAGTACCAAAAAACCTGATTTCTTTGTTTTCCAAAGTTGTTGTGTTGGCTGTGGAAGGCAGCACAGGAGAACAGAAATACATTCTCTAGCAGAGCTTACTGTACTCCTTTCATATGAACTTTCACCTGTTTGCAAGTCCAGCCTCTTGAGAGCTTGTCTTTGATGATATAACAGGCTACTTGGTCTTCAAAATGCAGTGGAATTTTAGAGAAATATGAGGAAGTAGGAACTGGTGTGTGTGTGTGATAATCTTGCTGCTCCCTTGATTCTCTTAAGGGAATTACCTGCTTGATGAGATACAAGACAGCTGTATCTTAACAGTTTTAGCTGCTTTGTTGGTGAACATCTTTTGACTTTGTCTTCTTCAAAATGCTCAGTTGAGTTACATTCAGAAGAGTGTATCAGCCTTTATGGGAGGGTCTTTACGTGTGGTACTCTGCCTGCTGATATTTGTATTTTTGAAAGTGAATTTGGGATAAGATGCTCTCTTAAGCTGCATAGATAAGAAAGCTGCTTGCTAGAAGATCTTAAGCATCAAGGAGCGTGGTTTGGAAAATCTCTCACTACTTATGTTGAAAAGTACTGACTGAGATAAATGAGAGGTGTTGCTGTCTAGGGATAGAATACCTAATTTCAGTCTAAGGGCAGAGTAATTCAGGAATTTGACCGGCTTTTTGAAATACCCCAAAACATTTAGTTAACTTTCTGCAACTCCGATGTCTGTACAGGTGGCAGCTGAAAAGTGGTGTTACTGAATTTCTTAGCAAGGTATTTTATAATTCAGTTAGAATTGTATTTGGAATCGCCAAATTAGGTGATACCTCTGGCTGGAAATTTTCATTAGAATTTTATGTGGAAATGAGGTATTATTTGAATATTGTCACAATGGGCCTCATAGAAGAGAAAGTGTACCGTTACTTATTTACCTTCCATGGGATTTTAAAATACTGCTCTTGTGTCATTTTGTTGTTGCACCCTTGTAAGCGAAGTGCCAGTTGCCAGGCAGAATGATAAGATATGCCACGATGAGTTGCTGCGCAAAGCTTTGCCCTTGTAGCTCACATATGTTGTTGGCACTTAGGAGTGTTATTGCCTGCTTTGAAGCTAAAGGTGAACACTCAGCAGAAGGCCCGCTTTAGGGCCCTTTAGCAGTTAGATGTTAATGGTCATACTTCACTCTTCTGTGCAGGGATCCACTAGGGTACATCTAGGTTGCCTTTCTTCAGTTGGGATCCAGAGTATGCTTTCAGAAAACCTCCTGATCTGTCTCTTGCAGCACTAGTCTGATGTGAAAACCCACTGAAGTATCAAGTGTGGACAAGCAAGCCTTAAGTACTGGTTGTTTTGCTCTACAATTATGCTTCTCTTGGCACACAGCACTTCCTAATGCTGAGGTAGATTTTGCTGTGCTTGCATGGAGAACTAGACAAATCCTGTGTGGGATTCTGAGGAGAATGTCGTTAACTTTGGGAAATCACCAGCGTCCTGTTACCTGGTTTCTCTCTGAGAGCTAAGTTGTTTCTGTAGATACTTTTGCTTTGTTCTGTATTTTATCACCTTTGGATTAATACCAGATTAATAACAATTAAATATGCAATGTTTCTGTCCAACTTTTTCTCTTTCTTCCATTCAGATCTGGCAGAGAGTGACCTGGCATATACTCAAGCCATAATGGGCAGTGGAAAGGAAGACTACACCGGGAAAGAAGTGCTAATCCTGGGGGGTGGTGATGGAGGTATACTGTACGAGATAGTCAAACTGAAGCCAAAGATGGTTACCATGGTAGAGATATCCTTTGACAAATGATGGATCATTCATTTCAGCATATTTCAGCCTGTGTTTTCTGCTCGTGTCTTAGCATTGAGCACAATCACCTATCAGGTTCTGACTTGTGTGAGGAGATAAGGTCTAAAAGGAAACTACCTTTTTTGGCAGCTTTGGAGAGTCCCAGCGACTAAGTATTTGTGCATCGTTACATAGCACATGCTTTCAAGTTCCTGTTCCATAGTATAAATCTCGAATAGTGATTTTCATAGAAGTGTTTCTTTCTAGTTTTGTCATCAGACTGATACTTTCTCTGACAACAGAAGACAGGTCTGTAGAGTCTGAGGTTTCGACTGAGTTTTGCTGCCTTGAGTTCTTCTGTTTTTCTAAAGAAAGTTGTGGGAAAAAAAATCCTTAGAAGCAAGGAAGTTTAATGAATAGGAATGTCAGGACTTGGTGAATTGTGTTGGTGGCAGAATGACCAACTCTTGCCCTGTCTTAAATACTGATACAAATCAAGTTTTCAGTATTCTGTAGTTCATAGTTTGTAATGTAAAACACGGTTAGCCATATGAAATGTTGATCATCCTAGGTTTTGTGATGCCCTTGTTCTAGCAAAATAATTCTTTCAAAGATGTAGGTTAAAGTCTTTAAGTAGTTTAGCTTTATGGGGTTTCTGAATACACCACCTGATCGTTCACATTTCAAGCTTCCATGTTAATGGTAACCTAAAGTACCAGAAATACTGGTTAAAACCAAAAGTAAGTACTTCCTAAACGTAGGGGCAAATACATAATGCTGACTATTGCAACATGTATACCGAGATGCGTATCTTGCTATTCTTTTGAATGTCACCTTTTTGAGAATTTCTTGCTGAGTAAATAGAATCTGTTACCTATATTGCTTCTGGAACGTGAAATGCCTTAACCAGCTTCAAACATTGACCAAATGGTGATCGACGGATGTAAGAAATACATGCGGAAAACATGTGGAGATGTCTTAGACAATCTGAAAGGAGAGTGCTATCAGGTAGCTTTTTTTTTTCTTTCATTAGAAGTAATATTTCAAATACAGTTATACCTAGCCTGGAAGACTGCTGTGGCAAAGTTTTGGAGAGAATTCTTCTGATTTTTCTTAATTTTGGGAAGGACTCTTTTTTTTTTTTTTTTTTTTGATGACCCTTCTGAATTTGAATAGAGTCATACATAGATTCATAGAATGATTTAGGTTGGTAGGAACCTTGAAGACCATCTAGTTCCAAAACCCTGCCATGGGCAGGGACACCTCCTACCAGAGCAGGCTGCTCAGAGGCCCCATCCAACTTGGCCTCGAACACCTCTAGGGAGGGGACATCGACAACCTCCCTGGGCAACCTGTGCCAGTGTCTCACCACCCCCATCATGAAGAATTTCTTCCTAATGTCTAATCTGAATCTTCCCCCTTCCTGTTTAAAGCCATTAAAATAACTAGCAGTGGGATTTGTTTGAAGTATACATTAGCATTGAAATATTTTAACTCTATCTTCAAATTCTTTTAAAAATAACTTATATATCACTTAAATGTGTAACATTAGAATGTGTATTGGCAAAGCTTACAAATAAAGAGGAAGTAACAGGATGCAGTTCTAAACATAATTCCTTAAATTGATGAAAGTATCAAGAAATTAGTCCTGTACTGTCCAGAATACCTGGATTTGTAATACAAATTTTAAAATTATTTTTAACATGCAGACAATTTCTTACCCTTACACTACTACTGTATTAAAAATTAAAAGAAAAAAATCATGCGTCCCCGCAGTTAAGATCTTTAGGTGCTACATTTGAGAGAGCTTACAAACTAGTCCAGGTGTGATCTGGCATCTTCACTGGAAATCTTTGTTTTCATTACAACTTCTTAAGGCTCTCACAGATGCTAGTTTATAGGTGTGAACTAAAAAAACATGCAAAAAATTAAGAGAAGTCACATCATGAGTCAGTGACCCTTCATAGAAATACCTTATTTGTTGTGTGTGTTGGGGAACTGCTACTTGTTGCTACTATTTGGTAGGTAGAACAGTGGTCACTTGGCAATCAGTGACAGCTAGAAGTTCAGTTCTGTAGGGCCTTTGTTGTCATTGACATAATTCCTACAACTGTTGCTATGTTTTGTATGACATAAGAAGTTGACAGTGGAGCGTTAAATTAACTGCATATTTGACTTCCGTATTTTTCCCCTCCACTTAATTCTTCTAAACTTACATTTGTCCCTTTAACCTGGTTAGTTTTAGGATATTTTGGGGACTATCTACAGTATTTCATTCTTCCAGGTTCTAATTGAAGACTGTATTCCCGTGCTGAAGAGGTATGCCAAAGAAGGAAGGATGTTTGATTATGTAATTAATGATCTGACGGCTGTTCCGATCTCCACATCTCCAGAAGAAGGTTAATCTTCCAATATATTTGTCTAATCTTCTGAGGATTTACCACACTTCTACCCCTCTGCTGCATAGTAGTTGGCAGTTAGCATCAAAAATACATTGACTCTTGCCTTTTTAATAGCAAATCTGAAGGCAGAATATTATAGTAACACTTCTGTTCTTCTTGCATTTTTCTTGAATGTTAGAAATAATTAGCAAGACCCTGGGACCTTTAAAAACTGCTCTTATTCCAGAATAATATAAACTGAAGTAATTCATAAAAAAGTGGGGAGTTAAAACTCCAGTAAATCTTTCCCTGCTCTATAATTTCTTGGAAACACTTGAAAAATTACTGTGGAGAAAAGCAGATCCTTAGACCATCATTGCTATTGTGTATGGGTTGTGTGGATTTTCTGCTGTTTCTTATTGGTTTGTTAGGGTTTTTTGTAAAGGTATAGGATAGCTACTTTTTAAACAGTGGATGAGTTGCAAGTCCTGAATATGTACTAGTGAACAAGCCAGTAATGCACTGATTTGTCTCTAAATTGTATTCCATATGCAGATTCCACATGGGAATTTCTGCGGTTGATTCTTGACCTCTCAATGAAAGTTCTGAAACAAGATGGAAAATACTTCACCCAGGTATGATATTACTGTACTTTTGTTACAATCTGCATATTTTAGGTTAAAAAAAAGGAAGGAGACAAAACTAAACTAACAAAAAATGTACGAGAAAGCTGGTTTTCTCCTTTTAATCATTAGGGATTTTTGCGCAAAATTTGGGCTTCTATAACTGACTTCCTATTTTCATTACTTCAGCTGAATTTGTAGCAGTTGTCTTTGAATTTAAAAGCGTAACTTTAAGAATTGGTTTGGCATGCTACAGAATATTTTAGCTCTAAGCAATTCTTGGAAAAGCAGAACAGATGTATATATAAACAGATACACTCTACAACTGGATATATTAGATTAAAAAACATGTAAGATGTGAAAATTTGTCATCCATAAAAGTGTAAGAATTTGACATACGTGCAATGGATTGAGAAAATTAGTCTTTTTTGAGGAAAATACTCCTTTTTTTGCTTTCTGTCCACTCCTAATGCAAGTCACTGGTTTGACTTCTGCAAAAGGGGTTTTGAGCATTTGAGTATATTTGTTACAATGCCTGGCATCTTGTTAATTATTTTATATAGGTTCAAATACAATTTTTGTGCTTGTATATAAAGTTTTTAACACAACTCTGACTAAAAATGTGTGTGCTTGCTATATTGTAGCCACTTCATGGATAATTGTGTTATAGCTTTTATCTGAAAATATTTCATGTATGTAATCCTGAATTTGGAATGCCACAAAGCTGTGTATAATTGTACAAAAAGGTGACAAAACCCAACAGATGGTTGAGTGAAGTATAAGTGTCTAAAGTTGTGGGGTTTTGTCATGCCTGTACCTTAACCAGTCATCTAATGTACAATCTAAGTACAGCATTTTGAAATAATCTTGTTAAGCTCTGAAATAACCTAGCTAAAATTATGCATTTGAACTCTATCAGCATGAAGTTTGATGTGTGTAAAGGAATTGGTTTACTGTAAAACTGGGCAGGTTTTTAAATAAATGCAAAACCCATAGACTGAGGTATTTAGCAGCTTTACTGTGCTGCTTTATTTTAAAATGCTGCAGTTGTATGACCAAGATAAATTATCTTGTGGTTGAAATGTAAGATGTGGCTAATGATTGTATCGCATTAAATCTTAATGGGTTTTCTATTCTGTTAATCAAATATTTATGATGGACTTGGATATTGAAAGGACACTGCATCTTTTGGACAGAGCAAAGAGCAAGCCTTTGTGTTACAGTTATCATACTTTTAATGTACACAGTGAGATGAGCAGACTTCATGTAAATGTGTCTGTGGACATGTATCTGTCAGGCTTTGCAAGGACTCTGTCAAGAAGCTTGAGCTGTACTGTAACCAGGATCCATGAAGTTTGTTGTGTCAGCTGAAACCAGCAGAGGCTGAGACTGTCCTGTTGTGATGGGGAGGAGATCATCATTTCTGCTTGCACAGGAGGAAAGGATAGCAGTACTGAGCTGTCCTGATGGGTTTAAGCAGTTGTGAAACTCTGCAATATCAATTTTGCTGTCCTAGAGAGACAAGGTGGTGCATGGCAGGATGGAAAAGAAACAATAATAAAGTTGAAGTGGCTTGAATCTGGACTTGTGGCTAACTGGTAACCAGAGAAAGGGCTGGAGTATAGAAGCAGTGTTCTCTGGCAACTTAGTCTTCCTGGGTGTTGAAAAAAAGGAAAATTATTATTGGGGCAAATGGCTATCAAGGCTTTTGATATATCTATTGATACGCTTCCCAAACACCCAACTTGGTTGATGGTCTTTGTAGCGTCTTTCTAGTTAGGTGTGCTTTAAAAACAACAGATACTGCCATCCCACTTGTGAAACCCCGGTAATCTGGTCATAGGATTTTGAGGTGCTTTACATAAAATCAGCTGTCTGTAACTTTCTTTAAATTAGGTTTTAAATTAACCTAATTGAAGCTGAATATTCAAAGGGGGTAGGGTTAAACTGTAGGCAGAAGGTCAAACATGCCCAGTGCCAGTTTTGGTAACTGAGCTTAGTCCCACACTGCGAAGTCATAAATGACTTTGGATGCTCTGATGGCAGGATTTTTCTAGCTCTGTGTATTAACCTTGGAAATTCTAAGTTACTTTGGTTCTAGCTGTTCACTTCCAGGATGCTCATAGAATCATTTGGGTTAAATAGCAGGCTGTACTTCATGTGCTGAAGGAATCACATGCCTTTTAAGGCAGTTATGTTTTCAATATCCAGAACTTTGTGTGCCTCTCCCCACCCCAGGCTTTCTTGACATCTGTTTTGGTTCTCTAAAACATAAAATGTTGACTATCATCCAGAAAAGTGACTGGGGGAAATGTCCACCTATTTGTTAGAATCTGACCTTTGCTATGTTGAGGAAATGTCTCATAGGAAAGGTCCTGCAAAAGGGTCACTGTCCTGTTGGCCACTGGCCAGTGGCTACAGTTCCTTCAGCTACCTCAGTATCATGTTGTACTAACATTTGAAACTTCTGTCCTCTGATAGTTCTGCTCGCAGGGGTTACCTTGTGCATCTTGTTAGAATGTCATTTATTTCAATACTTAAGAAATGCTTAACCCAAAAGTGAAATTCCGTTCACTGAATGTCAATCTTTCAGGTACTGAATCACTGTCTGACTTTAAATACCACTGCTTGGGAAAAATAAATAGAAATGTTCATTACCTCTTCATTGAGCTCTACACAAGTTTCAGGAAATGTACTCTTCAGCGCATAAATTGATTTTGAAGTGTTTTACAGAAAACAGCATACTACACCTTTATGTTACTGCTAGGAGCAAACTGCTACAAGCACTGTTCAGGACTGCAGTTAGCAGGCAAGGTCTAGAGCTGTTTAAGTGCAGTGCTCCAGAGTCCAGAAAGCATTGCCTGGAAAACAGTCTTTGAAATGGTTCAGGATGTTCTGGAAATAAAAGCAGTTGCTGGTAGGCTGATAACATGGAAGAAGTACAAATAATAACGTCAGGTTGCGCAGTGCTGAAAGAAAATAGATACCTTAGGGTGCAGTTTAACCTTTTCTGCTCTCATTCAGGATACTTTGCTGTAGAGTATTTTTACTCTTTACAGTCTAATTGAGAATTGAGTCTTCTGTACAATCATAGAATATAATGACAGAATGGTTTGGGTTGAAAGGGACCCTTAAAGATCATCTAGCCCAGCCTCCCTGCAGTGAACAGGGACATTTTCAACTAGATCAGGTTCCTTAGTGCCCTGTCCAGTCTGACATTGAATATTTCCAGGAATGAGGCATCTTATCACCTCTCTGAGCAACCTGTTCCAGTGTTTCACCACCCTCACTGTAAAAAAATTCTTCCTTATATGTAGTCTGAATCTGCCCTTTTTCTGTTATAACAGGCCCTGTTGATATCCCCATCTTTCTTATAAGCTGCCTTGAAGTAATGACAGGCCACAATCAGGTCTTCCTGGTGTCTTCTCCAGGCTGAAGAACCCCAACTCTCTCAGCCTTTCTTTGCAGGGGAAGTGTTCCATCACACTGATCACTTCTGTGGCCCTCCTGGACGCACTCCAACAGGTTCATGTCTTTCCTGTGCTGAGGGCTCCAGAACTGGATGCAGCATTCCAGGTGGGGTCTCACTAGAGTTGAGTAGAAAGGCAGAATCACCTTGAGCTGCTGGCCACATTTCTTCTGATACAACCCAGGGTACAGTTGGCCTTTTAGCTTGTGAGTGCACGTTGCTGTCTCATATCTGGCTTTTCATTCACCAGTATCCCCATGTCCTTCTTGGCGGGGCTGCTCCAAATTCTTTCATCTTCAACCTGTGTCGATACCAGGGGTTGCCCTAAACCAGGTGCAGGACCTTGCACTTGGCCTTGAATTTCATTAAGTTCACACGGGCCCACTTCTCAATATTGTCCAGGTCCCTCTGGATGACATCCCATCCCTCGGGCTTGTCAGTCACACCGCTCAGCTTGGTGCTGTCTGCAAACTTGGTAGGGGTGCACTCAATCTCACTGTGTGTCACTGATGAAGATACTAGACAGTACTGGTCCCAGTATGGACAGCTGAGGGACACCACTTGTCACCCATCTCCATCGGGTTATTGAGCTGTTGACCAGTACCCTCTGGATCCAACCATCGAACCAATTCCTGATCCACTGAACTGTCCACTCATCGAATCCATACCTCTTCAATTTAGAGAGAATGGTCTTGTGGGAGACTGTGTTAAAGGCCCTATAGAAGTCCAGATAAATAACATACATTTTGTTGTGGCACTCTGATATAGCTCTGAACGTTCACATTTTTTCCTGTCTCTTAGTTGTTTATGTTTAATAATTTCATGTGCGTTAACTAGAAAAAAGCTCCTAATATCCTGTTAGTTACATAATGATTTTTTTGATTAATTGACTTAAAATCTGAGTTCAGCAAAGCTTCGTTGCACAGAAATATCTGGTTTTTGCATAATTACATTGTGCAGATGGCATAATGCCTTCTCATCTGCAGGAGACAACAAAATGAATGGTGCCATTGCTGTGAGTCTTGTCTGGTGCTGCACAGTTGATGGGTTTCCTAAAGAATATTGGCAGTACAATTTGATTTTGATTACATCTTGCAGGCCATAATGCAGATTGTGTATTTTTAGGATGGAATGTGCATTACTAACAAAAATTTTCAAGAAGATTTGCTGATGGATTATGTCTTTCTTTGGTCTTCATTGAAATAAAGGATATGAATCAAAGTGGATTAAGAATGAGGCATGCACCCTGACCCAAGACCTGAGAAGTGCTTGTAGACCAACAATTTGCAGTTACCTTTTCAGTGTTTATATGCTTTTCTCTCAGTTTTTTCAAAACTAAAACTCTTCCTAGGAGTGCTTAATAAGACAATCCTAATGTAGGCAGAACTGCACTAATGTCAAGCTGAGAGTGAAAAGTTTCACTGACTAATCTGTTAATGCATACAAAATCACGTTTCCTTGTGGGATTATTTCTGTTTGCAGTTCCTCATGAACATAAATCAGACGTCTTTGTACAGCTAAAATAGTATTTGTGCTTGTCAATAGCCAACTTTTCCTCCCCAGACAGGCGTGCTTGAAGTATGTACAACAGCATTTACAGGTGACCCTGGGTGCCACTTCACATCAGGGCAAGCTTTGTCCTGCAGCTGTAAGACCCATTTTTGAGTTTTAGAAAGCTGGGCACCTGGGGGATAAATCTGCCTATTGTGTGTACTGGGATGAGAGCTGGTTACAGAATATATTTCCTATCTGTATGTCTATGTATAACATTCCTCAGTAGGCCCTACCTATTGGAGTGGGTCCAGAGGAGGGCCACTAAAATGATCAAAGGCCTGGAACACCTGCCCTGTGAAAAGAGGCTGAGAGAGTTGGGGTTGCTAAGCTTGGAGGCTAGAAGGGTCTGAGGAGACCTTGTTGCAGCCTTTCAGTACTTAAAGGGGGCTTATAAGAAAGGTGGGGGAAAAACTTTTTAGCGGGACCTGTAACAATAGGACAAGGGATAATGGTTTTAAACTAAAAGAGAAGTTCAAACTGGATATTGTGAAGAAATATTTTTTTTGCTGAGGGTGGTGAAACTCTGGAGCAGGTTGTCCATAGAGGTAGTAGATCTGCCTCATCCCTGGAAATGCTAAAGGTCAGGTTGAATGGTGCTCTGAGCAACCTGATAAGAGTTGAAAATACCCCTGCTCACTACAGGGGGATTGGACTAGATGATCTTCGTGGTGCCTTCTGATCCAGGCCATTGTATGATTACATCTTAGGTCAGAAATTACTGTAAGTTTTGGTGATGATAATAATTCCTAGTCAGATGTGACACACCATGCATGGCTTTCTTTTCCAGACCTGTGTGCCTGACTTTGCTTGAGATCTTCCCAGAAGCGACCAGGCAATGAGAAGTTCTGATGCAAAGCCAGCTAAAAATCCTGAGGGCCATTCTAGTAGTTACAGGACCATGTCACATCTAAGCACTGAAAGCAACAGTTATGTAACATAGCAAAAAGTTAAGTGGTATGGAGAAGATGAAGAGGGAATTATTTTAAACTTCGGCATAAGTCAGACTCTGTAACTGTATAAAGAAGTGAGACTTGAAAATAGAGGTGTGGTGGGTTTTGGTGGTTGTTTTGTCTGATTGTTTCTGAGCAAGTCATGATTGGTGTTTTCATAAGTTTGTTAATCAGCTAAGTAGTGCAGGAGTATATTATGCACACTGCTAAAAATTAGATAAAAGCTGCTTTCTTTAGATAAATGTAATTTATCTGGATACACTTGTTTGAAGTTATCACAATAGTTACTCTTTTGGAATGCAACTCTAACATACCTCACTGTTCTCTTGGGATGCCATGGTGATCCTCAAAGCAGTTCCCAAATGCTACTGCAGAATATCTTTTCACCACTAGGTGGAGACTGAGAACTAATATTGCCTAGCAGTTTATTAATGTTTAGAGCTCTTCGGTCTGTGAAAGATATTTCAGACTATTCATATTCCTAGGGCGTGCAAGAACATGTAGCCAATTTTAGGTGGAAGGAGGGACTTTTTGCTTGTTTCAGCTCTGGAAAGTTAGAATGTGCAGTTTATGGACATCACTGTTGCTATAAGTTTGTGCCTAAGTATATTGGGGGGGAAACACCTCCATACTTGCTCTGTGCGTCCACGAATAGTAATCACAACAAGAACAAAAACTTATTTGTACAAGTTGCTGTCTTGCTTTTCGTGTCCTTGCTTTTTCAGCTGCATCATCCATCATGAGTCTTGCAGCCTGGACAAAGAGAGGTGAGCTTTAGGGCACTTAGCCTGCAGGACTTGCAGACCTATCTGTATGTTGAAGACGTGAGGCTTGTTTTTTTGAACACAATCCTACCAATCTGAGGCTTAGGGGTCATATGGCCTGCTATTTTTCTAGTCTGTCTTCTCCTTCTGAAGTTGGTGCTTTGGCGTGTTTAGTGATATAATATGGGTCTGGGCCTGTGAGGTATTCAGCATTGCCTCCTTCAAGGGGAGCCAGCTACAAATGTAGGTTCCCAGCTATCGCAAGGTAGAAAAATGGGAATTAGTGAGGATGTAAGAACTTAGCTTGTCCTGAGGTCCAGTTTCATCTCTAATGGACCTTCCCCGTGACTTGTTTCTGAACAGGTTAAGTGTTTTTATGCTGTTGGACCTTCTAAAAGCCACTATGAATTTTAAATTGCCAAGGTATGTTTTTTCAGCATCAGTGCAGTATGGTTGTGGGTGTTCTTTATGAACTGCTCTGCATCTTCCATGTAGCACATGAGGATTGTCCCAAAAGCTGTGGAACTATGCTCTGTGAAATGCAAAGACTGATTATAAGGTTGTCTCCGTGTGTCAGAGGATTACGTATAGCAAGGAAAATACTTTTTTCTGTACTAAGCTTTTGCTCTGCTGATCTAATCCTTTGTGGTTGAGTAGGCTATCATTTTCAGCCTGTTTATAAAGTAGAACCTTTAAAAATACCTGTGAACAGGAATTTGCTCCTTCCTAGTCTGGGTTGTCCAACCCATGCAGGATAGAAATAGTCTCAGACCATTAGGGGGTTTGCATTCCAGTAAACACCAGTAACCACTGGTATAAAGTATCAGATGTCTCCCACGCATACGTGGCCCTTCACCAAGCTGTCGCTTCCTTGCCACTCTCTAATACGGTGTGGCCCTGCCCTCTGAATGTCCAGACCACCAAGATGTTGTTCCATAGTTACACTCCTTTTTTTGGCTGCCATGTGGGTTTTCTAATTGGCACTTCCAAAGAGGGAACAGGGTTTTAGTTGACTGCAATGTGAAAGGAGACTGGAAGAAAGGATGTATGTTCCTATGTGAGCCTGTGATTTCTTGGCTATGTGGGAGCCTTTAAGGGACAGACTTTTTGTTTTCCTGTGTTACTGACTGTTCAGTTTGAAATTAGTTGGTTGTTTAACCAGTGAAGATACCAGTGAAGATACCCTCAGATGGGTTTGCCTCAGTCATCTCCTTAAAAGCCATCCCTGTCAACCAAAACTCAAACCTAGCTTTGATGCTAGATGTTTCATGTTTGTTGTATCTCATTGCTGTTTAGTCACTCTGAACTGAGGAAGGAAAAACCAACGTTGGTCACATTCGACTCCAGTACTTGACATTACAAAATAGAAATAGAAAATGGTGTAAAATGAAAAAAAAATGAGCTTTTCTATTATACTGCCACAGGCAAGGATGTGCAAAGCAATGACTTGCAGGGTAAGATATTTAATGATGATGTGTAAGAAATGAACAAGTATGAAAAGAGACCCTTCAATCTGCCTTCAGGTCACTAGTTTGTTTTGTAAGGTTGAAGGAAGCAGAGTTGCCTAACTTTAGCCTATAACTAGCTGATGGTGGGTAATGTTGACTGGAACTTAAAGTATTAATTTAAATTATTTTTTTACTACTTATTTTAAGGTATGTTTTATGAAAAGTGTATTTTTTAAATTTGTTGTGCATCATGGTGTAGAAACCTGAAAACTAAATCTGTGGTACAACAGAATGCATGCCTTATGAAAGCCCAGAAGAACTGGTGTTGGAAGAAAGGCTGTCGAAGTGTAAGCACTGAAAACTCAGAATGCAAAGGCTCTGAAACAGTTCAGGAGTTGTCAGTCTTAAACAAGGTCTTGAATACAGATCAATTAATCTCAAAGTTTAAAATTACCTCAAATACTTTCTTGTCAGAGATGCTTGTTACGGAGAAACAAGTTGCAGCATTCCCCCATTTCTTATGTGTCAAGTTCTTTGACATGGAACACAGATTAAGTAAGGGAGTGGCAGACAGACGAGTTTGGTAGGGATTTTGTATATGTTGAGAATTGACTGAACAATGTGAGAGAAAAAAGTCTGGTTTTGCTTATTTCCCTTGGAAAAAATATAATTGGTGAGTCATTAGTGTTTAACACTGTTCAATATTAGTTATTGTTTGAGTATATAGTGGCAGTTTGGAACAAAAAGTGTGTTGTTCTATCACATAACTATTTTCATTAGATAGGGGGAGTTAAATTGAGCACAAATGATTAGTGGTCACTGTATTGCATTCTGGGCTTGGTTCCCGGTGTCATATTAGTGGTACAGTAACATCTAAATGTGATTGAAATCATTGTCAATACTGCAGTCTTAGTTGATAAAGCTGTTCACTTCTTACAGAAAAGTGTTAATAGTGATTTTTCAATAACTTTTATTGAAGTAAGTTCATCTAAGTTTTGTAGATTTGATTTTTTTGCAATTTTTAGCTTTTGGTTGAGTAAAGCCAGTTAATTACAAAAAAGTTAACTGTGCAGAACTGTAAAATCCTGTGGCGTGTCTCCAGAAGGAGAGCTTAATAGAACAGCCGGGGGGGTGTGTCTAAATCTTTATGCAAGATCTTGATTTGAAGAATGGGGAGTTGTGGGTTTGAAAAGTATGAACTACTTATTGCCATGTTTCATTGTTCTTGTAATTTGTTTTCCATGCTGTCTGCAGTGATTTGTCTCTTGCTGGAGAAGGGAGAAAGGACGAAATACTGAGACATCAGGCTGGGATGTGAATACTTGTATCTCACTGTGTATCCCATTAAACTTCCTCTATAATAGTGGTGCGCTCCGTAAATTACCTAGCAGTGTTTTCTATTTTAGACTCAAATTACACACACAGGTTGTTTTTTAGTTTTCTTTTGCTTTCAGTTTGATGTTGAAACAAAATTATAGGTTTGGTAAAGGATGGCTGAACCAAATAACTGCTACAGTCCCCTGGATAATAACAGGTTACTAAACAAATACTACAGTAGTCTGTTTATTGTTCTGCTTTGTGCAGTTGTGCTCAGTGTCTTACCTTTCTACAAATATCTTATGTTTTTTGTTATCCAAACCCAATTATGATATATTCAATATAAAGCATGCCATCTTCCTTTACTGAAGAAGCTAAGTACACTTGTTCATGGAATATGATTAAAATGATAATCAAGCATGTTTTATGTGAGTTCTTTTGAAAAAGAGCTTTCAAGATTATGATTTTTAAGAGGTTTAAAAGAGGATTTTAAGTTGAGGTTTGCCTTTCACTTATGAAGACTTGCGAGCAATGAGGAAAGCTCAGAGGAAGCATGAAATCTTTTCACTTCCTTTGGAAATGAGTGTTTTAAATTTGTGGAAAAAAATCCTATCAGTAAAAAGAAGTAGAAAAAAAGTTTAAATCCCAGAATCAGGATGTGGGTAATAACTAGAAATAAAGTCTGTCTGATGTTACATGGAAAAAGAATGTAGATGGAGCTGTTTAGGCATGCTGATTTTGAACAAGATCTTTCCTTGTTTCAGCCTCTACCTGGTTTACATTGGTTTTAAGAGCACAGGTATTTCTTGGTCAAACTCATCTTGGTTCCTTGCTTTGTGAAAATTAACTTTCATTTGCATCTGTGTGTGCTTAATTGTCTTAAGGCCATTTTTTAAAACGTGGGAGCAGCAAGAAGCAGAGGTTGCAGTAAAATGCAACTTTCTTAAAGGAGGCACAAGCTTTGTAATGCACATGTGTGAAACATAGGCAGTGCAGATATTTTGGAAGTGCTGAATAAATCCTTTGTTCCTGGGGTCTTATAGAACTTGACCTTCATTTCAAGTTAGAGGTCTTAAAATATTGAGTAAGCTGTGACTGTAAGCTCTGTTTTTAATTCAATCTAGCTTTGTTTAATTGAATCATCTGCATTTTTTTCAGTCAGATATGAATTACACACCTTATCTAAGAGCAGGAAGCGACAAGATACCTCATTCAGTAATAGATAAAAAAACCAACCCAAATTCTTTGTTTGTGTGTGTGCAAACATTTCCAGAAGTCATTCAGAGCAGAGGGAAGATACTGCCATTCCATAGCTGAACTTCATTGATTTAGGCTTTCTTGTTCTTGTCTCTTTCTTGCAAAGTCCAGGGCTTCTAAAGATCAAAAGCAGTACTCTGCTTGGAAATGCTTATGCTGGAAGGCTTTTGACCTGTCCACTCGTGTACAGAAAGAGGCATCTAGAAACCAAGAAGCTGGCTGTGATATAAATAAACTTTCTTCTCTTTTTTTTTTTTTGATTTAACTAGACCTCTTTCTGTGTAATACGTATCCTCATATCATTGAGACTGATGCTCTTATGGTCTGAGATAAATAGCAATCTTCAGCGACCTGGGTCTCTTGCCATCATTTTGTGGGATGTTGGTTCATGTGCTAGGTTACTAGGGACATAGGGACTGTGTATTCATTAACATGATGAAAGTTACCACAGAAGATTAAAAAAAAAAAAACACAACAAAAAAGGGAAATGTTCATTGTTTCTCCACTAGAAGTGGTAAAAATATGTGGAAAGCTGAGGATTTTTATGTTGAAAGTAACTTTGGAAAAATGCTAGTTAATGCTTCTGTTTCTGCTTGTTAGAAATCAGGAAAAGAATGTAGGCTTTGTGGTAGGTCAAGGTAAAAGGCATTTATATTATAAGCTAGTCAAGTTGGGGAAGGATAGGGACATGTCTCTTGAAGATGTCTCATCCTGCCCCACATATGACTAGATGTGCATGTGCTGTGATGTTAGGGTTAGATTCCTCATCATCAGTTAACTTGTGTTCATGTGTAGTGTACAATGTGGTTGGGCATCGTATTTGTGGCCTGTATGTTGAGCTAAAGGATGCAGAAGACCACAAATCAATTCAGCTGACTGTCAGCTTACCAAGGACCACTAACATCTTCTCCCTGTTGACCAGAATTGCAGAATATCTTGCCTCTGTGCTGTACCACAGCAACAGTACATTCATATCTGGTAGGTCTTTATTTGGGTGTCATATACGTAGATCATGCAGTGGTGATTATGTTCAACTTCACTGCGTTTAAATGAGTGTCCTTAGTGTCCAAAGAACTTGTATTTGCCACACTTTTCTTAAGGTCATAAAATATCAGCAAGTTTACTTGTTATGTAGGCAAGAAAGTCAAGAAATTGGACAAGATTACTAAAAAAAAAAACTTGCACAACTGACTTCTCTTGCTTTGGGTAGTTTGTCTTTGTTTAGTCTGTTCTGTGGGCTCACTGTTATTGCTAAATCTTTGAACCCATTATGGATAGGGATAGTCACTTTTCTAATTAGAGCATTCTCTATACAGGCATCCCAGGTATAAGATGCAGTAACTTCTGCTTATTAATACTTAGCTTTGGACAAGATTGTGCTCGTAATTAGGAGGCTGGTTTTTTTAATTCCTTACTATTTGTAGTCTTTGTGTTTGTATTCCAAGAATGATTTGTTTGGGTAATATTTGTTTGTCTGGGAAGCAATGCTGTGGACTCAATGTGTCTGTTATTTCATAGTTGCACTGTTAAAGAAAAATCATTTAAGTACTGATGGTACTGCTAATGTTCTTAGATGAGATAAGACATGGGACCAAGAAGAACAAGTATCATAGGAATCACTTCCTTTTCAGAAGCATGATACACAGAAAAACACAACAATGTAGCCTGCAGCCACAGAACTCCTGTATAATCCAATTTATTTTGTCATATTGCTCTATGAAAGAGCCTGTTTAAAATTAATAGGTTATAGGATTTTTATGGTGCATTTCAATGCTATAAGACCTAGGCAATGTTAAGTAATTGAGAAAATGTGGACGTTTTATTACTGGTTGCTAATATTCAAGTAATCGTAAATAAAATCATTATTAAGTAGATGTTATAGGTAAACAGCACATGGTGGTCTTTTTTAACTGGAAGCACTAATGTAATCATTGCTTCTGGTAATGAGAAGATAGATAATCCCTCCATACTCACCCTTCCTGGAAAAGATAAAAATTGTTGTTTGCTGTAGGCAGAATGAAGACAAGCTGTTCAGTATTTGTCATGTGAATATTAAATATTAAGAACAGCATGTATATGGTTCTGAAGTATGTAGAAGCCTTGCATTAATGTAAAAATGTGTATATTCATCTACAGTTTTGCTTATTTATTTGATTCTAACTGGGACTTTTCTCTTTTTCCTCAGGGAAACTGTATCAATCTGACTGATGCCTTGACTCTGTATGAAGAACAGCTTAGCAGGCTTTATTGTCCTGTGGAGTTTTCGAAAGAAACTGTGTGCGTTCCCTCCTACATGGAACTGTATCCTTAAAGACTGAAAAACCGTGCAGAATGTATGTTAATAAATCAACCAAGCCTAGATTGCTTGGAGGTAACAAACTCAAGGGCAAGCAGGCAGTTCTAATTTAAATGCTATTAATATTTTTTCATAGTGAATGAACTAATGCGACTTTATTTTGAGGACAATTGCAGGAATTTAAAGATGCCATAAATTCACAGTTGGTGAAATGGTCAGCACCTTTCAAGATCAGGCCATCGTTTTGTCAATGTTTTTGAGTGTTTCTAAGTGCATTGTTTATGCATTATAGGATAAACTGTATGATGAGGGTAATGCTGCCTGGGAGTCCTGGCAAAGCTGCATGTTTTTTCTTTCACAAAAAAATCCAAACTAACTTCATACAGTTTAGGATGATCCAGATATTTAGATAATCTCTGGTAGATCTATTCTTGAACATACAGCTCAAACTGTTGTTTTTTTTTAATGGGGAAAAAGTGAAAGTATATGAAGATATTTGTCCTTGTAGATAACAGTTTCAGAGAAATGATGTTATTTGTGCCTTTACAACTGCAAGGCCTTAATATCACCTGCATATGATTTGAAGTACACGTCCTCAGATAGTCTTCTGAGTACTTACTGCATTGCTTATTTGGAAGTATGCAACATTTTTCTAAATGAGTAGGAAATGCTACTTTATTCCTTTGAAAAATACATTTAAATGTTTCTAGTAAGCTAACAGCCATGAAATACTTTTAGCAATAAATTTATTAGAACTTGAAAGTGAACATTTTTTTATAGAAATGGGGCAGGCTTTATTAGTTTGCTTTTTGTGAATGAATTAACAATTATATAACGATATAGGTACAGAAATGTTCAAGGAGAAGTCATCTTGGTGACTCCAGATTAGCCCAAAGAAAGAGTTCCAACTTTTAATTTGGCCTTGGACTTCTTATAGCCCTTTACCTACATTTCAGGTACAGAGTTCCTCCTTTCTTGAAACTTAGATTTCCAAGCAGGAATTTGGGTGGAGCATTGCACCTAAATGTTGTTTCACAGATGACTGGGAGATGTGATAGATTACAGTAGAATTGTGACAAGTAATCAAAAATCAGAATTTTATTTCTTTCTGAAGAATTGTGATATTTGTGATGTTCATTTAAGTGTCATAACTCCTCTTGAGCGATTGAACAAATCTTTCCACTCTCTCAAACTTTCCTTTTCATGATCTGGCCAAAAGTTACATGCATGGGTACCTGAAAGCAGCCAAAGTTGCCTTATCACTTTCTAGTGTTACTTGTTTTGTCTCCTCCAGGAATTGTTATTGTGTGTAATTGTCATTTGAAATTCTGGTGTTTACCAGTGTTGCTGCGAGGGTCACCTGAAATTCGAGTGACTGTTGACATAAAAGCCATCTCTCTCTTTTAAGAAAGACAGATATCTGAGGTGTCCACCTGGACTTGATGGTGCACAGGGAGGCTCCCATATAGAGCACGTGTGACCTCGCTGTGTGCACAGAAGAGAAGATAACTTCATGTGGTTTTTACAAAGTTGTAAGTGCAGGAATCTATGCCTTGCTCTGCAGCTGTTGCTGTAGCTCTAGAAAAGGCAATATTCATGTCTCATCCCGCTGTCTGCTTCTCCAGAATCAGGTGAAATTAGGTAGCTCTGACCTCTCTCATGTGCCCAGCATGGCAGGAGAACTCTTGAGTTTTGTCCTGCCAGGAGTACCTCAGAACTGGTTTGAGTGTAGCTTCTGTATGACTGTGCTGCAGCTGGGTTCATCTGCCCCCAGAATTGAAATATAAGTGAAAAGAACTACTTCCTTTTTAGCTGTGTACTGCAAACTTTGCATATTGTTTTTCCTTAACTGCTGATTTTCTCCAGATGGGTATTCTACACTATTTGGAAAAAATGAACTGACATCTGAACATCAAGATTATTTGAGATTATCCTAAATGTACATGCTGCATGGAGCATACAGACCTGCCACGTGCTGCATATTGGCATCTTGAACCTTTAAATTATATGCTGTAGATGATCCTGAAACCTAGTCATGCTATTGATTGTGAATTCTTTAAATGTTTTTTTTATTATTATTTTAATTTAAAAGCAAATGGAAAATGTATATTTTGATGAGCTAGGACATTATTTTTGAAAGTCAACTTAAAGATGAAAAAGCAGCAAAGCTATATAGCTGCTGAATGCACTGAACATTTAGAATGTGATCCTTTTTATTTTTTTGTAGATCTTCACAAACTGATTGATTAAAAAAAAAGACATCTTTAGCATTTCATCCCTGAAGGGCGGCTCATGGAGTTTGTTTTGGATTGGATTTTTTTTGTTGTTGTTTTTCCACCAGATTTTTCAATCAATGGTGCTTTTTAAGGATGGAGGGGGTTTTATTTTATCGTTTTTTAATGAACACCACAGTGCTTCCATATAGAGAAGGGCATAACTGAAAGAATAAAAATAAAAGAGAGAAGTGGGAGCAAAAAGGAAAAATTCTTTGAGAGGATAACCCAAATCCTTCATTGCAAAGGGAAGAAAGCTAGTCTTAATTTTTTTTTATTTACTCTTGTTTCATTCATCATTGTTGTAATCTCTTCTGCAGGAGAAGAATCTTTGATCTTTCACCTCATGGAATTCTTTAGCTGCTGCTGCATTGATTATTTGGGTTTATACACGGATTTAACAGTAGGTTATAGAGGCACTTTGAACCCTATCAGCATGAAAATTAAAGCTAGTTTTCCATCCCAACACCGTGTAAGAAATTGAGTTCACAAAGTTCTTGTGGGCGTACACTCCTCAGTGCTATGGAAAACTCTAGGTTCTTGAAGGAAAAATTGCTTTAGAGGGCAAAGAAATGTGTGTGTGATCTAGATTCACACACACCATTATTGAACATTTTTAGGCGAGTACGTATACTTCAGTAGAGAAAGTCCTGATCGTATTGCTGCAGGCAGACCATGTTGTGTGGGGCTCTTGCTGAATCGTTACTCACTTGCAGTGTAAAAATCAATGGAAGCTAGGTTGCATTGTAGTTTTGTTCTGAAAGATAAAGCATTTTTCTTTAACTGTTTCTCATGTTGTCTGAAAAGTTCTATTTTTGTAAAAACGTGCTGTGTACTGACTAAAACTTTGCTTTCAGTGATTAAATGATCCCACTTGAAAGGAGGTAGGAAAGATATAACCATTCTGTGCATTTCTGTACATTTCCAAGATAGAATAAAAAGTGCACTGTTTCCCTAAACACTTTAATCCTGAACCATAATGATGTTGTTTTCTTTCAATGCTTAGTATCAACATTTTCTTTTCTGGGAGGGAGCTGATCCCACCTTCTCCCTCCTGTCCCTGCCCGCCTCCCCCCACAAAAGCACTGTTAAGATCTGTATTCTTAAATGCTACATAATAACCAGTTTTACTATCCCCCACATTGAGTAGCCTATGTAGAATTCCAGAGTGATACAGGAAAACTTGCAAAGATTTGCTTTTCATTTGGTGTATAATTCTCATATTGTACAGTTATGCTATTAAAATGCTTTTAGAATGGAGAGCCAATAGAACTGTTCTTCAGTCTTGTTTTAAATTATTGCAATCAATGTTAACTCTTTAATATTCAAGGTGCACAGTTCTTCCATGACCTACTCATGCATGCCTAAATATACCCAAAGAGCAGAGCCTCCCTCTAAACAGCAGTCTTGCACTTCCCTGAGTGTTTTAGCTCTGTTGTATACATTGCAGAAAATACTGAGATATTATTGCCAGTAGTGACCCTTCATTTATGATGCAGGACTGCAATCAGTGTATTGTATAGCTGCAAATGGATGTGGATATCCTATAAGCAGTTATGTGCATCCTTAATTTTGCAAGCATGAATATTCCCATTGGTTCTTGGTGTGCTTACTCGTGTAGGTGGAATTAAGCACACAGGCATTCACTAGGACCGGGCTTACAGCATGTATGTGCCTGGGTGAGTTTGATGTAGAAATCAGTCACAACAAGTCAGGAGTGGTTGTTTTTTAGTAAAACTTGTGAACTGGAAGCTGACTTAATATGCTTGCTGTAGCAAGGCTTGAACTTTTCCTAGGTATCGTGCACAGGGCTGCCTGAGCACAGAGATGGTGGGTGTTCAGGGATGTTCTGTAATTAGTTCCTGGAATGACCTAGGGACCTGAATTAAATATGGATAGGTGAGAGGCAGCAGTACTTGCAAATCTTTCAACTGATACAGTATAAAGACTTGGGGGAATTATTTTTTTAAAACTTTAATGTAGGGGTTTTTTTAAGTGTTAAATGCAGTGAAAAGCAATTCAGCAAACACTGAAGATTATATTTAAGTTGCGGAATTGATTCTGAGGAAATACATACACATGGTTAGTGTTTGTTGCTGTAGCATAGATTTTTTAAAAAAAAGGAAAACAAGTCTATTTGTGTTAGAATTTTCAAATGTAAATTGCTATAGCGGATCAGTTTTCCTTGTTTAAGGCCAGCTGGGAAATAGGTGTGATTGCGCTATGTATGTAAACATTTGCCAAGATATGGTTATATTAGGGTTTTCTTAATTATTCTTTGCACTAAATACTGCTTCCAACTGGGAATGTGATCCAAGTACTTAAGCTTTATTGATCGTAGTTTGTGCAAAGAGAAGACTGCTGGTATTGTATCTACTGCCTCAGTGCAGTGCACATGTTAAAATAAAAGTATGCTGTTATTACTTGTGTATTGGAATTGTTAAATACCTTGTGGTGTCAGTGATGAAATTACAGAATTGATAGGTATGATGTTTATCATTGTACTTTTTGTCACCTAACAAACATAAAAGTACTTGGTAGTCCTTTTGTTGACTATGTTTTGTCTCCAATTAATAAATCAGGCGATTTTCCATATAATGTATGCTCAGATAAGATACTCTAGTATAGAACAGCACACTGATGTTTGCAACGGGGAGGATCACTGGAGGCTTCAGTGATCTTTGCATAAAAAGACTTAATTTTCTGTAGAGAACTGTAAATGTGAATTATTTGGAGGTCTAGAAGTGTAAGTTTTAGTTTTTCTGCTGAAGTGGCAAGTTGTTAGTGGGTGGTGTGATTTGTTCCATGGCACAGAGAATAGATCAGCTAAAGAGAAATAAGTGACACAGTAATAATGATGCAAGCTTTGGCACACAAGTTTAAGGAAGAGAGAGAAGGACATGAACAGGACAGGCACTTTGAAAAAGTTACTACAGGGTGTCATTCAGAAAGGCGA
This sequence comes from Dromococcyx pavoninus, assembly GCA_033558185.1. Classification (NCBI taxonomy): domain Eukaryota; kingdom Metazoa; phylum Chordata; class Aves; order Cuculiformes; family Neomorphidae; genus Dromococcyx; species Dromococcyx pavoninus. The sequence continues at coordinate 890,452 of JAUMJL010000054.1, forward strand.
GTAATGTCAAACAAAGGAAGATGAATGTGCCTTCTAAAAGAGCGTAGAGAGATTTATATAAATTCCAGCTAACTGGAAAGGAGAGATATTTACATCTGTCTCAAGTACAGAGATAGCAAAGAGTTGGTAGTTGGGGAAAAAGAAGGGAGGAGGCTTAACTTTTGAGAGGACAAATTCTCATGTACAGACTTTGAGGATAGGATAAGGAGTAATTTTAGAGCATGATATGAAAGATAGGTGTCTCTTTATTCTCACTGCTTAAAGTGAGGTGTTGACAGCTTGCTGGAAGGAACAAGGAAAGGGGACAAGTGAGGAGTACTCGATTTCTTATTTTCATTTAGACATAAGAGGCTGCAGATGATATTGCCTGAGGATAATATGAAGAAGTTGACAAATCTTGCCCACAGGAAAATACGGATAGCTGGAATAATTAAAGGAAAATACTGAAGGAGCAAGTGAAAGAACTAGCAAAGGAAGTAAGTGCAGGAGTGATTAATAGCATTGAGCAATGTGAAAGTGCCTTTTTGGCCTGCAGGGTGCTTTAGGAGGCAAGGAGTTAGAAATGTGGAATGGAAACAGGGGAAGAATATGAAGAAGTTCATACAGTGGTCATACATTACAGTGAGCTTGAGCTTTGAAGGCAGAAAGGGAGAAAGGAAGGAGAGTGAAATGCGCTCATAATTGAAAGCAGGATGAGAAGTACTCTTGTGTAATATCAAAGGAAGAAAGGTTGCAAGAACAAGAGTGGTTAAAATGGGAAGGAGCTGGGGAAAGAACCAGAAACAGGACAGCACAACAGATATGGTGGGGATTTGGGGAGCACATTTGGACATAGAAAAAAGAGTGTCAGTCACGCTGCTGAGCTTGTCCTCAGCAGGTATCAGGAAGAGAGATTGGAAATGTTTGTTTGGGTTTTTTAAATGGAGTTAATGATTGCAAGATGTCTCTTAAGTATTTTAGGAGGAAAAGAACGTAACTGCTGGAAATTAAATGATGACCAGAAGAAAACTGTTGCGATTAAGGAGTGTTTAGTGTAGACGGATGACCCTGGAAAATAAGTACAAACTTCACGAAGCTCAAAGGAAAGGAAACTGCGAGATTTAAGTCATGGGTTGTCATTGTGAGCCTGAAATGGTAGAATGCAGAAGAGTACCAGTGGCATCTTAGCTATGTTCAGGTTGTGGAACTGGGAGAACTCATCAAAACAGTTAAATGTATGAAACTCCCCGAAAAAGCACTGCTACAGCCATTGTAGGGTTTTTCATCTGACTTCAAAGTGCTGTAACTTCATTGTATGTTACTTCAGAGGATAAGTTTCATTACCTCAGTGATGGATGCACAACACACTGTGTTCCATACTGCCTGTGCAGCACTATTGGTATGATTTACTTTGAAAGGCCAAAAGTATTTTATTGATGTATAATGAAAACATCTTGGTGGGGTTAGTCCTTTTTATATACAGAGACGAGCAACAGTAGATTTTTTAAAACAATAGTTGCAGTAGATGATAATAACAAAGACGAGTATATGCAGCTATGTGGAGCTTTTCCTGTTCTTGTAGCTGCTAATGTTATCTAACTCTTCCCTGCTTCTCTACAGTTGATTATCAAAACTCATATTTTTGCTTTTTGGTAATTATTTTATTGTACTCTGTGCTTTGTTGAGATCATGCTCTTAAGCTCCACATTGGGTGATCCTGGGAAATTTGCTTCTTAATAATTGGCATCTCTTTTAACACTTAAATGTGTTAAATGATGTTTTATAACCACTGGTTAGTTGTTTGGAGTGGAAAGATGACTGAGGTTTATTCAGGCAACATATTTTTTACAGTTCATTGTTTAAAGCCCCAGTTCTCCCAAATGCTGTATGGGGTGTGAGCTAGGAACTGCTGGAGGTACTTAAAAAGCAGGCGGCCTGGGCTGCGAGCTCATGTCAAGCTTCTCGTCAATCGGCATCCCCAAGCCCTTCTCTGCAGGGCTGATCTCAGTCATGTTGTCCCCCAGCGTGTGTTGAAATTGTTGATTGTCCTGACCCAGGTGTAGGACCTTGCACTTGGCCTTGTTGAACCTCATGACGTTCACACAGGCCCACTTCTCCAGCTTGTCCGTGTCCCTCAGGATGACATCACATCGTTCTGGTGTGACAACTGCCTCACTCAGCTTGGTGTCATCTGCAAATTTGTTGAGGGTGCACTTGATCCTGCTGTCTGTGTCATTAATGACAATATTAAACATCACTGGTCCCAGTACAGACCCCTGAGGGACAACACTTGTCATGGATCTCCATTTAGACATTGAGCTATTGACCACTGTTCTATGAAAGCGACCATCTGACAATTTCCTTATCCACTGAACAGTCCACCCATCAAATCCATATCTCTCCTGTTTAGAGAGAAGGTTGTTGTGGGTGATCATGTCAAAGGCTTTACAGAAGTCCAGGTGGATTACATCCATTGCTTTTCCTGTGTCCACTGGTGCAGTCACCCCATCACAGGAGGCCTCTAGATTGGTCAGGCAGGACTTGCCCTTGGTGATGCCATGTTGGCTGTCTGAAATCACACCCCTATCCTCCATGTGCTTCAGCGTAGCTTCTGTGAGGATCTGTTTCATGATCTTCCTGGACACAGAGGGGAGGCTGATAGGTCAGTAGTTCCTGGGGTCATCCTTACTACCCTTTTTAAAAATGGGCACAAGGTTGCCCTTCTTCCAGTCACCATATTGGGTCGATTTGGATGTAAGGTGTAGTGCACATCCAGAAACCTCCCTTCTAGGAATGCCAGATAGGTTGCACAGGCACTGAAGACATGGGAGACAGCTGCAGAACAGAGAGGGACAGAAATGGAGCTGGTTGCTGCGGTTAGACCTCTCTTCTCACCACAAGGAAAGTCTGCAGCGCACAGCCTGTCCCTGCTCATTGGGTGGGTGAGGTGGTGGATGGACACTGATCGCCTGAATTCTTCTCGAGGACCATGTGCAGGCTTCAGGAATGCCTTCATGGAACACCTTAAAAAGAAAAAAAAAAGGTACTTTAAATGTGAGAGACTGGGAAGACAATAAACAAGGCAAGAGAGGAATCTGGTGCTCTTCAAAGTAAGTAGAGAAAGAGCCTTATTAAAACTGAAGCTGCTTAGCCTGGCTATGTGACAATATTGACAGCTTGAGCACAACCAGAGCCAAACTACCACCAAAGCCTTTCTTATGTAGCCTGTACCTTTAGTCAATGGGTCATGCTAGAATTGTTGTAAGAGCTTGTTTGTGAGACAACTGGTAGGTTTGCTAGGACTAGGAGAAATAGTCCCCCTTGCTGCCCCCCCTCCTCGAACTTCTATTTCTACATATGCTGCAAATGCACATGAATATGCAGAGATGTATGAAAATTTAATTAGCCGTAACTTCTCAAAGATCAAAAGTATTTCAAACTTTCTTGACTGCATCATTTTCTAAAATCTATTCAACCTAGTTTCCTCAACACTACAGCTTGTGTGAAGGGGTTGCTGTGAAGGCATTTCTTCCAGTAGCTATGCTGTGTAAATGGTCCCAGCTATCTTCTCTGCCCTCCCACCTTTTCCTTCTCACCCTGCATTAGCTCCTCTGCTGTGGGAGCTGCAGCTCTCCTGTGGCCATGCGGCAAACCAATTAGGTTCAAAGTGTGACAGCAGTGACACTAAAGGGAGATAGGGAACTGATCTCTCTTCAGCTGTGCTGCCAAACTGAATGTATGGAAGAGCAATCTGAGTTTGTAATGGACCTGACTGGTTCATTGTGTTGCCAGACAAGTGGTTGTACTGACAGGCATGAGTAGAGTGTGGGCATGGGTGATGCGGGAAGCAGACCAGAGGAAGATGTGAGATAAGGGAAAAATGCTCAAAGTAATGGCTGTAACATCATAGTTTATACCTGCTTTAGAAACATAGAGGAGGAATTGCTAAGCGAGATACTCCATGAGTTTTTTTCTTGTTATTATTTTTCTTTAGTCACGTCTCCTGATCAGTTTATGGGTCCAGTTCCAAATGGGAGACCTAGATCGCTTAAAGAACTGCTTAGTCACAAATCCTGATTTGGGGTATCGTCAACTACACAAATTTTCTGCAAATAGATTTTTTTTTTTTTTACACAACTTTCATTTAGCAGCAACTTAAGATTTATTGATAGTTTTGAGATAGGTAACAAGATTGGATTTTGTAGTTTTAACAGCACTTAATGGTTAGGCAATTTAACCAAGTGATTCAACAGAATTTATTAATTAAAGATTTGAGAACAGCCAGGTTCACATAATGCAGCCTTGTCTAAATAAAATCATGCATGCACAGACACAAAAATATACATGGATATCCAGATACAAAGAGGTTAACCTGTAATCAAAATTCCTCTCTTTTATTGAGTTTCCTGAATTACTGATTTTTAATGCATTTGCATTCCTCAACAGGTGATTGTTAAGCCTTGAGAAGTCTGACTTTGCCCTCTTTGGTGTTAGTGGGTGATCTTTGAATCCTTGTGAAATCTTACTTCTTCACTGGCTATTGTTAGCAGATGACCCTTGTGAACTCTTACCCTGAGGGGTGAGCCAGCTCAGGAGGAGAAGCTGTTCACAGCCCACTGCTATTTAAGACAGCTCAAAGGGTCTCACTTAGGATACCTGTATACAGAATCATGAGATTCTTGGCTTGGTCAATATTTTCCATTCTGGCCGCGACTCCTGTTAGGTAACTATGGTACTTTCTACCAACCATACAATTCCAGAATGTACAGTTCTGGTGCAATTCAGATCTGGCTATCGTTTGTGTAGTGGGAGTTCCAGATGTGGTCAGGGAGCTCCTAAATATCCCAGCCCTCTTCCCAGCTCACTGCACTTGAAACCAAGACAGAAATCACATGTGACTTTGGTCTAATGGAAATTAAGAGCTTTATCTATGTCTATACTCTGCATGTAGCTTTCGTAGGGTGTGTGTTGTTTTTCAATTTCATGCTGCCATTCAAACCTCATAATTATTTAATAAAACTTTGTATTATTAATTTAGCTCTCCCAGTTCATTTCTGGTAAATAGATCAATTTTGTTCAGTTTTCTGAAGTTTAGGTTAAGAATTATAATAATACCACTCACGTTTTAACTGTTCTTTCTCTTGAGGGCTTTGTTTTAAAAAATCCATGGGCAACTCCCATATCATGCAAAGTGGACTACGTGGATGTTGATCTAGTTTGCTATGTTCTTTAAAGAGAAAGAAATTCAAGACCTATTGTTTCATTTTATTTTCACTACAAGCGAAAATCAGCATTGGGTTTTAGATCCATGTGCAGAAGGAGTACTATTGTATGTTATTGCAAGGGTAAAAACCTGCTCAGTGAGCTACGGATGTGAAGGGAGGTGACTGCACCACTATGAAACACGGCAAGGTGATTTGCTTCATCTAGCAGAAGTGCTTCTCCATCCTGAACACGTTATTCAGAAGAGTAGAACATTGGTTAGGTCTTGTGAACTGGCTTGTGCACTGCTTGGCTGCCCAGTGGCAGCAAGCTAATAATTTTCTCAGTGAATGGCAGAAATTTGGCTTTTCTTGAGCATTCAGTTGTGAACAAATAATACTCAAATACATCTGAACTTCAGACACGCTAATACATTTTATCTCATGTCAATCAAAATGCATTTTAATATCTTTAAATGTTTTGCAGTGCTTCCGGATTCATGCAACAGTGGATGTTTCACGTAACTTAAAACAGTGCTTTGAAGTTGCCTTTATCCCTAGATATAGTGAAAAAATTAGATAGTTAAAGTAAAAACAGAAATTATTTTATGAAATTAAGTTGAAAACATGCAATTCCTCTTAAGAGTGTGTTTTCTGAAGGCAAGAGCTGCAATGCCCTAAGAAGATGCAGTCACAGCATCACAGTATGAAAGCTTGAATGGGCCCATGGGTTTATCTGATTGACCCAGAATGAAATGAACTGTGTTTGCATCATTCCCGATGTAGAGTTTTGCCTAGGGAAAGCCGTTGCCATTACTTAAGTTCTGGCCAATTGTATTTCTGTTCATAGTCCAAATTGCAAGATACTTATGACTAGACTATCTTTTGAAGTGCAAATTTCAAGATGCTTATCATGACTATCATTTTGTATTAAAAGCACAATTCCCATTAAAATTTGACTTGGGTACTGTTGTAAAATTGTGTGATGAATCTCCCATTTCAGACAACCAGTTCAACAAAGGAAGTGACTGATAATGTTTGCACTAGTTTCTAAGAACTATGAGCAGAAATAGCATCAAATTGTTAAAGATCAGTGAATTCATCAGTGTCTTTTAGTGCACTAAGATTCTGTAATATACTTGAGAACTGGATACTGAAGAAGCTAAGGAAATCGTGTGATCCTTTCTGCAAGCTTTAGAAAAGGATTTAGTTTTGGTTAACATTATTTTCCTTCCCTGTAAGCGTGCTTGATCGTGGCTATTTTTGTCACTTTTCTGGCAGTGTTGCAAATTTAATTCAATAGTTATTTAAATATCTAGGAGTAGCTAGTTGGAGCCATACTGAGGCACTTTCATCGGAGGGTGCCTAGTCCAGCTACTCATTCTCAGGTTCTAGCAAAAGTTTATCAGCAGCAAATGACACCCAGTGATCCAGCTTTTGGTACCTAACAACTCGTTTGGATCATTTGATACAAAGCTCAGTACAGATATTCTCATTCTGATGACTATTTTACCTTTCACTTTTTCCTCAGGAGTAGATCGACAGTGACAATATATGGCCACTGACTTTTTTTTATCCTGCAGTTTCTCAGCAGCTGACCATTCACACCTTCCTTTGTCAGAGCTTCCCTTCAGATTTTCCTTAGCACATTTATGCTTTTTATGCTTCTTTTGGCCTGTGATAGCTAAGAAAGCAAAACTGTGTGTGTCTTCAGTGCCGTAACATCCCTGAGTCTTTGGATCCCCTTAAAAGATTCAACTGCCTCTTCTAATGCTATTTCTACTTTACTGCTCAGTTTCTATTCCTTTTACAAGCAGAAGTATGAGTGTTTTTTCTTAATTATTCTGCTCAGAGCAGAAACAATGTTTAACGTTTTGTTTAAACCCCTTTCAGATTTATGCTCTCCTCACGCAAATTTTTTGTGATACTGGAAATTGAAACCAAGTAATCCAGAACACCTACTTTCTTGCTTCAGTGTACGCAGATCAGTCACAAAAGAAGAAAATTGCTACATGTTTTTCTTTAGTCCTAGATAAATCCTCTATACAAGCACTGCAGTAAGCTTGAAGCTAGCACACTCTTCATTTAAAATTGAGTGAAAATCTGAAGCACTGACTTTGAGAAATACACGAGTACAGCAAATAATCCATGTGAATATCCACAGGGTTTACTCAGAGTTTTGTTTTGTTTTTAATCAGGTTTGGTGATAAATACATAAATTTGCAGTGGCAAATCTGTGTGTTTTATAGCCTTGTGTCAATAGGGGAAAAAGAAAAAAAAAGACACACAAGGCTTTATTCAAAATAGAGATGTTGAAAACTTCAGGGAAGGAATGTCAGATACATAGCAATTTGGTTTGTAAAGGTAATTATATTTAGTGACTGTTTCATTCTTGATGATTTCTGTGACTTCAGGAAAGCAAATGTTTAGTTTTGCCAATTCTGTCCCATGGAAACTCATGCTGTGGTTTCCACCTGATCTGTCTCGTCTTTCCTGGCCATGTCTTTCCTGAGAACTTGATGATCAAATATATTTAAACCCTCTTGAGGTGCTGCTGTACATCATTATTAGACATGGGCATAATCATTGGAGTAGCAGTATGACTGGGACCAGAACAGGTGATACCTAGAAATGCCTTTGATAAAGGAGAGACATGAAGTCTTATGTTGTCATGGGACGTTGTAGTTAGGATATCATATTTACTGTGGGATTTCTTTTCTAGCTTTCAACTGTGTGGACAGTTAATTATAATTTTATTTTGAGATGAGGGAAAAGAAAAAGAACCCACTTGAGTAAAATGCAGTCAAATAAAACTAACTTCAGGAATATCCTAAGCTGGCTGTAGCAATACTTTTTTTTTGGGCCAGCCTGCCCTCCTTTGAAAACAGAGGTTGTGCAGTTGTGCTTTCTGTGGCTCTGCTCAGACTCCCTTTTGCCCAGCCTTCCTCACTAACCCTTGACCTTGTCAGCCAACTTCAACATTTGACAGAGGGCGTTTGAGATCAGTTATTAAGTTCTGACAACTTTTTGCCTGGGTGGAAAGGCCTCTCGTTTCTGCTACAGACTTCACTGAGTAAGCCATAGCTAGGCACTGGAGAATCCATTGTGCAGAGGGATGTGAGTGCAAGTTCTTCATGCAAGAAAAGCTTTCTCCAGAGCTGGTACCTCCCAGAACTGCTGAGCTCTATTGCCTTGGGCAGTGAAGCACATGGAGGAGATTTTAGTCTGCTTTTGCAGGTTTTCTGCAAAGGTTAGCACAAACAAGCGAGCAGATGCTATTTCACAGTGAGAAGGAGGCCCCAGTTACCTGTTCAGCAGCACCTTTATGGAGCAATTCCTCTGCTCCTGGCTTCAGCTGTCTCTGAGCTCTGCTGCTTCTGAAGATAGACCTGCACTGCTTTGCTCATGCTTTTGGAGATCTAAGTGGGAGTGTAGGCAGGAACCTTTGCTTTTGCAGAGGCAATTGTACTTCTGAGAGAGAGGAGGGCGCAGTCGTGGGATCTCCTTGGTAGAGACTGAAAGCGAACCCATGTGGGTCTGGTCACTCTCATCTTCTGATTTCAAATGTTGGTGAATATGTGCCTCATTGCACACCTAAATATTCATTCATGAGAGACAAACGCAATGGCAAACAAGCTTCATTGCTTCCGTTGTTCATATAAATAATCTTTGACAGCTGTGGGTGAGCATTCAGAGCAAAATAAGTGGCTAAAGCGCTGGTGGCCCTGAGCATTCAGAGCAAAATAAGTGGCTAAAGCGCTGGTGGCCCTGATGCAATATTTTAAAGAAACAGGAGTTGTGCCCTGTCTGAACCCCTCCACCTACTGCTGTGGCTATCGGGAATGTCACATTTCCCAGCAACGTATTTCTCAGTGCCTTTTCAGTTTATGTTCGCAGATCATATGAAAAAAATTGCTCTTTAGTTACTCCAGAGCGTTTTGTATGTTTCTTAATCCCCCACTAGCATGTCTTTCTGCAGTCCATGTCAGCATGTACACTGGACACAAACTTCAGGCTTAATCTATCCAGTGGGTTGAAGGATGAGGAGTATGCACATGTGATGGCTGTATGTAAACACACTCTTGTTACAGTGTGAATGTGGCCTTTAGGAGTAGTGTTTTGTTTAGCTATAACATCAGCTGCTTCTTGAAGAAAAATTTCCAGAAGACCTAAAGTTCATTCTGCTCAAGAACATACTCATTGTTTAATTAAAGTGTTTTCAAAAGAACCTTTAAAAAAAATTTGAAAACTGGAGTGTTTTAATCATCTCAGATGTTAGTTTTCACAGCAAGTTGTTGTTTGTATTAGGTAAAAGTGCCTTTTGGTCAGAGAAAGCAACTTTTCCTGTAGCAGGGACAAGTTTTTCTTGGAGGAATGAGAATGGCTTAGCCTGCTTGGAATTGAAAAAGAAAAAAAATATTTTGGAAATTAAGTGTTGAAGGACAAAGTTTCTGTTTTACAGGGTGTTCTTTCCACAGTTGTGGTTATAGTTAGCGGAACAGCTTGCCACCAGCAACGTTCAGAACCTTGCAAGACTCACATTCTCACAGCTGCACTGAGACCTTCTGTTATGTGGCTGTACCAGTGGAAAACAATGGAGTTATTTATTTCCAGCTGTATCTGTCGCATGAATAAAGGACTGGTTTGTACCAGAGTGTGGTTGCTGTTGGCTGAAGCACAGAAATTTAGGGAGTTTTGTAGTCAAGCAAATATCATTTATAGGATTTGGAGAGCTGAGGACACATGGTCAAGCTGTCTTCAAATGCAGCATGTTGGATTTTTCTCAAGCACGTCGTGTGTATGTAAATTCCAATTGGCCAATTCGGGGTAAAACAGCTGTATAGTTTGGGAAAAAAAAACAACCCCAAACTGTTCAAGGTTGCATAGTGGAATGCTTTGAACTGAAACACAACCTTTACTCTGACCCACGCTAATTAATCTCTTGACAAAGCCAGCTTATGCCTCTAAATGCACCCTTAATTTCATAGGCTGTACTTCTATGCTTTTTCTGCTGGAGCCACTCAAGCTGTATCTGGTGGTTGTCTTTGGCAGCCTGGGAGTGGCTGTGTTCTTCCTTTACCATGAGCTAAAAATGCTTGATAGGGCAACATCAGAGCTGTGATACTTTGATTGTGAACTGCTTCTGTCAAGCTTAACTAATTCCTTTAATGTAACCTGTCTGTTAGCTCCCAGACAGGGCAAGTCTTTTATGTGCACCATGAGGACAGCATCTTCTGAGGACATCTTCTTTAATACTGCATTAGTGTAACCTAGGATGTTTTACATGCAATATTTTGGTTTTTATACTTAATGCAGACAGAAAAAAACCAGTTCAGTTTTAAAGGTATTAGTGATTGTTTTAATACATTTTTGAGTTACCTAAATACAAGAGAGACAAAATGTTTTACGGTGCTCAGATTCATGGTGAGCAGGTCTTCCAGCAAGGTTGGGCTGAGTGTGTGCTGACCTCAGGCTGTTCTGTGGTTTGAGACGTTCAGTGACAGCTATGTAACTCTGGTTTTCACTGTTACCAGTGAAAACTAGGGAAAACATGGGGGTTTGTGGGTCTATTGAATACTTAAACCTCAAGGAATGGGAACTTCCTTCAACAAAGCTATGTAGGGTGAAGCTAAACTAGTACTATTGATTTTAGCTCTGATCATGCTGTCTCACCTGACTTCGACATAATCGATGGAAGACAGAATTTCATCTGCTTGTGAAACAGCTGGGTAATACACACGTGCTTGTGTTTGTGAGTGCACAGTCATGTGTATGCTTGGATAAAATAAGTATGTAGACAGCGTTTTTCAAGAAGCTGGGTCACTCTTGCTGTAGTTCAGTCAGGAGCATGTCCTAGAGGCTCCACTGACTCTTGCATGTAGGTTTGGGTGGAAACGTTTGCGGGTTGTCCTGGCACTGGTTCAAGTGCCAGAGCAGTCCTGTTGCTTGAGTGGGACCTTGGTCAGAGGCAATTCTGAGTGAGTGAAGAGTGATTCAGAGCATGTTCCACTTAATTATTTTTTCCCTTCCCCCGTGTCTATGCAGTGTTGTATGAATGTTTAACAGTGTCTTTGCAGAGCCCCGAAGTGCCTTATTGGGCTGTAGTAGCCAGGAGTGCTGTCAGTAGTTCCAGCAGTAAGCGTGGCCATGTGTCTTGTGCCTGCCAAAGAGCTGGTGGAATTATGATGAGGAAAGCAACCGAATCCTAGCTTGCTCATGAGAAGCATATATCAAACTCTACAAACTTCTGTTACTGATCAGCAGTATCAGAAGCTGATTCACATGTGCTCCGTGCACCTTTCAAATACTGCCAGAAATGGTCCTCTGCAGGTTAAGCCCTAATTTGATAGTTCTATACACGCTGAATGAGTTACTGACCACAATCAAACTCTACAGCTAGAGGGAAAGACACTTATACTATGCCACAGTGTAAATAAGCATGAAACCCCAAACTTAAAGAAACTGTTGTGTTGCTGGCTGATGGTTTGTGATTTTCTTGTGAGGAAGATCATGCGCTGCTTGGGGCTGACTCTTCAGAAGTCCTGTATTTGAAGCTTCCTGATTTTTTGCTGGGATATCTCCATGTTCCCATAACCTTCACCTTCTCTTTGGCTGTTTGGCAGAGGGGATTGAATTGTCCATCCCCTCCATCTTATCTGCTTTCCTTTCTCTCTTTTCCCTTTTCTCCCACAATTTTCCTAAGGGAAATAACTGTTTGATTCTTTTCACTGTTGAAAGCTGTTCTTGGTTTCTGGCCTGATGTCCTAGAAGGAGATCACACCTCGAAAGCAAAATGCTGTTATTGAAACCCTAATAGAGCACAATATTCAGTACATGCTAATACTTCTCTAGGGAGCAGAACTTTAAAGTTACAAGGTATAGGGGGTTTTGAGTAGGGATGTGATTATTTAATGTTGGCTGGGGTGATACAAATCTGATGGATAGTATGTATAGGTCTAATAACTGTTCCGCATTTGTACTGTCAGTGGTTCAACACTGACATAGAAGGAAAACTATCAAGTAACCAACAGGAAATGCCTGTGAAAAGGTCGTTCGAGATTTACTCAGGGTTCGGCTTATTGGGAAAATTGATTAAGTATTGAGGTCACAGCATGTCCATATATTTTCTGTGTCAACTCCCTGCCCTTTTGGCAACACCTTTGAGACTCCTACTAATTTCCAGTAAGCAGATTCAATAGCACCAAAGTCATTCAAGTACCTTCTCAAACCTGCTCTGGTAACAAACATGCTGGGGATTGTTTATAACCAGGGACCTGCTCACACCCGTGGAATCATTCATACATGAATGGTAACTTTTGTACTGAGAGGTATGTGGTCCTCCTGGTACTGTGTCATTATTTCCCTCTTCTTCCTCAGCTGATAAATGCCAAAAGATGTTGGTTAAAGGTGGGACAAATAGGCAGGTGAAAATAAACAAGTGTTTTTTATTTCCTGTTCTGTGTCAAGAGATGAGAATGCCCTGGAACTTGCTGGTGAAGAGGAACAGAAATAAGAAATGAGGGCGTTTTACTTGCAGGACTCCATCCAGGCTGTAGAGGGAGTTGAGCAATGAGGGTTTTCAGGACCATCAGACTCCCAAGTCTTCTTGTGGATGGAGTGAGTTTTTCCTTTATGCCCATCTGCGATCCAGGACAACTTGCATGCAGGTTCTCGCAGGGAAAACATTCAGTCTCCAAACTAGCAACATTGCACACACACCTTATGACATATGCTTTTCTCCGCTCTAATTGCACAGGTTTTTAATTAGGATGGGGGTGGTGGAAGGGGCTGGGATAAGAACTCCTAAATCAGCATAGAATTAACTCAGACACATAAACTGTTGTTGGGAGCATAAACATGACACTGCCTCTCCCTACATTCTTAAGTTTTGATTGGGAGTCCAGCTCTGGAGAAAGCGAGAGCTTCTCAGAGGGCTGAATGTCACAGTCAGCTCAGAGAATTCACCCTGAAATTACTAATTTTTTTACTTGATGAATGGGGAAAGCTTGCCACCTGGAAAGGGGATCATCAAGTCTAAGTCAGAAACTGAGAAATCCATATCAAAAATACTTTTATTTTTTCATTATTCCCCACCAAATTAAAGCGCAAAGTAGATACTTTCCACAAGTTCATAGTAGTACTTGACTTAGAAGCACAAAATGATATCCTAAAATTCAATGCATGTCAGCAAGGACTAAAATGTCTTGCCTGGAAAAAAAAAAATCTAGCTTTTAAAGCAGCGCTATTCTGTAAGTTGTGCTGATTACTGCTTTGTGCTGCGTGACTGTGATTTTTGGCACACAGTGTCACATACCAAATTCCGAAAATAAAATGCTACATGATATTCTAAAAGCCCTTAGGAAGCTTTAAAAAGGGATTTGGCTCTTGAGTGGGTATCTCTTCTGGTGAGGCCAATTGATGCAGCAGGAATGGTTTAAAAGGAAGAAACTTGAGTCAGATAATTAGTCTTTTGAAATGCGCACAAGGGGGAAAAAGAAAACCCTTCATCAGTTATATTTGTAGAAGTTTTTAGCAATCCTTCTTTGTTTGTAAAGGGTTCAAAGCTATATGTTTGAATAGCTAAAACATCTGTTCAGCAACATTGTGAAATCCTCGTGTTCAGAACCCCTGATAAGGGGGACTGCTGAGCAATTGGCTCATAGAGGCTCTAGAGGCAGCAAGCGCTGTACAGGCAGTGGTCACCGCTTGCCTTCCCTCCTCCTGGTCAGAGGAAAACTTAGGAGAGAGCTACTATTTTACACATGGTTTTCCTTTGAGAGAGAGAGAGTGGGAAGTGCCTAGGAAATGGTTCACAGCAGGAACCTGGAGTTGTAAATAGGAGAGAGGAAGAGGAGGAGATCTCATGGGTGCAGTTTGTGAGGAGTTGAAAAACTGATACCACAACAGCAGAGGAAAACTAGACTTCCGTGAGAGCGAGCACATATCAAGCCATCCCGATGGAAGGAGAAACAGGAGCTGAGGCTGGGAGAGCAGCCAACAAAGCCACACGGATCGCCCTTGGCGTCTTTGTGAGTGGCACCGTTGTCCTTGGCACCATGCTTTTCTTGGGTAAGTGGAAAGGTCAAAGCTAACCTGAATGAACCTTCCCTACCTACCCATTCTGTGCGTGTGAGGTGTGCTCCACAAAATGTTTTGGTGAAAATCTTGGTCTCCTCTTCTTCTCCCTCCCAGTTTGATATTTACCCTGAAATGGAAATGTCTTAGGAAAGGAATTTGCTGTGGGAACATCAGTTGGAGTCAGAAGCTGCAATATGAGTTCATGTAACTTTTGAATGCTGAATTTAAATGAATTTGATTTTCGAATTGAATTTGGATGCTCAGTTGCATGGGTTCTAGTCAGAATTGGGTTCTTTGCAGGATGGGGAGAAACGGGTGAGATTATGCATGTCAGCGATGCTGCTTGTGACCCATGTGGGCTAATATTCTCTGTAATATGAATCTGTAGTGCACACATTTTATGGAAAGTTTTGGGTTTCTCTTCATTCGGTTTTCATTTAGGGCTGGACTAAAGTTCCTGTAGTAGGCTTCAATAGTGCATATGCTTGCACTTTTTTTTAGATATTTCTGTTCTGCTATGATGTATTGTAAAGTGTTCTTCACAAAAATCGTAAGGAGTGTTTCCAGGATGAAATTAAATTGTTTTGGTCAGATTTATAAGCTGTGAGTTAACACAATAGAGAAGGATTTAGTTTTTTCTCTCTGGGTATTGAATCATCTGTAGATTGGTTTTGCTGGGATATCACATGGAAGCATATACCTACCTATAAAATCATGTGGAGAAGTATAAATGTACCCGGAAACCACCAGACAGAGAAGAGAAAGCAGTATTGCATCCTGTAAGAGCTTGCAGAGGCAAATCATCTTTTGGAATAATTCAGCCTAATTTTTCATTTCTTTAGACCAACCCAGATTTCTCTGGACTGAAGGGAACTTAGCCTCTAAGCATATCTTTTGCCTCCCTCTGATCCTTCAGGATCTTGTGATCTTTGAAACATCTGCTTTGTTTATAATCACATCAGAGAAAATTATGCCGGGTTTTGTACAGAATATATAAAGCACCAGGCTAACACTTGGTTAGTGTTTTTCTACTCTAGAGCAAGTTCTACAAACATTTGCAGACAAGTAACTTTTGTCTATGATGTTCAACAAAACTTTTTATAAATGTGAGCAGGATTGAATTATCAACTTGTTAGGGCAAAATATTTTTTCTAGATGAAAAATAACTAAAGAATATGGTATCAAACACCAGGAGAGAATTAGTGTCTTTTTTTAGCACTGGATTGCTTTTTTTATTCCTTGTAAAAAAATAATATAAATATAAAAACATAAATATAAAAATAAAAATAATAAAAATATTTGCTACTGTAATTTTTCAGAGACAGAAGTGCTTTACCCATAGACAAAACATGAAAATTCAAGCAGAGGTATTAATTCTTAGAGATAGTTTTCGAAGTACGCTGGGGCCTATTCCATAGCCAGGGTTTCAATGTCAAAATTTTCATTGACATAACTCCTAAGAAAACAAAAATGCCGGCCTTGGGTCAATGAAAATATTCTTAGGATTTGTTTGGAAATTGTTGGAGGTTTTCAACCGAAAGAATAAAGGAAAAAAGTTAAATTGTTTTGGTTTAACATTTTGTCAGTGCAATGCTTCCATGTTTCATTGTGGCACTGTGTTTTCTTTGCAAGTTTGAGTTTAACTCTCTTTTAGTTTTGTTAAACTGCACAAAAGAAGACCATTGTTTCTGGTCATGTGAAACATTTCAGGCACATCAAGATGATTTTAGTTTTTTTTGCAGCTTTCATTTAATCAGTAAAACTTACTCTTCGTAGAGATCTGAAACCGTTTCCCTTCAGTTTTCCAGTCTGAGGTGTGAAACAAAGCCTTCTGCTGCTTCTCTTGTCTCTTCTTGTCAGAATTCCTACAACTCTAAGAGGAATCTGGGAGAATCATGTATTTTTATTTACTGTTACTTGCTTGTCTTGGCTGTAGCCATACGATGACTTCAGTTGGGAGCTACCAGGGGAGTCACTTGGCACCATGCAGGGTCCTGCCTGCAACTCTCTGGATGGTGCTGTGGGCTGTGGCAGGACAGGAGCCACCTCCTCCTGGAACCAGAGCAAGAGGAAGCATATCTCTCTGGTGTTCCCTCTGGGAAAAAGTCAGTGAGCTTTGAACCTCAGTTTAGTAGCCTTTCCTCCTGACTTCATAGCCCTTTGGATTCTCATGTTATAGGAACATCCACGTTATATGTGTCAGCATATTTGTATGCTTTTCTTCCTTCAAGATTTTTTTGGTGGCAACTTAATTATGGTGTATGTTTGCTTCAGAATCTGGAAAAAGGCTTATAAAGGGAGAAGCTAGGACACTGAGCCTTATAACCCGAACTATAAGTAATAATGAAATGGTTAGTTCTATTAACGGCAACAATGAAAAGGCAAGAGGACAAAAACAGGCAAAGTTTTGTCAATCAAAATTAGCTGTTAATTAAAAGGGAAATATTACTGTCAAATAATTTCTTTTTAATTTACCCTAATGATGAAGTTGTAAATTAAACAAACCCAGCTAAAATCTTATTTTGCATTTGTTTGTAAGTATCAGAACCTCAAGGGCTACTTCAGATCCTTTACTGATCCTTTTTTGTACTCCCTTGTTTTCAGTCAAGTGCAAAACAATTAAATAGCATCTGCTATTTCCCTTCTTTTCTCTACTTTGTTAAGAAAAATAAATCAAGCAAACTTTTGAGATCCGGATGGGTTCTAAAAGGCTAAATTTAAAGCAGGAAAAAGATGAGTCAGGAGGAGTGCAACATTTAATTAACAGGAACATTAGCTATTATTTGGATTCCGTGTGGCTCAAAATTGTGTTTTGGAGACCTCCATGACTCTGTTTTCTGCTGGTTTTTGATATTCCAGTTACGATCTTTATATGCCTCAAAATCTCTTGTATATTCTGGCTAATTTACAGAGGTTGTTGGGGTTTTGTGTTTCACTGAGTCAATGTAAGCTTTGGTAAAGTAATCCAGAAATAGGTTTACATTCTTAGTTTCTAAGAAAATTTGATTAAAATCCAGCCACTTCTGTCATTAATTGTCATTAAAGCTATGAGGTTGGAAGAGAT
This sequence comes from Dromococcyx pavoninus, assembly GCA_033558185.1. NCBI lineage: Eukaryota > Metazoa > Chordata > Aves > Cuculiformes > Neomorphidae > Dromococcyx > Dromococcyx pavoninus. The sequence goes on from JAUMJL010000054.1 coordinate 907,774, forward strand.
GGAACACCTTTATATTTAATTTTGTGGGGGTTTTTTTTTTTTGGTAAAATCTTCCTGTGCTGAAATACCATTTCTCATTTTCCTGTCCCTTTTGAACATTGTATAGCTACAGGAGAAATTGCTTTATAACTATCAGCACTGGTAAAGCTATGATAACTTAATGCATTACATTTTTGGGGTTTTTTCCTTTTTTCTGCCTTTTTATATTTGTCATGGACTGTGTTAAGATAATGGATATAATGAGACATTTCTTTATGTCTACTGAGCACATCTACCGAGTCTTATCTCACATACCCCTTGGGGACTCTCCTATCCTCATCCCAACTATCAATTATCTGCATATTTGACAGCAGTGTCTGAAATTAGCAATTCCTGTGCTTAAGTTTCAGTAGCAGCTGTAATACACATTTTTTAAAAAATGAGCAAAATTAACTGACAATTTCATAGTACTTTTATCAGCAAGGATTTTGGAAACAAATACAATACTTCTGGGAGCCAGTTCAGACAGAAAGGGCACTGTACCTTATTTACCACAGTTATCCCTGTGCCTATTGCTGTCTAGTGTATTTCAAACTGGAAGAAGGAGACCCTGAAAGCGTCCCCTTGGTCTGGGTCATGCTTGTGGGACCAGGCAGTGCAGTGCTGCTTCAGGAAGAGGTGCAGCAGGGTAGTGTGAGCACCACAGCTCAGGAGAACCTGTGGAAACCCCATACAGAAGGTGACCAGATAGCTCCATGTTAAACTGCCAGCTGTGGAAGGTGCATTTCTGGAGGACGGTAGCAACAAGGAGTAATTGTTTGCGTCGTAGTGACGGTCCCTCTCAGCAAGCAAGGCTGAAGTGTTATTGCTCCAGTCAATGTGCAAACATTCAGGAAGAGACAACCCTTGCTCCATGCTGCTAGTGAGCAAAGACAGAGAAAGGAGAAAGCAGGCACAGGAAGGGAAAGTAATTTGTTACAAGCAGCAGTATTTCCTTAATATACTTTCTAACTGTTTTGAATCAGTGCAGTCAGGGATGCGTTAGGGACAGAGCTTTCACTGACATTTGAATAATCAACATCACAACATTTGGTTGCAATGGTAAAAATTCACTACGAGCGATCTGATTATGGTTTTCCGTTTTGCAGTTAGCCAAGGTCTTATAAAGTTTCATCCGAAGCAGCAGTACTGTTTGACCTCAGAATGCATCGAAGCTGGTGAGCAAGAATTTTATCCTCTCTGTTATCACACTTTATAATCATGATTATAGCATGTTAATGACATATTTATATTGTTTAATATTTTTTACGTGATACATTTGATTCAGAAAGCTTTGTTAGTAATGAGGGGGGAAAAACCCTCCAAACTATTTTAAAAGTCACTGTTTGATTGCTGCAGATCAGTTTATTTTCTACAATTAAAATTCATGTTTTAAATTTTATTAACTCTCTCCAGGTTAACTCAAAGTTTTGCATAGGATATATTTATTTATTTTAAATAAGAAACAAATTGTTGGGTAACTTGACTTTAAGATGTATTTTGTTATTTCTTTCCCAGTAGTCAGAAAACAAGCAAGTGAATTATGAAGCACAGAGATGCTTTAGGGACACATCTTGCTCAGACTTGCATAGCTGTAATATGGTGACTACAACTCAAAATCTGCAGCTACTTCCATATTGGCAGGTTCTTTCCCCCATGTAGAGCTGGAACATCCATTAGTATTAAATGAAAACTAAAAGGATGGGGCTTGGTAGGACCTGAGGGAGACCCATTTTGCACTGGTCAGTTTTGACAGATTTTTTCTCACACTAAATCAAGGAGAGTTTTATCACTGAGTGTAATATGAGAACATATCAAACAATAGTTACCACGTCCAGAAATTTGCCCCTAGAGCCTGGAAACAAAGTAGTCATTGTGTGAACTTATAAGAGTATTTCCATTCTGAACCATATTAAGCTGATGATGTGAGGTGTTTACCATGTGTTTGAGATCTCGACAAATTCTATGGAATTCCCTGAACTGAAAACTTTGCAAATCTCAGCATTGCCAGGATATTTCTTGTCATTTTGCTTCCACTCTGCGTTGCATTGGCAGTGCTCTTGGCTGCCCTTCCAAAGGGGCACCACCTTCCAAAGCTGATTCTTAAATGAGTGTGAGTATCTAAGTAAAGTGGAATGAATAATCAAAACACCACTACCCTCAAAACCTCCATTAAAAAGGTGTATGGGCTTCAGCTTGAGCTTCAGACTGTAAAAAAGTGGCTTACGAAGTTTGAATCTGAATTGACTTTCTTCTCACACAAAATAACAACTTTTTTTTTTTTGGAAGCTCAGCAGAAACTGGGATTTTGCACCAAAGCAGACTTAGCCACCTATATGACCTGACTGTTTTAGCTCAGTGGACTGTGTAGTGACTACATAGCACCTCGAGACCTGAGCCCTGCTTTGCTGAAGAGCTTTTCAGGAGTGACAGAAAACTGTCAAGGACCAAAATCCGTTCAATGTAGTCAGAGAGTTTCTAAGGCGAGAGAGAATTACAGCTGAAACATGGAACTATCATAGGAAGAGTTACTCGGAGTGCATGAAGAAGAGTTACTGGATACTAGGAGCAGTACTATAAAGTCTATGAAGTTTATCAGATTTCCTGCTATGATTTTTAGTCAGTTACTTGGATAAGAGTCATGGTCGTTTAGCCAAATCCAATATCCACATATTCTGTGTTATTCAGTCCACACAGATTTATTCCACAGTAACTAATCCACAATAATTTGATTAGATACTCAAAAGTTAAGAGTCTGGCTTGTCAGGCTGATCTCTTGCTTACCAGTGTCACCTGCAATATCTTGTAGGGATGTAGCCACAAAACAAAGCTGAAAATACTGTAATTACCTTTTTCAATGAATGGTAGATCAGAATTTGATTTGTTTTCTTGTGTAACTATTCAACTAAAGGTAAACACTACATAATTTCTGGAATGCTAATGACAATCGGCTTGATATGTATTGCTACTATATTCCTCAGGCAATTAATTCTTTAAAGCCCGTCTTCAGGAATCTGCTGGGTTCAGTGGCCATTGCTATATGGCACTCAAGAACATTCTTTGTGGATATTTTGGGATTTTTTTTGGCTTTTCATGTGGGCACTGTTAGATGCTAAAGAAGCTGGGTAGCTTCTTTAAAACAGCAGAGAGCAGGGCATGTGTCAGTCCTGGAACAGCAAGACTTAGCTTGCAATTGAGTTCAGCAGCACATTGCAGACTGGTAAATGTTAATTGTAATTTCTGGACTATGGGCTTGTGTAATTGTCTGTTTAGGAAAAAGTGTCCCACAAAATCTGTGTGGTTTGTTTTTTACAGCTGCTGCCATCTTAAGCAAGATAAATCAATCTGTAGATCCGTGTGAGAACTTTTATGGATTTGCATGTGATGGCTGGATACATAATCACCCTATTCCAGAAGACATGTCAAACTATGGTGTTTATCCTTGGCTGAGACACAACGTAGATCTCAAGCTAAAGGGTAAGTGTGTCATTTCTGAAAACAGCTTGGTAACTGGCTAGTTTTGAAATCAATAAGTACTCCATGCTCCTTCCTGATCATTGGCTAATACCCAACAACCCAACTTGACATTTTATTGTAAGTATATTTTTGTTGTATTTTATTGCAAGTAATATTGAGAGATAATGAATGATAATAGAAATAGAATTTAGAAGGAAGACTACAACTACTTGCAATTCTACAAGTTAAGAATGGACACACAAAAGGATGCTTCTTATACCAGGAGGCAGGACCTGAACTCTCTCCCCCTTGCAGTAGATGGGTAGACAAGAGCACATATGTTCAAGAACGTCCCACATCAGACATCCTAGGTCAGTAGCCTGTCTATAAAAGTGGTCTATTGCTGGAAAATAATATAATATGGTAAAAAGAGGATGATATTTCCAGCATTCTTACCTACCGCTTGGCAGGAGGCAATTTATAGACTTCCATAGACAGAAAATGTTTGGGTATTGTATTTCCTTCAGGTTGCCATTCTAGCTGTTGTTGAAGTACCTGAGCTATCATCAATGAAACAGAAGGCTGCTTAAGAATGTGTATGTGCGGTTAAAATTAGCCTCAGGGTGGAAATGTGTAGGAAGAGAGGTGTTTTAATTTTCATGTAACTTGACTTTGTGCTATACTCTGCAGTAAAGCCACCTCATCAGGAAGCTGTGCAGACCAACTGGGGAGAAAGAGTAATGATTATCGTTAGGTAGAAAAATGCTGCCAGATTCTTATATTCTTATAATCATCTTCACTAAAGCGAGTGAAGAAGGGAGCAAAAGAAGGGAGATGTGCAGAATTTTGTTGTTGGTATGACTGAGCCCTGCACACCTCAAACATGTTATTGACCTGTTAGTTGACATAAGAGCCTGCTTTGAGCTCACCACAGAACAGAGGTTAGTTTTGGGACAATGTGCTTAAACATAACTCTTGCTTTCTCTTAGATTTTTGAACATACATGCATCTGTAGGCACCAAAGCCCTTCTCCACTTGCTTTCTTCAGTCATATTGTATTCAATTTTTGCATCTTTAAGTATCTGCGAAGCTGCATTCAGTTTCAGAATATGAGTTTGGGGTTTCAGCGTAGGATATGATCTGATGACTGCTGTTTTAAGTCTGCTGAAGATGCCACAGCCAAACAAAAAAAAATACTGCCAGGGCCTGTTTCAAATTATGCTTTGCATTTTAATTGTTCTTCTGCCAGAATCAGGCACATCCTGCAGGAACCACAGCCACAAAGAAGCCAGTCCTAATTGAATATAGAGTAGCAAACTGTGACTTTCATCTTTTTACAGAGCCTGTTCAAGGACATCATGTTAAGCTACATTTTTATATGCTTTTCTTACTGCAGTCCCTTTAGAAGTTGCTAATCCCTAGCTAGGAAATGCAAGACAAAGAAAGAAACATCTAAATGAGAAGTATTTGCTTAATGGAAACTGTATCAAAAAAGGGATGTAATGAAATGCCTGATAACTAATTTAATAGGAGGCCTAAACTGCTCCCTGGCATAGTACAGGGTCAAAGATGTGAAATGTGGAATGGTACAGTGGCATTGATTTAATATAACAATTGTCATCTCCTTCTTAACTTTTTACTTAACAAGCTCTCCAAAATGTATTCTTGGTAATTAAAAAAAGAAAAGGCAAGAAAATGTTGTGTGTCACTGTTGGTAGCTGTGTCACTGTTGGTTTCCTGGTTGACTGGGGAAGTGCCACTTGGCTGGAGACTGGCAATTTCCCATTTACAAGAATGTCGGAGGGAGGATCAAGGGAATTATAGGCCTGTCAGCTTGACCTCGGTACCAGGGAAGGTTGTGGAGGAGATCCTATTGAGTGCTATCACACAGCACATGCAGGACAGCCAGGTGATCAGACCCAGTCAACATGGGTTTATGAAGGGCAGGTCCTGTCAGACCAACTTGATTGCCTTCTATGACGAGGTTAACCGGTTAATGGACGAGGGGAAGGCTGTAGATGTGGTGTACCTGGACTTTTGTAAAGCATTTGACACTGTTTCTCACAGTATTCTGCTTGAGAAACCGACTGCCATTGGCCTGAACAGTCACACCCTCTGCTGGGTAAAAATCTGACTGGATGGCTGGGCCCAAAGAGTGGTGGTAAATGAAATTAAATCCAGCTGAAGGCCAGTCATGAGCGGTGTTCTTCAGGGTTCAGTGCTGAGTCCAATCCTGTTCAATATCTTTATTAATGATCTGGACGCTGGGATCGAGTGTACCTTTAGCAAGTTTGCAGATGACACCAAGCTGGGTGATAGTGTTAATGTGCCTGAAGGAAGGGTGATGCTGCAATGAGATCTGGACAGGCTGGATCGATGGGCTGAGACCAACAAGATGAGGTTCAACAAGACCAAATGCTGAGTCCTGAACTTGGGGCACAACAACCCCATGCAGCGTTACAAGCTTGGGGAAGACTGTCTGGAGAGCTGCCTGGCAAAGAGAGACCTGGGAGTGTTGGTAGACAACTGGCTGAATATGAGCCAACAGTGTGCTCAGGCAGCCAAGAAGGCCAATGGCATCTTGGCCTATATCAGAAACAGTGTGGCCAGCAGGACAAAGGAGGTGATTTTACCCCTGTACTCGGCACTGGTGAGGCCACACCTCGAGTACTGTGTGCAGTTCTGGGCCCCTCAGTGCAAGAAGTGCGTCCAGAGAAGGGCGACGAGGCTGGTGAAGAGGAGGCTGAGGGGAGACCTCATTGCTGTCTATGGCTGCCTGAAAGGAGGCTGTGGCAGAGCGAGTGTTGATCTCTTCTCTCAAGTGACAGGTGATAGGACAAGAGGAAATGGCCATAAGCTGCTCCAGGGGAGGTTCAGACTACATATTAGGAAGATTTTCTCTACAGAAAGGGTGGTCAGGCCCTGGAACAGCTGCCCAAGGAGGTGGCTGAGTCACCATCCCTCGAGGTGTTTAAAAAACGGACAGATGAGATTTTGAAGGACATGCTTTAGCAGAAGATGGGTGTGGTTGGACTCAATGATCTCAAAGGTCTTTTCCAGCCCAAAGATTCTATGATTCTATGAAATAACAAAGCATAACTGCAGCTTCAATATATGCCTGTGAATTAACTTGAGTTACTCCAATAAATTAGCCTGATGCTCTCAGCTATTCCTTTGTGGAATTCCATAACCTTGCTATCAAAAATTTTAGCAAGATGAAGAATTCTCTCACAGAGAACATACATATGGCTGACCAGACCTTGCAAGCCAATTTAATCTCTCCTTCCTGAAGAACTCTTAGTTGAACTTTGTACTTGATTGTAAATGTCCCTGTTTGACACTCAGTAGATTAAAAAAACCCCAGTATTTAAAGAGCTGATTATTACGCAAGTTCTATGTTCTGAGATATTTATCATATTAAAACTATTAATTTTAAAATGATAAAATGGTTTGAACTGAAAGCCACATTTTTCGTATTTGATATTCTTTGATGGTGTGATACAGATGAAAGAATTTATTCAGGCAATATATTAAAAAGCTGTTGTTACTTAAAATATATTATTTGAACATCTAATGGGTTTTCTGGTCCCTGAATGTTCTTGAGATTTTGGGTATTTGTGCAAAAACCTGTTTATGGCCTTAATTACTCAAGGGTATCTCCAATCTTCTGCAAACTTCATTTTTTATTCAGGGGAAATTGCTACTGAAGATCTTCCAGTTGACAATGGGTAACAAGTGTAAGAATTAGTTTCACCTGACAAAAAATAGTAGGTGTACATGTATAATATATCAAACTCTCTGTTAAATATTGCCAGGTTTGAGAACAAAGCTTTTTCTTTTTTTTTTTTTGGAGGTGCAGACACTCAAGAGCACATGACTTTTCAGGTCAGCTTAAAGAAAGGATAGAAAATTTTCTCTATCAGTGAAGGGTTTCGGTGCTTTAATCGGGAATTTCAGAGAGGGAATGGCAATGGGTCGATGGAAAATAGCTAAGAACTACTAGGTAGTAGATTTTTTTGCCTACATATCCTGGTTGATTGAAGAAACAGAATGAGAAAAATTTATTTTGGTGTTCTTCTAGATTTACGAAACTTAATGTGATATTTAAAAATCCCATTTTTTTGGTAAGATTTGGGTTTATATTGACGTAGGAAAAATTCATAAGTATTATGCTCCTATGGCTTTTGCTAGCTGTCTTTGGATGGATTCAAACTAAAACTATATCGTTTCCCTTTTAATTTCTTTTCCATCCTTTGTTTGAGTTTCACTTGTATTTATTTTTCTGCTCTCAGATGAATCCACAAACCACATGTGTAACTCACTTTGATATATATAAAACGGATAAAATCCTAGCCCGACGAAAGCAGTGGTAGGTCTTTCCTTAAATGTCAGCAACAGCAGAATTCCATGTGTTGTGGAGGAAAGTAAAGGAGACAATTGTAGATAGCTGACAAAATGATAAAGGCAGAGACTTTTGTTTTTACCCAGACCCAGGTAATGGACATCTAATATTTAGATTAAAATCTGTTGGTTCCCTATAGAACTGTCCTGGGGAGGGCTGAAGTTGTTCTACTTCCAGTTAAACACTTGTGGCTGGACCAGACTGTCCCTGACTTGAAGCCAGCCTTTCATTTGCAGATACACTGCAAGCATGTTAAAAAGTGCCTTTTATTGATTAAAAGTCATCAGTTTTATTGCCAATGGGCTTCTGATGAAGCTCTCGGAGTCCTTCAAAATGGCAAAAATGTTTGACTGTGGCACCTGTTGCACGAGCAAGATCTGTTTTAAACTGCCTCTCAGCCTTATGTCAGGTCAAGATTGCAAGGTCTATGTGAGTTAATGAATGTTTCTCTATTACCATTAAACTTCCTGCAAAGCTATTGTGTTCCTGCTGAATTTTTCTGTTTTGACTGGTGACCTTAATTAAGAGTTTAGGAGCACTGTTGTCTTAACATTAAAATGTAAGCAGGTATTGGTGAATAATTCAGAACTGGAAGTCTGAGGCAAGTGAATCAGTGTCTATCACCCATGGCGAACGTTGATCATGAGCCAAGCAGTTTCTATTTCCTTTCTCTAAAGTCTGCAGATCAATGACATACAGCTGTTTTTGTTTTGTTTTTTCAAGTGACCATGCAGGAAGCAATAAATTAAAAAAAAAACAAACCAAAAGAATAGCCAACAATACAAATATGTCTAAACCTCAGCACTGCAAAGGAGCTGATTTAAATTACATGAATCATTTGTGAACACGTCTTCCAGGCTTTTTAAATTTAATTTATGTCTGTGGAAACCAGTTTGTAGATTAAGTCTGTGTTCTGATCCTGGCCCAGTGAGACACTTAGTGCAGACCAATTTGCTGTGCTAAGCTTCCTAGCGTGGCTATTTTCTGAATGCCAGTCAATTTAATGTGAGGAATTTCCAATGTGGCAAAGAGAAAGAAATTGAGACCTTTTAGGAGGATATAATGTGTGGATTTTTAAAGCCCGAGACAGACAGCAAACAAAAAAACTTGGCAGGGCTGACAGATTTTCCCAAGATAATCTGCACTGGTTTTCTTTAGAATATGAATTCTTTTTTAAGCAGAACCAGTAAGGTAAAAGTATTTCAGTATGGAAATTCATACTATTTGACCATAAGGTAATCCTTTTAGACAAATCCTAGCAGCTAGTGTTGAGTGGCTGCTGCCAGTGTTGAGTGTCCTGCACAGAGAACCCGGGGCTCTTTAGGGCTTCTCCACTCCTCAACAGGGGCTTGGCTGGGCCCCCTAGGATGGCATGGATGTGACCCATGAAATCGGTAATGTAGCTGTTGACACTCATCCCTAGGTTTCTGTATTAGATGACCTGTCTTTTGTGATTTCTTCCTTCAGAGGTAGCTGGTTGAGAACTGTCCTAAACAAGAGAGAGAACACTAGCAGTAATTAAAAAACCCACAAAAATCAGATGGCATTTTTCATTGCCTCCAATATCTTCTTGTTGGATAACTGCTTCTAGATAACAAGACAGCAGCAAACAGCAGCAGTGTTTAACACTGTTTTGCTTTGTCTTTTCTACTACAAATGGATCTCCTGTCAAAGGTGCATGTGCATATAAGTGTTTCTTCCATTTCTATGAGAACTTCCATATTGTAAAATGGATGTTGAGGGCAAGGATTGGGGAATTTCTTCTTGAGGAGCAACCCTAAAAGGTCGATAAGTTAGCTGGTTTTAGTTGTATACAACATCGTTTTGTGTTTGAGATCGTCTGCTTGATTTACTTAATCTTCCTGGGTAATTAGAACATATATGAATTGATTAATTACTAAATCTTCATGACTTCCTGTGGACATCATATTAATTACATCCTCATTAATGCAAAATTAATTCATAATGATTAAACATTCTATCAGAATGTCATAGGGATTAATAACAATGGGTTGGTTATTATCAAGAGTCACTAGTTTAACCACAGTGAGATGGACGTTGTCATCAAGAAAAGGATGACGGATATTAATTGTATCAAGTATGAAATATGTTTGCCTGAATTGATTAATGATGTTGATCATCATTAAATGCCTTTTAAAAACATCCCAACAAAACAAACAAACCATCCTCTTCTCCTGGAACCCACAAAATACAAGGGTGGGGGAGACACAGTTTATCAAAACAAAGCAGGACTAGATTAAGGTATCAGGTCCAGAAAGATAATTCTGACTAATGAGCTCCTGGAGGTGCAGAATACACTGCTGGTTTTCATTCAAAAAAATGAAAATGAAAAGAAAAAAGTTACTGGTTTGAAAATACGGGAACTATTATATTTAAGGCATATCTGAGGCTGTGTAAGATAACACAAGTCTAACACAAGTCTTTCCAAAAGGGACCAATAGCCTCGTTCACTGACATCCTGGGTGCTTCTGCCTTCCAAAGAGGGGGAAATATACTGTATGGCAGGTGGTAGGACAATCTGGGATGTGCCTAGTACTCTGCATTATTTCAAATGCTTGTGTGAAAAGGGAATTCACTCTTATGAAAGTTGGTTGGAGTGATTATTTGGAGTCCTTACTCTGATAAGATGATTCTGGTGACTTGATTATTTACAATGGGGAACTGAGAGGAAAAAACATAAGAAAGTAGTAGAAGGCTGACTGAAGAGGGAACACAAATGAGCACAAAAGTGGAAATAATATACTGTGGTAAAATTTAAAAGCCATATTCTAAGCACCAGCAAAGTGTATTGACTTGCTATTTGTTTTGTTTTAGGCTCAAAGGGAAAAGCTTTATTTAGTCAAGGATAGTTTTAAGCATACAGAGAGGAATTTTTGCAAGCCTTTGATGCTAGTTTGTTTATCCATATGCATATTTAGCAAATAGTAGAGCTATCTGGAACATAATGCATTATAAATTCAAAGTAGGTGTTATAAAATACATTTAATAATTTTTGTGGTGTATTAGGCTCTGACTGCTTCTCTTCCAGTTTTCTGAAGCTAAGCAATATTTACAGCCACCAAGAAAAAAAAAGGAAGATGAGCCTTAATTTTTCATTGTTTGTCTTTTTAGATATGAGGAAGTAAAAAATACATCTTTAAACAGTGTATTTTCTTATTTGGGGATCCTGGAAACAAACTCTTACTTAAAAAACAGCAGCCCACATCTTGTAAAGAGTCTGGTAGTGATGAGAACTCCAGACTGCACATTGCGCTGTACACCAGACACCTGAACTGGAAAGAAGCACTGTAGAACAATTAGTAGACCTGTTAGTTTACAAAATAAATAATTGCAGGTTAATTCATGTTTTGGGGAAGCCTTCAACCCCCCCAAATATCGCTATCAATCGTTAATAGAGTAAATGTGTTTTACTATACAGAATAGGAGAGAATCTCTGAAGAATTTGTGTTTTAAAGGCACAAAGGAATTTAACTAGGCGTTGAACTCGTGTATTTGAAATTGAGTTACATTGGTTTTAGAAGAGAGCTGTAAGGAGGCTTCTGAACCTTCCATTGAGGTTTGCCTCTGCGGTGGTTTCCAGGCAGGCAAGAACTCACTCTGCTCTTTTCCTGAGGCTTTCAGATGCAGAGCATCTCTGAGCTGAGCAGGTGCATTAGTATGGGAGTTTGACCTGTACTAATAAACCTACTAAAAGGGATAAAGTTGTACTGAAACATTAAACATTGTATCCTACAGCAAATGTCCATGTCTTTTTCAGTAGAGTGCTCTGAGAGAGCAGATTTAACTCTAAGAATAATCTTGGCTTGACTATACTTGTCTTGACTATACTTGTCTTGTTCTCAAGAAACATGTACAGCTTAGAAATATGTTAATTAGGTCTATCACTTCCTTTTAGGAAAAAAAATGATATGCATGTTCTTCATCCTCCTCTTTATACCCCTTTCTGGCTATAGGGATCCTGTTTCCAAACTGATGAGAATAAAAATATGTATATATCAGATTTTATTCTTTAACGATCTTGTAACCTGGACTGTTTGTGTTGCAGGCTGTTGAACTCATACTTTCATGTAGCAAGAATCTACCATTGGTTATGTGATAACAATAGTCTTGAATCCAATTTTAGATGCTGTGGGCAGTGCTTTTATTTGGAGGTAGAACATTGTGCCCTTCGTACGCCTTCATCCGTAGAGATTACCACTGCCAGCTCTCCTTTGTTTAAATTTGGACTCTGAAAAAAAGGAACTGGAAAACATATACTCTAAATGAACGTCAGCTGACCCCAAACAATTCTGAAATAGTCACTCTTGGGACATGTAAACTCGTATTACTGTAATTAAGACTGTACATTTATTTAGCTGTGATTTCCGTAACAGCATCAGAGTTCTGAAGTATTTTTTGTGTGCCCTTCGGCCTCCTGGTCAAATCATTGCTCCATAAACTGTACAGAACTTGGATTCTTCAAACTCCCAGTGGAGTGGATTTAAGAAAGAGCAGTACCTTCATGACACACTTAGTCCTTACACGGTACAAGTGCAGTTGGCTACTTGGGCTTTAGGGCTTACAGTTCCTTTTCAGGAACTCTTTTGCCATAGCTCTTCAGTGTGGGAAAAAATCTGCATTTTAAGATTTAGGCATTCTTAATAAGGACTAGATTAATCATAATTATCTCATGGCTCAGGGAATGACATTCTGCATGCTAGTGTTGCGTGCTCAATTTCATTGCCAAAGTTACCAATGTTGGAGCAGGTTTTTCCTCTACTTTTAAGTGGAAATTCCTCACAGGATGTCCTTAAAGCATACTGTTGCTGCCAAAAGAGAATTTGCTGTAGAGAATTTTCTAAACATAACTTGGGATTTGCTTCTTCACAGAGGCAGCACATAATAGTGTTAATCTGGGAAGGAAGCAAACTTGTGACCAGTAGCTGGAGAACAGCTCTTTTCATTATTCAGTTTAGAAACCTGACCCCTGTAGCTGTAAAGCAGCATAGAAGGGAGGGAGAAGAACATAGTCTTTATTGTTCAAGAACTGAAAGAGAAATCCATCTTCACTGTTATAGGGTATTTGCAAAGAAACTCCCTACCCACAAGCAGAATTCCTGCATTTTGCTGTAAGAAACCAAAGCTCATAAACATGCAATATGGAGCCAGTATCTGATTGCTAGCTGCTCCTACCCACACCAAAGGGAGAGCATGCTTTGCAGGAAGCTTTGATAAGGCCTTACTGTAGACATAGTTGATGAGAGAACATTTTCTGCATTTGGCTCATTGATGGATTTTGGTCCAGTGCTGTATTTATGAGAAGCCCCTGGGCTGCTTTCTCTGTCAGCTCCTGAAAACAATGCATTACAAATTGCTTTCAGTTGTAGCACTGAGCATCATCTGGGTAATGTAAAGCAACTCCCTCTGTCACTGACATTAAAGGGACTGAGGGTCACTCACCATCTCGGAAGGATCAAGCTCTTTGAGTGTTTCGATCAAGTTCAATAAGCTTTATGCTCATAAAGGAGAACTATTCACATCAGTAGGACTCTGACATGAGTTAGATAAGGAGGAATATTAATCCTCTGTGGCTTGCTTTCTTTGTCTGCAACAACGGATAATGGCTGTATCTGCCTGATCTCGCATGTCCAAGAGTGCTTTGAGATCTTTATCCTGTATGTATAGGAGGAGTAACCATTACATTCTCTCCTATGACCTTTCTTGTGTCACAGACAGTTATACTACCCATGTAATGCAGTTCAGTAACTTGCACTGGGATAAAACATAATTCATATTGAACTAAAACATATCTTCCAAAAATCAAGTCTTGAAGATGTTAAGGGTCAGAGAAGCCACTATCTCCTCTGGTTGCTTGATGGTTAATCACTGTTACTGCTGAATTTGTCTTCATCTTGCAACTGTTGGCTTTCTTTTTGCCTTTTTTTTAAATGGACTAAAGACCTTTTTGGCATCAAGTATTTTCTAGTGGTAAAATACTTTCATACTATAATCCCTTCACCCTTCTGCCATCGTTTGTGAGACAAATCATGCTCTGTCACTGCACGGCTCCCCCTCCCCCTGACCCCCTCTTCTATTTCTCAAGCCACTCCACCCAAAGAAAAGCCCAAACGGTCATGATGGTTTTTGTACCTGGTCCAGCTGTCCAACATTGTTTTCAGCAGGTAGTGTTACTTCTGTCTTATCAGTCTGTGTAAAACAGTAAGATCATCTCTCTATTTGGACTGCAAAAACAGACAAGTACCAAATGCTTCTGTTTTCTCTACCATTGCCCTAGGAGTTCATTCTTTAATTACTTGTCTGCTGCTAACTTTTCTCTCCCCCAGGGTTACAGCTTTCCAGGAAATGGGATGTCCTCTTGAGATTCTTGTATAGCTCTTTTGTGTTTAAAGTCTGAACATATTCCCACTGGGATATTTGTTGTTTTTCAAGATACAAAGCATTATATTTCAAATCATCATCAGATATCGCTCTGCAAACACTTCAGTATGTATTTTCCACATACAGCATATGTTTGCAAAAGGATAAAGACAAACATGAGCTATCTTTACTAGCATGATGCATCCTCCATATCTAGGATTGGAAAGTGTGGAGAAAACTTAGTTTTCTCTCTAGAACAAGAAATAAGCATAGCGAATCACATAGTATCTCTAAGGAATGTAGCTCAACTGTATATGTAGAAAACTGACAGCATACAGAATATATACAATCTGCAGATCAGGACACTGATACATCAAATCAATATTCCTAATCTGAATAAATAGTATACATCTTTCTTTTTCAAATCTGATTTGCAAATCTGGCTGTAGAGTCCTTTTTCACGCACTCCAAGTCAGAAGAGGGAAAGGCGCAGAATTTCTCAGTGCCACAAATAAAATATGGTGGTTGAAAACCAAAGTGAAGCTGTGTAAGACAGTAGGCTGGAAAATCAACAAGGGCTAGAAATGGAAAGTAAGATTAAAGGTAATGCTTAGCCACAAGGCTATCCTTAGCAGTTTTAGAACTGTATGCAGATAAATAAACACACACAGTAGCAAAATTTACTTTTGCAAAGTGCCTTGCTCTCGCTTTTAACAGCAGATAATTGCTATTTACTGATATAAGCCTCCTTCCTTCCTTTCCCGATCCTGGCTTCTCATACCCTGCAGTTTTGTCTTTTTTTTCTTCACTGCCTAGCTGAGCATCTAGAAATCAGACAACTGACAATCATTGCCAACTATGGTGGGTTTTTTGTTGTTGATGCTGGGCCTTTGTGTTCTGTACAAGAGCCTGGGAGAGCAATGATGCAAGCCATCTGACCTGGGCTGCCAGAAGGACAAGAACTTTGATTTGCAATGGGAACCTCCCCACTCTCATTACTTTGGTAGAAGAAAACAAATGATGATGCAGTTTTCAACTTCAGGAAGTTTAGCATATAATGAACACCTTTAGCCAGTTTCTGACTGTGCAAGCTGCATAATGAGATGAGTTTTGTTATTTCAGAACTGTGAAACAGAATTGCTGATAGGTTTTGACACTTGCCATAACTAAGTTTTATATGAAGGGAAACATAAATCTTCCATATGGGCATCCTGTGCATATGGAAACATGGACAACGAGGTGCTGAGCTTAGTAGCACAGGCCAAGATCCTTTTTATTCCAAAGGGAATGACTTTGGAATTATTTTGAAAGTGAAGGAAACCAAATATATCACTAAAGAAGAGCTGCTTTGATAGAACAGCCATTCAAACACGTACTTTATGTTTGGCTGGAGAAACACGATGGCAGACTTTATATTCAAGGTGGCTTAAGCTATGCTGGTTCACTCTGCTTGCCCTGGTGGTTTTTGTCTGTGATATTTAGCTTTGCATTTGCAGCAGGTTAGTGATAAAAGCCAGTGACAGCAAAACGCTGTTAAATTTTGTTTGCTGTAAATAATAATCCTGAGTTTTTTCAGAGGGTTGTAAATCAGCTTAGATTGTTGTCCTTTTTTTATAATCTCTTCAGCTAGATTGCTATTTCCTTTCTAACACTGTAACATTTAACTGGGCCCTAAAGAATGAACTATTATTTCAAGATGTGTATTTTAATATCGTTGGAGTGCTGTGTATTTCCTAGTCTGCTATTTGTTCCTAAACATTCTTATTTAAAGATGAATCTAAAAGGTGCTGGTGGAAGCTGGAAAAAAATTCTTTCACAGTCAGTACATCTTGTGAAAGATATGGATTGATTTTTTTCTGTTGAAGCTGCCTATAGATTCAAATTGAATTCAGTTAATGTTTGGAGTCCTAAAATGGAAGATTGTTTTAGGGAATCAGAGCTTTTAATTTTGAAATAAAAAATTTAGTTTAAAAAGGAAAAAAAAGAAAAAAGCTGAAAAAACCCCAAACTCAGTGTCCTTCTCAAAACTGAGTGAACTATTTTAGTCAAAATGGTGGTAAACCTGATCTCCCTAATTTGGCCATAGTTTTCAATTCCAGCCACTGGACTTAAGAAAAGCCTACTAGACTAAACTTCTCAGTGGATTTGTATAAACACATAAAATCTCTTAGGGAAGGGTGAAAGCAAGTGCTTGGAAAGGCAGAGTAGGGAACTAAACAGCAGACCTATGAGTATTTCATGAGGCTGAACATTAACTGATCTTTCTCTTCCTATCCCTTGAAAGACCTCATAGTTTTTGCTTTTGCTCTAGTATCCAAACAGAAAATATCTGAAGCCATTAATATTTTTTCAAAGCGGAAAAACTGTCCTCCCAGTCAGCTATAGCTAAAAGTTGAATTTTTTTCAGAGGGGCTGGATTTGCTCTCTGTGAGTCACTGGTTGGCATCTTCCTTGGCGTAGTTGAGAGCCTGAGGAGACACATCACACATCAAGAGATGGAAGCACTGTTCAGAGAGTGTCTTTCCATGCTGATGAGAGTGCAGAGTATCCCTGAAGCAGATCTGTTAAACTTTCACAGGTCCTCAGAGAGTAGAGACT
Organism: Dromococcyx pavoninus; assembly: GCA_033558185.1. NCBI lineage: Eukaryota > Metazoa > Chordata > Aves > Cuculiformes > Neomorphidae > Dromococcyx > Dromococcyx pavoninus. The sequence continues at coordinate 924,626 of JAUMJL010000054.1, forward strand.
CTGAGCGGCAGCCCTTCAAAAGTCTGTGCTGCAGAGCTCAATGTGCACCAACCCACACAATTAGATGTGCTCAGTGCAGGAGTGGGGCTGTTACAGCCTGCTGCTATGGCCAGGCTACTCACAGTACCTGTCACTGCTAATTTAGAGATAGCGTGATGTATCTGCGTTGATTTCAATCACAGTACTTACTTTCTTTCCATGGATACAGCAACTTCTAGGCAGATTAATTGATTACCCATATTTTTGATCTATAAAGAATTTAAATATTAAGGGACATGTAAAATCCATATGTACTTGTGAGTTAAATAAAAAGTGAATTCCTGTACTTTGTATTTGGATTTTATACTAGATAATACAGAATTAGATGTGACCAGCACTCCAGGTTTGAGCTTCTAATCTTCCTGAAATCTTGAGGCTAAGGCTGAGGAATCTCTGTAGCCTAAAGAACACTCATGGATTATAGCCTCTATTTCAATGTTCACAGGATTCAATGCCTTACTAAGGCTTTTGTGTTTGAATGCTGGATTTCACAGCATCAGAACCAAGAATTTTCTCCATGAATGATTTCTGAACAAATTGGTAGCATCTACCCCACCTCATTCTTTACAATAGTGCAGGGAACGTTTCAGCTTCATTCTGCTGAGTAATAGGATGGTGTGATGGGAAAACACAAGGTCTGATTTTAAAAGGATTTTATGCAGGTGTATCCCTACAGTCAATTTTATTTTATTGGATCTCATCCTCTGTATTTCCTCTGAGCCTTAGATAGGCTTTAGCCATTGAATTTTATTAGCTTCAAAATTTCATGGATGCACAGCTCACTGGCAAGGAACAGAAGTTATTGCAATGGCTTTAATAGAAGTGTATTTTTCATCTGCAGTTTTATGCAGGTTTAATTTATAATTTCTTTTAAAATGCTATTCTGAAAATGTGAACAGATCTGATTATTCTGCTAAGAACTGTGCACATGGAAGATATGTGTCAATAATTGGTATTATGTCATATTTAACAAGCTGAGAAATTTTAACAATTTGAGGGTTTGAAACCAAAGCTATTTGGAATGCTGTCCAGCAGTATTTTTAGGAAAAATCAGATCCATAATTTAAGGGGAATTATGTCTCTCAAGGATTCAAGCAAATGACTTGGTGGGTTGTTTTGTTTTGTTTTTTTAAGACAATTGGAGGGAGAGAACAAGTGGCATTTGCTCATCAGTAGGGTATTCTTTGACTAATAAACAGTTTGAGGTCAGCAGTATGGTCCACTGAGTGCCCACATGAGCACAGGTGTGGAATATCTGAGAGGTGTGGCATGACAGGTTCTTCAAGGTGCTAGGGAAATCCTGGGAAATACTCATCTTCAAATCCTACCTCCAGCAGTGAACTGAGTGGAGCAGCACAAACCCAGACCGTACTCAGCTGCAGAACCTGGTGGTACCACCCAGCTCTCCCCGGAGAGGTGGCATTGGACAGAGGACCCTGGCAAGCTGCTGGAAAGGGCAGGGACTGGAGACTGAGTGGCTGCTGCCTTTTTGCAGGAGGCTGCTGCTTTTGGACAGCAGCACTGCTGCTGCTTCAGCATTCTGCATTGCTGCAGCCAGTACTGGCAGAGAAAAAAACGTTGCATTGATACCTGATTTAACTCCATGTGGAAGCTATGATTTTGATTTCGCTGTGGCTGGTGTTATCAAGTCCTAGTGGCCCTCTGCTTTGGCAGGCCACTGGGACTCCTCCATTGCAATTTGTTCCCCTTTAGGGTGGGGCATGATTCTTAGCTCAGGCACAGCACCACACAGGGCCAGTCTGCAGTGTGCCTTTGCTTATTTGAAACCCAAAGCACAGGGGACTACAATATAGAGAAGGCACTCTTGAATTTTTTAAGGCTTTTTAGCTCTGGCTGAGCATACAACAGGAGGGGGTTGGAATGGTTACAGCAAAGCCACTATCTTCAGGGGTCTCAATAACAATAAGGTAATGCTGTGGACCTGTTTGGGTGTTACAAAACCAGGTGAGATGTGAAAGGATTTGCTGGTCCTGTTTCTGTGCTGTGCTTAAGTACTACTTTGCTTGTCTTGGCCAAGGAAATGCTCGTGGTGTTCTGCACCTGAGCTGATAGATGTCATGAAGGCTAAGCTGCCTCTACATTTAGCCATAGTATGTACATATGCAGCTGCATCATGATTAACAACTTGGATAAAATGACTCAAGGCAACTGAGTATGGACTGCTGAGATTTAGATGCACTTTTCATGCTGTTTCACTTCCATAACATAATGTGAGGAATGTAAGGAATGCAGAGAGATGACAGCTCTCAAAGACCTAGTTTGGCTTTCAGGCACCAAGGAGGTTGACATCTATAATGTGAAGGATCTATATAATGCAGCTTTCCAAATAGTAGTTGAACACTTGGCCTTCTGTGTCGTTTACAGCACTGAAGTTCTGTGCATTTGACAGACAACCATGCAGTTCTCTGCTCAGTTCTCAGCAGCAGTAGATCTGGTAAAAGTGAACGCCAGTAGTTTTGCTCCTAGGATCCTTTCAACCTCTCCATTAGCCTCTGATTTTACAACATACCAGTACCAGATGCTGAGCCACTTTAAAGAATTTTGAGTCCCCGCCCTGTGTGCTTGTTCCCTGTCCTCCCAGTCTGCTGATGTTGGCTGTTTGTGAGGACAAGCAATAAACAAGCTGCTTGCTGGCTTTAAAGCAGTCCCCTTAAATACAAATAAATGAAAAATCCTTCTCTGTTGAGGGTGAAAAAAAGTGCAAACTTATGTGTGTGTTACTATTTAAGAAAATACATGTGGAGCCTCATCCTTAAATAAATGCTATGATTAAAAAAATGTTGAGACAAGAAAACAGATAGTACCTACATTTTCCAATGTATTTAAAAAATGTCATTTCATTTTCAGCACTACTTGAAAAACCAATCAGCAAAAGACGAGACAGTGAAGCTGTACAGAAGGCCAAGATACTTTATGCATCCTGCATGAATGAGAGTAAGTGGCCTGATTTGAGGGGGACCCATATGTTATGTGAGGTTTATAAAGGCCGGAATTTTTGCTTTCTGCTGAGCTCTGTAAAGCTTTGTGGAGACACAGGTTTTGCTGACTGGGATTCAACTGAATGCAGAGGGTCTTTACACATTTCAGAATTTGGCTATTGAAACTGGGGCACAAGAAGTCAGTTTTATAGCGACTTTCACTTGCCAGGGAACACCGAAGGGATATTTAGGTGTGCAAGAGGATGCCAAAAACCATGCCCCACAGGTGTGGGTGTTGTGTCTGGTAAATCAGAGGAGACCTCTGATGAAATTCAGATACTGATATTTTCAAGAGCCAGTTGCTCAGCAGCTTCTACCTTTCTCTAAATCCACTTAATCACAACACTTTCATATGGCTGGGTATAGACAGACACAGACTCTTAGGTTTGAGTTATCTGGATGCCAAGCAAGTTTGTACAGGAAACCCTACAGCCACTTTTGCAGAGTGCTTTTCCTGAGCTTAGAAGGGTTGCTGAAAGGGGTCGTGCATACAGTAGGTTGGGACACATCATTATCCTTATGTAGCTGCGTGGGTGAAAGATGAGTTGGAAGGGAGTGGAGTTTGTCCTTCAAAGTGCCCTTGGTCCTTCTGTCTTTCAGACTTTATTTCCTGAACAGTTTTCATCCAGCACAGCCTGAGACTGACTATCAGCAACTGAGACAGCCTCGGTGCCAACATGCTGACCCCTCATGCTTAGATTATGTATGACAAACACTACTCCTACCCCCCCGCAAACAAACCAGTGAAGTTTCTATGCTAGCTCCTAAGTGAGGAGTGTTTTTTTAATTGATTTAATTCCAGCCTTTTGCTTTTTCTGAAAGCCACTGATTTACCTGCCTTATTCTTGACTCAGATAAGCTGTGCTGGACTCCTGTGGTTCTGTGTTCATAGGCAGGGCAGAAGCTTTGGATTTCAGCTATTGTGTTTTGTCTTGCCTAGAAATCAATCAATGCCAATAAATCTTTGTGTCTCGTGTGGCTGCTGATGGATTTGAATTGTCTGGAATGTGATTGTTGTCACACTCTGACATTTCAGATAAAATTGAAAAAGCTGATGTGAAACCCCTGTTAAGTATACTGAGGCACTCACCCTTCCGCTGGCCTGTGCTGGAATCAAACATTGGACCTGAAGGGCTGTGGTCTGAAAGGAGGTTCAGCTTAGTACAAGCTTTAGCAACTCTTCGTGGTCAATACAGTAACTCCGTCTTCATCCGTTTATATGTGGCTGCTGATGACAAAATCTCCAATCAGTATATCTTGAAGGTACAGTATAACACAGCTAGTCGATTACTTTGCATGATATTTTGTAATCTCATTTTTTTAAAAACATGTTTGCATGACAAATGTTTACACTTGATTATTGTTGCTATTTTCTACAGATGTACGTAGGTGTCAATTTATGACAATATAGAAGCTACTAGGAAACATGCTTTAAAAAGTACTTCTGTACAGGGTATTTTCTCCTTTCAAATAGTAAAAAAAAAAGTTAAATATGTTCCCAGGGTCTATGTGCATGAAAATGAGAGGTAAATATCCAGTCCTGGGTGCTGCTTGTGACTCATCAGTTGCATGAAGAATGGGTTTTGTCTGTGAAGATGAAGAATGGTGCATCATTAGCAGATATTTTGAACTTGAGCTGTCTTTCTTGAGATGGAAACATATTACCTGTGCTTATACAGCCCCTTACAACACAGAAGTATCCCAAACACTTCTAAACCTGAATTTTTTCTTTTTACTGAAATGCTATTGCTTTTGGACCAAGTCACTACCAGTTTGTTAACAGTGCATGGCATTACACAACAGTTTATTGAGAAAAAGAGCCAAGAAATGTTGCCTCACTCTAGTCTGACAAAACTCCAGGGAGAGTTTTAACTATTGCTGTGAGAAGTCATGGTGGCAAGACTGAGTGTCTGAGCCAAATGCATTGCTGTTGTTTAAGAAGTAGACATGACCAGCCCTCCAGGACTATATGAAGATAGTTCATGAAGGCAGGAGAGAAGGGACAAAGAAGATGGTTATGATGCTATTCATCTCAGCAAAATAGGATCTATGATCCTTATGTTGCTAGTGTCCTGGCTAGCTGTAGAAATATAAACAAGATTACATTGTATTTGGGGAATCAAACAACAGTTAACTGTAGAGGTACTGGAGTGTCTGTCGATTCGGAGTCAGTTCTTTAAAATGTCATTTGACTGAGGCGTTTAACTGGTATGAAATTGAAGGATAACTTTTCCCCATCTCTAAGACATTTTCTCAAATAGTCAAGTCAACAGCAGATCAACGGTTTGCTCTATTAAAGATGTCATTCTGCTAAAATGCTGTTCACACCCTCTCAGGATTGTTTTGGCTGGAGATTTGTTTAAAAGAACTGAAAGAGTATAATCAGAAGAGAAATTTAGTTATTTCCTGTCGTATTTCAGTCTGAGTCACCTGCCAGTGGAGGGTTGGCCAGGTGTACCCTTATTGCTGGTCTCTTGGAAATCAATTATACCTAGCAGTATCTTTACTCAGCATGTTTAGTAGCACCTAAGAATTAGGTATCTAAAACCCAGAAACATTATATGCTATGAAAAACATTTTTCCATAGGATATACTGTTGTTGTTCTTAATTTGATTAAGAACTTGATCTGCAGAATGCATCAGTCAGTATTCCACTTTGTGTTTTAACGAATTCCCAGGGGTGCAGATGTACCACAAAATATTCCAGTCTGCTTGTGAAAATGTCTCCATTGCAGATTCTTTTTGGTCAGCATTGCAAAACCATGAATGGAACATAAAAAAGTGGAAACTCCAAATAAAACTTTCTTCAGCGTTCAATATGATCATTTTTTATTGAGGGCTGAAGAAGCTGGTTAACTTTTTTTTGTATAGTTCTCATATTTATGCTTTCTTTGTTTCAATGGGTTTTCGATTCTAACTTTTAAGCCAGGAAAAAATTAGATGAGCATTTCATAATTGAAATAGACCAAATCATCTGAAGTTAACCATTACCAGACACACACATGCAAAACACAGGAGTATATTATTTTTGCTTCAATATGCTGAAAAAAAAGGTGATTCAGAGTTGCACTGAACATCACAGCTACTCTTCTCTTATTGGATGATTTGTTTCATTTTGTTTATGGTATATTTTAAAACCTGAGAACATCAATCAGTAGAGGAAGAGATGACATTTATTCATTCATTTGCTCTTCTAGTTGTATTTATTTAGGTCCTTTTTATAAATGTAAAAATGTGCAATGGTGTAGGATTTAGATTAAAAAAGACTTATATGAAATTGTATGAATAAATACAATATCTCTTCACTAGGCTTATCTTTTAAAAAGCAAATAAAACATAAAACCAATAATTTTAAAACATCAAAGCTGTTATTTATTCTCCCATCTGTATCTTATTCAGAGTTTGGAAGTTAGTTGAATTATGTTTTCAGTTTCATATTTTATATTCTAACATAACTTGTTCCCATTAAAGTATTTTGGGAAATCTCAGTTTCCAGTAGTAATTTTAAGATATCTGCAATTCTGTAATTTTTGCCTTGTTAGGAACTTGAAACAAAAGACTAAGTGCAGATTTCAATGAATATTCAGGACTGGTTTAGAAATTACCTTGAGGGCATTATTCCAATATTAGGATGACTGTAGACCAACAAATTTGATCCATGTTTAGATCAAAAAGAAAGTTAAAGATCCACCTGGATCTACCAGACATCTTTGGCTAATGTACTGGAGGCATAACAATTTCCTGTGCTTGCATGCAATCATTTCTGTAGCTGGTATACAGCTGTTTCAGTATATCTATTCAAAAAGCCAAATACAGCACTTTGTGTTGGTCTAGGGTGTAACTCAAGAGTGTAACCTCAATTTCAGACACAGAAGGCTAACAGTGCTTTTCTGTGCTTTTCAGGCACAGAACAGCCAACGTGTTTCAGCACCTAACGGACATTTTATCTATACTCTATACTAATGATTTTCTTGAGCTGACTCCTGTGGCCCTGAAATATCTATAGTATGAATGGTTGTGAGCACAAACGGTTGGATCCTGTATTCCCAGTCCTATTGCATTATCCTAGTCACTAGTGGAGTTTTAAACACATAAATCGTAGTAGGTGATTCTTTGCTGAAGATGATGGCTCAGAAATTGCAGCGGCCATCTGAAGCTTCCCAGGTCGCGGCAATGTGTTGTAGGAAATGCCTGTCACAGTATCACAGTATCACAGTATCATAAGGTTGGAAAGGACCTCTGAGATCATCAAGTCCAACCTATATCCCAACACTAACACCAACACTAACACCAACCATCTTCTAAACCATGGCACTCAGTGCCACATCCAATCTCCCCTTAAACACCTCCAGGGTCGGCGACTCCACCACCTCCCTGGGCAGCGCATTCCAATGGCCAATCACCCTTTCAGTGAAGAACTTTTTCCTAACATCAAGACTAAACCTCCCCTGACGAAGCTTGAGACCATGCCCTCTAGTTCTGTCACTGGTCACCTGAGAAAGAGACCAACCCCTGCCCGACTACAACCTCCTTTTAGGTAGTTGTAAAGAGCAATAAGGTCTCCCCTGAGCCTCCTCTTCTTCAGACCAAACAGCCCCAACTCCCTCAGTCGCTCCTCATAGGGCTTGTGCTCCAGCCCCTTCACCATCTTCATTGCCCTCCTCTGAACACATTCCAGTATCCTGACATCTTTCCCAAACTGGGGGCCCAGAACTGTACACAATATTCAAGATGAGGCCTGACGAATGCCGAGTACAGGGGGACGATAACTTCTCTGGTCCTGCTCGCCACACTATTCCTGATGCAGGCCAGAATGCCATTGGCCTTCTTGGTCACCCGGGCACACTGCTGGCTCATGTTGAGCTTCCTGTCAACCAGCACTACCAGGTCCTTTTCTGCCTGACTACTCTCCAGCCACTCTCTCCCCTAATGATCCTTTCGTAGGTAGCATTTTTCTGTTGTTTTGAAATCCTGTGGTACACAGGCTGGTGCATTGTATTATATATTAGATACTTACATACATCTACCATGATTGCCAGAAAAACACATGCTCTTTCAAGGTTGCTTATAGGACTACCTTTGAATTGTGATGAGTTTAAGTATTAAATGCTGCTTCTTGTTATTTTTAACAGTTCGATCAAGCAAGCCTCTCTCTTGCATCTCGAGAGGATTACCTAGAAAACACCACAGAAGCTAAATCTGTAAGTATTACTAACTGGAACTCAGAGTGACCTTTTTTGCCCCCAATTTATCTCATTGTTGCTTTTGTTTTGTTGAACTCCAAACTGAGAAAAGGTTGTAGTTTGTTTAGGCTTAGATTTTTCAGGATACTGGCTATAAAAAATGCCAGCAGCACAAACACCACTATCACAAACACTCTTGCAAAGTTTCTTAAATGAAGATTTTTGTAAGAATCGGGGACCCTCCTGCTTTTCTTCCCCCTTAGAAGAGGTGTGTGGAGTTCATCTAGTCCAAACCATTTGCTCAAGCAGAGTCACCTACAGCAGGTTGCGCAGGACAGTGTCCAGTCAAGATCTGGAATATGTCCAGAACTGAAGAATCCAGAGTCTCTCTGGGAAGCCTGTGCTACCTTCACAGTGAAAAAGTGCTTTCTTGTGTTCACATGGAATTTCATATGCTTCCATTTGTGCCATTGTTTCTTGTCCTGTCGTTGGGCAGCACTGAAAAGTTTGGCTCTCTGGTTTCTTTACTTCCCCTCTGCATCAGGTATTTATGCACACTGATGAGATCCCCTGAACCTTTTCTTTTCTAGGCTGAGCAGTCCCAAGTCTCTCGGCCTCTCAGTGCACAGAAGATGCTCTGGTCCCTTAATCAGCTTTGTTGCCTCGTGCTGGACCTGATCCAGTTACAACCGTGTCTCTCTTTTACTGGAAAATCATCAACTGGACCCAGCACTCCACTGTGGCCATAAGTGCTGAATAGAGGGGAAGGATTACCTCCCTAGACCTGCTGACAGCAATCTGCCTAATGCAGCCCAGGATGCTGTTGTAAATCTTTGCTTCAGTGCCACATTGCTGGTTCATGTTCAACTTGGTGTCCACCAGGAGCTCCAGGGCTTTTTCTTTAAAGTTTTTTCCTAATCACTCAGCCACCAGCCGGTCCTTTTCCTGGAATTATTTCTTCCCTGGTGCAACACTTGAAACTTTCCCTTGTTGAAATTTATGACATTCCTGTTAGCCCATTTCTCCAGTCTGTCAAGGTCTCTGAACACAGCACAACCATCTGGTCCGTCAGTCATTCCTTCCAGTTTTGTACTACAGCAGCCGTACTGAAGATGTGCTCTGTCCCAACACCCGGATCTTAAATGAAGATGTTAAGCAGTACCAGACCCAGTGTCAAGCTCTGGGGTATGCTACTAATGACCAGAAACAAATTGGACTTTATGCTGCTGACCACAATCCTCTGAGCCTGGTCATTCATCTCCTTTTCAATCCACCCCACGTGTGCTTCTCTAGCACCCCACGTGTGCTTCTCTAATTTTTTTTTAGTTTGCCTCTAAGGATGTTGGGGAAGGCAATATTGGAAACCTTAATAATGTCCTGGTGCAAACATAACCACTCTCCCTCCTCTGCCAAAATATTCATGTCATTGTAGAAGGTTATTGTGTTTTTTAAGTAGGAATTCCCTTCATAAATCTGTGCCTACTGCTGCTGATCACCTTGTCCTTCATATGTTTAGAAATAATTTCCAGGAGGATATTCTCTATCATCCTCCTAGGGACTGATATGAGGCTGATCATCCTGTGCCTTCCTGGATCTTCCTTATTACATTCCTGGAAGACAGGGATGAGGCTTGCCCTCTAGAAGTTTTTAGGAATGTCTCCCAGTGGCTATGACCTTCCAAAGATTATCGGGGTGGCCTTACAATGGTATCAGGCATCTCCCTCTGTAGTCACGAGTGCAACTATCAGAGCGTCTGGATTTATTTATCTCTACTTTACTTCCCAATCCGGTCTTTTTCCACTCGGCATAAGCCATCCTTTCTCCAGACTTCACCTCTAGTCTCCATAGCTGGGGATTCCTGAAGGCCAGTCTTGCCTATAAAGACTGCAGCAAGGGTGACATTGAGTATCCTGGCTTTTCTTGTTACTCATCATATTCCTTGCCAGGTTCAACTTCTGGTTGGTCTTGACTTTTCTAACTATAGCCCTGCGAAATTCCTTGGCAGCTCTTCTCCTGTATCACCTGTCCCTGCTTCTAGCTCTTACACACTTCTTATGTTTCAGTTCAGTTAGGAGCTCCCTGTGCACTCATGCAGGCCTCCTACCAACTTCACTTATTTTCTTTTTGTCAGGATAGACCTTTTGTGATCTCAGAGGAACTCAGAGCTCCATGTGTTCCCACTGGTCTCTCACATAAAGGGTAACCATCCCTCCTCACCTTACCAACTTGTCCTTCCTAAAAATCCTGTATTCATCCATTGAAGCTCTCCAGATGTGCAAGTTATCACACTATGCTTCTGTGATCCCAGTGAGGTCATATAGCCCTGTAACTACATACAGTCTTCTAACTCCTCCCGTTTGTTTCCCATGCTGTGTGCAGTAGTGTGAAGATATTTCCAGTCACACTGATTCCCTAGTATGGCCTCGAGTGCTTTCCCTACAAGGCTGTCCGGCAAGTACTACCGTCTTTACACACCTACCCTCAGAGGGCTTCTGTTTCAGCTCTGTTTTGTTGGTTGATATGTTCCCTTTTTTCACTTCACCTCAGGCTTGCTTACCGTACCCTCACCCTTCTTAGTTATTTCTTAAGGAATCACTCCCTTTCTCATTGTTCCTAGATTAAAGCTCTCCCTACCGTGTTGGTCAGCCTGTGGCAAAGATACTCTTGTCCTGTTCAGTGAAATGGATCCCATCTCTTTCCAGTAGCTGTGAATTCTGAAAGAGGGACCCTTTATCATAGAAATGAAATCTCTGCTACTGATGACAGCTGCGTAGCCAAGTGTTAACCCACAAGTACTGCCCTGTCCTCTTTAGGCCCTTGCCCTACACCAGGAGAATCAAGAACACCCACCCAGGTCCCATGCCCTTGACCTCTGTCCTCGTAGCCTTGTAGTCATATTTGATACTTCCCAAATGCAATAGCATTTGTGCCTACCAGGAAGAGCAGCAGGGAATAGAAGTCAGAGGGTTGGACAAGCCTTGGTAGCCTCTCCACAACACCCTGAGTGCAAGACCCTCAGCAAGAAGCAAACATTCCTAGATAGGAAATCAAGTTGCCAGATGGGGCCTCCTGCAGTAGTGAGTTTATTACCACTATTTCTTGCTTCCTTCTAGCAGTAGTGAGGGGCTCAGGCTTGGTCACGGCACTCGTATTGCTAGCATTACTGGATCTTCATCATCTAAAAGGGCAGTGCATTTTCAACCTTCATTGTGATAGGAGTTTCTACTTTCCAGCTTCATAGGCACAGGCTTCTCCTTCTCTTCTGCTGCAGTTGAAAGTCCAGGCTTTTGAAGCTTCAGAGTCTCAGGGAAGGCCTGCTTGAGTTTTCTTATCTACTCTAAGGCTGTGTTGTCTGCTGACCTCTCACAGCTCTTTCACCTAGGTGGCACAGCTCCACAACAACTGCATACCTCCTGCTTGCCAGGAGACCCTGTGCCCCAGCCTTAGTGAGATGCACCAGGGCACTCCCTTCAGCCTGAGACTTGCAGACTGCATTCTTCCTTATGAAGCACCATCTGGGTCCAGGAGACAGATAATAAAGAGACAGTTACACCAGCAGTGCCTAGGGACCTTATCTTGTGACATGTGACCACCATATCTAAGGATGGATATGTCAAAGTTTGCTGGCCTTTTCTTTGTGAACTACTGAAAGACTCTGAAAGGTTGTTCTCTGAACCTGGCTTTTATGTAGGCCTCTGGCATGGCCTCAAAAGTTGCTTGACCCTCCCTGATCAGGAGTGAGCTATAAGAAAGGCTGCGGGTACTCTTTGGTCAAGCGTAGCTGCCAGTTAGCAGCTACTGGAGCTACTCTCACCTTAGCTTTTACTTGAGCTGGTGGAGTCAGCGGCCTCGTGTCTGTTGGGACACACACACACGGACACAGATAGACAGATGAACAGGGTGGGACACGACACCTGGGAGTTCCTAAGTCATGCATAAAGTGACCAAAAACTCAAGAAAAGCTCAACGAAATGCAATGCGGAAGCTGCCATGTCTGTGGGCTACTTAGGTAGCTGCCCTCCTGGCCTGTCTCTTGGGCTCAATTAGGCCAGAAGGGGGAGCACACTTCAAGAGCCACTGCAGGTTATTATCAAGTTAACCTGAATTCATTTAATGAAGGGAACAAGAGTTCCACAACAGATTTCAAGTATTCAGTTCCTCTTCCTCCCTTCCTCTCTGCTTTATGCTTCGTCTGGTGCAGCTTCTTGCTGCTTTTCTATGGACAGCAATCATGAACCAATGCTGTTTAAAGGTTTTAATGCATTAGTATTTGGCAATGACAGCACCTTTTACTCCCCTTGCTTGATGAAGTGCTGTGGGCGCTATCTGGCATATGGGGCTCAAAGCTCCAAGAAAATAACCTTTTGAGACAAGTAATTGTTATTGATTAAGTTTTTACAGGTTTGCTTCACTTCTGATTCCCTGAGAGGTTAAGTAAGTTTTTTTTGCAAAGAAAGTATCTAATAAAGGATTAAAGGTGGAAATCTGTTGGGTTTTATTTTTGTTTTTGTTGAACCTTAGTCTGGTAGGAGTTGATGAGAAGCAATCTGATCTCTCCAAAATCTCTGAAAGATTATGCTGGGGGGGTGGGGGAGGCGGGTGTGTTGAACAGAAATCACTACAGTATAGTTACATACAGTGCATTTTTCTAACATTTCTGAATACATGCAGAGACTAAAATGTGCTTTACAGCGCACTGTACTACGGAGCACTGTAGTAGATATGTGTGTTGCAGTGCCATGGCAGGAATAAAGGAGAGAGCTCAGTGGAACATCCCTTTATCTCTCTATCTTCACAGCCACTAAGATTATACTCCTTCATTCCTACGCTGAGTACTGTATGAGTTAGTGTAAAATATTGGTGCACACTCATACATATTGCCTAATCCCATTGTAAGAGCTGTAAGTGTTGTCAATCTAATCCGGAGTGTAATTTGCATTTCTTGAGGTTTATGCTCTGTGAACCACAGCAGATATCTCTGTCTGTCATGCACAGTATGTTCACAGTGTTATTTCTCTTATTTTCCTTGATGACAGCAGGCGTTCAAGGTAAGGAAAGCACAACTTTGGTTTCTATGGCATGAAAGTACAAAGTATTATACTACTTGCAATAGCCAAACATTTCTGATCAACTGCTACACCTGTACTCAAGAGCAAATCCAGTGGTTTTTCACTCTTCTTTTTTACAGTACCGAGATGCCTTTTTGCAGTTCATGGTTGATACAGCAGTGCTTCTGGGAGCGAATGCTTCACGAGCTGAATCGGATATGAAGTCAGTTCTAAGACTGGAAGTTAAAATAGCTGAGGTTGGTAATCTAATGCAGGATTGAAGCTATCTTTTCTTAAAAAAAAAGTGCAATCCCTTTCAAAATGGATAGCCCTAGCAGTAGTGATTTTTGGAAGCAGAAGGAAAGGAGTTGAATCTAATGAAGAAAGGATGAACAATATTCCTTCCTTAGTTAATTGTTAAACCGATCATTTTATGTTCAGGGGTAAAAAAGCCTTCTATAACAAGCGGTGACACACTTAGTGGATGAAGGAAAGGCTGTGGATTTTGTCTACCTGGACTTAATAAAGCCTTTGACGCCATTTCCCTCAGCATTCTCCTGGGAAAACCTGGCTGGTTTTGGCTTAGATGGGCATTCTCTTCACTGAGTAAAAAACTAGCTGAACAGCCAGGTCTAAAGTGTTAAGAGTGAATGGAATTAAACTCAGTTGGCAGCTGCTTACAAGTACTTGCTCATGGATACCTAGATTCCTTTTAGTATGAATAATCCTCCTAAAATGTATCCAGATACTAAGAATGAATTCAAGGGCATGGAATGTTGTATGCTCCTCAATAAGCACATTGATTTATGTAAACATCTTACCATGATTTCAAAGGAGATACTCCTGTTTGTTACTTAGGCTTTTGCTGTATCCTGTGTTCCTCTGTATTCATTTTAAAGGAACATATATAATGGAGAACTTGTCTGCTAAGGAAGTGACAGCAAGCATAAAGGGAGGATACTTTGGGTATTGGAAAGAGTGGCATACTTTGAAAGAGCTTGTTTTGTACAAGGAAAATTTCAATTACATTTGAATTACTGGAGGAAGAGGGAAAGATTTGAGAGAAAGGGAGTAAATGAGTTCAAGAAGAGTTTAAAGATTTTTCAGATAAGTGAAATTTGCAGAAAGGGAGAATATTTTTTTTTCCAGTGTGACTTGAGCACTAGTAAAACCGCAGACACTTATTGTAGAACTTTGGTTGAAGAACTGCCATCTGTCTGGTTAGTCTGGCGTCAATCTCTGTCCTCTTTAAATTGTACAGTGTACAGCCTGTTGTATAGTATTTACCTTAGAGGAGGACTGAAATTGCCTTTGACACTTCTTGTTTCTTCGGAACACTGAGAAAATTTTAAGCCGTGTCTTGGACTTGGTTTGTTTTTTCTGTTATGAACCACACAGCCGTCTTAGAATCTGAATGTCCCTTGTCAGTTATAAAAGGACTTGCTTTATTTTGGGGATTTCTTTTCCTGTGTCCTTGAATTTGACATTATTGAGGATCCTGGTGTCTGGCTCCTATGGTCACCCAGATGAGCAGCCTGGTTGGAGAATACTTTAATTCATGTCTAACCTATATACCCTAGTTATGGAACTCAGGATGGTGGGTTAAAATGAGAAGAAATTTGTGTGGTTTTGGCTCTTTCTTCATATGGAGTCAGACTATAGCGAGAATATGTTCAAATCCCAAAGATGAGATGTGCTTCCAGCATACCAATGTCAGATTTGACCTTTTAAACCGTGTAGTTTGGAGCTGGCTCCTACCTGACATGATAGGATGAATAAGTATTGGTGGTCTAGGTGTACTTTTGTCTCTTATGAATCAACATGCGTTCCCTCAGCATGAATAGAGCTAACATTGGTCTAATATGTTCAAAGAAAACATGCAGCTCATTAAATTCCCCAGTAATGAGTTAAAACTGACAATGAAATGTGTTCCATTATTCCTAGTTAAATACCATCCTCAGAAAGAGAAGTTAATGCCATAAATGCTTGGAAGACAGGTGGTGAGATATTTCTGCACTAGGATTATGATGGACAGTAATGATGTAAGAGCCAGGTCCCTGCCAGATAATCCTTGTTTTGATGGTTTTGTTATTGGTTTTTTTTTTCCCCTCAGATCATGATTCCATATGAAAATCGAACAAGTGAGGTGATGTACAATAAAATGAACATATCGGAGCTCAGTGCCATGATTCCGCAGGTTGGTTGGGGATAATTGCAAAACTATTCCTTTAAAGTGTGACCTATATAATTAAAATTGCTTTTAGTGCAGAGAGCAGCATAGTAAAGGAATATCATTAGGAATGTGTGGACTCAATTAACAATAGTCTTCTAAATAGTTATGAATTTACTGAGGTTTGAAAACACTTGTAATGACAATGTAATAGTTTCTAAATTTTTCATAAGAAAAGCTTTGAAACTATTAGTCTCAAAGGTGCAACTCGGTTAATAAATTATCTCTCTTCATAATCTGCTTTAACCAGCTTTTTTTTTGTCATTGCAGTTTGATTGGCTGGGATACATCAAGAAGGTGATTGACACCAGACTCTATCCTGAGCTCAAAGATATAGGTCCTTCAGAAAATGTAATTGTCCGTGTTCCCCAGTACTTCAAAGATTTATTCAGGATACTAGAAAATGAAAGAAAAAAGTAAGAATTCTATGATGGTTTCACCCACACTTACGAGGGGACCTCAAATGCTGGGGTTTTCCTGGGTTTTTCTGGTGCTTTAGATATTCTTGGAATTGAGTTTTTAGGCAAAAAGTCTGTTTGGTTTTGTCTGAATAAGAATGTAGATATTAGTTTGTGTGCAGCGGGAGAATTAGCAGTTTAAACACCTTTTTTTTAGTGGAAAATGGTAAATCTGTTTTTCCCATATACAGTCTACATCTCTTACTTGTACGGAGTCTTGTATCTTTGTGAAATAATTTACACCTGTAGAACATAGTTATAAAATGCATTTAGCTCAAATTAAACATAGTAGATGTGCTTTGCATGTTTCTCACAGCATTCCGCTTGAGAAACTGGTTGTCTTTGACCTGGACAGGCACACCCTCTTCTAGTAAAAAAACTGGCCAGGCCCAAAGTGTGGTGGTAAATGGAGTTAAATCCAGTTGGAGGCCGGTCACAAGTGCTATTCTCCAGAGATTAATGCTGGGTCCACTTCTTGTTCAATATCTTTATCAATGATCTGAACAAGGGGATGGACTGCACCCTTAGTAAGTTTGCGGATGACACTAACCTGGGCAGAAGGGTCGGTCTGCTTGAAGGTAGGGAGGCTTTGCAGAGGGATCTGGACAGGCTGGATTGATGGGCTGAGACAAGTGGTGTGAGGTTCAATGAGGCCAAGTGCCGAGTCCTGCACTTGGAACAAAACAACCCCATGCAGTTCTACAGCCTTGGGGAAGAGTGGCTGGAAAGCTGCCTGGCAGAGAAGGACCTGGGGGTGTTGGTTGACAATTGGCTAAGCATGGGCCAGCAGTGTGCCCAGGTGGCCAAGAGGGCCAATGGCATCTTGGCCTGTATCAGAAACAGCATGGCCAGCAGGACCAGGGAGGTGATTGTGCCCCTGTACTCAGCACTGGTGAGGCCACAGCTCCAGTACTGTGTGCAGTTCTGGGCCCCTCACTACAAGAAGGATATTGAAGTGCTGGAGCGCTTCCAGAGAAGGGCGACGAGGCTGGTGAAGGGGTTGGAGAAAAAGTCCTGCGAGGAGCAGCTGAGGGAACTGGGGTTGTTCAGCCAGGAGAAGGAGAGGTTGAGGGGAGACCTCATCACTACCTACGACTGCCTGAAAGGAGGTTCTAGTGAGGTGGGTGTTGATCTCTTCTCCCAAGTGACAGGAAAGGATGAAAGGAAATGGCCTCAAGTTTTCCACCAGGGGAGGTGCAGATTAGACATCAGGAAAAATTTCTTCATTGAAAGGGTTATCAGGCACTCGAATAGCTACCCAGGGAAGTGGCTGGTTATCCACCCCTGGAGGTATTTAAAAGATGAGTAGATGAGGCGTTCAGGGATATGGTTTAGTAGTGGACAGGTATGGTTGGGCACAATGATCTCAAAGGTCTTTCCCACCAAGCCATTCTATGATTCTATGATAACGAATGGCAAAGCTTGTCTTCAGCAAACCTCGAGACCAGCTTCTTTTTTTCCCACCAGCTGGGAGAGTGGGCAAAACCGGTGTCCTGTTTCCAGTATCTTATAGTTTATAATGGTTTTGGCATTTTTTATTCAGTCTTACCCTAAGAAATTTACATCATAAAATGTTAGAAATGGCAAATAGTGCTAAACACAACCCAAGCAGTCTTCAAGTTCTTGTACATAAATCCATCCAAATCGTCACTGCATGATAACAAATATCATGTTTACTTATTAGATTATAATGTTCATTATTTAAAATGTCATAGCTTGCTCCAGATGTAACCTTGTTATTTGGCCTGAGAATATCAGGAAATGATCTTAATGTGAACTCCTAACAATGAAGCCTTACCATTTCCCTGTAGGGTCAATTCTGAAAGCGTAACAAAGCAATTTTCTTTTAGGTAATCTCATTTTTCATTTTCCATATGATATTATAAAGGTTAAATTAATGCAAGCAACATGAGTTTGGTTTGTTAAAGTAAATATCTAAACCAATCAAATTTCTAGTGAAGCATTGCATAATTTCAGCTTTACTAAATAGTTAGAAAGTGAATTAAATTATCATAATTTCAGGTGATGAAGTGTTGTTACGAGAAGCAGGTTCTTTCACAAAGATTATATTCTGTTCAGTTATAAATCTTTTATCCCTAAATTGTACTTTTACTGCAACCTTTTTTGTGTCCCCTTCCCAGATGAGCACTCTGCTGGTATGGGTAATCAAAACGGCACAAGTAGTTAGCTCATGCCCCAGTGATCTGGCAAAATAAAGTGAAGTTTGTTTTGGATGGTGGGAAGAATGGAGTGAAAATGAAATCTCACTACAGAAGCAGTTCTGGGTGATGGAGGTGACAAGTTCTATGGACTCATAATCACCATATTAAAAACTGCTCCCTTGGAGAACCTGCTGGACAATCTTGAATTGTGAAATAATTCACACGGCAATGTTACTAGAAAATAGCACATTGGCAGGGTGTAGAGTAAATTTAGTAGAATAAGGCTATTACTTACTTGACAACCCTGCTGTATATAATCAAGTTTCTGTGTGGGGCTTGAAATATGTGCAGTGGTGTAGCTCAGAGTTCTGTTTGAAATTCCCATGTTAAGGCATCACTGTGAGTTCAGCCCAAGAGCAGATCTCTCTGTAGCAAGGTGCTCAAGAAGCTGAGTAACTGGCCTGCAGGAGTTTACAGCAGCTCTAGGCTAGGTAGCGTAAGTCACGTCAGGTGTTCGGTGCTGAAGTAACATTTTCTTTGTATGAAGTCTTTAGGGATTCCTTCACTTTTTTGGTGTGCTAACTGATTTTTAATGGAGTTTTTATCTATTACAGGAAGAAGAGGTGTATATTGAAAATATATTTGTAGCTGTGGCATAAATGAGATAATGGCAGAGCTCCAACACAGCTGTGCTGTGTGAGTGGGTATATGGGACTGTGCTGGCAGCAGTTAGGAGCCCCTTATATCGCTTCCCTGTTACCTGTGTGCTGATGCTTTTATGAGTGAGCTGTAAATAGGACAGAGTAATTTGTGTCCTCATTGGAGACACTTGCAGCTGTTGAAGGAAGCAACATTCTTGTCCTCGTGAATGTCAGAATGAATAACTGGTTTCCTTTGCCTTACTTTACTTTATCTTTGCAGTATGGCACAATTTGAAGAGAAGTACTTTGTAATTCCCATAGCAAGAGAGAAATTTTCCTTAGAGAGGGATGGGGGCACTACATCTTCTTTCCGGTCTTAACCTGTCTCTGAAAAATTAGTTAGAGAGGGACGTTATGATAATTTGTCTTGAACTTGTGCCTTTAGTAATAGAGACAGAAGTTTTTCAGTAGTTATAATTTGATTCATGACTCAATTAGGAATACAATTTTGAAACGGATCACAAAAATTGTGAAAGGGATCTTTTTCTTAAAATGTCAATTAATTTATCCATCTATCTCATATTAAAACTATTCTCTTTAATTGCCATTGTGCCTGTTGATTAAAATATTACAAACTCACAGAATTTTAAATGAACAACCTACTTTGTTCCCAGACAGAGTAGAGAGTTCCTTAGTAGATATTCATAAGTGCTGGTATGATTTTAACAGCCTCAGCAAACAAGATTTCTACCACTTCCTTTGGGAGTGTGTAACACAGTAATGGTCATATTGGTTAAGAAGGAGCCTACGCTTCTTTCTGAAACAGTTATTTTGAAGTTAAAACAGAGAACTACGTACTGTATTCTACTGAAATGTTACAACAACAAACACTCTGGTCTCATCAAAAAAACATTTGTATGTGTTGGGTTTTACACCATGTGAGAGCTGAATTTCTCTGAGTCTCAGTAAATTTATTTGTGAAATAGGGATGAAAATTTCCCCAAGATACGCACTGGATGCATTTCATAACCAAGAAGATTCAGTTTTTAAACCCATTGAAGATGACCAATTGATTTTCACTTTGTATAGTTAGACAAAACAGTAAAATCGTCATTCCCCAAACAGGTAAACAAATTCAGATCTTGGTTTGTTTTGAAAAACAAAATAAAGAATACCACCTCTCAAAGAAACAACAGCAAACCCCTCAACCCTTCTCTCCCTTGCCTTCACAGTAAATAAACATACATTTGGCTTTTGAAGTGTTTTATGCATCGTATACATCAGTGGATTCAAGCGTGATTATGATCAGGAATTATTACAATCTGTACAGACAACTCAGTTGTAGGACGTATCAGCCACACTTTCCTTTAATTAAAGCAAACATCAGTTAATTGTAGGATATTTCCTGAAACCGAGAGTTCTCTACTTTACTTATGTTTTTGAATTCCCAATTCACTTGCTTCAATTTAATAGAGGATTCCCAACCTGAATGTTAAGGACAAATACTGCTGGATGAGACTAAGAAGTGCACAGAAGGAAGAAATCATTTTTTGTATCAATTAAGTACCACATTTTAATGCATAATGGCTTTATGATAGCGGTCTATTTAGCTGATATCTTTTTACCTAAGACTCTTGATTGAAATTAAATCTTTAAACCTTTTAACCTGTAGAATTTACATAAATATTATTTTAGATCCACAGAGTACTTACTGCAGGAGCATGGATGCTATTCAACTCTGCTGAAATACCGGAGGCAGATAGTTTTGAGACTTGTGGAGTTTGGATCATTTACAAAACAAACGAGAACTGAACACTTTTACGGTGCTTCAGTTGCTATTGAGGGAATTCCACATTGTAAAAACCTTCTAAAGGAGTAAATCTATATTGTATCTCAAAATGTCTTCATCATCTTTTTAGGGCTGTTTTGGTTTTTGTAATGTGTACTGTGCTATAAATGATAAAAAGCTTTTTTTCCCAGATATATTTTACCATTATTGTGAGGGGTTATGTGTAAAATATTATATATATATCAAAAGAAGAAATACGCCCAGGATTACTTGGCATGCGTAAAATTACACCGAGTTGCATGGGACGATTTCAAACTTGAGTGCATAGGAAATGAAACCGGATGATTTGTGAAAGCCTTTCTCCAGTGTGAGAGATGAGGAGTATAAAAGGCAGGACATAAAAATCACAGCAATTCTCTACTCTCCAGTTGAAATTGTCACTGGTCACAAAGACTAGTAAGTATCAGACCCTAGAGGTGACAGCTGACTTGAGATTGCACCCCTAGGTTTTCCTGTGTGAAATGAGTTGGCCATATTTCTGACCTATAAGCATATGCAGACTTAACTGATGAGAAGCAGAAGCTTTGCCCAAGCTGTCATGGATGCACAACAGCCATGTGGGTTCATGTTAGTCTGCACACTTGTACTACCTTCAGTTCAGCTGGAGCAGCCTGCAGGGACAGCCAAAATCAGTGACAGAGCAGAGTGACTGCCTTCCCCACTCACTGACTTCTGGGCCTGACCAGACTGGTTCCCAGTGGGTGTCTCAGCCAGCCCTTGAAGAGTGCACAGCCACCCGACTGCTCTTGGCATAGTGTCCCACTTGGAAGTGTACATGCTGCTGGAGTTACTGAGTTATCACATGCTCAATCACTAATAGACTACATGCAGCTATAGCTTGCCTTAAACCTCTTAGTTCTTGCCTCTTTATTACCACCTGGCCGAGGAACCAAAAGTGTGAGTTTATGCATCTTGAGCTTAAGGCTTTGTATGGGTGGACTAAACTTGGTTATAGGCAAAACTCAAGCTATGGCTCAGGCAAATGCTGCTGTGAAGACAACATGGCCACACAGTGTGTTTATAACCTGTTATGATTCAGAGGAGAAGACAGTATGGGATGTGTCCTTGAATTAAGCTAATGGAGTGACACCGTAGCAATAGCTAGGTTGCTCCACACCTATAGCAATTGCAAAAATGGAGCTTTTAAAGATGGGCAGTTCTTCACGCAGTCCATAACAGCATCTTCAGTTGCAAAGGAGAAATTTTCCTCCCTATGGAGAAGTACATGACTTGCTCAAAATGTTATGTATATCCCAGTAAACAAAATTTGGGTATCTGTAGCTTCAGAATAATGACTATCCTTGAAAAATATGTCACGTGTAAGACAGGATGAGAGCAATACATGTAGGCAATTATTGGACGTGTTTTGAGAGTAGTTGAAGTTAAACTGCATATTTCACATACAGCCACCGCTGAGCATGGTGAGAATTAAATTTAGACTAGATGAATCGTGCAGTCTAGTGCTCGGGGTTTTAGAAAAAGGAGGTAGATATCAGGTATCCAGGGAAGTCTGAACAAGTTCTGCCTGAATCTCAGTCTCAGTTCTTATGAAATTCTTGTTATTGACTTTTTTTTTTGGTATTTTAGTTATCTATCTGTAAAATTAGAGTGATAATACTTTAATACGTGGGTAGTAAGAATTTTAAAAGCATATTGATAACTTCTAATGAAAAATACAAATACAAGATAACATTCCATCCCATACTTTGGTGATGGGATGAAGGGGGACAGCATTAAACTGAAAGGGGAAAATTTAGATTAGACATTAGGAAGAAATTTTTCATTATGAGGGTGGTGAGACACTGGAACAGGTTGCCCAGGGAAACCTCAGATGCCCCCTCCCTGGAAATGTTCAAGGCCACGTTGGATGGGGCCTTGAGTAGCTTGCTGTGGTGGGAGCTCATGGCAGGGAACTCGGAACTGGATGATCTTTAAGGTCCCTTCTAATACAAACCATTCTATGATTCTATATATATTATTATTATCTATTCTGTTTCAGAATCACTATTTATGCGTCCTTCAAATGAAGAGAGATAATATTCACTTTGATTTACAAAAGAAAAATTAGTTATTTTCTTATCTCTGGCGAGAACTTTTATGCAACTATTATTGTGGCACAGTTCTTGCCATTTCTATGTAAAATGAAAATTGCCTTTTGAAGAAAAACATTAGATAAAAATGAAGCATTAGGAGACGGACTTGTTATAAATATCCTCTGTTATCACAGTGCAATTACATATTAACTGCCTGCAATCATACAGATTCTCCTATGTAATAGGAATTCACCAATTTTATCATCCCTCATTAATTTTCAAGGTGAAATTTCCACCATTCAATTGGAATGTTTGTTAGAGATATTTCTGTGAGGGCTTTGTGGTGCATTGTATGCATTTAGATGTCTGATAAAAATACGTCTGATTTAACAGGACTCTTGCCAACTATGTGGTGTGGAGGATGGTTTATTCAAGGTTATTTAACCTCAGTAGACGTTTTCAGTATCGGTGGCTGGAATTCTCTAGGGTAAGTTAGAATTTTTATTTACGACAGTACTAGTGTTGACGCTATTGGAGTCAACATTTTTGCTTATATCTTTGCAAAACATGAAGTGTTTTCTGTGCTGGATAAATTCCTTGAATTTTTTTTTTTTTGCTGAAGACTCCCTCTAAAACAACTAAGACATAGATTTTCTTATATATGGCACTAAAGAAAAATATCTTTTAGATCACGTTAAGGAGTTTTCAAGACCATCCCTTTAAAAACCGTATCTTATGCAGAAACTTGAAAGCTGAAAAATGTTTGAGTTATGTACTACGGCTGTGACCTGTGCTATTCTTTCAGACCAAGGCTATTTAGCCAAAATCAAGATTTGAAAAAGTACCGCTGTCTATATATGTGTGAATATAGCTCTGCTAAAACAAAAGTCTAAGGTTTCAACTTTTCTAAGCTTGCTCAAACCTATGTCATACTGTAGTGCCAGCTTTAAATGAGCTCTAGCACGTCCATACACCTGCTTGGTGACATGACAAAAGGAGCCTGGCTTGCTGCTGCCAGTGGCTGCCTTGTCCTCCCTGGTAAGGTATAGAGGTAGCTAATTGAAATATCCGTAATGTCTTTCCCCGAGTAGCACTGGAATAGTTCTGATTTGACCTGAAAATAAACTGCCATGCCTTGATGGAAACTACACAAGAAAGGCAGTTTCATACTTCTGAAATCATATTCAAATTAGTCTTGTTAAAAATGCCGTTTTCTTCATGCTTAAAATGTGAAAAACTGGCTGGCAGAACCACAGCAACAAGTTTGTAAGCCTGTACCCTCCTGGGATGTTCCTTGCTAGACAGGTGAAATAGATTGATTCTGGCCATCAGCCGGTCTACAGCATAATACTGAGTTAAACTGAGTTATGTTATGGCCAGAAAAAATCCCGGAAGAAAACTTTAAGCTTTGTGTAATGTGCATTTTGACATGGTAACTAGCTGCTGCCACTTCTCTAGCTACTTTCTCCAGAAGGTTAGGAAGAATTCTAATTCAAGTTGATTCAATGCTTATTAATAATATCATCAAGGGTTTCAGGTAAGTGATTGTGAAAAACTAAGAAAAGCACAGGAAGGACAGTGAGTCAGCAGCTCATTCCCATCATCTGTGCTTGGGACCTGGAGATGGAGAGTTAGTTAAGTGCAGTAAATAGTAATAGCTAATACTTTATAGCTAAAGTTAAGTACAGTAAACAGCTCAGAAGAATAGATTTCACAGGTGAGCAGAAAGGACATGAGAAATGGGGTCCAAGGCAAAAGTTCTGCTGGACTACTGAAAAGGTATGGCCATGAGATGAATCAGTGATCCTTAAAGTGAAGAATATATTTTATCCATTTATTTATTAATTGAATCAGCCTCACTCATCGTTCACCAGGTTCTGTTTTTCTATTGGTGGCTTTTACATCTTACATGTAGAAATCTTGACATCAAGACACTTAAACTCCTTGCAAAGGGAAGGAAAAAGACTTGATGAAACTTCAAAAAACTTTCAGTTGAGAAATAGGACAAACCTGCTGATGCTAGAGAAAGTGTTTTGATTACCACATTAGCAACTGTCAGCAGCTCCTCTGCACTGATGCTTTAAGTTCTAGAAAATGTGCTGTGGCACCTGGGAAAGACATCAGTTAATTGTGTTGTTGAGCTCTGAACTGACTGGGAGGGCTTGAAACCTGCTATTTATATTTTTTGTTACTACCTGAAGTACTGTGTTTTAGAAACGTACATTAATACTAGGAGGATCATTTTGAGGGAGTTCTGGTTGGCTGGTGTAATGTAAATATCAATAAACCAGCTGTGAGATATAATCTATTCCTTTCAGCTCTATTTTTATTGGTCTCACAGCCTGTGCTGTGTTTCTGTCCCACTTACAGTCAAACCTCCCTCAAAATAATAATTATTATGTTGTAATAATAATAATATGTCACAGTCTAAAAGCCATCTCTGTCTCCTGACTTCTTCTGTGGCTGATACACAGTCAGAGCTTTTGGAAAGAATTTCAAGCTCTAGTGACTAATGCCATGACTCCCCTTCTTCCTCTGCATCAGGAAAAACCTCCATGGTGGTTTTTCTTCGATCCTGGAGAGACATTTTCTTCTCTTTTTTTTTTAGTTCTGTTTTTTTTTCCTTTTCAGAGTGCTCTGTTATATATGAGGGTTGAAGAATTTGGAAAAGGAGCTTATTTTAAAATCTGGCTCTGTTTAGGAAACTATTACCTTATTATGGCTTGCCTAATGTGGTTTGCTTATAGAGGCAGTGTTCTCTCTGTCATTGAAAATCTATTAGTGCACATACAGTATTAATAAAAAGTGTTTCAAAATGCAATTCACTGGTGTATTTAAGTATGAGTCATTGATTAAGCTTAATTACAGACAATATGATGGAGAAAATCAATCTTTGAACTACCAAAATATCTGACCTTCAATAGCTGAGGGTTAAGCTACTGTGGAATTTTCCAGTAAAATATTTTTGTGTTGGAAACCAATAAATCCTAACCCTTCAGTTTTGCTAGAAATTTAATCTTGAGCACAAAGGAGAAGACTGGGGAAAATAAGAGGCTGAGAAACTACTACATAAATGCTTAAGAGGCTTGTATAATCTGTGAGAGGCCAAAATCCTATCCTACCTGAGCTAGTCTGGTGTTGACTCTATTCTACTTTTACACAGCTGCCAGGTATTAACTACTGGACTGGAATTTTGCTTGTTCTCTGAGGAAAAGCTTAAGAAGTCCCTTAAGTGGAAAGGGAGCAGGCTGAAAACAATAGGATGTGCTAAGAGTAAACAGACAGGCAAACAGCAAAAGGCTGTAGACTTGTACCTATGAACGTTAGCACAGATAAGTTCATAATCTCTTGGGCTCTGTAGGAGCTATTTCATAAGGACTGATCTCATTTTCAAGAGGATGATCGCCCTGGGCTTCTCGTGTAGTAAGTGGAGAGTCAGAAACTTTTTTGGGAGATATCTGAGAGAAGGTATTTTCTAGAGAAAAGTGTCTCTCTGCTTAACACAAAAAGACAACCAAGATGATTCTAAAATTGGTACTTGGGAATGCCTTCCCATAACTAACCCTCTAAGCTCAGCCTCTCTCAGTCATTTCCATTGTACTGTCTCTAAGTCTAAATCTCATAGTTATTTTGTGGAGTTCAAAAGATCTGTCACAACACTTGATGAAAATAGAAATAACAGTAAAGTATCATTATTGTGTCCTTTTGGTAGCTATTTGGCAAATATGCTTTAGACTATAAAGTATGAGAATGCAGACTTGTTATTCTTAAATGGTATGATGTTATGACCTACTACATCCATCTGCCAACAGGTGATCCATGGAACTACATCTTTGCTGCCTCAGTGGGATAAATGTGTGGACCTTGTTGAAAGCGCGCTCCCTTATGTTGTGGGTAAGATGTTTGTGAAAGCTCATTTTCAAGAAGACAAGAAAGAGATGGTGAGTCCTCCAAGATCTCTGTGTAGGGACTTTGAATTAGTAGCTTCCTCCTCATAAATTGCCTCTAATGTTGGGCCAAGGTTTAAAAAGGGGCAAGATTCTTAAAAATGTTTTAATTTAATTAAAAAAAAGAAAAAAGACAAGGATAAAATGTAGCAAATTTGAAGAAAAGTCACCTTTCTGTCCATCTGGGTGCTGCCCATTCCTTCCATGCTCAACCCTTTGGACAAATACATAGTCAGATCGAAAAACAGGCCAAACACCATCAATTTGTTTAAATTATGACAGCCAGGCTGTGCAGGAACAGAGTGAGGAGTGTCACTGAGAAAGGGCTTATGTAACTCTTTAAATTTTTACTGATTGGTTAGAAGACTGGTCAAGATCTCTCTACTTCAGGGCTACCCTTTTGAAGATACACACGTGGTATAAGCAAGAAAGCATAACTGATGTCCAGCCCAAATTAAAGGAAGCTTAGAGACATGTAGTGAGAGTTCATATCTGTGATTTTGATCTCTTTTGCTCAACAGTGAAATAAAGTATTCTTCCACACTGCTGAGTCGAGGGAATAGCTTTTAGCTAGACATTCATCCTCATTATAAAACTTCAAGCCTAGTTATGTTATCATTTCCCCTAATAACATATTCAAATGATTAATTGCCCTTCACAATAATTTATGACTTATTTTAAGTTCTGCTTTTGCTTTTAATAGGGTTTTCCACTATCTGCTTTTCCAGCCACTGATTTCCCAACAATGACCAGTTTAAAATTAACTAATCTAGTCAATAGAACTTAGCTGTCAGTGCAGGAGAGGCATAGAAATGTGAAATAGCATCCTACAATGGGAGTGGTTGCTCTGTGATAGTCCTGCGCAAGCCTGGCTTACTAGCCCGAATCTGGAGTTTGTCTGTTTGACTTGATCTTGCTTGACTTTTTTCTGAGGGAAGGACTCCATTTTAGATAGTCCAACACTCTGATTTGGCTTGTCCAATTCTTTGTGACATGCATTTCCCTCAGGTTCTGCATTTCTTCTGCTGTTTGGTCTCAGCTGTAGTTACCTCTCTGAGAGCCAGGTTTTCAGTTCCCTGATTCTTGATCATTTGTAATGCACTACTGGGCAATTTAGTGGCAAAAATATTTCTGAGACATTAAACAGTGTGACATATGTGCAAGTGGGACATGAAGGATTTCAAGCAAGGTACACATTTTTCCATGTTTGTATATGTGAGGGGAATAATGAGAAGCTGATAGGGAATGGTTTTCTGTTGAAATGTGACCTAATTAAAATATTTCTTAGCATGAAAATTCCTTTCAGACTACATCTTTGAAAAATCATCTGATTTCACAGTAGCATCCATTGTAAGAAATACATATAAAATTTATAGTGTAGATCACAACATTAAGGCTTACAGTGAAATGCCCATGGAGACTAAAATTAGATGCAGGCAAAATTTGTTGCAATCTACATAGGAATGGGCTTTTCAAGTTAATAATTTGTGATGCTATCATTTTCGTTTCACTGGCTTTCAATTCTATTTCTCTTAAGCAGTAAGAATGCACTTGAGAAAAGCATTATTATTTGTACTGTTTTTTGTTTTTCCTTGCTCATGGCATATATCTCTCTATAAGAAGGAAATTCTGAGCTATGGATAATATGGATTCTTTTTCCCCCATGTTTTGTCATTGATGTTTCATACTTTAGATACTCCTCTCCTTTTATCAAAAAAACCTCATTATTTGTGTTTAAATATAGCATTGTTTCTAACCCAGAGTGCCTGTAGTGTTTCTTACAGCTATGCCTGAGCAGTTTCAGTAATAACTTTGATAGCAGAAATAGGTTTCTCCCCCAGCCCCCTGCAGCTACAGCTGGTGCATAAAGCCTAAGTATACACCAGAGCCCAGCTGCAGAGCTTGAGTTTGAACTTGTAACCTCCAAATACAAGGAGTTCACCTCATTAGTGCACTAAGTTAATTGAGTCAGTGCTCTGTCATCAATATCTTTAAGGTACCATATTCCCTGTGCAGTTCACTGTGAATGTTGACTGTTTAGTGATATTTAATGCTAGACCTATTCCAGTTGTCTCATAATGTCTCTAAAATTAAGAAAATATTTTTTTAAAGGGTAGAAAAAAGGAATAATCAAAGGAGCTTTGCTGTGTTTTGTCTGGCTTCACCAAAAATAGAGGACAGTTCCACATTAAAATATACATCTGATACCTGATACATAAAGGGTGATTTAGCTAAAGGTAACATTACTTTCCAAGGCTTAGTCCTCACTTTTAATGATATTGCAGAGCCACCAGCTGTATAAAATAAAATTCTGTAAATATCTGGTACTTGACTTTTTTATTATTTTTAAATGTAACATAGCTGATGACACGAAGATCCAATAAGTCTTCATGTAATGATTACCTGTCATGTCCTGTGCTGTCTCAACTCTGGTCTGGTCTGTGCTAAAGGACTTCAGAGATGACTCTGTCCCCCGAGTTGAGTTGCTGCACTCTCACAGTATTCTCAGTGACTATCAGTCATGAGGTTCACCTATTGGTATTATATAAATATAAACAGCTGATTGCATACACATTTCTGGTCTGTGCTGGCAGACAAATGCATACGTTAGGACATTTCTGCTCTTTAGACTGATGTGATGCATCTCCTAAGAGATTTATCTCCACTAGATTTCTTGTTTTCTGTTATTTCAGGGTTTTCTTAGTGCCATAATCACTAAACACTCCTACCATTATTTTTTTTTTACTTGCTTGTGATATGCTTGTGGCTTTGCATAGATTTCTAAAGAAACAGCCAAGCTAAAATGGTTGGAGGTTTCCCTGATGGGTAGGAATACTTCACAAATGTAGATAAATATAGGCTAAATACTTGGATACTGCTTTGTGTTTGGATTGTGATGCTGTCAGCCCAAATTCAGTCCTTTGGCAGCATTAATAAGGCATGTCTTAGTCTGACATCAACAAAATAAGGCTACAGATGCTCTCTCTGCAGAAAAGGTTTTGTTTGTGCAATTGCCTTGCAGCTGACTCTTTCTTCTGTATGGACTAGTAATCTTAGAACCAAAGTGCCAGAAACCTCCCTGAATCACTGCAGATCTAGTGTTTTTTGTGATTTCAAGAGAGGCATTCTCACAATTGTGATGTGAAAAGATCAGTAATGAGCAGGTTGTGTGGTACACATGAAGGAAAAGAAAATGGAAATAAATTTATTTTCAGAAGTGTTTGAGGACTGGAGAAAGATGAAATCAGCCTTCAAGAAAGAACAGCAGCTACTGTCTGATTTGAAATAATTCATAACCTAGCCAAATCCATCACTCCTGCATGCAACAAACCTTTTCTTACATTGATTCTGCCATGACATATTTTACTGGGGAGGAGTTTGCTAAATGTTTTATAGATGGAGGAGCTGACTGAAGGAATTCGCTGGGCTTTTATTGACATGTTGGAAAAGGAAAATGACTGGATGGACTCTGAAACAAAAAGAAAAGCTTATGAGAAGGTAACACATGTGAATGTTGAATGGGTAAAATTCTGTTATAGTGAAGATTTCACTTGAGTCAAATAATTCAATAGAATGTCATGGACTGTACTTGCATTTCCAGTTACTTACCCGTCGTTTTGCTAGTGAAGGGACATGTGGCACATTTACTTTGCTAGAAGCTGAGCCATCTGACCTCCTGCTTCTCTGCTGAAGTTATTTTTGTTATCTTATTCTTTCTCCCTTGCCTCCATCTTTCCCTATCTGACTCTGGCTGACGTAGACTCTGAATTTATTTCAGATTTGCCTGTACAGTGCCTTATCTTGACAAGGTCTTAAGCTTTATTGGGATGTCAGGTACAAGATGAACCTACAAGCAGAAATGATGTCTAAAATATCTGGGACAGCTGATGGTGTTTGATGTGTAGATGGAGGATCGAACCTAGAAGGGGATTTGTGAATAGTCCAGGACTTGTGCCTTCTCCAGTGTCATAATGGGAGGCCTGCCTTGAAAGCCATCTTCCAGCTTAGCACCCGCCACCCGATAGAATAATGCCTGTTGCAAAGTGTTATGATCGAGGATGGCATTACTGGTCCTGATTGCTTTCATACAGAGTAACAACAAAATGCAGGAGGTAAAGGTGAAGGCAGAAGAAGGTCCTCAAAACTCCCTTTGACTCTATTCACACATTTGCAGCATGTGATAGTTAGAGCTCACCCAAATGTGGAGCTCTGCATCCAGAGCAGCAGTTGCAAGAGGCATAAACAAAGAAGAATGGAGGGCAATGTGCAGGACTGTCTCCTTATTTGTTGAGACAATGAGATATCAGTTAATTTGTAAATACCCTCTTTGAATAAATTAACATACAAGTGCAGCTGAACTGTTCCTGCTTGCTGTGCTTGAATAAAAATACTGGTGTTTTGATTTAAAAACAAACATGGACTTCAAAGTTTTTTGGTAATTATGGTGAAAAGGCTGTTGAGACATTTTATCATTGGAAATTTTAAATTCCATATACAACTGATTTACATTTTATACAGCAGTACTTTTCATAGATGTGCAAATTAAATAGAGCTGCACAATAATAGTAAGAAGCCATTTTTTTCTGCTGACCTGATGGTAAGTGGACTGCAGTTATTCTTACTGGCTGTTATGGTCATTTATTCCCTAGAAATACCCTTAAAAATGTAACGACCTGTAATTTAGATATTTAACAATGTTGGTGCCAAATTAGACCAGGAAAATTTTCTTAATGAAGATATTTCTCTAAATCTTTACAGGCATAGGCAGGTATGATGTTGGTTTTCCTAGCAAACAATCTGCTTAACTATTTTGTTCAATATTTGCTGCCTGCCTTTTAGCAGAGAAAAAATACAAACATTTTGCAGACTAATGAACTCCCTAAAACGCTCTCTCTTTCCCAGTTTTGGGAGAAGTTAGACCTGCTGTAGGTAGAGATGCCTGTTTCCCTTTTCTGACATATTTAGGAAGCTTTGTGGGACTTGCTCCTGATTCGGGCATCTCCTTTCAGTTTCTGAATATTTAATTACTAAGGATAGAAAATGTTTAAATCCATTCTCACTGACTTGAACAACAGTTTTCTAGTTTAGTGACAAAGGAACAAGTTTAAACTTGTAAGACACAAGTCTTATGTAAGCAATTATGCAGTAGGACTTATGACTGTAAGTTTAAGTTCAGATTCACAGAAACAGGTACAAGAAGGAAAGAGTCTGGAGAGACATTTTGGTAGGTTTCCAGAAAAGAAGTTTGTGTGTGTTTTTTAAATATTATTTATTGCTAATGAAAGGTATTGGATTGGGAATTGTTTGGTTGTTTTAAAAAACCCGAGTGTTACTTTATTACTTTAGTATATAGATCTGTAAAAGTGACATTTCTTCATCAATAAGTGTCATCTGCATCTGCAAGGATACAAGTGCTGTGGATTTCACAATCTAAGAAAGAGCTTAGTTTGTTCTTGAATTGAAGAGCAAGTTTTATCATCCTGGGGGTCTTCTCAGTTTACGTTTTGTTTTGGAGCACTATCAAAAGAGAGAACAGTGTTATCACACATTGCAGTGGAATGCTGAAGGTATCTTCTTTCAGACAAAGGCCAGAAAGGACTCTCTGCTTTGATCTTCAGTATTGGTAAACTGTAGTATTTCAGCCAATTATTGCTAGGCTGAGCCCAATAACACATGAAACAAATGTTCTAGCTCTCTGTGGTTAATGCCACCGTAGATTTTTTTATTAGGGTAGCATATTCAGCTTGGAAATAAATTTGTCCCGTGTGACAATATTATGCTTGTTTCTATTTCTAGAATAAAAGATGACACCTGGTTCATTATTAATCCAATATCCTTCTACCGTAAGGTGACCTGCCTAGTGGATGAAGGGAAGGCAGTGCGTGTAATTTTTCTGAATTTTAATAAGGCTTTTGGTACTGTCCCTCACAGCATCCCTCTGGACAAGTTGTCCAACTGAGATGAGCAGGTTCACGGTGTGCAGGGTGAAGAACTGGCTGAATGGCCAGTCTCAAAGGGTTGTAGTGAATGGGGCTACACCTGGCTGGCTCTCACCATCACAGTTCCTCAAGGTTCTGTTCTAGGGCCATTTCTGTTCATTTTGTTTTGGAACTGGTCTGGGTGCAGAAGTTGAATGTGCCATTAGCAAGTTTGCTGATAAACTAAGAGGGGCTGCTGTCTCTTTGAAGGGACAAGAACCCTTGCAAAGGGATCTAGATAGGATGAACCACTGGGCAGTGATTAAAGGCATAATTTAACAAGAACAAATGCTGGATTCTGCACCTGGGATGGAGTAATGCTGGGCACAACTATGAATTGGGAGAGATGTCACTGGAGAGTGGGGCTGGACTAGATGATCTCCAGAGGTCTCTTCTAACCCCTGCCACTCTGTGATTCTGTGGAAAGCAGCCATGCAGAAAAGGATATGGATTGCTGTTTGGCAGCAGGCTAATATGAGTTAGCAGTGTGCCCTGACAGCCAAGGAGGGGAGGGGGCAAACTGCATCCTGGAGGGCACCAAACACAGCCCAACCAGACAGTCAAAAGAGGTGGCTATTATCCCACTGTGTTGGTGCAGCCTCACCTTGAGTATTGTGTGCAGTTCTTGGTCCCACCATTTAAGAGGGATTTGAAGGAGGGCAGAGGAGGGCAACAAATCTGGTGGAAGGGCTGAAAACAATGTCCTACAAGGAGCAGCTAAAGACTTTGAATTTGTCTAGTTTGGAGAAAAGAAGGCTGAGGGGTGACCTCATTGCTCTCTACAGCTTCCTGAGGAGGCAAAGTAGAGAGGGAGGTGCTGGTCTCTTCTCCCTGGTATCCAGTGATAGGACATGTGGAAATGTTTCAAAGATGTGTCAGAGAAGATTTAGACTGGACATCGGGAAGCATTTCTTCACTGAGAGGGTTGTTAAACACTGGAACAGGCTTCCTATAGAGCTGGTCGATGCCCCATGCTGTTAAGTGTTGAAGAGGCATTTGGACTATGTCCTTAATAATGTGCTTTAACTTTTGGTCAGCTGTGAAAGGGTCAGGCAATTGGACTGGGTGATCGTTGCAGGTTCCTTCCATCTGAAAATAGTCTATATTCTATTCTATTCTTATTATCAATTAAGTAACTAAATGGAGTTATTAGGTAAAGAACATCTTGATATTTTGTGTTTTGATCAGCACCTGTCACATCGTCCCTTACAGAATTGCAGAGTAGAGCTCCTGTCTGAAGTTCTGTGGCAGGATGGTATGCTGCATGTAAACAATTCATATATTTTTGCTTTTCCTCTGTATTTTTAATCTAATTGCATTCTGTAATTATTTGAATGCTCTGAAAAGAAAGTAACAGTAGAAACCTAGTGGTTATTTTTTATTGGGCCTGCTCAGTGTGATCCCTTTGTTTTTCTTTAGACCTTTCTTTAACTTCAGACATATTTGGGGCATTAACAAAATTTTTACTCAGAATAGGATTGATGCAGGATCTGAATGTCTGAACTGTGAGTATGGAGAGCCTTCCTAGCAAGTCTCATCTTAGACTACTTTTCTATTGCTTCTGGTGGTTGTGTTTTTAGATGACAACACTGTAATGCAAAAGAATTAGCAGGGTTTAAAGAGAATTAACTGTAACTCTAGCTGTGATTCAGATAATCACTGGTTTGCATATTTTCTGCAGCCTGTTACCTGACTGATCCCTAACTTTCTTGTACACTTGACTGAGGCCAGACTTGCATATATTGCAGTCACCTGATTCTTTGCAATCAAAGGGACCATCGAACTCTGAAGAACTTACAAAAGCCCCCCTGGTAGAATCAATGCCCAAATTTTGCTTTAGGCAGCCTATCAATCACTGAAATGCTTCTCTGTTTGTCTTTCTTCATGCCTGTTATGTTGTTTTAAGTTACTTAGAAGGGACATTGCTAATTCATTGAGCCCAAACCTTATTAAACGGATCAAATCAACTAGTCCATGTGACACAGGACATTGTCTTGCAGACGATTTCTGAGAATCACCCTTTTAGCCCTTGTATCTGTTAGACTTGTATAGGTTTGACTTTCCATCTGTAAGAAAACAATATAATAAGATAATATCTAATAATTTCCTTCTCTCCTATCTTCCCTCAATTCCTCTCTTTCTGTGATCAAAATATGGATTTAAACCAAACCAAACCATAGGAAACCGGTCTCGTAAAGGAAGCTATTGACAGGGTTAGGCATCTTGATCTGTCTTCACATGCATTTCTCACCTAGCTCTCTGGATGGAGCTCATGCTGCTTCCAAAGGAGCTTTGAGTCAGAGAGGAGCTCTCAGCCCTGTGCTGTAATGCTGTTTTCTTCCCTGTCCTTCCTTCTCTGCTCTGTGAAAGCCTTGCTTTATTGCTCTGTATTTGACTATCATCTGAAATTTGTTTAAACTATGTCTGTTAACCTACTGAATTTTCAATGGAGTTCTCTGATTGAAAAAAAAATAATAGGAAATGGTTTCATTTCTGATCCTCTTAGTCTTTCTCTTCTGTAAGGGTCATTAAATTTTGCCCTCATTTGAAGAACAGAGAAATTATTCAAATGAGTGCAGCTCCAAGGGTGTGTCTTGCAACAGTCTTCAAGTACCTGGTCTGCAAGTTACAGAAGTCATGCAGGAAGATCCCTTGTAGGCTGCCCAGGCACCTGGTGAGCTCTGGATTACCTTGCAACCTCTGAGAAGAATGGCACCTGAGAAATGGGGCAAAAGAAGAGAGGCTTTTCTTCCCATAAAAATCAAGGTACATGTGGCAGCTGGCTGTGTCGGCTCTGTTTGTAACAGTGGGCCACAGAGAATAGGGAGAATTCCTAACTGAAATTCTATTGACATGACTTGTGTGATCAGGACTCTCATCTTTAAAATGGTAATTTTTTGCTGCTACTCTTCAAAGGACAATTTTTTTTTTTCCTTCCTGAAATGCCCTTCATGCTTGGGTTTAACTGGAGACTTGAAAAAGAGATTTTTATGCAAAAGTCTGTTTTCTGAAAATTTGCAATTCTTCTGTAGAATAGTGTGTATTGTAGGAAGTTTTTTTTTTTTCTTTGCAAT
This sequence comes from Dromococcyx pavoninus, assembly GCA_033558185.1. Lineage (NCBI taxonomy): Eukaryota > Metazoa > Chordata > Aves > Cuculiformes > Neomorphidae > Dromococcyx > Dromococcyx pavoninus. The sequence continues at coordinate 960,267 of JAUMJL010000054.1, forward strand.
ACTGATTTTAAAGCATGGATGATGGGCCAAAAAGAGCTTGTTTTTCCTCTAATAACATTTTTCTGTAACATTATTAACCTCTTTAGGTTTTGGAGCACAAACCCCAAGGTCACTGTGCAATTATTTGTTGTCTACTGAACTTGCCTGCTGCTTAACTTTATGTCTTTCTAAGGAAGTTGTATATACAATATTTGTTTTCTTTGCATCTCTCTGAGTCTGACACAAGAGGACCACAGAAGAACATAAGGACAATGCTGAGCAATAGCTGTCTCTCTCAGGCAGTTTTACCTTTGTTTTGCCTACAAGATTTGTTCTCCTGTTTCAGAGAGCTACAGAAAACCTCTCTAGATAATTCAGGCCAATAGCCTTTGGAAATCAAGAGCCATCTACACAAGCCCCGATTTAACAAAGTATAGATACTTTAAATGAGATAGGTGTTCATGGGTTACCCCACCGAAGCCATTCGCTTCTCAGTTGGAACTTAATGGTCATATCCAGCCCTCCAGTCGATTAGTTGAGCCCCTGCCATCTTTCCAAGTTCTCTGTGGTCTCTCTCTCGTCACATTTGGGTGATTTCACTACAAACATGACAGCCAATCCTGCGGAGACCAGAGGTCTGATGTCTGGCTCAGACAGTGGCCAAATAGCAGCAGGTGTTCGGAGATGAACATAAGGACAGGGCAAGCATAAAGAGATATATTCTTGCTATCCTCTCCTGGCCTCTGACAATCTGCAGCTCACTTGCTTCCTGAGTAAGAAGTGGTGTAATTGTATTTATTCATACTTTTTCTGCTGTGAGATTATCTAATGGTTTTTTGAACCCATTTTTATCAATTTTTATCATCTGCAGATTCTAAGGCAACGAGTTTCATTGCCTCACTGTGCAGTGTTTGAGAAAGCATATCCTTTGGCTTGTCTGGAAAGTGTCACCTTCTTCCCCTACATTCTTGTAGTGGGGAAACCAGAGAATCGTCATTTCCTGTTGTTTTCTAGTGCTCACTCTTGCTTCTGTATAAACCTGGCACAACAACACATCCAAGGAGTATGGAACTGCCTGCCTTTGTTCATAGAGACTGTCCAGGGTGTACACTAGATATAGTCCTGAAAAATAACTTTTCATTAACATCTAAGGCATACCCAGACAAGAGGACCAGACACTACAGCTTCAGAAGCTGAAATTAATCTTGCTTGATGCTGTGCTAATTTTCACAAAGCATAAGACTGGTTCAGAGCACTAACAGAAGGAATCAGACTCACTTCAGAGGAACTAGGAAAGGAGAGAGAAATTTTCAAAGACTCTAATTGCATTTAAGTACTACATTCCTATTCAAAGACCAATAAGAGTGACTACTGGCTTCTAAATATACTAGTTTTACCAGAAAGTTTGATTCAGATCTTCTTGAAACCACCTTATAGTTTCTAAATTTGCAAGTGTACTTCTGCTTAGTGGCAATTGAACCTTGGTTACACTTTTCCTTTGTTGAAGTGAACTTTCTGAAATTCGGGTAGTCTCTGGATGTAAAAATTGAAGATTCTACCTGTATTCTAGCAGTTGCCTTTCAGGGAGTGAAGAGCAAGTCTCCTGATAAAGTTGAAAGGTGTTGGAGTTTAGAAGAGACAGAGTCCCATTTTAATGCTTTTTCTACATGTTTAGAGTTTCCTTGGGCACTAAATATATCATCAGGACCTTACATTCATGGTGTAACTTGTCTTTATCCTATCCTGTGTGGACAAGCGAAGAGAAGAGGACAACTCAATAGGATGTGGGAAGTGAAGTAGATGCTGTGAAGCTCAGAAGTGATTTAGAGGACTTGAAAAGTTGCTCTAATTAACTAGTTTAGAATTTGATCAGGACATTGAGGCTGCCACCCCTATGCCATCCCTGAGATAGCTGTTTGGAAAATGGCAATGTTTAGAGTATTATTTTTCACCTGGAAGATACAGAGCATGCAAGGCACTTACCTTCTAGCATAGAAGTCTTCTATGCTTTTCTCTGACTAAAAATATGTCTTCACTTTCCGTCAGATTAAAAACACTTTAATTTCCTGTTTCTTTTTTTTTAAGTCAAACGTTTATTTCTCATCCCAACTTTTCATTTTTGAAGTCAAAGAAGAATCTCTCTCACATCCTGGATTTAATTTAACCTTCTCAGGAGGACTGGGCTTTCCTATTCAGTATCCATAGGAGATATTCTTCTCCATTGGCCAGAGTTGAAACTAACAGCCATGGCATGTTTGCTTATCTCTTATCTCTGGGTTAGAATGTTGCTGTCAGCTTCTCCCTTGTTATCTGGCTGCTGCTACTGCTCACTCAGTTGTGCAGGGATGTCAGTTCCATTAATAACCTGAGCACCATGAAAACAGACAGTGGAAAACAGGTGAAGGGAGAGGAAATTGTGTTTAACCCTGATCTCACAGCTGTCATTTTTCAGACTCCTCCACAACTTCATAAGGCCAGAATGGGTGTGTGACATTGAAACACTTGTGACAAATCTCATACTTGAAATAGAAGGAAGGAGACAGATGGGTGGGCATACCTGCAGATGGGACTAGGGGGAACCTGAAGCTTTAGTAGCAGAAATGCAACATGAAAGCATTTGTATGCGAGAAGACGGATTAATTTTTCCAAAGGACAGGAAGTCCTCCAGCACACCTTGGGAGTCTATGACAGTTTCAACTTTAACTTTTGTTATCTTTGTTATTTTACCAAGTAAAACTGCCTTCCATAGTAGAACATTTACAAAGATATTATAATCCCTCATCTCAACAGTAACAGATATTGAGATATTTGAGACCAATCCTCTATGGAAGAGGATTTTATGAGGGCATGCTCAGGTATCTACCTGGTATTCCCTCTCTGTTTAAAATGAATGTGCATTTCCTAGCTCTGGTGACCTCCACGTCCTGTATATGCCTGCCTGAGCCACTGAGGGGAAAGTTGCCTGCTCACTGGGAACAGCAGGAAACACGACAAGGCAGGGATGTGGGCTTGGGCTCTGGCATGGACCCTCAGCCTTGGGCACTAAGCTGTCCAGGACCAGAAGCCTTAGTGCCACTTTGACTTGCTCAGGTATTGTATTAGTCATGAAAGTCTGAAGCAAAGTTGTGAAATGTTTATATGGCTGCGAGTACCATTGCTTAGGGAGTTTAATTTTAGCAGAACTTTATCACAAGGAGGTCATCAGACAGACAAATTTGTTCCCTTAGTGGCCTTTCAGAAAGCAGGCTGGCGTGCCTAAGGATAAGGGCTTCCTTGGCTGCCCTCCTTCATGAGGGAGCTGTGAGTTGTCTTGTGCTCAGTTTTCTGGGTAAGTGTTGAGTTTCATTAACATGGAAATAAATACATGAATACAACTTATTTATATATAAAACATGCAAAGATTTGGAATGCATTGCTGGTTGGAATCTCTGTTCAAGCAAAAAGGAATTTCACCCCAGAGTGAAAGAAAATCCGTGAGTCCTAAGCCGAGCGATGTTTCTGTTTAAGTCCTCAGTCCCCATTTCAGTTTTAGAGCAGTGTAAGAACGAGTCTCTGCCATGCATGATCTCAACTGTACCTAGACTGTCTGATGCTCACCTGTGGCTAGAAATGAAAAGAGAATTTTTTGTGTTCTATTCGTTTTTTAAAAAAAGTTGCTAAGCAATGATAACCTTGAAAATGATAAATGAATATGAACTGATGCAAGCAGAGGCTAAGGTCAGAAGTTGTCTCTCTCTGGAACATGTTATTCAGAGTTTTGCATAAAACTACCAAACGAAACGTGCTGGTAACTCCTATGCCATATGGCTGTGATGGGAAGAGAGCTCCCTTTGCTCTTTCTCTGGGGCCATCATTCAGCATTTGGTGCCAGAGGTCTCTTCAGCACACTGGGCTTTTTGGGTTATTGGAGACTTCTGTTTATTCAGCACAGTGGATTTTGTTAAACCTGCTGTTTTCCCAGAGCTAAAACAAAACCAGCAGAAAAGATTTTTGCAGAAAGGTGGGTGTGTTTCTAGCAAGAGGTGCCATGACAGTGGGAGCAGGGGTCAACTGACTAGAGGCTCTGGCGGTGAGCAGTGAAATGAGTCCAGGAAGGAGTTTCTACAGAAGATGCAACATAATAATTTCTTCAGCACACTCATGTGCCAGAGGCCAGTCAAGGGTGGATTTTGATTTGTTTCATTGCAAATCCTTAGGATTCTGGTGCAAAATTTGTTGGGTAAGGATATCTAATGCGACATCAAAACACAGACAAAGAGAAACTTGAGTTGTGGGTTGGGTTTTTTTGTTTTAAGGGAAAATTGTATTGGAAAACATAGGATCTGTTTAAGCTTAACTCAGGTGTGTGTGCCATTAGAGCCGTGTCAAAGGCAGCGTAGCAACATATACCATGAGGCTTGTTTGAAGTGCAGCTGGAGGTACTCCTAGCTGTCTGCACTCACCTCAGTATAGTCATGGCCTGAGCGATCCACAGGTGCAAAGAGGGGAATCCTGTGTAGAAATCCCCATGCTGCAGTGGACCTGTCACTGCTGGCACAGTGCCATAGCAGGACCTAAAGCAGGTTGAGTCAATTTGCATGTGTTTTACCCTCCTTTCTTCTGGGACATGACCCCAGTTCCACTGAGAGCCCAGAGGCCTTTAAATCTGACTGAGGAGCCTTGGGCAGTGATGGTTAGATGATAAACACATCTTTTTCCAGGTACTCAGTTGTGCAGGTTGGCTATGTAAGTGCGTTTATGTATTGTGTAATCACAGAGGAAGATATTTACTGTGTGCCATGCAGAAACATATTTTATTTATAGAGCTGTGTTTTTTCTCATGAAAGATAGCATTGATGTCTGTCATATATAATACTCTCTGTGTAAAATCATGGAATTGTGGTAACTGTCATACTGAGATTACACATGGAAAATGGAATTAAAATAAAATGGAAAAAATAATTATTTTTCTTAGCAAAACTAAAACTTTTTTTTTCAGCAGAAAGAGTTTGGAACTGAACTGGTAGGAGAAAATATGAGTTAGGTTTTATACTGCTACATTGAGCTAAGGAGTTATGCTTGTGAAAATATTACACTGAATCCATGTTTTTATGTGAATAAAACTGTTTTGGTTTTTATGAGATTTAGTTCAGTTCTATTGCTAAAAAAAATAATGCAGGATTAGTTTAAACTGAATAATTAATTCTGGGGAATTTACTGTCAGAGTGTTTAGTCAAGGATTGGATCTTTGTCTTCCAGAGAACCAGTAGCAGAAGGGGTTTAAGACAGAAAGGAGCAGCAGTAATATACACTTTTGCTTTTTCTAATTCTCTTTTGTGCATGGCAGTCTTACTAAACATTTAGGAACTTGTAACATTATAGTTATTAATAATAATGTCTTGATAGGTGGTCAATAATAAGACTGAAAATATAATCTCTACTAACAGTTTGCTTAGAAATTTTTTTGTCCTTTTCCTAGGAGGCTGATGTATGGTATGCCCACTTTTTAGGTGTTCTAGCAAATATTTTCCTGTCAGGAAATTTTCTTTGAATGAGGGTTTAGTTTCAAAAGATGATTCAAAGGAAAGGGTAAACAGAGGGAACACAATCCTTTTGCTGTTCCTTGAGAAGTGTTACTGAGCTAAGCAATCTCCCAGAAAGTTGTGGCAAGGAGCTGAGTCAGCTCATGGAGGCTAAGGCTGCAGACATCATAGGCAGAAGTATGGACAGAAACGAGAGGAATAGGGGAGAAGGCTGAGGACCAGGACAGCAAAAAGCTGCTAAATGGACCCAGTTACTTTTGAAACCACAGTGTGTATTTAACTACAAGTGATTTTATATGTTCTTCAGGGATGTCATTATTCACGTGTCACTTGATTTATTATTTTTTTTTACCCCTGAATTCAAACTGTTATAAGATTAGAGCAATAGCTGTATTTTCCATCTTCATAATTGATTAGTGTAGAACATCCAGAACAGTTATTGAAATACGAAAAGGGTGCAGTGTGAGGTGGTGGTGTGTGGAATATTATTAAATGAAACACTACCTTTGAAAAATCTTGCAAAATCTACACAGTTTGTATTGTTGTGATACACAAAAATAAGAGGAAAGTTAAAGCCAAAGTTTAAAAATAAATAGTTGGATGATTAGCTGTATTCTGGAGTATGGATTATAGCCAGTTCACTGCAGATCAAGGACTCTTAAAAATCATTATTTCAGGCCAAGTGTTCATGTTTGAGTTGCCACTTCACTTCTGATTGCAGTTGCTGATGTGCAAATCCCTGACGTTTCATATGGAAATAAAATACATCATTAATATGAACAAGTCCATCTCCCACTCAAGTCAGTGGGTCACTTCCTACAGATACCTGTAACACTGTGCTTTACCCCTGTGATGGAACTTTTCTGTATTTTACCAAGATCCATCACTCTATTTTCCAAGCTTTTTTGTATGTAAAACCTAAATAGATGCAGTGACATTTATGCAGCAATTTTACCAGATGGCTTTTGAATTTTCTGTTTTCAATGAAAAAAGAAAAGACTAGACACATATATAAAGGCTGAATTAATCTTTCTAATTAAATGGAACATTACTTTGCCATGAATTATTTTACCTTCAGAATGTATTTCATGCTAATTTTTCAGTGAGCTGTAATTGTATTAATTTTTTATAATTTTTGAACTTGAAAATGATCTTCACAAAATTATTGTGAGTCAAATTGATATACAGAAGATCTGTGTCAGACTCATAAAACTTTGTCGGGGTGAGATACATGTTTTGTTTTGTTTCATTTTGTTTTACAGTACGTAAAATATGCCAGTCCTTGCTGTTGCTAGCAGGCCTATAAAACATCCAAATCATACTCTAATGGGCAAAAAAGGCTCTCAGAAGGCTCACATGCCAAGTTTGGTTGCCAAGCGAGAATTTGACTAAATCTGGGATGCTTTGTAGCGTTGAAACGTGTGTGTATTCCCACGTTGGCAAACTGTTAAGCCAAGAGTGAAACATCATTTATTATTTTGTTTCTGTAGTGAACTGACTTGCAATGCTCTCATCGTGACAGTGAGATACACATCATAAAATCCTGACTGTGTTGAATTCATTGGGGAAACTTCCTTATGTAATCAGCAGTGGAGGGAGTAGTCCCACTCCAGGTCCTCTGCCTCGGAGCCTGCTCTCTGGCTGCTGGGACAGAAAGCAGTTATCATGCCTTGTCATGCCACTGCTCTGCATCAGCCGCTGCAAGAGCTTCTCACTTTCAGTGACAGGAGAGAAATCCTGCAGAGACGAGTTTCCTTAATTTATCTGACATACTAAGGTAGGCTGAGTGCTTAACAATTGCTGGGGAAAATGCCCCATTGTTCTTTTTCTTCTTGTACACATGGTTACTTAATATGCAAATTAGATATAGGAATTAAATGAGACTTTAAACCATAAAAAGTTGTGCACGGTGCATTTACATCAGATTCATGTGCAATTACCACATGGTTGGGTCCTGTACATTTGTCACATTTCATTTGTTTATGTGTGTGCATGCCTCCTGGAAGGCTGGTGTCTCAAACATACTTTTTATTTGATCAAGGGGAAAACACTAAATTCATTATCAAAAAGCAAGCCAATCATAGAAAAGCTTTCCGCTTTCTTGTGCTGTATGAATAAGGAGCCTTTGAACTGCTGTTAAATATTATTCAAGTGAACAGAAACGATGTCCAAGGAAGCAAGAGACTTCAAACATACAAATTTAGAAACCTGCTCTTAATACAATGCTTTTCAACTTGCCTGTTGTGTAAATAAATTGGGCTGCGTTCTGGGCTCAGCTGAACAGGCTTGGACTTGATGCAAGCCCCCGGGAGGAATCCCAGTTGGAGGGATTCAGAGGGCCTCCTATGTTCTCTCACAGGTTTTACTTTGGCTAGAGGCAACAGTCCCTCCACCACAAACCACATGTCCTTCACTGTTGGCATCACAGAACTTACTGCTATGCTGTAGCCTTCTGGTCTGCCACCCACACTTCCTGCCCTGAGTGCCTGTATGGGCTGTATGGGCCTGGACCTCGTTCCAGGCTGGAGTCAGGACGTTGGGGGAGGCCCTTCTAAAAGATGCACTTAGTCTTTCAGATCAAGAAAGTTTATTTCTTTGTTCTTTCCACCCCAGCACATGCTACATGGTGGAGATAAGGTGGCCCTGGGCCACTTGCTCAGTAGGATCTCAGGGGAGCTTGGCACACCTAATCTTTTGGCTGCATTGTAGATAAAATTAGGACCAATTTGAGACACACTTCTTTTCTGGGAGAAGCTGTATAGCAAGATGTGCATTGCACATGACAACTTTGTACAAATTTGCTCTCCATCAGCTCTTGCTCTAGATGTTCTCAAAAAGGCTCCTAAATGATATTGTTCATTTGTGGGTTTAGAAGGTCTTGAAGCTTTGTAATGATGTTTAAGCATATACCTATGTTTTCTAATAGCAAATTAACTTGGTGATATAGTAAACATTGTGTTCTTTTCTGAATCTTTGTTATCCTACATGACTGGTGAAACTTTTGAGAACGTATCAGCATTACTATGCTAGTAAGATCTACCTTAGGGTTTAGTCATTACGGAATATTTAGTTGTCTGTCTGATCTGCTCAGACTTCTGAAGCACCCATATTATGGTAAGAACTTCTAAGAAAGAAGTGCAATAAAATAACATTTTCTTTATCTCTGTCTCTCTTATAAAATACAGACAGCTTTAGCCACTGATAAAACATGAAAGTACTAAAAGCAGCATTACCTTTTGAGTTCACTTTCAAGAATCTCTTTGAGACAAACTCTGTTATTTACTAGGATTTTATATAGCCTTTGTAATAAAATGACTCAGTAGTGTCTGACCATTTTTTTCCTTGTGCACGGAAATTTTAAGCTCACAACATCAATTGTCAAAGTCACAAAGAAATATTATGGGTGGCCTGACAAGGGAGCCTGCCTCTCCTGAGGCAGTCTGGTTGTGAGAACTCTTCCAATACTCTTTTCCATGGGCCATGAGAAGACTGAAGGATTTAAGTGTCACTAAAGCAAAAAAAATTATTAAATTAATTATTAAATATGTTAAACATTTAGTATTAAATTATTTATTTTATAAATCATTAAATATGTTAACCATTAATTATAATTAATGTTAATATTTAACATTAGTTAATAATGTTAAATATTAGTTAAATGCTTTTTATTATATTATGTGGTTATACATTTTATTTAGGCCAACCTATGCCAGACCTGCTATTAAGGAAACTGGAGGAATCATCCTTAGAGATGTTTGGTGAAGGAGTGGGATTGAAAAGGGCCAAAATCTGATAGTTCCAAGATGCTTCTTTCTCTCAGTGAGCTACTGTAGAAGAAGAGACTGAGATGGATGTGGCAGATATTCTGCAAGTCCTCAAAATATTCAAGCAGTGAAGTGGAGATAAATTTGTTGTGGTCACAATACAATAGCACAGGTTTGAGGGTAGGACCTATCTCTGCTTCTTTCAGCAAATAAGCACTCCCAGATTTAGCCTGGCTTCGTAGTCCTCTGCATTTACAGCCAGGGAGGTGTCAATTTATTTACTTTCATTTGAAAGGCAGTCTAGAAGTTAAGAACATTTATAAAGGGTATAATACAGCTCAAAAGCAAAAATGTTCTTTTATGTGCCAAACCTCAACCAACAATTTTTGACCAACTTTGTAATGGCTAAATCATTAGTGAAGTGACATTGTACTGACACAGTTGATCCTTGCTTTTTCTTTAAAAGCCACTGTTGAGTTTTTGCAAGTTGCACTATAGGTTGTTTTTAAACGGGTTACTCTTCATCGTGTAAGTTAGTTTTAGGATTAAATCTGTTTAATTGAAATGCTAAGGGGCTCAATTAAGTAGATACAACACAAAGTCTACTGTAAGTAATTCAGATGATTACCCTGGAGCACATGCAGAGTATACCAGATTCCCTGAACTTGTTTAATCGTCTGATTTAACAAAAATTGAAACTGGTGAGCTTCATCCTTTGATTTTTCAAGACTAGCATAACAACTAGGATTGTAATATTTGACATGGAAACCAGAAATTTTCTAGTTCCTTGCAAAGTTCAGTCAGCTGGACCTGCCAGCACCAGCAGGGAAAAAAAAAAGATACTCTTGATTACACGAACTTGCAGATGAATTGTGCTCTCCCCACCCCCCTACTTTTTATGTCCTCCTCCAGGCACTTAAAATATCTTCAAAGCCTACTCTACCTTCTGAAAAACATAAAACATTCTATTGAGAGTTAATTTGGCTCATTTCATATTTCCTGTTCAACATTTCTCTTCCGTTGTTTTTTATCTCTACACATATTTGTATGACAATGGGATGTATCTTGCTTCAGAGTTCATCTACTCCTGCTGCTAATTTCCTACCTGAAGTTGTAATCTTCTGTTTGTGAGATCTTTTTATCTGTACCACAATTAATTGTGATATCACAAATGGAGGATTATGACTTTGAGTGGAAATGAGATTGAGAAATTGAAGAAGTTTCAAGAAGCAGGGAGGCCTTTCTTCTAGAAAAATGATTTCGGTTAAACCAAGGCAGTCCTCCATCATCTTTCTTCTTACAATTGTAAAATAGATATTTCTAATTCTTGCTGTCACAGAAGGCCCTATTGTATTGAGACACTGTAGAGGGGAAGTAGAGGGGAAGAATTTCATTGTGGAGGAAAGGGAATCTTGCGCTCAACACCACCCCATGCAGCAAGAGGGAAGTAGAAGAGGGAAGCAGACCCCCTGAGAGGTCTGGCTCTGCTCACAGAAAGGAGAGTGCAGGGTTGGTATGGCTGTGTTTGCTTTAAAGGCCCATCCATTTAGGCACTTCATGTCTTGCAATTTTCATTTGTGTTTGAAGAATAAATTTCCAGAAGAATATTGTTTGAAGGGTGAGGGAAATTCCAAAGACTTAAGGGGAAATTACATTCAGCATCTTGAAAACATACAAAGTTAAAGCTTTGTACCATAGTCCATCATGGCTTTTATTTATTCTATGGACTTGTCATATGTCAGTTCTTAGTATGTTGCCTTATGCTTTTGTGTCTTTCTGCTTTTCTTCTGGAAACATGTTGTTTCCTCAGAGCTTCTGGGTGGTCTGCTGGTGCTTTTGTCAAGACATTACTAAGGCTGTTTATATACTTATGCCGTAGTTTACAAAGTGGGAATACTCATCTACAGCTACCATCACTTCACACCAGAGTGTTTACACACATTGTGCATAAACACTGGGACCAAATGATGACTGAAAGACGAAAAAAACAAAGTTAATGAAGAGTGAAATGTCTTATTTCAACATCTTTACTGGCAACAGGGAAGAGGCAAAGACTGCAAAGTAGGGGGATGAAAGTGAAGAACAAAACAAAAATTAGTCCTTTGGTTTTAGGAAAGTACAGTGTCCTTCAGAAAAGTGTGCACCAATCCTCAGGTGTAAATGGAAGCGACCCTCAGTGGAAATATGCCAGTCTGCACTTACTGGCATTCAGGTTCACTTCTATTTGTGTATCAAATCTATTTTAAGAGTTGAATGTGTACCAGCTACTAAGCCACAGCAAAATGAGCCATTTCCTGTCATTTTTTGGGAAAAAAATGTGAAAACAGGCATTTGACTATCTGTTTAACACAAAAACCAGTAATGAAAATCAGCTGTTAAGATTTTGCTCTCAAACACGTTGCTGTAAGCCTGCAAAAGCTCTGCAGGCAAAAACAAACCCACTGTGATAATCTGACAACAGAACCTGGACCCTCTGCATTGTGATGCAAAGCTCATTTAGGGCACCAAATTTACATTGTATGCAAGTTAAATTAGGATGTCTTCAGGGAGGCATAATAATACAAAGTGAAAGAAGAGTAGGAAAAAACCCCATACGCTGAGAAATGGTTATATCTGCCAACAACTTTTTTCCTTTCTTTTTTTTTTCAAAGGCAAAAGCAGTTATGGCGAAAGTGGGTTACCCTCAGTTTATAATGAATGACACATACATTAATGAAGACATCAAAACAGTAAGTGTCAGACTTGCGGCTTTCTTCTTTTACATACTGCAGCCATTCTTTGCTCTGTTTTGCTGCTGTCTAAAATCAAAGCTTTTGGCACACATCTGGTGTTCTGCTTGCCTGGTTATTTTTAGACTTTGAATTAAGTATGCTAGCTCTCATGTCTAAATTGTCGATGCTGCTGTGTCTAAGTGAGATGACCACAAGGCCTGCTGAGAGTAAAATGTGCCTGAGTACAAAGAACCTTCTTGCTATTAAACATTTTAAAGACTAAACATATGCTGGCATAAATTTTGAATTTAGTTATAAAAATGAAACAAAAACATTTTGCTTCAAAGTAACAGTCTTCAAGAATACTAATGCATTTTTCCTCGATTTATGATGCCTTATATAGGCTCTCCCCACCTCTCAAGGCTATGAATTTGTTTGTGCTTGTTGGTGATGATTGTATCTAGAGGTCCTAACCAATGGGTGTGCCTACTGTGCTGGCTGATGGACAAGGATAGTGTCAGGGAGACTCCTTCCTGACCCGGTATCTGTTCAACCTAACTAAGGCAGGAAGGCAGATGATGAAGAATGTATTTTACCGTTCTCTAAAGGGCTAGCTGATGGCATACATGTCATGAATTGTGTTACTGAACGTCATAGGCAAAGCAGAATCACAAATTCAGTCCTGTCATAGTCATCTTTGTAAGAGAACATGAAAGAACACTGAAAAGGTTTAACAAGACCAAAGTCCTGCACTTGGGGCACAACAACCCCACGCAACATTACAGGCTTGGGGAAGAATGACTGGAAAGCTGCCTGCAGGAGAAGGACCTGGGGGTGTTGGTCGACAGCTGGCTGAATATGAGCCAGCAGTGGCCCAGGTGGCAAAGAAGGCCAATGGCATCTTGGCCTGTATCAAAAACCGTGTGGCCAGCAGGACAAGGGAGGTTATTGTGCCCCTATACTCGGCACTGGTGAGGCCACACCTCGAGTACTGTGTGCAGTTCTGGGTCCCTCAGTATAAGGACACTGAGGTGTTGGAGCGTTTCCAGAGGAGGTTGATGAGGCTGGTGAAGGTGCTGGAAAACAAGTCCTGTGAGGAATGGCTGAGGGAACTGGGATTGTTTAGCTTGGAGAAGAGGAGACTGATGGGAGACCTCATCGCTGTCTATGGCTGCGGGAAAGGAGGCTGTGGCAGAGCGAGTGTTGATCTCTTCTCTCAAGTGACAGGTGACAGGACAAGAGGAAATGGCCATAAGTTGCATCAGGGGAGGTTCAGACTGGATATTGGGAAGAATTTCTTTACCGAAAGTGTGGTCAATCACTGCAACAGCTGCCCAGGGAGGTGGTTGAGTCACCATCTCTGGAGGTATTTAAAAAAAGGAGAGATGAGTTTTTAAGGGACATGGTTTAGTGGATGATGGATGCGGTTGGACTCAATGATCTCAGAGGTCTTTTCCAACTGGAGGATTCTATGATCCTAAGAGGCGTAATTTATTGAGAAAATTTTGAAAAACCTACTCTACAAGTCTAATCTTTGTTGCTGGAAAGAGTAGAGTGAGATGGTGTTGTGAAAGCAGTGTAATGAGACAGAGGGTATGACAAAATTACCACCCATTATATGGAATTACTTGCCCAGAAAGGTGATAATGACTAGTCATAAACACTTGTTAATCAAAGTTGCAAAACTATAGCTTAAATCCAAAATATAACTTCTTCACAAGTCATAGGATTACTTGAAACTGATGCCAAGGATGTCAGCTGTACTTATAAAATATTAACATCCCTTTTTCTTGCATCATTTGTGTGCGTATGTGTCGGGGGGTGCTATTAGGTTAGGAAGCTTATGGAAGCATTGAACCCTATGTGTGTAAGAATTTAACATCACGAACAGTAAGAAAGCAGTGGTAGAACCCTTAGAGAGTACAAAGTATTTTTAATAAAATGCAAAACAAGTATTAAAATGCACTTTTAAAAATAAAAGCAGACCTACTTCTTTGAGGGAAAGAGGCTGCCTGCTAAATAGCCTTAGAAATATGCAGTCTACAATCTGTCATTGGGTACTTCTGGTTTCCTCAGCTGTTCTCTCCACAGGAAAGAGCTTTTCCAATGTTCCTGTCCCTTGTGTAGATTTTTTCAGGCACTGTTTTTTAACAAAGTTCACAAAATATATATTCTTCTTACCAAGTGTGAGAATATTGCTTGCTTTCTTTGATAATGGTTAAAAAATTAGCTGATTATATTGTTTAAAATAATAGTTCTGATTGTTTTTTGTCAGCTTTTGTTTCCTTTGACATGTTATTTAATATGTTTTGTGCTTTATCTATACAGCTGAAGTTCACAGAAAATGACTATTTTGGCAATGTGTTGCAAACTCGCAAATATGCAGCCCAGTCTGATTTCTACTGGCTTAGAAAAGAAGTTCCAAAAACAGAGTGAGTAGAAAAAAGGCAAATTTACATGAGCTTCTAACACAATTTTTATTTATATTATTTAATTTATAGAATTAATGTTTTAATAGAAAATATACAAAACAAAGTATTATGATACAAAAAGCCTACAGGAAAACCCCCCAGTTATTCAGAAACTTCTGTGAATTTTTTTTTAAGTTTTAGGTAACACTTTCTGATGCACAGTAGTCATATGCTTGCAGTTTAAATTTAATTTAATGAAAAAGAGGTAATTGAATCTCAATTAAAAATGGATTAAGTCTCTTGGTCACAGAATTTGGAATGGTACTGCAGGGATTTATGAAATAAATTTTCTAAGAATGGAACCATTAGTAAGAGATAATATTATTATTAATAAGAGCAATCAGCATTGCTAGTTACCCGCTGTTGATAGCAATGATATGAAATAAAACACAATAATATTTACAGATGTTACTTTATTTATTTGTAAACATAAGAGTGCAGGTTGTGTCATATATTGTCATAAAATACATGAAAGAATCAGTCTCTTTCCTTACTGGTGGGTAATCAAATCCTTAAAATGCAAATTAAAACCTCGACAGAACTTAATTAGTCTAATCATGCTGCTTAGAAATTATTCCTTCTACAAAGAGACTTTGAAATTAGTGCTACTGCTTGGCTCCTGTGGTGTTATTTCCTTAGGGCTCCAGAAATTCCCACTCAGACTAAACAACACCTTGTTTTGGGGGTGGCTCTGTGCTGTCTGTGAGGCAGGTAGAGGATGTCAGCAGGACAGGCACAGGCTGTTTCTGCTAGGAGTGTTGTACTTTGGCCCCATGTTTTCAAGGGATAATTTGTATCTGTAGGTTTCCCAACCTAGTGGCCTTCTATAAGAGTGACTGCATAGTGAACAAGGGAAGATCATGGATGTCATCTATCTGGCCTTCTCTAAAGCCTTTGACACACTCCCTCACAACATCCTTCTCTCTGAATTGGAGAGATATGGATTTGGTAGATGGACAGTTTGGTGGATAAGAAATTGGTGGGATGGTTGCACCCAGAGGGTAGTGGTCAATGGCTCAATGTCCAGATGGAGATCAGTAATGAGCAGTGTCTCTCAGGAGTCTATTCTGGGGTCACTGTTCTTTGATAGCTTCATCAACAACATAGATGATGGGATCAAGTGCACCTTCAGCAAGTTTGCAGATGACACCAAGCTGAGTGATGAGGTTGACATCCCTGAGGGGTGGAATGACATCCAGAGGGACCTTGACAAGATGAAGAAGTGGGCTTGTGAAAACCATGTGAGGTTTCAACAAGATGAAGTGCAAGATCCCGACATGGGTTGGGGCAACCTTCAGTATTGATACAGGCTGGGGGTTGAAGAAATTGAGAGCAGCTGTGTAGAGAAGGACCTGTGGGTCCTGGTGGATGAGAAGCTGGATGTGAGTTGGCAATATCTGCTTGCAGTCCAGAAGGCGAACCATGTCCTGGGCTGCATCAAAAGAAGCATTGCCAGCAAGGCGCGAAAGGTGACTCTGCCCCTCTACTCTGTTCTGGTGAGACCCCACCTTGAATCCTGTGTTCAGCTCTGGAGCCTTCAGCACAGGAAAGATGTAGACTTATTGAAGCAGATCCAGAGGAGGGCCACCAAAATGATCAAAGGCCCTGAACACCTCCCCTATGAAGAGAGGCTGAGAGTGCTGATGTTGTTCAACCTGGATAAGAGAAGGCTCTCAGCAGACAAGGTGTAGTGGTTTTAGACTAAAAAAGAAGTTTAGACTCGATATGAGGAAGAGATTTTTTTTTTGCTGGGGGTGGTGAAACACTGGAACAGGTTGCCCAGAGAGGTGGTAGATGTCCCGTTCCTCGAAATGTTCAAGGTCAGGTTGGATGGGGCTCTGAGCAACCTAATTTAGTTGAAGATGCCCCTGCTCACTGCAGATGGGTTGGACTAGATGACCTTTCACGGTTCCTTCCAATCCAAACCACTCGATGATTCTATGATACCTTAATTTTAACTGTGAATTTTACCTTCTTATCACACTATCCTCTGACATTGCAATAGTTAATCCCAGGGGATGAGTTTAGGGGCTTTCCTGCAGCCCTGGATGCCAGGTCTAGATTGTGACAATATATTCTCTTTACACCAATAGTTTCCATGAAAGCAGTGAGATAACACTTGCAATGGTGATCAGCAGCCTCCTCGTGAACAGCACAAGGGCAGAACTAACACAGACCATGTAGATACATTGTGTGGTGGGAAATCTCCCCTGTAAAGAAAATTAAGTGGCAGATAATCCCTGACTGTAGATCTCAAGGGCTGTAAACAGAGAAATGCCATGTGAGTATGCTTAAAAAATGAAGGTTTTACCCAATTGTGCGTTACAAAATTGAACACTTTCACATGATTCTCTTTACCATCTTATTTCAAGGGTTATTTAACAGCAGCTCCCTCATCACCTTTGTCCCACAGGATATATTCTGACCTGGGGATCCCAGTTCAGTTTTTGGTTTCTTTCCTTTTCCAGCACAGCAATATGCTCTGCCTACTGTGCGGCCAGAGGTAACCCCCACCAGGCAATCTTCAGTCACAATTGTTCCTGCTGGGAGATTATTTTGCCTTTGCACCTACTCAGCAATAGAAAACTACTCTGAAAGTTGTGTCCTTTAAACTGTCTGCTTTTGCTGTGTCTGCTGAGGGCTACTGAGGGGCTACCTACAGTAATTTTAAAAAATTTGTTATAGTAAACCAATATTTTCCAACCACCAGTCTGATGAAAATCAAATCTGGCCTTCAAAATATCATCACTTGCCACATTTTAACTATCAGACTACACTGTTTTCTGATAACCTTCCCCTTCCCCTTCCCCTTCCCCTTCCCCTTCCCCTTCCCTCATTTGTTTTAAACTTTTATATTTTGTAGAAATCCACACATCTTTGCTCTTCACTGAAGCTTGGCACTGTGTTGATAGAGAATTACTCTTGGGGTTTTGTTTGTGTTTGCTTAATTTTTTCTTTTCCCTAGCTCAATAGCTTTTAGCATAGCATTTATATTTAGAGATAGATATTACAAGATGGTCCACACTGTGGACTGCAAAAGTTAAATAAGAAAACGAGTGTTTAAGAATGTAAGCTAACACCTAGTGAAGTAATAACACATCCAAAAGTTAAAACACTGTATTTGTTTAGTAGACAGTCTAGATTTCTGAGCAATATTACTTCAAACTGGTCTCACTTGCTGTCTTTAACACCCACTCTGGATGCCAGCTGTGCAATCCTAATGGTTGGCTGGGGAGGTGGCTGTCATCTTCACAGCTGGCTCTATCAAACAAGAGGAAAAGCACTCAGGTATCATGAGAGAGATGTACAAAAGGAATTTGTGGCAGGAGCTGAAGAATATGATGCACCAAACAACCAAGCAGAGCACGTTGGATCTTCACATTACAGACTTGGGCAAGACTGTCTGGAGAGCTGCCTGGCAGAGAAGGACCTGGAGGTGCTGGTTGAAAACCAGCTGAATATGAGCCAGCAGTGTGCCCGGGTGGCCAAGAAGGTCAATGGCATCTTGGCCTGTATCAGAAACAGCATGGCCAGCAGGACCAGGGAGGAGATTGTGCCCCTGTACTCGGCACTGGTGAGGCCACACCTCGAGTACTGTGTTCAGCTCTGGGCCCCTCAGTACAAGAAGGACATTGAGTGTTGGAGCGCTTCCAGGGAAGGGTGATGAGGCTGGTGAAGGGGCTGGAGAACAAGACCTATGAGGAGAGGCTGAGGAAAGTGGGGTTGTTTAGCTTGGAGAAGAGGAGGCTGAGGGGAGACCTCATCACTACTTACGACTGCCTGAAAGGAGGTTGTGGTGAGCTGGGTGCTGGTTTCTTCTCCCAAGTGACAGGTGATAGGACGAGAGGAAATGACCTCAAGTTGTGTCAGGGGAGGTCTAGACTGGATGTCAGGAAAAAGTTTTTCACTGAAAGGGAGGCGATTAAATTGCTGTCCCTGGATGTGCTTAAAAGGTGTGTAGATAATGTTGGACTTGATGATCTCTGAGGTCTTTTCCAACCTTATGATTCTATGATTCTAAGAGGGCTGAATGGAGGGGGTAGGGCTGGAAGGGGGAGCATGGGAGGAAGTGGACTGGGTGTGAAGACAATTGTAATAACCCAGGTGAGACATGGCTAAAACAGAGGGTGGTGAAAGGTAGAGTGTGAGGAAGTGGTGGCCATGTGGAAGGGAGAGATAAAGGAGAATCAGTGTCTTAGTAGTGTTTACTCTTCAATACATGGAGCCATTATCATTCGTACATGCAAACACATATACATGCATCTGTGTGTATGTGTATGTATATATGAACAGAGACCTGCACCTTTTTAACAGTGATTGAATCTATCCTTCTTAACACAGGTATCATACTTGTAAATAGCAGGGGATCAGAGGTCTTCTTGGACATACCACTTTATTATTATTAATCTTTCTCCTTTGAAGTCAAGACATCTCCTCTAAGACTTTCGCCAAATCTTTCTTCACTTTTCATTTAATTTTCAGTGCTGGAGATGTAGGAACATAGCAGTCCTATAAGAGGACACAGAAATAGTGTACTGTGAGAAGATTCCTGGGTCCCCTCCAAGAACTGTTCCGCTTTCTTGACCACACATTACTGTTTGCCATCCCTGGCACTTGGTTCACCACAGGGGAGGACAATTCTGAGAGATGCTGGGTTGAATGCCTTTATTCTCTTCAAAATCTCCTTCTGCAAAAGAGGAAAAGCAGCCATGAAGGACACTGGGCAGACTCTTTTCTGTTGGAGACACGCTGTTGGAGAGCTCAGAAATGCTGTGGGTGCACCTTCCTTGGAGAGAAAATGCTGGAAAGGAGTCTCCTGGAGCCTTTTCCTGGCTTTTAAACTTCATTTTAAGCAGTGGTGTGGCTCCAGAGTCTGAGCGTAGCCTTACCATCCCAGTTTCTCACCTAGCCCCAGGGCAGATCTGGAGTTGGGATCCTGGGAGGCTAATTTTATTTACTTAAATGATTTTAAACCAAAAAATTCTTACTTGGGACATTAAACCTTAAATTCTTCTCCATATCCGAATAGTTTCTTCTAGCTCAAAAATCTGAGAGAAGCAGTTGCAAATTCAGTTAGTGCTTTACAGATAATTAAATAAATTAATAAGCCTTTCCCTGCATTTTAAATGTACCCAGTTACCCCTCTTCATGACAAGCAATATAGCACACTTTGCTCTTAACTCAGAAAGGAAGACATTATAGAGAAAACTGTAGCCTAAAGAAACAGAAAGCTAAGAGCATATCTGCTCTGCTTGCTATCTCAGTGCAAGTCTCAGATTTTATTTCTACAAGAGAAATCTCACATTTAAAAGTGTCAAGTCTGCAGCATTAGGTTTTGACTGCTGCAGTAGCTTTTAGGTGATGTACAGGACATCATTTAAAGCGGTCCCCTTTTCACATGCTGGTAGCAAAAGGAAACACTGTAAACAATTCTAGATTTAATTATATTTAGTTTGTAATTCATAAGAGCTTAGAGTTTGTTATGCCTGTCTTTTTTTCTGTTCTTCTGCTAAAACATCAAACGTGCTGAAATTGTAACCAAGCAAAGAGCAGAAGTTGACTTCAAAGAGGAATGAGCGTTATTTCTAAATTTACTTCACTTGCTATTTATTACAGACCTTCATCTGGTAATTTGATGTGTTATTAGTTAAGGTCTGTCACTGAAGGCTCAGATATTTCAAAGCACCCACTGAAAGAAGAGGACAGATGAGAGGTGCAGTTGTTCTACTAGTCTGAATGGAAGAGGTCTCATTTCTGCTCTTTTGTGGAAAATGCTTCCTAAATGTTTTTTGAAAGTGGTTTGGAATGATACAACAGGATGCTGGAGTGTATATATGCTCCTTGCTGAGTGTCTAAATGTCAGTTATGAAATTTAGCAATATACTCTGTTCGTCACTAGAAAATGTTTATTCTTCCTGACTCCTCGGTACGGCTGTTAAGTCCCCTCTTCCAAGCTGCTTAAAAACATAACAGACTTCATATGGGGATCATTCTCAAGGCCTTGTTATGAAAAAGTGACTTAGAAAGAAATTAATTCAGTTTTACAGTGAGAAAAACAAGGCTGCTGTTGGTCTTTGGCTCATAACAAGCTCAGGAAAAAGGATGGGCTCTGTTATTGCTGATGTAGACTGTGAAGAAAGACAGTCTCAGATGAGGATGTTGTGGTAAGTCTTAGCATTAGTCTATGAGTTCATAGGTATGAAAAGAGTGGCCAGCAGTGGTGTGATGTCCTCCCTTGGCAGCTGTGGACTAAATGGCATCAGTATTTGCAGTCCCTGTAAGGCAGAGTTGGGGTGCTCCCGTGGTGAAAAGTATGGGCACTTTACCCAAAAAAATTGAGCGCAAACTTGTACTCTTAGAGAGGTATCACTTGGCAGTGAAGAGCTCTTTAACTACTGCTTTTGGCAGCTCCCTTCTTGAACGATCTGCAGTGAGCTCCTGGGGCTGCAGCAGCAAGGAGGATGGGGAGAAGAGCAAAGAACATTAGTCTATTTTGAAGTACCAGTTATCTGTCTCAGGCCCTTAATCCTGTGACTGAAAATGAAAGGCCCTGTAAGACACTCTATGTAAAAAACATTTGTAAAAAGTGAGGATTTGTTGTCCTGGAAGTCTTTTTCATGCTTAAAAGTTGCTGCTTGAGAGAACAGAAAGGACTTTATAAGTAGAAAAAGTTAACAGGGTGAGGGGGAATTCACAATGCTGTGTGTTTTCATTCAAACTTACAGAAAAATCTAAATTAAAGTGTTGAGTGTTTCAGATGGGTCCTCTCCTTGTCAAAAAAAGGAACAAAGTCCTCCAGATTTACTGCTAGTCCCAGAAAGCAGGTCCCACTGCACAAGTGGTTAGCTTGCATCCTTTAAAACAGTTCAGCTGATTGCTGCTATGAACAAACATGAAATTCAAATGTAGTTAATCAAAACCTTTAATTTTGTGTTTATACTCTCACCATAAACACTTCCTTCACTTTTCCCTTATCTCACTACATTGCCTATAACACTTAATGTCTTTATTATAGAGGAAACAGAAAACACACTAGAAAACAGCTTCCCCTGCTACTCACCTTCAGAATCTCCTAGTAAACAAAACAGGGAGTTATCTGCGGCAATTAGAGCCTATAATGTGATGGATTATTGAGATATTTACATGACATTGGCCTTTGCTTTTATTGGTTAGTTTTTCTAGTTGCTGCATTCTAAAATAAGCTGCTCAGCTTTGAAGATGTCAAAAGCGGATAAATTTATTGTTAAAAGACAGAATGCTGCCATTCTAAAATTCTCCCCTTTGTTGCACGGTTTACTTAAGAACATCAATTGCCAGAAAAAGTCAGTCCGCAGAAAACTCATTTGATGGTGCTATTTTAAAGTACAGATTGTGTATGTGAATGTTACTGACATCACACGTTTTCCATGTTCTGATAGATCTTCCTTTGTTTTACTCTTTGTTTTGCAGTTTTTATCTCTTCTCTGAAAGAAATTTTCCAAAGCAATTACATTGCGCTCCTTTGGCTTTACTAAATTTCTAAGTAATACATTGGTAAAGACATCAAGGTGTTCCTGTTTGGGCATTTACTAGAGTTACTTTGAATTTATTATGAATTAAAAACTAATTCTCATAGTCTTTTTATTTTTCTTCTATCTCAGTTCTTCCCTATAAAACCATAAAGTGAAATCTTGGACTCACTGAACTCAGAGCTTCATATTTGTATCTTCCTGAAGCCAGTTGAGATTTTTCCACACATATGGTGGAACCACTGTCAATATAGATGAACTTAGGCTAAGGAGATTCATGAACCCTATTTGCTGTTCAAATCCAGGTTTCTCTCCAGTATGTATAAGAAATCTATGAGAAGAAATGACAATTTCCATTTAAAATTTGTTTTACCTCCTAAAAGGTGCGTCGATTTATAAGCACACTGATGACCATGTTCATTGAGTAGGGTGTACAATGTGAAGCAGTTTATTTTTAACTTAGGCTCCCAGAAAACATCTGCGCATGTTTTTGGCATCATCATAATTGTTCAAATAGTTGTTCAGCAAAGCATCTGAAGCTGCTTTGCCAATTTCAAAATGTTCTTCTCTAATTTCAAAAGGGAGTTTATCCACACATCCTTGAAAGACACCTAAGAAAGTTTTCACAGCTGCTATCAGTGTTGCAGCCTCTGTTGGGTGAACTTGAGTTTGTCAGCATGGCAGACCTCAGAAGCACGGAGATCACTCAGAAATAAACCAGAATATGTAATATGTAAACCAGAATATGTAATAGGAAGTTAAGCTCTGTTGAATGTTCATTAAAATAAAGCCAATAAACAGTAGATTTCAACATTCTAGAAAATGTAGGTAGCATGTGTTGTAATGGAGAAATACTTAAACTTCAGTGTATTCTAGGTCTTTCACATTTTTGCTTCCTTCTAAATTCACTTTTTATGTTTGCTCATTTTATTCATAAAGATGTATACAAGTTTATTGACAGCAGATTTCTTTTGCTCTTATTATAGGTGGTTTACAAGCCCAACTACTGTAAACGCATTTTATAGTGCATCTACCAACCAGATCAGTGAGTATCTGACTTCTAAGCCTCCTTTTATAAAACGCTTGTTTGGGCAACGTATATATCAAGATTTTTATAATATTTGTACAGTTTATATGTTTGTGACTGAAAATCAAATGCTCAAATCTGATAAATCAGCTTTGAGAGATCTTAAGAAAGAGGATGGTTCTGGAAAATCAGGGGCTCCCACAGATTTGAATTACTGTTTCTTAATGAGTTACCCTGTGCCAGCTGGGTTGCAGCGACTGCCTGTGTACGTATTGCAAATGTTAGCTTTAATCACTTTTATTAAAGCTTAGTATTTCTGTCTTCTGTAGAAAAAACCTATGTATACATGACTCCATAAATACACAAAGACTCTTTGAGTGATAGCATCTCGATCCTCTAGTATTAATAAATATGTAGCAATAAACGTGACTAGAGGAGAACAGAAAACCGAAGAAGTGGTGTCCAGCGGATTTGTTTAATATCTTCAAGGACAAGGAGTGGTACCTTAGTTAAGTTAAAATTCTTGCCTGTATAGTTTGATGAAATGACCTCATGTGTACGCTACAACCTGTCTTATGCTAATTTTAGTTACTGATTGTTTTCAGAAGCATAAATCTTGGTTTGGAAACATATGAGGTAGAAGACATAGATTTTAAAGATGTGTATGGATTTGGATGCCCATTCACATTTGCTTTAATGGGACTTCACATAGAAAAGTTCTAACTAGCTTTAAAAGTTTATACGTGTCTTTCTTTGTACAACAGTGTTATCTTTACCCTGACACTTCTCTTCATTCTCATTAGCATTGCAAGTTAAACCAACCTTCTCGTTCTGTGCTGTCAGGGTCTCGGAGGTGGCTGCCATAACCTCTGTGGCCTCAGCCCCCAGGGGCAGCCATATCAAAAATAGCTCAGTGACTCTTCCTTTTTCCCCTGAACCTCTTTTGGTCACAGATAGAAGTAGTTTTTTAAAGATACAAAATGAACATATCACACCAAAGAGGTTACAGCAGAGGACTGGCAATCTGGATCTGCTTGTATGTGCTCCTGCTGATTCCTGTAAACAGTGTTGGCCTTCAAACCACTTGAATTCTTTTGTGTCTAACTGAGCTCGTTCATAAAGTATATGTGATAATTGGGCTGTTCTTTTAATTAAAATTAGTTCCTGGCTTTGACCTCTCTACCTTAATTAGAGGGCTGCCATCATTAAGCAGCCATGTTTTTGTTGATCACCTGCAGGAGCACTTGAGGCAGACTTCATTGAGCTGATCACAGCTCTGAGGTGCATATGAAGCATGATAGCTACTGTTCCTGCTGAACTAAGCACCAACCTCTACTGCTGCTTCACATGTATCCAGTGAATAGAGAGGAAGACCAGTCATCTCAAAATGAGAACCATCGCTGTTAAGTCTTCTTTAATATTGGGTCCTTTCCACTTTCAGCAGCATTCAGCTCTCTCAGCCTCTCTGCTATGACACATTAAAGAAAACTGTAACGAGAAGCTGGAGTCACTGAAGCTAAATTTCACAATGACTGTATTTAACAGTGACACAAAGCAGAGAGCTGTCAAACGTAACCAGTCAGTCATGGGTGTAGAGGCAATTGTATTTTCTATCATAACTTGACCTTCTTGTACTGCTGGCATCTGCCCTTGAAGTTGGATAGCGCTGCTCACTGCTCTTTTAGGACATTCCTAAGACAAAAAGGATTTAGATGGCTCTTTCCAAACAAAACTCTCTCCTACTTGAAAGAGAGGTACCAATGTAATCATGCCCTCAAATGATGCACAATAAGAGGGAAGATTCAAACAAAGGCACAGTACAAACAATCTCCCACTGCTTGATGGTGTGATATGCAGGGGAACAGTCACAGTGAGATGTGGGAGGAATAAGCTCAGGTCTGAAGTTGCTAATAAATATTTGACGCATCATTACTGAGTTCCCATTAATGCTGCTGGGGAAGAATTACACAGCAGGAGGCTTAAGTTTGTGAGCCTATGCATACTTGTATTTCATGGTGTATGTTGCTGGGTGAATCTGAGGCCCAGCAGTTATTGCCTTACTGCTTTGCAGGTATGTTTGCAGTAGTAATCCATACAAATTTCGGGGGGAGCTGGTGATACACTAGAAAAATTGTGGCCTTTTTAAAAGCTGAGTTAAACAACAGAAAAGAAGTTCTACAAATGAGAGTCATTTGAGAATAAGAAATAAGCATGAGATCTAGTGAGTTAAATGTAAAGTGAGGATATAGCAAGCCCACAAAAACTTTGAGGACCAACTTTCTTAGAGTATAATAACTAACAATAAAAGCTTTTTTCAGGTGCACTGAAAGAAGAGAGTCTTTAGGGGATAAAAATAAGATAATTCTTTGCATTAGATGAGTTTGGGAAGTTCTTATCCTCAAGCTTTATCTTATGGAAGGTAAGTCCCAGGAAGTATTTCAAATTTAGTGTCAATAGAAAGTACTTTAGAAGAAACTCGTAAAATGAACTGTGACAAATATAAGGACCAGATAATATTCTCTCAGGTATTTCAAAATATCTTAGACAAGAAATTGCCAAACAACCAGCTTTGATGTACAGTTTATCACTTTTACTGGCCTTAGCACAAGAATAATAGCTGTGGCAAGTGAAAAATACTTTTTTTTCCAAAAGAAAATCCAGATGGATCAGCATAAAAAGTCACTCTAGCCCCTATATGAAGGAGACTGGTCGTGACCACAATGAGAATGAGTAAGCGTATGATACAAGGCAGAAGAGTCAATGTGACTTGGTTTTTGCTTTCCCTTTTAGAAAAATATCATGCTTTCTTAGTCTATTAGGGTTTGGGGTTTTTGTAATTCAGAAGGCAAGTATGCTTGAGATACTACATTCATTTCCATGAAACACTTTTGATGAGGTTCTTTCTCAATGCTACTGACTGGAGGTCGTTACGGGACAAGAAAGAAGGCCCTTTCATAAATTAATGACTGATTAGAGATAAGAAAAGGAGGTAGGAACAAATTACAGGTTTTCAAAACAAGGATCTTTGCTGGTCACTACTAGCAGATGATCTGAAAAAGAGGATGTTCTGTTCTGAACAAAAACTCAGATAGACATAAACTCAGTCCAGGAGGACAGATCCCTCTGCTACTGATTACTGGAAGATAGAAAGCAATACTGGTAGAAGAATTACCTCACGGATAGGTGCCTGAAGCTCTTTTCCTACACATCTACTACTGATCACTGCTGGAAATAAGAGAATGAACCAAATAGACTCTTCATCTGTTTGAATGCTCTCTAGTGAGCAAATTAGATTTTATCATGTTCAAAGCCCATCTATTTTTGCTCCTAGTAAATAAGTTTACTAAGAAGAAGAATTTGAAAAATGTCAATTTTAAAATGCATAATAGAAATGGTTTCTGGAAAGCAGCTTCTACATTAACTGGAAAATACTTGGTTCCAAAGTTGATTCTAAAAATTAGGACTGTTCAGTTTGGAAATGAAATGTACTGTGTAATGTTATCAACATAACCACAACTCCAAACTTAATTATTCACAGAAGGCTTTGAGAAAGAGTTTAGGCAAAAGACAATATTGGTGCCTTGAACCATGGATTCTGAAAAGGAACTGTCATCAGGTACCTGCAGAAGTGGAGGAGAGTGTAGATGTCCTGATCACTTCTGAACATTAAGAAGATGGTTTTGCTTTCCATGCTCAGAGAACAAGGAAGTCTCTGACACACTCCTGATGGAAGGTTTACAAATTCTTTTGTCTCTGTAGTCTGTATCACTGACATCGGCATTAAAGAAGAAATCCCTGCAACCTCCATGCAAGTCCACATAATCTTCATACATGGGCAAGATGTTAGTATTTTTAACTTAACTACTTGAGTTCTCAATTACTTGAAATAAAAGGTCTTTCATTACTAAAAGTGAAAATTAATAGAGAGTAGAAACTAGATGGTTTAGAAAATTATTAGATTTGGGAGAACACAGCAAAACTTGCATATGCAGTAGATTGAAACAAATTTTGCTACACGAGTGAAAACATCCTTATGTTTGCTATTGCTTCATTTCATTTTCATTACTAAACTACAGATAATCCAGATTGCCAATGATTCTGTTAATATCTTCAAAGGAGAAATGAGTAGATCTATCAAAGCAAGATATGCTGCAAGGAGTTGAGTTAAAAAATATGATACATATAGTTTATCTTATTATACAACTTTACTCCTGATGTTCTCTTTACATGGGTTGTATTTATTTATTTCCTCTTTTTCCATAATTCATAGTGTCTTAGATTAACAACCACGCAGGTTTATAATGGTTGTTGATTTTTCAATTTTTCAATTTTCTTTGCATTTACTCGTCCATTTTCTCTCAGTTGTAGGTACTTAACAAGGACAATAGGTGCATGTCATTGCTTTAAGATTATAGAAACGTATCTAAGCGCACTTCATATAATCTAAGCAGCATGAATACTATCCTTTAATTATAATCATTGGAACACAAAACAACTTTCAGAAAGGCTCTATTTATCTTAATGAGCTCTACAGCAGTCAATAAATATGTGCTGAAAGCGGACACAAGTGAAGATTAAAGCATGCTAGCATACTTCTGTTGAAGAAAAGGGTTTTCTTCATTACAGCACTAAAATATTGGCCCTTGAATATGTTAAGGAAACTGCTCATTAGACATTTGGTATATTTAATTTTCTTTCCAAGCGTAAATATGTATGCCTCTAGAATACATCAAAAAAGTAACATTCGTCAGTTGTGAAGAGTAACAAAAGGGAGACTTGCACTGAACTGAGGGAAATGTAAGCAACGCATTCATGAGGTGTAAGCTCGAATAGATATATTGGATAATTAACTGCTGTTGATATTATCTCTGTAAATTTATATCCTCCTTCTACGTCATTTGTGCTTGTACTGCAGCTCTCTAGTGAAAGTCAAAAGGCCTCTTTGGAAAGCAGCTTCATTACTTGTTACAGGAAGAAGATATAATCTAAACTAGAATTTTAAAATTAGGTTCGAATTAGCATCCATTGAGAAAAACACAGATGAGAGCTCATATTAGCCAATAAGTATCATCTTTATAGAAAGCAGCATGCAGATATTGATGCTGGCAGCTTGCTGATGCTGTGACTTGCAAAGGAGAACTCTTTTCTTGCCAGGAGTCAGGGAAGTGCTGGCAAAGAGCACATAGTGCTGTGGCCGGTGGAGGACAAGGGAACTGTGCATAGGGGCACTTTCTCTTCCCTTAAGAGCTAGACTAATTGGAAGGTTATTGATGAAGTAGTTTCAAGTGCACCATTAGTTTCTAGGAGGCTAATGAACATAACAGATTTGGACTGAACTCTTTCTGAGCCCTGTTATTAAGTTAGCTTTAAGTATACTTGAGTGAGCCCACATTTTCAATTTTCCCTATTTACTAATGACCAGTATTCTCTTTTATTTAATTACAGTCACAGGTGAGATGATGTATGATCTTTACATCCAGTCTTTATTTTTTCTTTCTAAAGTTCTTGTCTATAACTGTATAAAGTAGGAGAACTTATTCTGTGTTCCTTTATTTATTTATTTATTTTAGGAAATACAGACTAAAGTTTTTTGTAACAATAGATGTTTTCACAGGTTTCCTAGTCCATTAGCATGCAGTATTCCTTGACCCCTTACAAATCATTTAGTGTTTCTCCTCATGTTTCCCCATTGAGGCTGGGAAATGCTGATTTCTCTCTTTTTCATGAGCAGCAAAGAGCTTCTTGTCAGGTGAAGCAAAAACTGAGCCAAGAATTGAATCAGAAGCTGCTGAACCTTCTACTTTCAGACCATCACTTGTTTGTTAATAAACATGTTTACTACTCCTTGGAAAGCTAAGCTTTGTATTCCTGCATAGACGGAACAGTTATTGTGCCTTACACAATTTGTATTTCCTGTCCTTACACAATTTGTATTTTCTATCCTCTTTGTCCACAGGATAGAACTTGATATTAAGTTTTGAATTCATATTCATTTTATGACAGAGAGTTTGAGACTTATCACCTTATATAAATGCTCAAAGCTGGCTGGGATGCTCTACAGCAGGGCTGTCAAACTCCCGGCTCCCGCCGTTCTCCTGCTCCTGCAGCGTAACACGCGTCACACGCTGCACACGTGACCAGCACTGGCAGGAGCACAGGGACAAGGAGCTCGGCGCTGCCCTGGGTAGAAACAAGGTGCTGAGCTGGATTAGGCCCACGGGCTGTGAGTTTGACACCCCTGCTCCACAGCAGCCAATCTTTCCCTCATGTCTGATGTATCTGAGGCAGAACTTGCAGGACACCCTTGCCAATTGAGACTGACAGCTAGAGTCCAAGCAGGATACGCTAAGTCATCTCAGAAGGCAGTTGGAGGAGATTCAGTTGTCCAAACTGAAATTTGTAGAACCATTTTAAACAAATGTGTCCTGTTTTTTGTGCTGTTTTTAGACAAATAACAAACAATTTAGTCATCTTCAATCATCACAATTCCTTATGTGAATTCAATAGCCTTTGTTGACTGGCTAACCATTACTTTTCTTCTGATATCTTGCCCCTTTAAAACTTTCCAACTGAATTCATCCAATGACACATGAAAAATAAGTTACAGCTTTTAAACATGTCTGAGGATTGCCAGTACAGAAATCAGCAGAGCACCCTGTATATCACACAATTTAGCACAGCTGTCTCCCATATCCTGTAGCCTGTCAGAACTTGTTCTAACTAAACCAACTAATTATTGGAAATTGTAAATACACTGACTTGGAATAAGGCTTTGCTTGATCTTGTCTTGCTCTGTGAAAAATATCATGCAATATAACTGAATAATGTAATTGAACTATAGAGTTTGAATTCATATTTAGGTTTGGACTCAAGTTTCCTCATGATTTGGTAAGGCATCTCAGATGTTTTTAGTTTACTTCATCCATTATTAACCTCCATTGTTTCAGTGAATTAGCAAATGAAATGTGATTGCTTGTGTCTCCTCAGTGAAGTAACAATATTACATTGAGTCTTAGAGCATTCACCTGCAAAATATGTATAATAACACTGTGAAGTTATTAGCTGGTTGATGGATTCATTAATGACAGTAAAGCCCCTGTAAAATTGAACAAAATGTTTCAAGTTTGAAATACATTCTAACAAGCTTTATAGCACCTTGCTGCAGAGGGAGGCTGAAAATGATTTACCAGATAAAATTAAGCTAGTAACCTATGAGAAAGTTAAAAGTATCCTGAACTGGTAAAGAGTGCTGTTAGAGCTTCAAGATCAGCATAAATTTAGAGTGAAATATTTGAAATCAGCCAGATATAATCCACTGCTTGAAACGTCCCTGCATTCCAGAGTAGTAAGGTGAGTAAGTGGAAAGTTCAGCAGAGTCACAGTTCGGGGGTCTAGACACAGGACTTTGAAAAAAACAAAGCCTACCTGGAAATGTGAAGAAACATTTTTGCAAGTGTAGCAGAAACAGAAGAAATTCTACGTAAAATGTAGTCCCACAGCTGAATGGGGGCAACAGGGGACCTAATGACAAATGACATGGAAAAAGCCAAGGTAATCAGTGACTTCACTGCCTCAGTCTTTACCAGTAAGACTGGCTTTGAGGAATCCCAGGCTCTTGAGACCAGGGGGGAATTCTGAAACAAGGAGCTTTACCCTCAGTGAAGGAGGAGGAGGCTAGGGAATATTTAAACAGACTGGGCAGCCACTAGTCCATAAGCTCTGACAGAGTGCCTGTGAGTGCTGAAGGAGCTGGCTTATGTCATGGTAAGGCCACTTTTTGTCATCTTTGAAAGGCTGTGGTGATTGGGGGAGGTTGCAAAGAAGAACTGGAAGAAAGCAAATGTCATTCATATCTTCAAGAAGGAAGAGCGAGGGAACTACAAGCTGGCCAACCTAACATCAGTCTCTGTGTACGTGACGAAGTAGATCCTGAAACACCTTAGCAAGACTTTCAGCATTGTCTCCCCTAACACTCTGAAACACAAATGGCTGAAAAGTGGGTAAGCAGACAAGTGGATAGTCAGGTGGACTGAAAACCGGTTGAACTGCTAGGCTTAAAGGACTGTGTTCAAAACTTCTGGGCTCATTCTAAATTGTGATCAAAGGCACAAACTCCATCTGGAGGATGATCTAGCCTGGTTGTCACACTTGGCCACCTGTATGATGCCGGGATGTATGATACAGGTGGTGTTCTGTGACAGCTTAAATTCAAATGTCTCCAGACTTCTACTGTTCTTGTGGTATGTGACACCAGTGCCCATCTCAGAATGATGCTACAGTTGTATGACATTGCTCCATAGGTAAATAGGTTGTAAGAAGGTAAGTAAGGCAGCTTCTGTAAGTCCAGGTCCTACATATGGCAGATAGGCAGGTTTGTGGGGAGTCTATAACAAGACAACACTATTTTCTTTCCCTGTGCTGTTGGTGAGCAATGGCCTTGAGTGTAGGCTCTGAGCCTGCACTAGCAATAAAGTGTACTGAGAGAGAGGCTTTCAGCCCATATCCCTCTTCTGGGGCTGCGCAGAGGGAGAAAACAGGAATAGATGCACTACTGGCTATAATTTATGGTGAGAAGTTATCTTAAAGTACTTTTCCATTGCCTATATCTATTTCTTAAGATGTTAAACTCTAAAGTCTGGCTGACTTGCTCGTCTCACACAGTGCTTTGCTTACTTTAACTCCAATGGCATATATATAATCCTATTAGTATTTATTGCTTCTCAGCCTACTAGAAACTCCCTGAGCTTTTCCTTTAATTTTTTTTAGGTACAATATGCCAAGCAAGAAAGAAACAGGTTTCACAAGGGAACTGCCTAAATTGGGGGATCCGAAACAGCACAAAATATAAAAGTGTCAGGTGATCTATCTCCTGTTAAAATTTCAAGGAGATTTTAGTTCTAGGGCATATTGTTATCATCGTTCCCTCCAAGGATGATCTGGTTGATGCTCGCCTGAGGGAGACATTGCATACAGAGGGATGCTTTGTGTAGCTAACTCTGAATCTGTTCCTTTGCAGTGTTGCGCTAGGGGCCAAACACCCTTGCTCGTTTAATGCTACTAATCTCTGGAGAACAAGACACCTTTGCTTTATTAGCTGTCTTAGAATCACATTCAAATCTAGATAATCCTTTTTTTTCTTAGAAAAGAAACAAAAAATCCTATTATGGGAAATACATTCCATTTCCCTGAGTTTTTCTTAAATGCATCTTACCTTCTAGTGGCTTCTGTCTGTGCTTTGGCCTGAAAATACTTCCTAAGGTTCCTTTAGTACATCCAAACTACAGAGGTGTTCCACACAGCTGCCCAGAAGCAGAAACCACTCTCAACAAACTTTCAGCTTGGCATTGCTTACCTAAAATGGATCCTGACTTTGAGTAATTATGGAGTCAGGGTTGGAGCTTCTTCCCATGTGTTCATGTAACTTGTCCGGTGAAAACTTTATCTCATGGCTTAACTCGTATCTGACTGTGTTTCAGCAATATCTTAGGAAGGCACTTTAGGTTATACTTCTTAGATGGATGATTCTGAATGAAGGCTTGCACCTAGATTACTGTGTATATTTATTACCTCTATCTGGCACACAGACAAGTCTGTACTTGGTCAAAATAATGGTAAGACCTTGATAACCTCTTGGTGCAGTGAGAGGCACACAGGATTGTGTTATCCCTAAATGTGATTTGATGGGGTGGCTGAGCTACCTTGGTTCATAATATCTTCAGTTGGGCTCATTTGTTCATTTTGGCCACAGTTCATGTTATCTGCTTTTGAGTGGAGAGGATGATTCAGGGTTAGTGGACCCTAATGATCCCTTCGCTAAATGGTTTCTTTGGCACATCCAAAAACCTTTCCTGAGGTTTATTCCTGGGAATAACCAGGCAATGTAGTTCAGACTAAGATTTCCAGCTCTTAGCACCAGTTCTTAAATTAGCATACTAACAAGCAGTTTTCTTCAGTTTGTGTGGTTATACCATTCCTGTAAGATGTTTTACAGCACACATGATAAATGCAAAACAATCTTCTGTGTGTGCTGGGAGACAACAAAAGTATGATCAGGAAGACTTTGTCCTTGACATTTGTACAATTGTATATTGTAGTACTGAAAAATCAAGGGATAACATGCTTGAAACAGCAAAGCAGCATCTGGAGAAGAAAGAGAAGAAAATGCTCAGAAAATATGTTTGAAAACCACACTTTTTGTAAGGGAGGAACAGCAGAAAAAAGCAGATGGGCAAGCCAGGAGGACATGCCACTTGCCACATCAATTAACATGAATCACCCTCGGCATATTGTTTTTAAAGACTTTGTAAGCTCCTCTAGCAAAACCTACTGAAACTTAAAAAAAAAAGTCATAAAATCCAAATTCTTGGGCCTTGGAACTGTTATTCAGCTGTGCTGAACTAGGGACCTCACTATCACTGTTTTTGCTACTGCAGGATTTCCAGCAGGAGAACTGCAAAAGCCTTTCTTTTGGGGAACAGAATACCCTAGGTAAGTACTGCACCTGGAAATGAGGAATAACTGGAAAATGTATTGGAAATACATACAGACAGAGAAAAGAGCCTGGAGAAGAAGGCTACTCTGCTGAAGAAGACTGACAAGTAGAGCACAGAAATACTATGTTGTCCTTCTGCAGGGAAAGCTTAGCCCTTGGATTGTGCATTTTTCCCAGTTGCATCCTGTTTTATTATTGAAAACCCAGACTTCGAAAAGCGCCGCTTTGTGCAATAACTTTTCTTACCCTTGGGAGCTGTATGTGTTGCTGTTGTCTTAAACTGATGACTAATTTCTCACAGGAGTTGCTAATTAAGTGCACCTGAGTGCAAGTGTTTCAATGCTACCGCATGCAGATGTGGTAGTGTGCACATGGCAGGTATTAAAAGGAACTGTAAATCAGGTAACTAAGACTTCCTGAACAGAAGTGAATACCCTGAGAAGCCATTAATTATCAGTTTATTGTTCACTTTGTGCTAATATCTCAGATTAACTGTGGGCTTTCTCCTGTGCCCATGGAGGTGCATGAAGTGATTGCCTGAGCAGGCGGCCCATGTGCTATGTAGCTGAAGAATAATTATAGGTCACACATATTGAATTTTAAAAAAAACACTGCTTTTGTGCAGTTCAATAACTTTCTATTTTAGGGCAGGATAAGACCATGAAAATTTTCTGACAGCAGTTTCTGAAAGTTCTTTTGCAGTTATATAAAGGCAGTTACTGGGGAAACATTTCCTTAATAAATCTGTTTTAAAAAAAGCTAACCTTTTGAAACATTGTGGGTTTGCCATCTTCCAAACTGGATGTGTTCTTGTAAACAGGGAATTTGGCAATATATGTAGAGAGACATATTCAATTTCAGAACAAATGGATTTACATTCAAAGAGAATTCTTATGAGCCAGGTGTCTCTGTACATGGTAATTGGGGATAGAAGAAAGTCCTTTCTTGTTAGGATGAACTTATTTTACACTATGGTTATTGTAGACCTGTTTCCGCCTGTCCTTTCTGAAGAGATTTCTCTATACCCTGACCTTCTGCCATAGCGATAAAATTGTGGTTTTTTCAAAGAATTATACTTTGCTCATTTCTCTTCTTTAAAGGTTACCTTAGCTTAAATTGGTTTTGCTTGAGTACATATCAAAATGGAATTTAGTAAACAAATGTACCCGTTTTATATTAGACAACAGATTGCTTTTGTCCTTGAAATATTCTGGATCTGTTTTCTGTCTGCTTAAAAGAAATAGTACATGGCACTGGAACAGAAAAATCATCAAAACGTCATCAGCACTTGCTGGAAAAATTATTTTGGAAATATTTAGCATTTAGTGCTGGTTTAGTGTCCAGTTCCAGCATAACCACTATAAAACAGCTGCATCTGTTTGCATAAGGGGAAGCTAAGTTATCACTTTACATCTCAGTTCGTGAAATAAAATACCATTGAAAAGCCATCACTCATATTTACGAGTCTCAAGTTCCAGATATATTGAAATAGAGACTTCAAACTACCTGAGTAAGGTGCTCACTTACAGGTGTTCTGAGCCTCTCCAGTCCCAGCTCATAAGGTCCCTGTTGAACTGCACCTAATACCCTCCATCTCTGTGCAGCTGTGCCCCAGATGTGAAGAGCACAAAAAGAGCCGGGAGCATTTCTGGCAAATATGTTGTTGAGCAGGACAAAATGCTGAAGGTTACTCACAGAAGCAAAAGCCAAAATTCACCTCAAATTTCACTCCATCTTTTGGAGGCAGGGAGAGCCCAAGGACTGCCTGGGCACCAGTCTGTTCTTTGTCTCTGCTGCCTGTGGTCGCTGGGAATCTTAGAAGAAAATAAGATGCAATTAGTAATAGAGGTTATTGGATCTTCTTAGCCACTTTCAAGGTTTTGTGCCATTCTTTTTATATTTCTTCAGCTGTAAAAGATGCTGTATAATCACTTCACTTCAGATGTGGAAAACAAGTCTAATATAGTACATTTAGTATGGATAATTACCACTGTGTTCTACAAAAGATTACAAATCTGTCACACAAAAGGAGGATATTTCCATTGCTGAAATGTATAATTTTAACCAACATTTTTTAGTGAAGATTTGCAGTAATACTTGAGGGTGTAGGGAGGAAGTAGGGAAGATCTTATCTCATGCAAATTGCCTTTCAGGAAAGAAAAAAATAAAACCAAAGAGAAGATTGTCATGGGAGCAGGGGGAATTAAATGATATACTACTTTCTGGGCACGACTGAGATGAGTAATTAGTGCACTATGGATCATCGGGTCCAGTAATACATTACTTCAAAACCTTCTGTATTTCTCCTATTTCAATACAATATCTTAGAAATACTATAAGCTACTTCCAGGTATGGCATCTCAATAAATGAAATAATTAAAATCACAAAGACAACTTAACAAATGAATGATGCATTTAGTGGATCACTTTCCCCTCATGATATCTACTGTATTTGATATAAAAAAGCCCTGAACCTTTCCCTCTTTCAGCCTTGTTTCCCCCAGATGCACATTCGTTTGTGTATAATGAGGAAAATATAATTAATTGTCAATTAGGAATACAAAAATATGTCTTTCTATTCTGTTTCTCCAGTACATTAGATCTGACTATAGATCATGTCCTTTTCCTGAGCAGGTGCAAGGAAATTGTATGACCTCTCTTTTAAAAACTGAAGCGAGATCTGTTTAGTGCTTTATAAACTGGAGTCAGTCATTTGCAAGTCTGTTGCATGCCAGCAAAGAATGATTGGAGCTGGCATTACAGAAGCCCATTGCAGCCTTTGATCTATTAATTTTTCATGACAATGCTAAGAGAATAATTTTAGCTATAACTTTGTCTTGTTCTCAGAGTATCCACAGTGCAGTCAACTGAAGGAGACATTTTGGCGCTCATATAATGCTAAAGCAATTTGGTTAAAAGAGGAAACCATCACAATGGTTTTAAAATTTTTTATATTAAAGGCTATTTTAAACAAGTAAGAGTTTAATGTTCAGACTTTTGACAACTTTTTGAAGACAAAATTGTGCAAGTATGGTTTTTAGACCCATTATCCCTCCATTTAAATGAATAATGGTATTTCCTAAGGTCTACTGTCCTTTAATGTTCATGGTCCTGGGCACTTCCTGAGGGAACTACTTCTTCGTGTTACAGGTCATTAAGCTATGGTGCTATAGGAGTAATTGTTGGCCACGAGTTTACTCACGGATTTGATAGCAATGGTGAGTATTTGTCTATATGTTGCTAACTTCTGTTTTACAGAGTTGACAGACTAGAAAGCTGACTTCTATATGCTTTAGGGTTTTTATTGTTTTGGGTTTTTTAACAATACTGAATTGCGTGAAAAAATTGCAGTTTTAAAAATTTACTTACACACAATCTTTTTTGTCTGAACTAGGTTTTGTTTGGTAAGGAATGCCACAAGCATCATGCTTTGTGCTTATTTTGAATGGAAACTAAATCAGCAACAGATTCGGAAAGTCCTGGCTGAGGGGAAAGGGAAAGGAAAAAGGATAAATTCTGAATGACGAAAATGACTTGCAGGAAAATATTTCATTTCAGTTTTGACTTTTTTTCAAAAGGCAATTATGTACAAATATTAAAATAAAACAATGGAAGAAAAGTGGAACAGAACATGTATTGGAAATTAAAAAAAAAATAAGAGTGAGAAAGAAGAAATGATCCGAAAATGTCAAACCAACTGTCCTGAATAACTAGGTGGAGTGGGGCATTGCAACCATCCAATTTTTTTCTGTTTCAGTAAAGTACTTTTTAAAATCAGGCTCCTGAGAGAGAGAAGTGATGGGGATGTGGGGAGTGGAGGTGTGAGCGAGAAACGCAAACCTCCTCCTTCAGAGAGCAATTGTGAATGTCTGACAGACCCCCTGCTGTGAATTGCTGTCTACAGAAACCTCTTTCCTCTGAAAATACACGGAGGTTAAGGAGAAGCAAGCTTCTAGCTGGCTGGCTAACTAAAGTTGATTGCTTGTGTTGTGTTACTTTGAATACCCTTTAAAAAACAAAAGGTAAACCTTGTATCCTGTTGGCACTGTTCTGAAACATTTTGTGTCATCAAACACTCCCCAAGGTTTCTTCACAAACTCCCATCTCATTTGCAAGAGAGTATCTAATATCCATTATGTATCTAGCTAGTCAGAGAGGATTTGATTTGATTACCTGAGCAAACCACTACATCTTGTCCAGGCTCTTACCTTCAAAATATAGTAATAAATACACCCCTAGGGAATTTGCCATCTTGAACAAATCAACATGCAGGAGGGAAAAGTTAAGAAATAAAAAGATGAAAGAAAACATCTGTAGTAGTTGGTATCATATTTACTGGTTCCTCCCTTACCTCTCCTTCCTGCAGCTGTAATGAAGAATCAAATCACAGAACAAGGCTGCATTCACATGAGCAGCTAAATATGCTCTCTAACATGTCTTGTGTCTGTTTGGCTGGAGACATGGTGGAGATTAGATACTCTCCTACAACTGAGAAGGAGCAGTGACCTGAGGCTGAACCTTCCACAAGCCATGGCTGTAATCATCAGCCTGGGGAATGGGATATATATAAATATATATTCTCCTTGCTTCTTTGAATAGGGTTCAAATGTTATGGGTTTGCTCCAAGGCAGAAAATGGAAACTTCAGAAGTGTCCATGAAATGGATATTTTTTCCTGGTCAAGTATAAAATTAATTCATAATGAATTAGTTATCGTGAGGTTTGCAGAATCAAAGACATATAGGCTAAGGATGAAAAATCCTCACAATTATACTTAGAAGAAAGCTCATATGCCTCTTATACTGGGTAATTATAAAATGTACTATTGAACTCATTAGTTGTTACTTTTTTTCTGAAAATGGAAATTATGACAATAAATATGATGCCAGCTTTTCACCTTTGACTTGAGTGGGGTCAAGATTTTGCTCGTTGATCTTTTACAGTTTGTACACACACTTGCATGAGTATATTCACCTCTCATTTCTGTGCAGATGATAGACTCCAAAACTGAAGAAATACAAGGTTTTGTCCTACAGAAATATTAGGGTTTTTTTTTCTTTTTTTTTCAAGGTCGGAAATATGACAAAAATGGAAATTTAGATCCTTGGTGGACAAATGACTCTGAAGAAAAATTTAAAGAGAAGACAAAATGCATGATTAACCAATACAACAATTACTACTGGAAAAGAGCTGGCTTACATGTACGTAAAATACCAGTGATTGAAAGTGGTGGTGCACTAGGAGTTTTGGGGCTTTTTTTTAAAGTTATCCTTTTATAAATCCCAAGGTATTGGGATATTAGGCTACCAACTTCATTTCTCACAACAAATCACTTTTTGAAGTGAATAATTGTGATAAAAATTGTCTGTCAGGTTTGATTAGTCCAGTCAAATACCACAACCCGCACCCCAATGACAAGGTTAAACCACCTCTCCCCATCACATCATTTTGGAATCACAGAAAGAGGATGAAGCCACTCAGTAGGGCTGGTCTAATTACTGTGAGCATGTTAAATGTCTTCTGAAGATGAGGTCTGTAATGGCAACTGAGCAGTCATTCTTTTTAAAAAGAAAAATATAATAGCGAGCGTGTTTTATGGATTCCTTTAGCAATTCCACCTGTTATTTATTACAGCTATAAAATGAATGCATAAACTCTACTTTATTTCAGATTGAACTCTTGCTATTTCTTCCATGTGTGCATGCAGAACCAATTTGTATCTCAAATGAAGGGAGTATGATAGCGGTAGCTCATAAAAAAATTGAAAAAGAAAGAGCAAAAGATGACTTCTGTTTCAATGTCTATCAGAGCTTTGGGCTTCCCTGAAAATATGCATATTTTATATGTCTAAAATGGAGGCTAAATAGGACAAATCCCAGACCTCCAGAAATCAATAGCTAAAATTCATGCAATTTTGGCTGGGACACGATTTTAATCTGAATTTTCAGGATAAAACACATACCACACAACTTACTCAATTCTACCACCTCTACTTTCTTTTTAAATCTGAAATACAATATTTCTTTGCCTTTTATGAACAGGGAGGTCACATTGAATGCTTAGCAATAATTTTAACACTTTCCCCAGGCTGTTTGTGTTAGTCTCAGTAACAACAAAACCGTATTGCAGTCCAGTCTGAAGTCCAACAGCTCAGACTTAAGTACTTCATATAAACTAATTTACAAATAAAAATGTCTCAGGCTTATTCCTGAATATCTGTAGGACAAAAATTGTCAGTACAGAAATGCCACTTAAAGAAAGATATTAAAACCTTCCCGAAGGATGTGAATGAGCCCTTCCCACACTCCTACCATTGAAGTGGCCATCCCCTTTACCTTCTATGGTGTCTCTTCGGATGGGGAAGATCTGAACTCCCCCTCCAGTGTAACTACTGCCTTTGAAGTCCATAAGTACGCTTATTAGAGAGATCCTGTTACCCACAGCCTTGTCATCATCAAGACTTTTCCCTCCTATGTCCACGGGATAACCTAAAACATTTTTTAGACAATACAAAAATCATTTTATTTTCTGCCGTATTTTATAGCTTCTGTATGAAGAGCTATGTATGAAAAGAGCTTTTATTTTTGTCTGTCATTTACATCAATATTGTGCAGGTTTTTTACCCCATATGAATATTTTTCATGGATCAAGAAAACCATTTGCTCTTTTCTTTCTCATCACAATAAAAATGTCTCCAGAAAAGAAGCATAATGAAAGAAAAAGTGGATATAGAAATAGCTTCAGAGTGCAGTAATAGCATAAAGTCATCTGATCAAATAGAGGGCTTACCGTGATCCCTGAAACTTGTCACGAACTGTCTGTAAAGAGCAGTCTCAGATATCTGACCCAGACCTGCCTGAGATCAGCAGAAAGTCTTCTTGCACTTATTAAAATGACCTACGGTCCACGTGTCACTGCTAGGTCACTCTCATCTTGTACTCTAAATCAGTCTACTTCACAAACCCATTGCAAGAAAAGTGTATGAGTAGGTAGACCAGAAAAAAACAAGACAGCTGACGTGTGCAGGTTCCCTACCGTCCCAGTACCTTTTCTCCTAAAAACTTCTCTCAAACCTCCATCTCCAGCTTCCTGAGGGGAAGGAGGACTGACAGGAAAAGGGTGCACTTTATTGCACCTTTGGGTGTAAGATTGGACCCAAGGCATCAAGAAAAATACCTTGAGTCCTATTTGAGTGCTCATCTGCACTGAGTGATGGTGCTGTGCACATGTACCTGGGTATCCCTTAGGTCCTTCTGCCTCTTCGCCATTTCCCCCTCTTTTACCATTCTGAATCTAAAGTGAGTCCTGACACCAACCCCCTATACTAATCCCTGCTGCATGTGAGAGCCTATTGTTGGAAGATCTGCAGGCCAGCATTGACCTTCAGAGATCTGCTCAATACTGTGCCCAATTACCTTGCTTATTTGAGGCATAGTAAAGAGTAAAGCTGCTTAATTGCAAAGAGAGTTTGGTAACACTAAGACCTAAGACCTTAGTAAGCTGGGTGATTAGAGATAATGCTTCACTTGTGGAAATGAGGATTTCTTCATAACGATATCACCCTTGGTGATATCAGGAGACTGGCTTTTTCACAAAGTTTATGAAGTGCTGCTTCTCACAATGTATTCTTGCTGCTCTTGCTCTTGCTCTTGGAATCAATACTAGGGAAAAGCAAAGTGTATCTCCTTGGCAGTATTTTTAGAGCAGTGAATATGCTATCAATTTAAATTCTGTCTCTGACAGTTATTTTTAATTATGCTGTATTATGTTATGACTTAAAAGTTATTTTATCATCCCAGTAGTGTAGTAAGTTATGTAGAGAAACAAATATAAACTTTTAGATAAAAGTTTAAGAAAGAGACTACTGAATCTGATGTGTAACTGGATAAAAACAGTCTTTATGGGAGAATAATTGATGCTAAATCAAAGATCAGGGACCAGAATCTTGAATGCATTTTATCTACTAAATTTTGTGCAAGAGACTTCTAGGACTAGAGCCAGAATAACTCACCATGGAGAATTGTTTACTGATAGTTTTCACATTGATACCCATTTTTTTTAACCAGAAATAATATATAGTTGAGGTAGTTCTCACCTTGGTTTATTTTTCCCCTCTTTCTTCAAATTGATTAAGAAGGAAGTTCAGAAATGGGACAAATGATGTTCTTTCAATCTGCCAGGTGAAAGGCAAGAGGACTTTGGCTGAAAACATTGCAGATAATGGAGGTTTGCGAGAGGCTTTCAGGGTAAGTAAATGATAAATATCTGAAAAATAGTATTATTTAAAAAAAAAGAAGAAAGAAAAA
Source organism: Dromococcyx pavoninus (assembly GCA_033558185.1). Lineage (NCBI taxonomy): Eukaryota > Metazoa > Chordata > Aves > Cuculiformes > Neomorphidae > Dromococcyx > Dromococcyx pavoninus. The sequence continues at coordinate 1,002,046 of JAUMJL010000054.1, forward strand.
AGAAAAATTGTGGTTAGGCTTCATGTTGTTGAAAGGCACTTAGTATCTCTTTCTTATCAGGCATACAGGAGATGGATTGCAGAAAAGAGGGGAGGAGAAGAAGAGCCTTTACTGCCAGGCCTTGAGTTCACACACAACCAGCTTTTCTTTCTGAGTTATGCCCATGTGAGTAGTACAAATGTGTTTCAAGTCCTCATCTATCAACCTGCACAACGTGCAGTACAGAGTCAAGACTGCTTTGTTTCAACAATCTACACCAGCCAAACTAAGACTTTTCAGGGTATAAGCAGAGACTTCTCCCAGGACTATTGTTTTTCTATTGTTCTCTTTGCCCTCATCTATCCTTGGTGCCAAAACTGTTGAAATTATTCTTGTTTGTGCACAGTTGTCTCAGCAGCTTTCTTTCGTCTCACTACTTCCCTCCACTACATATCGACTTTACAGTTTAGCTTCCCAGGTTCCTGGTGCTTGCAATATACAGCATTTTCTGACTGCTTCCACCACAGAATCCTGTTGCAAATGTACCACCACCGTTCATTACTGATCATGTTATTCAAGGAAAACAAGCAGCAGTGAAGAAAATCTTACTTTATTTTTTCCCATCTTTGTCTGCTGTTTGCAGGGTCTTAGGTAAGGTAGGGATTGCTAGAATTAGATTTTTCATGCAATGAATACAGCATAAGAGGGATTATTCAGTCATGCAAATATTCTCTCTGACCTGCTTTGTGGTCAGTTACAATTGAGTCAAGCATCATATTAGGAATCATGAACTGGGGACCACTGATAGAAACTTGAAAAATGTGTAATTTCAAAAGAAACTGACATTCCAACATGGAACAAATATGTCAGGTAATATAGCTACAATTCTAGAGATGATAAGCACCATTATATGTACTTTTTATACACATTTCATAGCTATGAGACCAAGAAGTACACTTGGTAATTATTAAGGTGTGAGATGCTGAAGGACAAGCTATAAAGCAAGATACCATTATAGAGAACTTCAAAAGAACTAGTAAAGCAGCTGTGATTAGATGACGGGAATGAATGGGTGGAGACTGGATCCATTAAGGGATATGAAAGCCAAGAGAATATACCAATAGAAAACTGAAAGTAAACAAATGTGAAACGAATTAGTTTGTGGTGTCTTTCCATTTTGTGCATTCTGGATATAATAGCCATCTTAAGAACAATGATTTTGCATTCTATTTTATGTACAGTCATCCCAGATAATGTACTTGTTTCTGCTTTTTATCTTTTATTAGGTAAGATGCAACTCTTTTAGACCAGAATCTGCAAGAGAACAAATATATGTTGGAGCTCACAGCCCTCCTCAGTTCAGGTAGTGCAAATAATGTATTTGCTCAGTATATATACAGACATCAAGCATGGCAGCACACAAGTACAGAAATCTAGCATGTTAAGAGGGGTTCAAGAGCAAACACAGAATTGGACTGTGTTCTTGGATTAGATTGAAATTGAACTGTATTTATTAACTTATCTTTCACTATTGCAAATGTTCTTCTGATAAAATGAGAGGCTTGCATTTACCTTCAAAAGCAGTTGTACCAGAACACACTTTGACCCCTGTCATGTCCTGTAATCATGGTCTGAGTATCTAAAATATCTCTTACTTTTTTTTTTTCCTATGCAGTTCTAATTTAGAAACCAGTGTGTATTAGGAGGGTTCTTTATTTAATGTGCTTGAAGGAGTTGTGGTAGTCCAGCCATAATGGAGTGTCTCTGTCTTTGCCCAAAAGGCCTTCCACAGGCTCCCCTAACCACAGACAACCATGAACTCAAAGAAGGAGAGGCTGGAAAACAGGGAAAGTTTAAACACTGCATAAGAATTAGGAAGCTAGACTTTATTTCTCTGCTTCTCCACAGAGTTTATGTGACAAAAAGCAACTTGTTTTTGTTGGGATTTACGTCAATTGCGTTTACTTAAGTAAGAATTTTATGTTTGTCCTCAGTCAAGTGCTACATTACTCCTGTGTTTGGGGGAAGGATGTTCATTCCAGAAATAGAATCATTATGGAGGCGTCTCCAATAAACTGGATTAGTTGCCTTCTGGTGATGTCTACTGCTTTCTGTGGGCTAACTTTTTCCATAGTTAAATTCAGGTGATATGAGCTCCCTTTGCCTCAGTTCTCTCTTGGTAAAGTAAAAATAACAACATTGCCTTCACAAAGGTGTTGGGAAGTTGCTTCACAAGTACTTTGTCATGTTCCCTGGACACAGCCTTGCTAAAGATGATGATACAAATATAGCATGCGTAACACACCTTAGGCTGCTTATTAACCAGAATGGGTTAAGAAATAATAGAACTGGAAACATGATAACACAATTCTAATATAAGCTAGCATTACAGTTATGTATGCTTGGCCTTGGTAGACTTCTATACTCTGCATTGAAACCTGTGCTACTGTACCTTTTCAATACCTGTTACACCTGCTAGCTAGGGTAAAACTAGTGCAGCAGGCAAATTTACACGCCTTTTAACAATTGAAAATACATCATGGTGATAAAGACAGGAGTATGAGGCTGATTTTCAGCCTACAGAGTTATACTTTTTAATGATTCCTACTTTTGTTAAGATTTTTGTAAAATAATCATCCGTTGCCTTTTAAAGTCCTCATAATTATTTACCTGTATGTGTATTTATGTATTTTGAGTCATTACATATCTACATTCCCATGAGACAGCGCAAATCACAAAATGCACAGGGAAGCCTGGGGATAGAATATTCGTGAGGGAAACTCACAAAGGAATTGGTTTAAGAAAGAAAATTGCAGAGAAGATTAGACAAAATTGGGGTCTAGAAAATAGGGACAAAACTCTTCATTTATTTTTATGCGGATACTCAGAACACACTTCTGTTTCATACCTGAAGAGAAACTGTGGTTCTTGCCTCTTCTTGCAAACCATATCAACTAGGCTCACAAATTTCATTATCTGTTTCCCCCAATTTTTCTTCTTTTATGTCCAAAGACCATCATGCACATAACAGCAGTATGGCTAAGTTTCAACGTTGGCAGCTCTGGCTATCCAAAAAGTCCAAACAGCCCTTTTAAAAGTAATTATAAAGAGTAACTACAAAATATGATAGAAATGAGCAACCCGTAACCTGAACATAGGTGTGTACATCTGAGCTAGTCACTCCAGGTTCCTTTCACAGTCAAAAAAGAACAGTTAAATGGGATGACATCCAGACATCCCACTCTCATTCCATGGTTAATGTGAGGCAATATCAAACCACGGATAGAAAAGTCACATGCATGGACACATAATGATCTTTCACTGACTAGATTCTGGTTTTATTTATTTTTAATTGGCAGATTTTCAGCATTACCTTGTGTCTTTGTTATTCTTGAATGCTGATTTCAGAGTGAGATCCCTGTCATGGCAAGCAGAGCTCCCACCAACTTCAGCAGCAGTTCTGCATGACCAGTTCTTGCTGTTCCAGTCCCTGAATATGTATTTGCAATATTTTCCACAGTAAAGCTGTATATCTTATTTGAAGCCTAAGCTGATTTTGTAATTTTCAATACAAAACTGACCTTTGGACTTTTTTTGTGCCAAATGACTGCAAATTTTCTTACCCACAGAAATTCTAATCAATGTAATAAGAATGTTTTCTACCACACTGAGATATGCTGAGAAGCTGATTGTCTGCAATGGAGAAAAATGCCTTCCCACTGCATAACAAAGAGGGTGGAAAGGCATACAATTAATATCTCAGTAGATACTTTTCTGTTTTTAACTCAGGATGCTGCTTACTAAAATACCATTGCAAATATCAGGGTAGTAAATTCCAAGATGCTTAAAAGCATAGGAAAAATCAACAAACAGCACAATCCCAATCTAGCAACCATAAAATATTAATTTCTAACAGCATGAAACAATGCAGATATAAAAGCAGGAGCCAAGGATGACTGCATAAAAAGAGTGAGCTCTTCCCCTATGTCTGGATCTGCCAGTCTGGGATGTAGACACATTGTCTATTTTGTGGGAGGCAGAGATGTGCTTCTCTGTCAATATCATGCCATCTGTGCTGGAAACAAGAGATCTTGGGAGTTGGTCAGGGCAGAAGCCTTAGAAAATGTGTTTCCAAACTATCAGAGAAGTTGAGACCCTCATGAGCTGACCATTAAGAGAGGCTCTACCAACCTCCCTGCAGCTTCAGACTACAAAGTCCCAAGGAGTCTGCACACGTCTGTATGTGTGTACATTGGTGGGCGGAGGACGGTGTTATAAGAATCTGGCTGGAATGAGCCAAATCATGGTGGAAAGGGACCTGGGGGTACTGATTGACAGGAGGCTAAACATGAGCCAGCCGTGTGCCCAGGTGGCCAAGAAGGCCAATGGCATCCTGGCCTGTATCAGGAATAGTGTGGCCAGCAGGACGAGGGAAGTGATCCTTCCCCTGTACTCGGCATTGGTGAGGCCACACCTTGAGTATTGTGTTCAGTTCTGGGCCCCTCAGTTCAAGAAAGATACTGAGGTGCTGGAGCAGGTCCAGAGAAGAGCAACAAAATTGGTGAAGGGACTTGAGCACAAGTCCTATGAAGAGAGGCTGAGGGAGCTGGGGTTGTTTAGCCTGGAGAAGGGGAGGCTCAGGGGTGACCTCATCGCTCTGTACAACTATCTGAAAGGAGGTTGTAGACAGGTGGGGGTTGGACTCTTCTCCCAGGCAACCAGCAACAGAACAAGAGGGCACGAGCTTAGACTCTGCCAGGGAAGGTCTAGGCTGAATGTCAGAAAAAATTTCTTCACAAAACGAGTAATCAGGCATTGGAATGGCCTGCCCAGAGAGGGGGTGGATTCACCATCCCTGGAGGTTTTTAAAATAAGACTGGATGTGGCACTTAGTGCCATGATCTAGTAATCACAATAGTGTTGGATGAAGGGTTGGACTTGATGATCTTGGAGGTCTCTTCCAACCCAGATAATTCTATGATTCTATGATTCTATGAAATCAAGTAATTTCCAGCACAACCACCTGCTTATGCACTCCTGCCTGCTGGACTGTAGCAGTTTGGCAGCTGCTGGAAGAAGAATTCCACCATGCAAGGCTATCTCCGATCCACATGGGCTCCCAAGGGTCAGATTAGAAAGTTGTTCGAAATGACATAATACCCACAAAATACAGTTGGTTTTGGTTGAGTTTCTAGCAAAGTGGGATGCTCCTCAAAGCACTGAGTGAATCAAGATTGTCTTCACATTAACTTAAATGGGAGTGCTTCTCCTGAATTTTGGGGATTTTGTGAAAAAATGACATGGGAATCCCCAAAATTCAACCTAAAGTGAACATATTGAAATACTTGCTGGCCTGTGGTGTTTAACAGAAGACAATCTGCACATTGATCACTTTTCTCTTTGCAGAGTCATCGGTGCCATGAGCAACTTTGAAGAGTTCCGTAAAGCTTTCAATTGCCCAGCAAATACGATGATGAACCGAGGGGCAGAATCCTGTAGGCTGTGGTAGACATCCCTTCCAGGTCTTCTGTCAAGAGGGGTCTTCAATGTGAATTGCTGCACTTGAGCTCAAGCTGCTAGCGTTTCAGAATAACATTCTGCAATCTGGAGAGGTGTTACTTCAAACACATCTTCCTTATCCATGTTAATAACTTACATGGATCTAATCACTCTCTATCCACAGCCGAGAAACTTTTGAAATAAGAGCAGAGGATAGATTTTCTTTAATAACAATAAAAAAGGGACTCCTTTTATCAATAAAACTACACCTTTAGTTGCATTATTGTTGATGGATAGCTGCCATTATCAGTTCTGATTCCTGATTTATAGTTGAGCAAGAGGTAAATTCTAAAATCCATTTTTAATCTGTTGCTCTGCAGGGGTTCTGTGCAGAATGTTCCCCCACAAAATTTATTCTTTCTGGTTGAAGAAATTCATGAGACCTGCTACAAAGCCAGCTCTGATCTGCTGCGTGATACAGCATTTTCATAACTTAAACTGTCACTGCCTAGCATGACATAAATGATGTTGCATGACGTAAAGACATAAGACTTCATATAAATTTGGTTTAATATGTCAGATTAGTGCCTCCTTTTGGAACAGTTTCAGGCTAAGAAAGCACTTTGTGGTTTCCATCTGCTAGGACTAAACAGAAAGGATACTTGTGAGATCCTGACTTTTCTAATTTTAGATTGGCTTATAATAAGATCAATGTGTGGTCAAAATTGGACTTTTGCAGAGGGAATTCCCCACACCATGATACTTAGAAATATTATAACATCTATTCCCGTGTACAGTGTGGGCAATTTTTTTCTCAAAAGGTGATTTTTACCTTGTGATGGAAGTATATTCACCTACATTTATTTTTAAGCCTGAAATACTCTACCAGTTTTAATTGAGGAATTTCTTCATGTCTGAGTCTTACAGAGGAGTATACATAGTGTACATGTTTGTCCTCATGTTCTGGACAGGGCATGGTGACTTGTGATTTCAAGGAAGGAAGAATGTGCTACTGAAAAACAGAGTACCAGCAGCATTTGACTTGTCTGGATAAGAAGAGGAATTCTGAATAGAGGATACACAAAAGCCAGTTAAATTTTTCATTTGATTCCTGAGAGTATTCATTAAAAAACTTATTGCAGCAGAAAAACTTTAACACATAACTATTACTGAAGGAAGAAAAATCAGAACAACCCTTTCTTCACCAACAGAAAGATAAATATTTAACTGGTATTTGTTTATACCCTATGCATTAAATTCATCTTTACATGGTGGAATTGTTTCAAATGGAGAGAGTTTCTTTAGACTGACTCAATTACTGCAAATCTCTATATGCTTCTGTGTATATAATTTTACATATAGATACAAAAATATGTAAATTCTCCTATTTGCTTACATGTTATTTTATCAGTATAGAAATGTTAGTAAGATAAACATTTTTGCAAGGATTGGTCAAATTTTTTCAACAGTCAGGGTAGGGAAAGTTCAATTGAAGCTAAACTTTTGGAAATGGAGAGAGTTTTCTGTTTTTCTTCATAAAGAAGGGGCACTTCAGAGAAACATAATTTATGGAAAGAGACAGGATCTCAAGTTACCTTCCAGAAAGAAGGTAGCTCCCGAACTCAAGGAACTGTTTCCACTTCTTAGGAACAAAATACAATGTTTTGGGACCATGTCTTTCAGTTGAGTACTGTACTGAATTCATTCCTGTGCTCATATGAACACTGTCATGACTTGATGTTGGCTGCTTTGGATCAACAGCACAAAGATCAGGGGTGACAACCTGGCCTCATTAAAGGTAGTGCCCATAGGGTCGTTGTTCTCAGAAAAGTCAAGACAACAACCCTAACACTTATCTAAACTTTCTAAATTACTGGTCTATGCAAAGATGGTTTTGCAACAGTCAGCTTCGAGTTTTCCAATTTTGTCTCTCGGCTCAGAGATGTATTTGCAAGAGCTTCTCTCTCTTCACTATTTTCCAGAGGGACAGATTCTGTCTTTTTGTGGTTTATGGGGTTGTTTCTCTGTACCGGACAGCAATTCTTTCTAAAATGCCTTATGTTCGCTGCCTTAGATGTCACTCTTGCTGCTCCTTGCAAGGCTCAGGTCTTTCATGATTAATACCAAGGATTTTTTAATTGTGGTATGCATATTCCCAGTGGCACAGGAACCACTGCAAAACTGCCTCATCCTCTCTAGGGCGAGCACCCATCTCCTATAGCAGGCAGAGGGTTAGGTCCTGTACTGGGGATATAGCAGGGAGTTGGAGAATTCAGAGGCAATGCATTAGGAGGGAGGAAGGTATTGGCTGAGCGGCACATTCATCAGCAGTATCCAAGTTTGGGAAATGCTTGCTGTTGATGCAGGTTTTCAGTGCCTTGGGCTTAGGTCTTACATAGCCAAATTTTGGACTCCAATTTTAGCAGTCGAGAGGAGGTCTACATGTTGCCAGGAAAGACAGAAGTCCTTGCTGCTGACCAGAACATTCATCAATAGCATTTAAGTTTGGAGAATTCCTGCAGTTGATGCAGGTTTTTGCATATGCCCACACAAAGATCCCAGTCTGCCTTACCCACCTGTTTTTCACCTCAAACTAAACAGCTGATGATGCAGTTTACAGTTCACTTTGGATTCAGCTGTTTACGTATCAGTTGGAAAGAAAAGCTAGGTAATTGGATGCATTCTTAAAACTCAGTCACCAAAGACAGCGAAAGCACAGTGACAGTTTGTGAGGGCTCTTTCCATTGCTTCTGTTTTACCAGACTCCCTGGCCCTGCTTTGCTTTCACATTGGGCCTCCTGGGTCTATGCTAGCAATACCTTCCTGTGTTGATATCAGGCTCACTTACTATAGCTGTGCAAACAGATCTTTGATCACGTGTATTCTTCTCCTAGAGATTTTAAACTAGTGTTTTTTTAAATTGCCAATAATTACGTAAACTTTCTCCTTTCCTTTAAGCATATTGTGTAATGTTTCTTCCTATCGGCTCAGTAACTTCCTCTTCCAGCAATCAAGAGGGGAAGGATCACCTATTTAAAAAAAAAAAATTACCTGTGTAAATTTGAAGATGTATTTTTCTACTATGTAGACATAATGAAAAAACTCCTACTCCTGTCCCATGTCCCCTTCTTTGGGTCCTGAAAGTATGTAAACCTTTTCTTCTTCTCTTTTATTTTCTGTTCTCCTCTGTTCTGATCTATTCTAAACCTTCTTTTTCTAGCCCCATCTTGAAAATGCTAATAAAACACCTTATACACTCTGGGTATTTTTGCTGATCATATGGTGAAAGAGTTAGCTTTACAAGTGAGTAGCTATCTGAAAAGAGAGTCGTGCTATTCATCTGTGTAAATGCTTAGGTGTATAAATGATGTCCTAGCTGGGTCTTGATGCTGAAAGACCCTAAACACCCAGTTGCATTATAAAGCTCTGCCTTGTGTCCTATGCAAAGCAACATTCTTTAGGTAGGAAGACTATCATCACAGTAAATGTCTGAATTATTTATAAAATAATCAGGTGGTTTTATGTATCACTTTTTATTTAGTATTATTCAACTACATGCTTAGAAGTATATCTCACAGCAACGTTTTATATATATATCTGTCACCAAAGAAATATTAAAAGCCTGACAACTCAAGAGGCAAAACTATAGTGAGTCAAAAGGTCTTTTGTGTCTATGTCTTTCTAATCTAGATTTCTATTTTGCTAGTCAGTCTATTGCACATTTCATTTTTTCTCCTTGCAAAATATGTTGGTTGACTGTTTGGAAGACAATTGTCTTAGCCAATAAAAGCCAAAGCAATGAAGAATTTTCCTGCGTTGCAGTATGGCAAAAATTTCTTGGCCTGTCACTGTCAAATTCTACAATGTTACTTCTGTAATGTATCCTCTGTATAAAATGTAATAAAGACCACAACCACATGGCCCCAGGTTCTCTAGGTTACTGATACTTGTTTACAGCCTAAGAAGGACCTCCTCACTGAGAGCTGTCTAGCCATCTTCAGGCAGAGTTCAGACAGAACCCCTTTCCCCTCTAATCTGCTGGAGGCAACTAAAATAAACAGGACAGACTAACTGTGGATGATGGCAGGAGGCTGCAGAAGTTGCAGAAGGACAGGTGGCTGAGCTGTCCTGTCCTGACCAGAAGCCATCAGAGCATAAGACAGAGTGGGAGATGATCCACCTGCTTATCAGCCTCACTCTTCTCCTCTTGCCCTAGTCCATTCCTGTCTCAGCCCACCCTTTGTAGCCTCAGTGTTTTTAATAGGATAACCCTAGTGCCATGGAGTGGGGTGTGACTGCAGTTAGCTTAGCTTGCTGGTGTTCCTCACCGTGTGCTTCAGGAAAGTCTATTCTGGCACAGGGACTGTGCCAAGGCCTTACACGTTACCAGGTTGTCTCTTCTGGGCTAAGTGCCCTGCTTCTTGGCCTCTGACCAGTTTCCTTACACTGCTTGGGCACCCACAAACTGCGGCACAGGCCCACCCCAAGGCACTATAAAGTCTGTGAGCAGCAAGGAGCAATTGTACCTGGTGTTGACCATGGCTGAAGCTGGCCTTGCTGTATCTTTTGAATGATGCTCTGCAGTGATGCAGCCTCTAAAAGCCCATAGATCTGAGCAGGCAACTCTTCATACAGCTCTTGGGTTTGGGTTGTCAGGGAAATTTTGTCTTTGAAAGCCTGCATCAGTTCTGTCACCTACTTTACAGCACAACCTTATCGATATTTCTATGGGCAAAAGCAAAAGTTTTCATGGAGGAAGGTGAATGAACAAAGCAAATATTGGAGTTAGAGCATGAAACCAGCCTCAGCATGAGGCAAATCTTTGCTCAACTCTTGCAAGGCTTGCTAAGCTTGCACATATCTTGGAGAGATGCTATAACAAAGGCTGTAGATTGCCTTGAGGAATTCAGGCTTTGTCTGCTACAGCAAGAACCTGCCTCACTAATCAAACAATTTAATCACATTTAAAGTGTAGTATATATTTAAAAAAGAAAAGAAATTAAAGATTCCAGAGGGAGTCTTCAGCACAGCATTATGTTTTATTAAATATAACATCAAAGTTGGAAGTTACTGAGAATCAAGATAATGTATTACACTAATTTGTGATGAAAGAGAGAGATATAATAAGTTTAGTCATCTGTGAGCACCTCAGCTGAAACAGCTTTACGTATGAAGTTAGCCACATACACATTACATTAACTATGACTGTGAACTGAGATGCAGATTTTTTAAAAAGTCTCTCAATTTTTATCACATCCATATTTACTGTTCAAAATTATGAAAAAGTTACTTGTTTAAAAATGCTTGCGGAAAGGCTTCAGAAAAGATCTTAAAACTTTTTCTACCACAAACTTTATTTAACCTACCAGTGTTGCTTTGAACAATAACTGATGGTTGTTTTATATGGACGATATACACTCCCCTTCTGAAATGTGAGTCGCAGAGATTTCTGTACAGGAATCTGAAAAAAATGTGGTGTCACATCCTCTTACTTCAACAATAGGAAAGCATTTGGATAAAACCAGGAAAAAATTATCTTCTGAAATACAGCAATTACAGAAAAAAAGCGTTTATTAATATATACCATGACATGCAATTACCTAATATACTCTTGTAGAAGATGCAGTTGCCCAACTGAGCCAGGAGAATAGTTTGCAAACTTGTCACATCATTTCTGCTGCGAGAAAAACCTGAGCACAGGAGACCTATCTGCTTTTTAACTCGCTGGAAAGGATGTGGGTCCTTTGTAGGAGTGCCAACACTGTGCTCAGAGCTCACCCTGTTGGCCAGTAGTCTGGATGGGATATTTGCCTTTTCTAGAATGTCCAGAGCCCTCAAAATGTTCTGTCTGCAATTCTGCCTCTGACTCCTAGTTTTAAGGATCCTTTTTTCCTTTCCCCTAAGCACATCTAATGGGTACATAAATCAACCAATCTCTCCATCATGGCATTCCAAAGGAAAAAAATGATGTCTTTATAGGCCCAAGCTGCAAAACAATGCAGTGTCACTGCATATTAAAAACACTGGCATGTTTTGTGGAACAAGGCTGCTCTTAATCAGCCACAATGCATTTGCTTTCATGTCATTCTGCTAGTATGGTCTTTCAGTGGTTTTTGCTGGAGAGAGGAGAGCAACATATGGAGTGACCTCTGGATAGGATGATAAAGAGAAATTAGAAATTATTTAGTGTTGTAAATCATTAGAAGATTTTACAAAGCATTAGTACAACTACTGCTTTAAAAAATAATATGCATACATGTAAGCATAGTATAGGAAGTCTGTAAGTCTGTTCTGTGTAAGTGTATATAAAACTGCCAGAATTATGAATGATTTTTAAATAAATAGTGTCTCAGAGTAAAACCCTGACCTCACTGACTTCACCGGGTGATTAATATCTGTGGGGCCAGCATTTTACTCCACCCGGATAACTGCACATAGTCTTTACTGATGTATGTTTTCTTCTCGCCAGAAAAACATTTCTAGCCTTCGTGATTTTCAAAAGCTGCTCTGTCTTCAGTCATTTGCATAGGACTGACTCTATTTACTCTTATCTAGCAGGTATTGCATTTTCTTTTTAAGGCTTTAAGAGTTATTTTATCACTGTTTCAGATTTGCAAAGTAGTTTTTTCAACTTGACTTTCCCAGGTAAGTTTCTATTAAACATTAAAGTAAACACAGTATGTCCTATCGAACCAAGTGTGACAGTGAGGTACTTTTGTCTCCATGATGAGACAGAAAATTTCCTGTTACTGGAGTGGTGGGGAAGCCTGGTGATGCCAATCACCTCCTGGTTGTGAGATGGCTGAGATGGCTGGGTCATCCACTGCAGACAGGAAAAGACGCTTGGCAAGAAAGCAGGGAGTGCTTGTCCTGTGCACGTTGCAATATATCCAAGACGCTTTAAAATATTACTGCCTAGCACAACAAAGTCATCTATTGTGCCAACCAGGAGATGAAAGTAAATTTCTCATGAAAACCAAAAAGGTGAGAGAAATCAAGCCATCATACCCACTGAGTAATAAAAGCACACACATCTCACTTGTGTAGGCTCCAGTGAGTTTACAGCTGTGTCTGCAGAGCCACCTCTGCCTTCAGCTGTGTCTTTCCCTTTGTTTTGAGACAATGCAAGAAGCTGGACGGGCTGAGTGAGGGACAAACACTGCTACCATCAGGAAGGCAGTGCAAAAGGAGGGCTCAATAAGAAACAAGGCACCCCCCCATTCTGCCTGGACAGGAGTCAGTGACAGCTCCAGCACCAGTTCCCAGCAGTGGGTGCAATTCACCTCCTCACAGACTAAGGTATACCCCATTTTGTTAAACATCTGCTACGTCAGGGAAGCTTGCCTGCAAGAAAACAAATGAAATGGGAAGGGGAAGGTTCTTGGCAGAGTTCTGCCTTAGCATTTGGGCACACTTTGGTTCACAGGAGCACTGGTGCAAGCACAGGTGTGCTTCCTAACCAGCTGTCAGGGCTCACGCATTTCTAGTCCCTCAGCACCATGGATGGTGAGCATCCATCCAGATCGCCTGTAGCGGGGTGGGGGGGGCAGCTGCTCAGCTGGAGCAGGGCCCTGCCAACAGGGAACGGAGTCTGCAGTGTGCATATGTGCAGTGCAGTGTGCATGTGTGCAACATGTGAACATGCAGTGTGCTTGTGCATACACAGTGTGCTCTGCTTCCCGCCTACCCGCCAACTTCTCCTCATCTCCTCCCTCTCCTGGAGCTATCAAAACATGTCCAAGAAGGAGTGGGAAAGAATCAGTGTGGTCCCTGCCCAGGCTGTCCCACTGGAAGACACAGCGTGTAGCAACTGCACGTAGCAGCACTACCTGGTATCAGCTTGAGGGAGTGGGAAGGTCAGGTCATCTTACAGACAATATAGGAACAATTCTCCCTCTAGCCTAGGCTGAAGTAAAATGTCATGGTCTGACTTCAGCCTAACAATTATTATTTTAGCTCCTTAGCATGCCATAGAAGGACAAAATATGGAGCCTTCTTTTAGTAAATAATTCCATTGGTTCAGCTGTATTTTCCTTTGTTCTGCAGTCAGTTCAGCAACAGCTGGCAGTTCAGACCTGCTAGCACAATACTCCTTGCAAGAACAACATGTGTTGAGGCAATCACTGTGTCTGTATTCAGGACACTTATTCAGCTTTGTTTTAATAAATCCACTAACAGGCTTTCAGAAGCGATGAAGGGAAAAGAATAATTTGAAAACAAAGCTTTTGAAAAGAATACAATGCACATGCAGTAGAAAAGAGGGTGATTTTGGAGGTCTATGCAGCTGTTTTATTTCTTTAGAGGATTTTAATCAATGTGATTACACAGGAAAGCAAAGGAATTTTTAAGACAGTGTAGTGACAATCAACCAGAAGAGAAAACAAAGGGGTGGTTTTCCTCCATTGTGTCCCTCAGTTTTATTTTCTCCCTTTCATGTGATTTTACAAATAGAAATGGCATATTAGCTCTTTTTAATTAAAAAAACTAACCATACTGGGGTTTTGCTAGAGAAACAATTTCAGTCTTTGCCCACTATATCATTTAATCAAAGATATCTTAAATGCTTTCAAGATTGCTATGGCTGCACCAATCTGATTGCCATCAGTGTAATGGCTTTCCCAGTGGACTGGAAAAAACCTGTAATTGGAAATGAGACCATGTTTTCAAGTGGAATTAGCAGATGTGCTGCAGTCTTCCCCTAAATTTCAGGGTTTGATGTTCTTGTCTTGCTCCTTGTGTACTTACTGCTGCAAAGCAACTCTCCAGTGCTATCTTCAGAGTTGGGCTATACAGGTACAACAAAGAGAAGGAGTGTGAAGCTGCACTGCTGCAAAAGGCCACCTCTCTGTGTCATCAGGAGCAAATGTGGCTGGTTAAATCTGGGGTTGCCCCTACAGCACTCCATCTAAAGAAAAGTGAGTGCATGATGGGGAGATGAGGCAGAGGGTGGTGGAGGGGTGGGGTGGGGTGGAATTTGCCACTTGTCACTCCTAAAGGCTTTTTTATGGATTTATCCAACATCTTTTTCTCATTATACCCTCTCCCTGATGGTACGCATATCATGGCCGAAGAGTAAAGCATCAGAATTTTCCACTGCCTCAGAAGCCATCTTCTGTGTATTCCATCTGAAGGTCTGAGGCTTGGCTTCTCTCCTGAACTCCAGTCCTGCTTCGTACATTACCTCACCAGTACTGTTGACTCACACAGCACTGCTTGCAGACCACCCACAAGGGGGACCCTTCACCAAGGTGTAAACAAAGGGTCACCTCCCCCTCATGTACCAGAGGAGTAAACGGTCTTCAGACACACTCCTGTGAACAAAGAACCACAAAAACCCTTGAGAGATGGGGGACCTCCTGTGCCTGGGCTGTACAAGTCCAGGCTTGCTCTCTGCCTGCTTTTATAGGTGTAAGAATATTGACCATAAACACAGAGAAACTGGTGTTTTCTTGTCTGGAATCCAGAGCTGTCCCTGCACATACTATTTTTTTTAATTTTTGCTTTGTTCTGTTTCAGATGGAGAACTCTAGTTCAAAGTTTAGCATCATCTTTTCTGCCACTAATAAAGATTCCCTAATTTATTTCCTGCTCTCCTAGATTACCCTGTGTTCTGCTGGAAGTGAAGGGGTTTGTTCTCAGCAAGACTCTCTCTTACTGGCTTCTAAGCACTTGTACCCTTCACAGCAAATGGTCTCTTCTAGGAAGTGTAAATGGTCCAGCTGTGATGGGAAGTTGAACACTCATTTGAAAAGATTTCAAATTACTTTAAGTGTATCTATTTTTTAAAAAAAGATTACTAGAGGGAATTGGAGAGAGATGTGGCATTTTTTAATGGATCTAATTGGATGCCAGTCTAAAACCTATTCCTTTGTTCAAGTACAAAGTATGGGCTTAATGGATGAATTAATGTGGAAAATTCTGTGGCCTGCTTTATTCAAATGCTCAGACTTGGTATTCAAAGTGGTCCCTTACGGCTTTAAAATCAATGAACCAAAGAATAATTCCTGTTGTGCCTTTTCTTATCCTTTGGGGAAAAATTTTGTTTATGAAATTCTATGCCGCTGAAAAAACAGATTTTTGGTTTTTTTTCTACAGAGAATAACATTTCATCCATTCAATCATACTTGGATCCAAGTATTGCTTTTATTTAGTGCTCCTCCTGTGTCAAAATGCTTCAGAATCCAACTTTTAGTGAACTGGTTTTGCAATGTCCTTCAAGTGTTTACACTGCCAAAACCATGGGAAGTCTCAAAGAGGAATGTCTGACTTGGGTAGGGGCAGATCTACATCAGCATGGAGACAACAGGTATACTGTCGATCTTCTGCCAGCCCCTGTACCACAGTCAGGTAACCGGCAGCAGATTCAGCAGCACCAAAACACCCAACTACTAACCAACTATCATGACGGGGGGAGTGCACGAGACAGGCCTTAGCTGGAGAGATATGTTTTTGCACATGAAGATATGGGCTTCTGAAAAAGCTGAGAGCTTATAGCAGCTTCCAGTACTTAAAGGGGGCTCTTTATCAGGGAACGTAGTGATAGGATGAGGGGTGATACTTTTAAACTGAAAGAGGGGAAATTTAGATTAGATAGTAGGAAGAATTTTTTTACTGTGAGGGTGGTGAGGCACTGGCACAGGTTGCCCAGAAAAGTCATGCATTCCCCATCCCTGGAAATGTTTAAGACCAGGTTGGACGAAGCTATGAGCAACCAGATCTAGTGGAAGGTGTCCATGGCAGGGGGTTTGGAACTGGATGATCTTTAAGGTCACTTCCAACCCAAACCATTGAATGATTCTGTGATCTTGGTTTGATGTCTACTGTGGAAATCTTTCATATTAAGGCATTTCCAGATCAGTTTGTTGGACTGGTGCTGTATTAGGCAACTGCTCAGGAAACAGAGACGTATCAGGTAGAATTAAAGGTGACAGGTCTCTATCCAGATCCTTCTCTCAGGGTGATTGAGTGAAACATCCTTGGTGTCAAGAGTACAGTCGATATGCCCCAAATACAAGAACAGAAACATTGAATGTCTCTTCATCAAAGACAAATTTCCCGGGAGTTCACAGGGCACCTGAAGAATACCCAAAATTTGCTTGGTTTTGCTTCTGCAGAGGGTGGATGTCACCAACAAATACAACTATTTAGACGATTTAGTTCTGAATATAGTTGGGTTTGATACATGTGATTTAAAAAATATATTTAAAAAATATATGCTGGACTTTCGGCGGGCAGATTTCGGATTGTTTAAGGAACTGGTCAGGAAAGTACCCTGGGAAATAGTTCTTAGTGGCAAGGGGGTCCAGGAAGGCTGGATGCACTTCAAGAATGAAATCTTGAAGGCGCAGGAGCAGGCTGTCCCCATGTGTTGTAAGAAGAGTCGAAGGGGCAGATGGCCGGCCTGGATGAGTAAGGAGCTTCTGAACGAACTGAGTAAGAAAAAAAGGATGTATCGCCGTTGGAAAGTAGGGGACGTAAGCCAGGTCATGTTCAAAGATGTTGTTAAGTCATCTAGGAAAAAAATCAGGGAAGCAAAAGCCCGGCTGGAGCTCAAATTGGCCACTTCTGTTAAGGATAATAAGAAGAGCTTTTATAAATATATCAATGGTAGAAAGAAGGGCATCAGCAACTTCCACTCCTTATTGAACGTGCAGGGAAATATAGTAACCAAAGATGCAGAGAAGGCTGAGGTACTTAAAGCCTTCTTTGCCTCAGTTTTCAACAGTAAGGATGTCTGTTCACTTGACAGCTGGTTTTCTGAAGTGGTTGATGGGGACAGGGTGAAATATGGTCCTCCTGCAATCCATGAGGAGAAAGTTAGAGACCTGCTGAGCCACTTGGATCCTCATAAGTCTATGGGGCCGGATGGGATCCATCCTAGGGTGATGAGAGAGCTGGCGGATGAGCTTGCTAAGCCACTCTCCATCATCTTTCAACAGTCCTGGCTCACCAGAGAGGTCCCGGAAGACTGGAAGTTGGCCAATGTGACACCCATCCATAAGAAGGGCCGTAAGGATGATCCAGGTAATTACAGACCTGTCAGCCTGACCTTGGTCCCAAGTAAAATTATGGAGCATGAGGAAGGCTTTTGAAAATCTCTCACTCTAGTGGCCCGAGAGGGTCAGCTAGAGATTTGGGCCAAGATAGCAGTCCCTCCTGAAAGGGCTGGACGTTCTTGAAATGACCATTAGCAAATAAGTAATTTTCCATGGATATGTGACTAACAGAAGAGAAACATAATAAAAGAAACCAGCTGTGTTTTAAGTTAGTAAATATAATGTTCTTTTAACTTTTTTTACTCTGTGTTGATCGTACTGTTCCCATGAGAAAAATGTTGTTATTAATAGTACACGATAAGCTTAAGCCAGAACTTCCTTAACCGTGTGTATAAATACCATCACATTGAATAAACATTGCTATTTGCCACCAGAGCGGTAGCCCGTCTTTTTGTAAGGTGATCAAGTGAGCTGGTCTCCGTCAGGAGCAGATAATACTGGGTGCAATCATGCGGCACCTGCAAAATGGCCAAGAGATCAGGCCCAGCCAGCATGGGTTTAGGAGGGGCAGGTCCTTCCTGACCAACCTGATCTCCTTTTATGACCATGTGACTCGCCTGGTGGATGAGAGGAAGGCTGTGGGTGTGGTATACCTGGACTTCAGCAAGGCCTTTGACACTGTCTCCCACAGTAGACTCCTAGGGAAGCTGGCAGCCTGTGGCTTAGATGGGAGCACTCTGTGCTGGGTTAGGAATTGGCTGGATGGCCGAGCCCAGAGAGTGGTGGTGAATGGTGTCTCATCTAGTTGGCGGCCGGTCATCAGTGGTGTCCCTCAGGGATCGGTGTTGGGTCCAGTACTGTTTCATATTTTTATTGATGATCTGGATGAGGGGATTGAGTCCATCATCAGCAAGTTTGCGGACGATACCAAGCTGGGAGGAAGAGTTGATCTGTTAGAGGGTAGGATGGCCATACAGAGGGACCTGGACAGACTGGAGACATGGGCCGATTCTAATGGGATGATGTTTAATAAGTCCAAATGTCGGGTACTTCATTTTGGACACAACAATCCCATGCAGAGCTACAGACTGGGGACAGAGTGGCTGGAGAGTAGTCAGGCAGAAAAGGACCTGGGAGTGCTGGTTGACAGGAAGCTCAACATGAGCCAGCAGTGTGCCCAGGTGGCCAAGAAGGCAAATGGCATTCTGGCCTGCATCAGGAATAGTGTGGCGAGCAGGACCAGAGAAGTTATCATCCCCCTGTACACGGTACTGGTCAAGCCTCATCTTGAATACTGTGTACAGTTCTGGGCCCCCCAGTTTGCGAAAGATGTCAGGATGATGGAGTGTGTCCAGAGGAGGGCAATGAAGATGGTGAAGGGGCTGGAGCACAAGCCCTACGAGGAGCGACTGAGGGAGTTGGAGCTGTTTAGTCTGAAGAAGAGGAGGCTCAGGGGAGACCTCATTGCTCTCTACAACTGCCTAAAAGGAGGTTGTAGTCGGGCAGGGGTTGGTCTCTTCTCTCAGGTGACCAGTGACAGAACTAGAGGGCATGGACTCAAGCTTCGTCAGGGAAGGTTTAGACTTGATGTTAGGAAAAAGTTCTTCACTGAAAGGGTGATTGGCCACTGGAATGCGCTGCCCAGGGAGGTGGCGGAGTCACCGACCCTGGAGGTGTTTAAGGGGAGGCTGGATGAGGCACTGAGTGCCATGGTTTAGATGATGGTGTTAGTGTTGGTGTTAGTGTTGGGTTACAGGTTGGACTGATGATCTCGGAGGTCCTTTCCAACCTTATGATACTGTGATACTGTGATACTGTGATACTGTGATATTCATATAATTCTGGCAGGAATTAACTAATTGTGATTACATAGTACAGGAACTGGAAGAGCCTTTCTCTCCTTGCCAAGATGACACACGAGTGGTAAAATTTTTTAAAATGCAATACAACAGAAATGTGAATCTATGAGACAGCTCACGAATGTTTAAAAGCAAGGATTTAAAAGCTGTTCTTGCAAGCTGAACAAAATGAGAGAGGATTAAGAAAGCAGGTCCCAAGTGGGATTTGGGTCAAAATATGCAGCAAGAATACAGGGGGATCTAAAATGTATTCCTGATGAAAATTTTCTCATTTGACGTGCAGAGCTCCCAGGCCTTGACTAAATTGGTTAGACAGTCATTAACTAGGAGGGTATTAACTAGGAGGAGCCAAATTACCATACGAAATGAGAAACAGAAAGGTGATTCTCAAGGTGATGTGGCAAGAGCCTGCAAGAGCTAAAAAATCCCATGCATAGTGTAGGAAATCAAGATGATAACAACCATAACAGCCATGGGGTGTATTTCAAAGGGGCAATGGACAGGAGTGCAAGAGATGATGTATAAATGAACAGCTTCAAAACAATGTACTATTTTGCCATTTTAAGTTGGAATACAACTGGAGATCTGCTGCATCAGGTCCCTACTGTAGAAAGAGCAGTACGTCAGAAGGCAGGGGCTAAAGGAGGAGGAGCTGGGCTACCTCTGAGTGTTAATAGAGCAAGTAGCAAGTGTAAATGTGTGACTAGATGTGTGCTTTATTTAGTGGAAAATTAAGTGAGACTGGAAATCTTCTCTTATACATCACTGCAAAAGTTAAAAGGAAAAAGAGACAAAACATTTACCATCAAAGGCAAGAGGAGATAGTTTTGGCCAGACAGCTGATACCACTTCTCTCAGCTTTACAGTGACAACCTCAGGCTGCAAAATCACTGATAAAAAAGGCAGGAGTCCAGGCAGCACCTCCTTTGATAGTCACTACTTTCTCTTCCTGCCATTTTCACACTTGATGTATTTTATGAGAAAATGTCACACACTTCTGGTAACGAAGACAACAAATGTGTTGAACCCTCCATGAGATACAATGTAGTTCGCATGAAATATGAAGATTGATGCCTGGCAGCAAACTAGAATCTTTAAAGGAAAGATCAAGAATATATTTTATCTTCTTCTAGGGTTTTTATATTTACATGTTGGAAACATTGTCACCTTTCATTGTGAAAAAAAATGAGAATATAACCCTTATTCTTTTCCAAATTTCTGCTTGCACCAAGTTTTTCCTAGGAAGGCCTTAGGGAGCAAGGATTTGAAGGACACAGAGCTTTGTCCCCTGAGTTGGTGCTCAATCATAGATTTTAAAATTTTTTTTTCAAGGACTGTCTTTCATCTTTCTAAATAATCATGTCTCACACTTGACAGAAGTGGTAGCTCTCCCAATAATCTGAATCCAATTCCAAGCAACTTAATTAATAAAGTGCTTATCTTAATGCCTCATGGGGAAAACCCAGAAGTTTTCCAAGTGAAAACAGATATAATGCACAGGAAGAATGCTAAAAATACAATAGGTAATTAATGAGCATTGTGAGATAAAAAATATAAAGCAAGAATCAGAGTTTGGGGAAGGATTTGAGATGGAAAGTAACAAAACCGAACAATTAATTTTCTCTCTCTCTGATGTATCTTACAAGATGAATTTTCCGTTGGCTGTTTTCTTTGAGTATTTGAAATCTTCCATGGAGTGTTGACATCTGGAAATTACTCCTTCCCATCTGGGTGCTGCTTCCAAGTCTTGAAAGATTTAGATGCACTTGACTAGTTCCCTTGTGTAAGTGGCTTCAGCAAGTTCTTCCTTAGAGATTTTCTTCCTACCAATGGGATGAATCTAACTAATTTGCTGTAATATAGGGAAATGTAGAGATATCATAAGAGCAGCTGGAGTTTAAATTAGCAAGAAAAGTGAAGAACAAGAAGGACCTCAATAAGCCAATTGCAAAAGGAAAACTGAAGAAACTGTGAGCATGCTGCTGTGAATAGGTAGAGATAAAGGGACAAAGGACATGAAAAAGACTGAGGTACTCTGTGGTTTTTTGCCTTTTTTATTCATAGAAACATAAAATCATAGAATCATAGAGTGGTTTGGATTGGAGGGACCTTAAAGACTATCCAGTTCCAACCCCCCTGCCATGGGTAGCGACACCTTCTCACTAGATAAGGTTGCTCAAAGCCTTATCCAACCTGGCCTTGAACACCTCCAGGTTTTTGCTACTGAAGACTGTCTTCACACATTCAGACCTCAAACCTGGTTGTAGAGTCTGGGGGAGTGCTGCAATATCCAGAGGAGAGGAAGATAAAGAAAGGGACCACTCAAGAAAGCTGGACATCTACAAGCTGGGTGGACTAGACGGAATGTGTCTGAGAGCAGCAGGGGAGTAGGTCAACATCACCACGTGGCTGCTGTATTGCAGCTTTGGAAAGGCATTGCAAAGTTTTGGAGTAAGTCCTCTTGGAGGTCCTGTTCAGGTCCTTCAATGTCAAAAAGGTCATTGGAAACAAGCCAGCATGGAGTTACCAATAGTATATTGTGACTGACGAAGCCAATTGCCTTCTGTGATGAGATAGATGACTCTCAATGAGGAGAGAGCAGTGGGTTGTATATTTTGAATTTAGCAAAGCCTTTGGTGTGGCTTTCCATAGTAAATATGGTGAATGAAAAATTGTCTGAACTGGCCTTAAAGAATATGAAAATTTGCCCCTAGTTGGTTGTCTCTAGTGATGGTCTTCAGGGACTGATATTTGGAACAGAAATATTTAATGCCTTTTTATTTAATTACCTAGATGATGGAACAGTGCACACTCTCAGAAAATTCAAGTTGACACTAAGTTGGGTTGAGAGAGACCTCTCTAGATTAGAGTAATGCATGGGTAAGACATTCATGAAGTCCATTAAAGTGAAGCGCAAAGCCTTGCACCTTGGAAAGGAGAATCCCTGCAACAGTATGGACCAAGATGACCTTGCAGAACTGAGCAAGGGATCCTGATGATAAAAGTTAAATATCAGTGAGCAATACATCTTTGTGCCAAAGCAGGCCAATCATGTCCTGCACATTTTAAGCAAAAACATAGCTGACAGGTCCCAGGAAGTGACTTTTGCCCTCTATTGGGCGCTTGTGAGGCTACACTGAAAGTTCTGCATCCAGTTTTGGGCCTCCCCACTACAAGAAAGATACAGTCTTTCTGAAGCAAGTCCAGCTCCAGTCACCAAGCTGGTTGTGGGATTGGAGCACATGACATAAAGGAAAGATTGTGGGAACTGGTTTTTTTCAGCCTGGAGAAAGCAAGGTGAAGGGGAGATCTTATTGCTGCCCACAGCTACCTAAAGAGACAGTGTAGAGAAGATGGAGCCAAACTCTGCTCAGAGGGATGTAGTGATAAAAGGCAACAGATAGAAAAAGCTATAAGAAAAATTGTAAATACATAGTAGGAAAAAAATCACTGTGAGTGAGGTCAAACACGGGCATGAAAGTGCACAGAGATTGTGGAATTTCCACCCTAGGGAATATTCAAACCTTGATTAAAGGAACCTAGGCAACCTGCTCTACCTGGTCCTGCTTTGTTTGGGGAGTGGACTGGAGACAGACAGAGGACTCCTCTATCCTGAACTACTCTGTGATTCTATGACAGTGTTAGTCCCACAACAGGAACACCATGTGAAACTGGAAAATGGTGGATTACAGACCACCATCAGAACAAGAGATTTGGTCATTCAGTTTAGGTATGGAGATGCTGGGAAATTTTCAGTTGCAAGGGTAGAAAAAAGAGCACTTTGGGATTTGTTTAACAAGGTGAACAAGTCTTGAAAGGGAGGGGAAGGAACTGATGCAGAGGTCAAACACAGTGGCTGTGTTGCCATTAAGTGCCTTATGGAGAATCTGGGATAGCTACGTGCTTGTGAATGCTGCACACATAATACTACCAGTGAGCAAGCTGAGCAACCTTTGTTATAGAGATCAGCATCTCATGGCTGATAACTGTTTCCAGACTTAACTGGACAAAATGTCATATGAAAAGCTTCAGAGCTTTGAAAGAAGTTCGACTCTAGACCTTACCAATAACTTAGAGAAAGGGCAAGTGGTTCTTTCACCTGTGCTCTTATACAAATATCCTTCCTGAAAAATCGTAAGGTCAACAACATGAAAGAGGTTTTATTTAGTGAAGTTAATCTTCAGAGTTGTCAGTTGAAGCACAGTGATTTTAAACTGATTCTGAATACTTTGTGTAGCTATTTACCCTAGCGTTAGCTCAAACGTTTGGCTATTCAGTATGACACCCAGTCTGTGCTCTGTGACCTGAATGTGTGGTGTTGATTCTCTTTCTTGTTAAGAGGCTCTAATTAGTACTGCATTTCTACACAAAATGCATTTTCTGTAATTGCAGAAAAAAATAATTAATTCTGAGAACTCATTTTCATGATCACAAAAAATATCCTAACTTATTCTTAGTTATTATCTAGAAAATGCCAGCACGGTGTTACCAGCTAGTTTTTTAAGTAAACAGCTTTGTTACAACGTGAAAAATATTTTTTGAGACAGGGCACTAATACACTCCAGCAATTATTGCATGCCTAGCAACTGCAAAGGACGTAGCTACCTGACTTCAGGATTTTCATTAATAAAATTGCTATTCTAAAAATTCTCTAAGAAAGAGCTGTGTCAAATGGCATCCTAGAATGCTTCTCCACAAACCCATTTGTATCGGCAAGCTCACAGTTTTGTTTCTGTCTATGCTGACATATATTGATCCTAAGTTCCCATGACAGAGATAATGGCTTTGCTAATGGCACACTAAGTATCACAATTTACATCAGCTATAAATCATTAGGAATCTCAAGAGCATACAATCTACCATGAGTGAGTTGAGTCATAAATTGCGACCCTGTTACATTCGTGTCAGTCCAAAAGACCTATATCACTTATCTCTCTCCAGCCTCCGCATTTCAAAGTGCTGCAGGAAAAAAAAAGAAAGAAGACAACAGATAACTCTAGCAATCTTTTTTCCAGACATATAACAACACTTTTGCTGGCAAGATAAAGTAAAATTGATGCAAACTTAAAAAAAAAAGAAGACACAACAAATTTGTTTATCTACCCCCTGGTTTTCAAATACACACGTGGCTTCATCATTTAGGAGTAAAGATATGAAGCCCAGAGAGTGCCAGACATATGGACATTGCATTAAACTGGATATTATATCCTTCAACATGAGCAGCTGGGATTGTCTTCAGAAGTGCTGTGGCACTTTCCCAGCCTGCTGCGGAGCAGATCTTCATGGGCAGCCAAGCAGCTCACTTAAATGATGTTCTCTCTGCTCCCTGCCAGAAAGATGAGCCTTCCTGACCAGGACAGAGGGCAGAGTCACCTGCCTCTTCAGGGAACACA
Organism: Dromococcyx pavoninus; assembly: GCA_033558185.1. Classification (NCBI taxonomy): domain Eukaryota; kingdom Metazoa; phylum Chordata; class Aves; order Cuculiformes; family Neomorphidae; genus Dromococcyx; species Dromococcyx pavoninus. Next base: position 1,026,772 of record JAUMJL010000054.1, read on the forward strand.
AATGCAGCCTCAGTTTTACCTAACCTCTTTTAAAAATTTAAGCTGTCATGCTCCAAAACATAAAGACTTGACTGAATTTAGGGGGCAACCCTTGGCCAGTTTTCCACTAATCTCTGCCCGAACTGCCTTGCATTTTATCTGTGTCTGGCATTGACAAACACGGTGGAAGCAAATTAAGAAAGAGTTTAGCCTCAAGCTGTTCTCTGCTAGATGTTTTCCTGGTGTTCTTTCTGCTGGGACAGCGCTACTTTCGGACTCAAGACTGTCTTTGTGATACGCTCTACCATGTGGGCTTTTAAATTCTGTATGAATTAGTAGGTATCTGGTCAGACTGTCCATTTTTCTCTCCCATGGGCACCAGTAGTTGTGAACAGTCTAGTTTCTCACTAGGCTTTGAAAAACTGTGCGTAAACTGTTTAGTATTTAGACTATATCACATCCATTGGGCTCTCGTACATTTTAGCTTGGCGAAAAGTGGATCAGTCTGCTGGATGGCTCAATCACTTTCTTTCCCAGGGTTTATGTAAGGTCTTGGCAGAATTAGAAATGCAAGCCTAGTTCAAATGTTTTGTTGATCAGAAGGAATAGAAGAGCCAGGTCTGAATGTTTACATGAGATGCAAAAACATTGGACATGAATAACAAGGAGGGACTCCATAGCACAGTTGGTTCTGGTGCTGTCTTTAGTGTAGGTAGAATTGCAAGCTGGTTCCACGGAGGGTATATCTAAGCATTTTGATATCATTCTTAGGCAAGGAAAACCCAACAGATCGTGCCACTCGTGCTGCAGAATGGTATTCAGCTAATGGTGAAGGATACTTATTTCAATTAGCAGGCTGTATTACGCACACTGCTAACACTAACCTTGATACGAACTGAACTGAGATATTTTGTAGAATAGGAGTTTACAGATAGAAATTATATCTCTTATCATTGCAAATTTCTCGTAGTATTTAGAAATATTTCTAATGGAATTGTGGCCGTTACCATAGACTGTTCATGTGAAAAATCTACATGTAATAACACTGATATAAATCATTGAATCATGAAATGTGCTGAGGCCCAAGAAAGCTATGAGAACCCTTGGGCTATACCGAGTTGCCCTGATTTCCACAAAGTCATCCTAAGAACCTTTTCTATTCTGACCAGAGAGGTGAAAATCAGAGTATAGGATTTTCTTATTTTAGGCATTATAGAAAGTTAAGCAAAAATATTATTCTGAAAACAATTGTAAGCAGAAACTCAATTAACATCCCTTCACATTGGACCTGTACAGTCATCTGTTTGGTGTTAGAAATATTTAATAGGAGTTCTTTCTCCTTAAACATTCCCTATGTAATAACTCATTTTCTTCACAAGAGAATAATATAGAGTCTTTAATATTTGAATAGTATCTCGAACCTTAAAATAAAGTACAATTTGAAACATGTTTGTCTTAAATAATAATATAATTAGTATATGTTTCATTACAAATTTTCTCAAGAGCTTTCCTATTCCTTTTCCTGAAGAGTACTCAATCAAATCCAGCTATTCTGGGACTGAAACATGAGAACTGCTGTGTGATAAGACTATGATGTAGTGTGCTTGCAGTGGAATGGGAACATCTTACCTCAATAGAAAGCCACAGACAATTAAGTAGAACTGGCCGCTTCACAAAACACTTTTCAGGGGGGTTGGAACTGTATGATCATTAAGGTCCTTTCCAACCCAAAACATTCTATGATTCTATAATTATACAGACTTTTTTTCTTTTAAAATCCTGAGCATTGAGAAAGATTGTTTCAGGTAAAGGCTATATTTCAATAAAATATTTTCACAAAGAAAATACAAAGAAGTTATTGTAATAAATGCCACCTCTTTTTGTTTCATCTTCCAAGTCACATATTTTACTTTAAGGCTTTATCTACAGACTGCAATAATGAATAGTAGATGCTATACTATTTGTTAAATACTATTTTTCTGTTCTTTTTTAATTTCAACAAAACCTGTCTTTTTGTAACATTAGCAAATCTCCATGGCTGGCATCTAAAAATATTTCTCAGTATAAAAAAAATCATCTTCACTCTCCTTTTCTCTTTTGCTCTTGACTAAAGTTTATGGGCGCATTTCAGCTGAAAAGAAATTAATACCAGCATTGGGACTCCCTTGATATCTCTGCAAAGAGATGTGTGTGGGAAGAAGAGAAAGGGATGATTACCTCTCTATAAATAGAATATTTTCTGCACACCACTGATCCTGCACAGATGTCTGTCAATGGCAGAGATGCTGCTTCAGAAATTACGTAAACAGCTGCATTCCAGGCAGAGAGAAGACAATTAACAAATGGATTTGCGTTGCAGAAACATTTAGTTTGATGGTAGATGTTTGAATACCATTTTACTTTTTATACATGGAATAAATGCCCTTAATCTGATTTCTCTTTATTATTTGTCAGAAGAACTTCAGTAATTATTATCTAGGTGAAACTGTTTACATCACAATTTAAGAGTCACTAGTTTATTATTTTATTAGGAGAAAGCAGATGTCTTCTTTGAAGAATTATTTGACTAAGCACAGACCTTGTCTCTGGGCAAAGGACAAACATGATGTTTGGTGGGGAATATACAAAATCTGAGACATAGGGGTTTCTGTCCATGAAAAGGACAGACCTTCTCAGGAAGCATTTCTGTAGGAGTGTGTTGCTCTACCTATCCCAAATGTCCATTATGGGGATGTGTATTCAATTTTTTCAAGTTTCCAAACCCAAAATAAATATCTTTCTGGAAATCACTGGTAAACTAATGAGTCTTAAATTGTTCTGTAAATATGAGAAAATAATTCCTTACAGAATAATAAACTACTGGATTTCCCAGGGGAACATCAGACAAATTCAGTATTCAGGATTATGCACAAGGCCAGATTAGGTAACCTACTGGTGTCTCCTAGTCTTAAAATCTATGAATCCAATTCACTAGCTAACTTCCAGTCTCTGATAATGAATGCCACCATATGCTGTTTCAATCAAGTTGTTCAGAAATTATCTACATTGCTTGGTAGTTCCCTCTTATTCTACTAGTGACTAAAACAAACCTGGAGGACTTCCAAAGGGACTAGGATTGCACTACTTATTTTTGCAGTTATTTGCCTGAAAACATTTTCCTTTTTTCACTTGCTTTGCCAGATAAGCTATGCCTTTGTTCCAGATCAGTTGGCGTTAACATAGGAGAGGTGAATGAGAAAAGACACGGGTGTTGTAGGGAGCATGAGGAGTGAGGCAAGAGCAATGGGAAGGAAGCTGGCTGCTCTGATTTGAGGTGTGTGGTACATTTTAGCACGGAGCAAAATATATGCAGGGATCTAATGGAGCTGGTGTACTCTCAGAGGACTTATTTTAAACACATTGGATATTTTCACTACCTTTTTTAAAGCCTGAAATAATTTGGTTCTAATTTCTGAGCAGGGACTTGCAGCCCACACAGCAGCAGGTCTTGATAATTATTAATTATATGTTTTTCCTCTGTTCTATGTGACCTTGTTTGTAAAAGCTGTGTGGTAAAGCTGGAATATTAAGAGGTTTATGGGCCCTGGCATGCCACCTAGCTGGAAAAGAGGAAAAGATTTAAAGAACAAATGGATTATCCAAAGTATAACCTTGAATTTTCACCCCTTCAGAAGGCACTGAAATCCAGAGCACACTCGTCCAATGTACATGACAACTGAAAGGGCAAGTAGGTGATTTCTGGTTTAGGCACAATTAAAATTCACACACACTCTTTTCTGACAATAACTGATCTAAAACGGCATCAATCTGCAAAGGCAGACGGCAAAGTGCCCATGCAGAGAATTCTGGCTTGAAAATCAACATTAGCTTTATCCTAGCAGAGACACAGCCACAATGATTTTGGCCCAAGAACTAGGGTGTATTACAAAAAGGAAAAACTCAGATACCATGGGAATTCCAAATTAAATCTGAAGAGAAGAAGATTTGGCATGTAGTTCAGAGGGGTTCAGAAAGATATGTAGTTCAGAAAGTTTCAGAAAGGCATGCAGTTCAGAAAGGACATGCTTGCTTTCTAAACTCCTCAAAGAGGAGTTTTGGTGCAGCTGGGTCCAATCCTGCTCTCAGACTTGACCAAAGTTTATGGCTAAAGGATTATATATGCCAGTCAATCCTTTATATCATTTAGCTAAGATTACAAAATTTCAGTGCACTTCTTATTCCTAATTCACTTATTAAAGATCTGTTGCAGCAAATAACTCTCAGTTTTGAGGAGTAACTTTGAGAGCTGTCCCTGCTAAAAGGGATGCAGGAATGCTCAAAGTGCTCTTCATCTGGTCACTGTTTACAGAGTGAGATGATTGACTCATAGTCATATTTGCATACTGACAGCAGATACCAGTTTCTTCAAAATTTGACTTAATTCAGATACAGACCAACACTGTGGCCAGGTGGGCATATTCCCATAAATTAGCTCTTGGCTGTTGTGTTGTTATCTGTCCCCCTGAATCCACTTTGAGCTGGATGCAGCCATCACAACCAGCCACAAACATCATGATTACCACAGGTTGTTATTGCTTGAGCAGGTTTATGGGAAAATGTCAGATTGGGTTGGTGAGGGGGAGCACATGGTCGCACTACTTCATCTACATTACCTTTTAAGGAGTTGTACTACCCTCCTGATAGAAGACCACTGTGTTTCTCTCCAAATGCGCATGTTAGTCTAAAAACCCAGCCTTCTGTAGATGTGGATGGTTAGATTAGTTTCTTATGTTGTACTTAGAAAAAATGCTGCCATCTGATCTTTCTCCAGCTGCCCAACTCCCCAAGAAATCTTTCTTTTTATTAGAAATAATAAAACAACCTGACTTCCCACAGGAGAAAAATGTCCTAGAAACCTTGAAAGCAGCTGGTTTCCCTGCAGCTACAAAGAAAAAGTATCAGTGGACTTGCCTTTCAAAACGCTGAAGAGATAAATATTACTTTTGACTTCTCTGAAAAATCAATTAGCCTTCAAACTTTGACACACAAAGAAGAAAACGTATTTCCTTATTAACTATGTTTTGAGTATCTTCCACAGGTTTGGAAAATAACATCATTCTCTGCATAGTAGCTTGTACAGTAAGTCGATTATTGTTGGGAAGAGGTCCTGAAGAGCTTCATGCACTATAAAACAGGTGTCTGCCCACACTTCACTTTTAACATTATCACAAAACACAAGCACAGTGTAGCTCAAATGAAGTTAGAGATCTCAAACCTCTTTTCTCCTGCCCTTTTGACTAACAATGTAATGTGCTTCTCAGCTCTTTAAACTGCAGAAAGTGGTCTCGCTAGAGTACCAAAGTTCTGTAATAAAGATTTATGTACAATTATGAGCAGTAAGAGAGGAAAAAGAAAAGCAATTTCATGAGGGCATAGATGTCCGCTGCAAAATGTAGATTGGGTGGGAAAGTTAGGACAAGAATATGACACCCTTTCTCATCCAAATAATATTTTAAAAACAAGTGGTGTCCCTGAAGTCACTGCTTGAAGTGTTATGAGTCCTGCAAAAAGGTCACAGCTGATTCTTGGAGCTATTTGAAAATGGAAGAAAGGGTGAGTCCTGCTGTCACCTTGCATTGTCCTTGTCCAGATTTGTTTCAGCTATTATCTGTGCCTTTTTGCTGAAGCCATAGCTCTATTCTCTCTGAAATGAAGAACTGCCCTTTACCTCACTGTGATTTCACAGGTAAAGTAACTACCTAATGTGATAGGGTGAAAGTTAGGTAAAAATACTGTAGGAAGAGAATAGACCATTACTGTGCCCAACAACTGGCAACCAACTGTAAGGCATTAACACCAGACACAGCTTCAGCAGCTTATGAGTACACTGAAGGCAATGGGAGGAAAATCTGGCACCAAGTAAAAGCAGTAGTCTTGACAGTACATTTGGTATCTACTATGATTTGGCCCTCAGACCTCAGAAGTGCAACAGTTTTTAGTGGAGTCTGTATGTATGGGCTTGAGAGACTAGGAAATCTCAGAGAGAGACTTTTTCCAGGCAGAAAAAAATCTGTCTGCAACATAAAATCGTGTCTAAATGTGTATATTTCTGGGTCAATTTCCGGTGAGCTGCAGCGATGCAGTCGTTTTCCCTTTTATGGTGGTTTATAGGAACACAGACCACCTGGACTATTAGGTCTGGTCTGCCACTGCTTTAATCTTAGTGCTCAGCCATCACTCGTTTCCTTAGCAGCTGCTAATAAGACTCCAGTGATTCATACTTTCTTGTCTCCCTCTCAATTTAGTTAGAAAGCCATTCAGAAGCCTGGATGCAACTTACGTAAAAGAATTATAATTGACGCACCATTATTTTATTTGTAATCCCTGCAGCTGATGTTACATTTCCAATTAAATATTCCAATAAAATACATAACTGCTAGAAATGTCAGCACAGGACTATGTAAACAAAGCAGCTGGTATAGAGGAAGATATATCCTGGTACAGCCCGTTATCATAGGGATTTTGCTCAATTAAATTGAGCATGCAGAGAGAGCCCTGTCCACATCAATGAAAGAGAATTCCTCAGCAAAAGGAAAATACCAAGAAACAAACACAATGGACAACAACCTCTTTACACAGTGTGCACTTCTGACTGTAGTCACCTGAACTCAGATGGAGTTTTAACGTTATGCCCTGAGTTATTTCTGTTACATGTCAGGGAGATTACTGATGTTGTTAATCTTGTGCTTTTTAGAGCAGTATTGTACAGAATCACATACCTGGCACTTTCCCGGTATAAGAACAAATAGTTAATGATGATAAGATCTTTTCCTAATGTCCTTTTCAGGTCCTGAAGTCTTAGTGATTTTTTTAACTAAAATGAATGTATTTCTGATATTGTAGTGCTAGAGTGCCTAGAACTACTGCTGTCCTTAATAGCCATCTGTGGCAGAAGAAGGGTTATTCAGCTTTAATGTAGGACTCTAACCATGAGGACATGAGAGTCTGTTAACCAAGCTGATGCCAATGAAAATCTACTTCTATAATAAGCCATTTACATCAGTGAAGAAAGATGGCAGTGTAGTGAGAATATATTGTATGGGACACCCAGACTCTATTAGATCTAGCTAGGCTGAACTATAGCCTTCCTATGGTATTATGAGCAAGACAGCTAATCACTCAGTGCTTCTGTTCCTTAGTTATATAATAAAAGTGATAATTCTTTGCCTTACTGCTCTTTCTTTCTTGTCTTTTCAAGGCATACTCTGCACAGCATAGGGTCATTTTACAGTGTATTATTTTTATAACATTAGTACATTCAAACACCAAATGCAAGCTAAATCTTCTGGTTTTATTTTTATTATTATAATACCATAAACTCTATTTTAGGTTTAGAGGAACTTCAATATAGAATATAGTTGGCAAGTGAGCCATCAATTTAGAGTTACTTTTGGATTAATATACATCAAGTTTTAAATAATTTCAAAATTTGTATAAACTGTGATGGCATTTTCCTCATGAAGGGTAAAATCAAGTTCTGCCTTTCTAAGATTGCTTGATTGGTTAGAATTTTAGTACATGGTCCTTGTTTCATTAATTTTGGCTATGAAAAACATGGAGAGTGTCAGGTTTTCTTTGCCAAAAGAGAGAAATTCCATTTTTAAGCATAGAAAGAAAATGTAATGTTCAAAGTTATTTCTTTGAATTGGATTGCATCACTTAGTCTCACTCATGTTTATCACCATTTGCCACCCCACTGGATCCGGGATTGTGGAGGGGATTTTTCCTCCACTAGTGAGTTACAGAAGGACATGCTGGGTGAATGCAGCTGTTTTGCAGTGTTAAAACAGCCAGAGAAAAAAAGGCAGAAAGTGGAAATGCAAAAAAGTGTAAACTGGGAGGAATTAAGAGCGAGCAGTGGTGCAGCCTGTCCCACCGCAGGGATGTGGCAGCGGCAGGTGGTAACTGGTGTGAGGCATCAGTAGAAAGATGCTGGAAGGTTCAACGGCCTCAGGCAGGATGCTACCCACATGACAGCATGAGGGACTGTGCAGGACAGAGAGCTAATTAAAACACTTTGACCTGCCTATGTGACTGTATATGCATCAGGGTCAACATCTCTTCAGGCTCATCCAAGCCTGATTGATAGAAATACCTAGCAACTCTGCAAGTCATTATGTACATGACTTTTCATGAGAGTGGTAGCTTTCCTCTTTGGTTTTTGCTCTTCCTCACTATACTGTAGCTTCTTGGACTTGGAAGCCCCAAAGAGCTGTATTTTGGTAATTTGAGTCATTCCACGGGGCAGTGTGGGCCAGCTGCTGGTACCATGTTGCACAGCCTCAGCTAAGTGTTTGGAAGTGGCATGGACTGCAAGGACTGTGTAGCAGAGGTGAGGGTTTTGGTGCAGAAACCTGATGGATAGGGTTTGTCACTTCTGTGCAAGGTTGCTTTGAGCATCTCTTTAACATTTCCCTGGGTTTTAAAGGTTTTAAGGTTATTCACATAGCTAAAATCAAGCTGCTGGTACCATGTCTCTGCTGAATACTGCTGTGCACTCCTGCAGATAAATACGTGGCTCCTCTGACTGGGTAGGTTATCCCTCCATGTCTAATCTGTCACAAAAGATTTGTGTTTGAAAGCAAAAGTAAGGGGGGTTTATTTTATTTTTTTATTACTGTGAGTCTGTCAAAAGGAAGCAGCTGGAGCAGAGATCTACAACCTGAGGCAAAAGAAGAAAATTATTAGTTTGGGGGGAAACTCAACTAAATCATTTAAATTAGGAATTACAGACACTGTAGCTACTGGAGAAGCAAACTGAACACCTACTGAACACCTAACTGTTTGGAACAAGAGACTGGAAAAAAGTCAGACAAGTTGCACATAAAAGATCATAACAGTCCTTCTTCTTTGGTGCTTCCTAACCTAATCAGGTTTCCCTTATTAAAATACCATGCAGTGCCATGAGAAAATGGTCAATTCACTCTTGAACCTTAGAGCTGGAGTCTGAAGTATCAGTGGATAAAATATATCAGAGAAGTGAAGACTCAAGTTTCAGACCACATTTTTCAATGCTATGGACTCACAGGTACGAAATCTCAGCCTCATGCAAGAGGAATATTTGTTTCAGTAGTGAGCAAGGACTGCATCACTTGCCCAAGGACATTGAGAAGGCTCTGGGATGGAGCATACCCATGTTAGGGCGCAGAGGCATCCCAAAGGGTTGCATTAGCCAGACCTGATATCTTTCCCAACATCAGGTACCAAGGGCTCTGCCTACCCACCTCTTAACTCACAAGATTAAATCAAAGGATGATGTGAGAAATTAACTCAGAGGAGATAAGCATGAAAGAGCTGAGCATCTCACAGCAATTTTTACGCTAGAGGTTGAGCAAAGCCAGGACCTCTGTGCTTTTCTCTGCAGGTGCAGGGAAAGGCTACACTCTGAGGGTGCTCGCTGGACAGGGAGGTTGAGGAAAGCTGATGATGAGGGAATGCTGGGATGGCTGAGCTGTTGAGAGGGATACCCTTATTTCACACCAGCACCTTTGCCAGCTGCATTCTGGTACATGGATATCTCGAATTTCCCGTCTACTTCAACAGACATTTCCTGGGGAACCATGCAGCATCCCTGGACTGATTCAGCAAAAGCACTCAGGTAGATATTGTTTCAGAGGTTGGTATAGTTTTACTCCTGTGTCATACCAGCTAGACAAAAGTTAGACAGTGATCCTGGTAAGTAATGTTAGCCAGATATTTTCAGAAATTATCCTCCAGCCCCAGACACTAGAAAGGAGAAGGGGAAAGGGACAACCTCAAGAGAGTCTGTGCTGTGCAGGAGGACAGGATGTCTTTGGGGTACTGCTCTTGCCTGCAGGCAGTGGGACATACACTTGCAGTCACTGTTTCTGCTGCTACATCATCAGTTCAGGATCTTTCCTCCTGTTGAGAGCTGCTTTACTGCACAGGGAGACCCCTGGAAGACAACCAAACTGTTTCTACAGAAGACATGAAAGACATGAAATACATGAAAATGTGGACATATTGGTGGAGACGGTAGTACAAAAGAATGCTGCACTTCCATGCAGTAGATTGCCCTTCACTCCTAAGCAAAGATCAACATCCTAAACAAAGACCAACATCCTGAGCTATAAGTGAACTCCACTGCAGCACTTTTCATCAAAGCTAAATTCACAGGTTATACAGATGAGACATTCACCTTCCCCAAGTAATGAACTAGATATATCAGCAAGGGCTCCGCCAGAGACAGTACCCTAACTGGAAATACAAAAAGGTGGATGTAAAATCCTAGTCTGTGAAATGGCAATATTGATTGCACAGACTGGATGTGAGGGAGCAGACAGGCATTATGACCGAACAAACGTGTATATGCCTCACTATTTATGATAATTAAAGTCTGAAGGGCAAAGTGTATGTTAGAAGCAATTTGCTGCATTGATCTCAAAGCTCTTTACTTAAAGAGTATTTATGCATTACAGAAAACTGTCCCTCATTTCTGCACATGCAACCCTGGTTGACAGTGAGAGTTCTGCACATGTATCCCGAGTGAACGTGACCCACCTGTGAACTCCTATTCCACACATGCCAGCCAGGTTAGCCTAGGAAATGTGACGATATTATACCCACCAAATGAGTTTGCTGGATTTACTCAAAGGCAATAAACAATTTTTTTTTATGAACAGAACACAAGATATTAAACATTTCATTAATGACAGCTTCACATTTCGTTGAAGTCATTATGACTAGAGGAACATAAATGTAATATTGCCCTGCATTATGAAATCACTTAGATTTCAGTTTCTCCTCCACTGGTTACAAAATCAAATATGGGGTTTTTTTCTCCTATAAATATAGCCTATTTAGTGGTGGTACCTCCAAGGCACACATTTCATTTTTATTAGCTGAGCAATGCTATTAATCGGTATCAGTATCATCAGACTGTCCTTTGCTGCACAGCCTATATTTAGAAAGGGAATGAGACTGCCGTCGGGTTATATAATGATGTAGCTATTTATAGAACTCCATTATACCTAGAGAGCACCAACCTGCCATCTGAGCTGTGAGCAGTCAGGCTGACAGAGGTATGATAACAGATTCAGCATCTTCCCTGCCTTTCCTCTAGGCAAATTTGCAATTTTGTTTACCTGCCACTATTTCTGTTTATTCTGCTTGTGGTAAAACTACATTTGAAATCCAATGTGTTCAGGCAAAAAAAAAAAACAAACAACCTGTTATTGCTTGTGGAAAGATAAAACAGACAGTTATAATGCCAAAATAATAACTATATATTCATTTACCTTCTCTTCTCATTGCATGAACCTAGACAAATGTATCTTCCCTAAAAACACACCCATATTTTTAGTAGCACTGCCCTAAAATTCTCAGATTCTGAGTTTTTTTCCCACTTTTTAAATTTTTTTTTGATTTTTGGTGGCTACCAAAGCAATGTAAGACAGATGACTTATTGTTGGGCCTCAGCAAGCATAAGGATGGGAGAGGCAAGCATTTGTGCTAGAGGCAGAGCTGTGATTTCTCCTGTATCTAGTATGTGTCTCAACAAAATACTGGTTAGGTCCTGCACAGCAGTTAGTTCCACTGAAATACAGTTTCAGAAAAGTAGTTGTAAAGCAGGTATTAACAGTTTAAGGCATGCTACATAAAGAAAGGTTCAGGGCACAATCTCTATACTTACACACCTGAGGCATTTCAGACCTTGCATGTTCATTTGTATGTTATCTAGAATTGTAAATTTTATTTTAGAGCAGTAAATAGACTAAATTCTGGGCCTGGCCTCTTAGTGCCCATACCACTGCGAAGAGCAGGCTCAGCCCTGGCTAGAACTGCTGAAGCATTGCAGTTAGCTCACAGTGAAGCACACTGTCATCCCACAGTACTGCGTTGGCTATGGGAGAGCTTAAGAATTTGCAGCTAGAACCAAACTGGGAGGAGCGGCTGATGCACTACAGGGATCTCCACAGGCTGGGGAAAAGGGCTGACAGGAACCTCATGAAGGTCAACCAGGGGAAATTCTGCACCTGGGTAGGAACAAAGTCATGCACTAGTATATGCCAGGGACCACCCAGCTCAGAAGGAGCTTTGCAAAGAAAGATGAAGGGGTCCTAGTGGACACCAGGTTGGACATGAGCCAAAAATGTGTCCTATCCACAAAGAGGGCCAACAGGACCCTGGGCTGCATTAGGCAGTGTCACCATCAAGCCAAGGAAGGTGATTCAGCCCTCGTGAGACACACCTAGAGCACTAGGGATTGACCTTGACTGTCTCCAGAGATGCCTTCCCACCTCAGCCTGTCTGCTGGCCTAAGAGGGCTGTTCTCAACTACAGGATCACCACCTCATAAACAGGACTGTCTTTGCATGGGGCAATGAGTGGCAGGCACTACTTGCTGGAGGAATCCATGTCATTCGAGTGTGTGATCCTTAATGTGGTGCACAGAAAGGGTAAAGTATGACAGAAAGGATCCATAGGACCTAAAATGCCAAGAGCAGAGCTACCAAAGGTAGTCTATACAGAACATGGATGACTGTAGATATTAAAAATTGACCCTTTGTGGTTTTCAGTTGCTGTCAAATGTGTGTCTCCAAGAGGGATGCAAAACATACGATAGTTGTGCAGATTTTCTTAAAAAAAAAATGGGCATATTCTTGTCCTGCTGTGTGACAACTCAGCAGTTAAAGCTCTCCACTAGGCTGTGGAGATTTTGATCTGCCCCTTCCTCCACTCCAAGGGATTTATAGCCTTAAGGTGGGAGTGAGGGTTGCACGGAGTCCTGTTGGTTGCAGTCCCAATACAGTCAAATACTCAGGAGAGATCACTGTCAAAAAAATTGTAGTGGCTAAAAGTAATCAGCTCTTAGATGGAGAACTGAGAAGCATTTTGTTCCAACTCCCTGATTTTCCATGGGTTTGTTTTTCCACCAGCCCACAGAGACCCACACAACCAGCATGGGGTACAGGGAACCCCAGAGCAGTAAATCCAGATATGTTTATGCTTGAGTAGAGCTATGCTTGGCAAGGTTAAAGTCCAGCTGCTGCTTTTTAGCTGCTACACTCAGGCTGAGTTATATGGCGCCAGGTGTCAGGGCAAGGTAGGCGGTAAATACACCAAGGTCTGTGTCTAGCAGCAAGTGTGCTGATGTCTAGTAAGGCAAGAGATTTTCTTCTTTTCTCTTTTTGGTTTTCCCTTCATTTTATTCTCCCCTCTTTCCTCATCAGGGTATTAAATGGGTCTCTCTTAATTCTACTCAAACATGCAGTGTTCACAGAGCTGGCAAGAGTAGGATTCCCTTAAAAGATCCAGCAAAGCTGGATGAAATTGGCTGCTGACTCAACATATTTCAGACAAATACAGATACAGGCACTCTCAATGCAATTACATAAACTTCAAGAAACAAGGATTAAAAATATTTCATAGAATCATAGAATCTTCTGGTTGGAAAAGACGTTTGAGATCATCGAGTCCAACTGCTCCCATTGTCTGCTAAACCATGTCCTTCAAAAACTCATCTACCCATTTCTTTAACACCTCCAGGGATGGTGACTCAACCACCTCCCTGGGCAGCTCTTCCAGTGCCTGACCACCCTTTCAGTAAAGAAATTCTTCCTAATATCCAGTCTGAACCTCCTCTGGCGCAACTTATGGCCATTTCCCCTTGTCCTATCACCTGTCACTTGAGAGAAGAGATCAACACTCGCTCTCCCACAGCCTCCTTTCAGGCAGTCTTAGACAGTGATGAGGTCTTCCCTCAAAATTTCCTTGTAGTATTGAAATGATTTATCTTTTATTTGTTGTTCTGGGTTTTTTTCCCTAGATTTGCAACGCTCCATGTCAACATATTGTGTCAGGGCACTGTTTAGAGCAAGTTCAACCATTCCAGCTTATATCATGTGCTGTTTAAAGCAAAATATTTAAAATATTAACCATCATACTTCAGTTTCTTCACAACCATTATAAGCAGCTTGTTTCTGCAAATTGAGATAGATAATGATATAAAAATTAATTAAATGGTGCACATTTCATTCCTGGCTTGGGTTATATTTCCTGTAGGCCCTGGGATTTATTAAATTCCCTCCTCACCTTTTGCTTGAACATGCAATGCATATATATGTATCACAAGAGAATTACAATATAAAGATGGGCATCATCAATCTGATGGCCATTAAAACATGGTCACTGACCAAATCCCTTAATATACTGAGTTACTGCACTTGGCTTTAGAATACACTTTGGAGAGGATTAGCTGCAAAGCATGTTAAACCAAGGGCATATCTCTTCTTCTCAGCTGCCACAAACGGGATATAAGTTTTGCATACAGAAGGAAGGAGAAAGTTTTTGACAGCTGGAGATGCTTATCTGCCTGCCACCTTTCCAGGCTGACATTATCTGCACATCAGCAAAGCCACTCAATGTCAGTCTGTGACAACCAGGAAGCACTTGCTTCCACACGCAGAGGAGCTTGCCAGCACATAACAGCAGCAGAAAATGCTTTTTGAAGCAGGGCAGGGGAGGGAAGGCAGAAAGCATGCACTCAGAATGCACACCATCCTCACAAAGAAAGTTGAGGACTGTTTATTAACACATGCAATAAAATTACAAATGCCCGTGTTAGCTAGAAATCACTATCCATCATATTTTATTAATTCATTGATATTTAACATACTCTGAGCCTCTTGTTAATATATGGAGTTTAATTCATTGTGGCACCTATTGAATAGTAATAAACCCACATTTTTCTCCCACAATGAGGACAAGTCAAAATGCCATGGAAAGCAAAAGCTGTTGCTGAAATTTATCAGCTTTATAATGTCCTGAAAGCAATTCAGGTGGATCTGTCCAGGATGTAGGTGGCACAAGCCAAGCCCCTTGTAAAGCCACTGTGGAGGGAGTGGGTGCCATTTTGTCAGCACTGGGTGCAGCTATAAAAGCTATCTTTGGGGCCTGGAATGATGCACTGTTTGGAGAAGAAGCTTTTCCAGATCCTATAGAGAAGTTCTCAGAATATAATAATTCAAATACTTGAATATCTCTGCAGGGTATTATGGTTTAATATTACTCTGTGGACCCTGTTTTCATGTTGGGCTATATTTATAACAGTGAGTATTGTGTCCTCTTATGGACTAAGACATTGGTCATGTTTCCTGGTTGGGGAATGCCTTCACCAGCAAATATATGTATTTTCTATCCTGTCAGTCTCTTCAAACAGGAATACTTATGCAGCAAAGAGCTCTCTCTTTTTTCCTCCTCATTGTATAATTGAGAACGTGAAACTCATGAGACTAGATTGCAGCAAGGCCAGGAAAAGAGCAGCTTCCATAACTTCTTTTTCTGCTGCAGCGTAATGAAGGTAGGGATATTAATGAACAAGGTAAGTGCAGGCAAGTAGGAATTGAGCTCTCCAGCCCTGTGATTAGCTCAATCAGTCACCTGGGGAGAAAAAGAGTCAGACATTGCTTCCAGTTACAGGGACTAATGCTTTTTTTGCAATCCACAAGTAAATGCCCCCATCCTCTTTAAAACAAAGAAAGAAACAAACAAACAAACCAACCAATAAACTCAACCCCCTTCCCCTCCTCAGTCCCACAATCCAGGATCAGGAACCAGATCCTTTTTCCTATGAGAGTGCTCACCACACCCATCTATCATAACAAGCTTTCTGTCCCATGACCTTTCTATGCTTGGCTGCACATGGCAATCACTTTGGAGAAGAAGTGCAATTTTACCAGCCTCACTGGCTGTTTGAGGAGCCTGGACCTCATTTAGTTGTATACCTGCCTTCTGCAGAGGACATCAGCTCTGTTCCCATGTGGATGGAGGCATGTACACTCCAGAGGTGAGTAGGAATTTGAATGCATTGCTATGTTTAGAATGAAATTTAGCTCCAATTTAACATACCAAAATGTAGCTGTCTACATAAGAGCCTGGCAGCAGTGCTGCCTTTATGGCCAGTGGACCATACAGTCCACACAACTAATAGAGCCAGGAGAACTATCGACCAGGCTAAATGTTGGCATTTGTTTAGGTGAATCTCTTTGTCCCTGCCAACTTCACTGAGCAGGGCCAAGGTTCGAGTTGGTTAATTGCAGCATTATTCTGGTGTTATGGCCTGCCTTCCTCCAGGAGGCTGAGGTCTTCCCTGAGTTCCACGTCACATCAGCCACCTTGTGTGAGTGTCTTTGGTGTCTGAAATGGCAGAAGGAAGTGAAACTGAGCAGCTGAACTGAAATCTGACTCCCCACTATGTACAGTAAGGTCTGGGCATGTTGTTCACAACCTGATGCTTTACATAGCACACTTAGCTCTAGGGATCACACTCTGCCAGCAAGATCTCAATGCTAGCATTTCCCACTGGCAAACTGCTGGCAATCTCCCCCTCAGACAATAGGTTATTGGCTCCTAGTGTCCTCAGATGGCTGGACATGCCACCTAGAGCCCAGATGTCTCTCTACTCCAGGTTTTGACTTTAGCTCCCAGAGTTATAGCAGCAAGAGAAAAAGAAAACAGGCTACAGCTCTTCATGAGAGCAGAGTTTGAAGTGTGGGACAGGCAAGGATGAATGGGGTAGTGGGCAAGGTGAGGCAGAAGAGTTCTTATTGTTTTACTAAGCAGAGGTCTTGGCAGGCCTTTTTTCGTTAATCACTGTAGAACATGTTCTCAGTGAAATGTCTACAAATGATCTTTTAAATGTATAAACAATTGCTTTTGTTTAGTAGACACACAGCTAGTAAAACAGTGATTGCTCATTCTTGCTTAGGTGCTGACAGGAACTTGAATAGTTGGGAATTGCTGCTGTAAAATGTTTGAGGTCAGGATCCTGTGAGATTTTAAAATACATCACTGAGTTTTTAACTGGTTTTAGTATGCTGTCTCTTTCCCTGCCCCTAATTGGTGGGCTTTCTGTTTCAGGATCCTGCTGTGCATAAAAGATGTGCATTACCTAAAGGAAAATAAAACTGCCCTTTAGCAGATATATTGCTTTTCAAAGCAAATTGGTTTCACTATATTTGGAAGCCCATATGTGCTGAAAAAAATCCTTTGGCTGAGAAGATTTATCCAAAGCCCATAAAATACACATACAGTAAATGTTCATGAGCTCAAAACAGGGAATTGCTTGGTTGAACTGCATGAGACATAATACAATTGTAAAAAATTGTTTTCTTCATTCCTTTATTTTTTGCTCATTACTATGCAAAGCCAGTATTGTCTAATGGGAGAAACAACATTTCTAGCTATATCCTTTTTGAGGCATTTACAAAACTGATAGAATGGAAATTAAGTAAATTCTGAGTCTTCCCTCAGCTTTTCAGTTAAATAATTCCTGCTTTAAGGAAGAGCTGTTTCAGAAGCATCTTGTCCTTGTCAGGCACTCGGTTTGGGGCACTCCTTGGCTACATACCTATGTCTCACATTTTGCTTGAAGCTTAGGAGACCAAAAGGTGTCCAAGGACAGCCTTCAGTTACTGAGCTTCAGACAACTGCCAGAGCGCTGGACCCTGGTGCCATTGATGAGCTCTTGGAAACCCCACAGTGAAAGAACTTTCCAGAGCTGTAGCTGTGTGGATATCTATGCTTTACCTCTCAGGCATTAGGAGATATGCAAGGGCTGAGTTACCCTGAGGCTAGGAAGACTAGCCAAAAGCACTGCCTGAATTGTCATGCATTGTGCATTACAGTCTGGGGAGAAGCTACTCTTATTCTCTCAGATAGAAAGGGAAGTGGAGAGCCTTGCATTTTTGCATTTGGGAAACAGAGAATGTGTGTGTGGGGTGACTTCTCAAAGGAGATTTCATAAAGATAAAATCTTTACAAAGCAGATGAGGACTGCTCCTTTGCAGAGGCAAGGAGCTAGCTTGTAAGCCTCACAATGTAACGATGAGGCAACATCTCACCTTTGGTCCATGTTTTCTCCTGCCTCCAGAAGAGTTCCAGTTCTTCTGTATGTGGCTCCTTGACTCAGAAAGTAGATAAAACACCTTAATACCTTCCTCCCCAATTTCTGGGATAATATCGTGCTGATACCACTCCGGGCAGGTTTCCCGAGGAGAACTTAGCTGCTCTTGTCCTGGCCTTGCTTGTCCCTGTCCCTCTGAAATATTGACTGAGGTGGTGAGACAAGCTCCTCCCTTGCAGTCCAATGAGGGCTTTCTTAGCAGCAAGCTACAGCTGGAGCTGTTTGCTTTCTCTTTCTCATTTCATCTAGAACTGGTTAGGGACAAATATGGGTGAGCTGACAGTTCTGAGTAGCTCCTGGGAAGAGGAAAGCTGAACAAATTTCAGGGGAGTGGTGATATTCTGTCTTTGCAGAACTTCAGTAGGCAGAGTCAGTAAGAATACTGCCCTGGAGGGGTAAGTTAAATCTGGGATAGCTGGGGAGGTTTAGTTGTCATGACCATCTGCCTTGTCTCTCTCCTGGAAGCTGCCTCCCCAGCTGAATGATTCACGAACCACCTTAATTTACAGCTTGGCATAGTCACAGGAATTAAAAATAATGTGAGCTGGCTTTGATACATTAAGCTGTAAGTACAGCATTGCAGGAACAGATACAAGTCCCAGTCAGGGTGTGCCTGATATAAGCAGGGATACCAGTCTCTATAAGGTGTGTAATATGGGTCCTGAGAAGAAGAAACTTATCAGCATCCCTAGTACCACCAATACCAAATATGTGTCAGTAGCTTTACTACTCCACGCTATTTTTATTGTGCCAAAGTGTGAGAGAAACCATTCTGTGACCAGTTCTCAAGACAGTGACCATAACCTGTTTATAAAGCTGCATTCAGGGGACCCTTCTCTAAAGTTGAATATACTCACACTAACCCCCTGCGTTTGAGCCCAAAGCAGAAAAGGATAAAACTGCATCTGCATCCATTTACTGCCTTTGCTCACTTTTTAGGAATATTCTTCTACCTCTCTAAATATTTTTTTCTCAAAAATAATGTTTGTGGGTAATATTTTTAGATTATTTAATTCGAAACTTGTTCCCTCATCAAGACTTGAACATTGTTTCTGTTTCTTTCTGGAAAGTTTAAGAACCTGAGCTGTGTAAGTATCTAAATATAACACCTATAACAGGCAGTTTTCAGTCACTCAGGCTGCTTTGCATCTCTGGTTTCCTGCAAGTGTCATGCCATGTCTTCGAATCATGCTTACTTAGAGGCATGAATGATTACCCTCATTCCTTCCCCACTGATGTGATCTTGGGTTAAATCCTAGGTGTTTACTAGCTTGAAGATTTGTACTGCAGAACTAGGGATAGCATGTGTAAGCTGAAGTTGGTGTATCTCTTCAGAATCTACACTGGGTTTGATCTGCCAGGTCATTGCTAAAAGAATCTAATTTGTTCCCTTTCAGCGTACCTAGCAAGTGACTTCAAAAGTTTAAAAAGTATTGGGAAGGCACAATGTGGCATTTCCTGGGACAGGGGATAAATTAGGCAGTTTCAAACTACACTGAGCGAAAGAGAAAGGAAAAAAAGATGACTTAAGAACTCCATAAAACTTAAAAGTAATAAAAGCTCCAATCTTTCTTTGACAAGTTGTAAAGATAAAAATAAAGAAAGAACCCCCCCCCTCCAACAAAGTCTCTTCAGTGAATTGTGGTTAGATCCAGCCAGTGCTGTAAATGATTCAAGGACAGATTCAGGTCCCATTGCACTGTTTTTCTTCCTCCCCCTTTCCCTCCTCTTCCCAGACATGAACACTGTGCCCTCTGCAAGCCAAGTGTGAAATAACTGCCTTCATTCATGTGTGACCTGCGTCAGCCCGCCAGGAGTGTGAAGAGAAGGGAGTTTTTCCTCCTGATTGTTGAATGCATAGGGTCATAGGCAAGACCCAAGAAGTGTGTTAGGCAACTATACTATCTCATATGCCAGTGATCTGAAACCTGCGAGTTCCCTCACGCAAGTATTCAGAATTACACCGTCAGTGCCTCTGAGTTGCACCAATTTGCTCTGCTCTAAAGCCAGTTTCATAATTTTCAGTGGTTGTAAATACCTGCCTCAGTAATACCATGCTGCTAGGCTGGGGGAGCCGGAGCAGAAACCCCCCTGAGGGGTCTTTGACAGCACCTTGCCCTCTGCAGCTTGTGTTTCCGTGGCCTGTTCAGCATGAAGTAGAAAAAAGGGAATCCCTGTCTCCTCAATATAAAGTAACAATCTCAATTTAGTGTCATATCTATGTCTGAAGTGTCTAAAATACCCCTCAGATTTTATTCTTTTGTATGCTTCTGGTGTACAATTGCTGTGATTGTGAGGAGTGGGTTGTTTCTTCCTTAGGAGTGATCTAAAAAGAAAGTGGCTATAGCTCTGCTGCTACCTGTTGCTGCTTCCCCCAACGTGAGCTTTGCTAATATAAGCCAAGTCTTGCAGTGACAGGGAGCTGAAGCAGCCCGACATCTCCTATATGAAACTAAAAAATAAATGGAAATTACAGCTTTGCTTTTATCAGCCTGCAGGCAGCTGGATCTTTTTTCTCTCAGTTAGCAGAACCCCACCTCTCTTCTCCTGCAACAGATCTGGAGGCTAAGAATAGACACAGCAAGTTCCTCTGACAGGCTTTAGTGCTGCCTCTTCAGAAAAAGCGGGCAATCAAAGGTCTGTCAAGTTAAGAATCTGAGGAGAGAAAGACAGCCCGGGAAGCACAGGACCAGTGTATCGACCAGCTGCCTTGTTCGCCATTCGTTTAGGTGTCACCTGTTGCTGGAGACATTTTGTTTTTCTTTCTTGCACTTGATTACCTCGGTGTGTGATTCCTTCACTACTTCCTTCCTTCCTTCCTCCTCCTCAAAAAAGAAAAACAAAACTTAAGTTTAAAGCCATACTTCTCAGGGAGGCAGGGTTCAACTAGCTTACAAAAATATGAATTTCATGGTGCTGTAGAGATAGACGTGGTGAAAAGGGGAGAACTTCCATAACAGTACTTAGCATTTTTACAGTGCTGCATGCATTTGAAATGTGTTACTTTGACCTCAGCAATCAGCATAAACCTCCTGCAGCAGAGCTCAGAGACTATCGTCACCTCTATCTAGGTCTGCTGATGTGGATTTTACTGCTAGTTTAACTAAGAATACTAGATACTGTTTATTCAATTGTAGAACACCTAAGTCTAAAAGTGGATGCTAATTTTCAAAGGAATGACTATAATCCTACAAAGCACTTTGCCAGCTCTGTTGTCTGAAAAGCAGTGTGTAAAGACCAGCTTGTGGCTGCTTCTTAAATGCCAGGATTACTTTGTCTATTTTTTTTTCATCTGCAAAGTAGTCACCATATTTTTGAAGAATAATGAATGAAATTATTTCTTAACTTCACAAAAGCAAGGTGAGAATGGTCAGTAGTCTGCTTTTCCATAGGACTGTTGCCTAGGAAACATCATCCTGTTGTGGCTGTATGTTTGGTAAGGACATAATTAATTAACATTGTCTCTGAGGAAACATAGCAAGAAAATGCTTCTAAAAGGAACAGGATGAGGGGAGACAAAGCCTCCACCCTTCAACCCGTTCTTGCTCTCTTGGCAGTTAAAGCATAGATGGAGCTGCTAAAGGACCTTGGAATGTTCCTGGCCTTCAGTACTACACTAATTGCTAAATTAAAGTTATCAAAATTCTTTTTGTCCTTGTTCCAGCTCTAGAGGCACTCAACACCCGTGGAGTAAGGCTATAATGGAACTTCGTGCCCCATGGTGGAGGCACAGTGACTGCAGATCTGAGGATGACACTGGCCCTGCTCCAAAATGCCTGTGTATATATAGCCCTAATCCTTGAAATACCTTTCTGAGTCAGAGAGATAGCATCATTAAAGAATAAGAGGTGTCAGAATCAGATAGTATTGAAAAACTTGTCAATACCAAGATAGCAAGGGGAGAAGAGAAGAAAATAAAAGCTTTAGGGGAAATAGAACAGCCCCTGGGAGGGAGGGAAGCAAACTCCACTCTTTCAAAGGAACGAGACCTGTAATTAAAAGTGTACAGAAAACAAAGCACAGCAGTTTGAAAACATGTTGAAAGTGAGGCGATATTGTCAATAAGGAGGAGATAAGCCACCTTTTGTTCTTTCACAAAAGCTATCAGAAAGCTTCCTGGTGAATCAACAAACAATTTCCATTATGAGAAAACCTGAAAATAAAGAAAAAAAGGTTTTGTATAAAGACCCAGGGAAAACTGGAAGTAGAGAATGAAGGGCTTCGATACAAGCTGAAAATAACGAGATGTCAAAGCTAGCTAAAAAGCTAGTGGCATGAGCAATGCCACATACAATATTGATTTCCTGAAAAGAGAGGGTCAAGGACAGGTCACTCTCATAATTTCAAAATAAATGCCCTTTTCCACCCAGTACTGCAATCACCCTGGCATCTCTGCATTTCCTATGAGTGCAAACACAATAATGGTATAGAATGCATTTCTCTTTGCTGCTCAGAAGCACTTTTTTGTTTCTTTTGGGGGTCTCTTAGGTGTAATAGTTGTATCACAGTATCACAAGGTTGGAAAGGACCTCTGAGATCATCAAGTCCAACCTATAACCTAACACTAACACCAACCATCTTCTAAACCATGGCACTCAGTGCCACATCCAATCTCCCCTTAAACACCTCCAGGGTCGGCGACTCCACCACCTCCCTGGGCAACGCGTTCCAATGGCCAATCATCCTTTCAGTGAAGAACTTTTTCCTAACTAACATCAAGTCTAAACTTTCCCTGACGAAGCTTGAGTCCATGCCCTCTAGTTCTGTCACTGGTCACCTGAGAGAAGAGACCAACCCCTGCCCGACTACAACCTCCTTTTAGGTAGTTGTAGAGAGCAATGAGGTCTCCCCTGAGCCTCCTCTTCTTCAGACTAAACAGCCCCAACTCCCTCAGTCACTCCTCGTACGGCTTCAATTGTTTACAAAAAAGATTAAGTCACTCTTTAGAAAAACTGAAGCTCAGAAGTCAAGATTTAAATGCAAAGATCCATTCTTTTTGTTCATTCCTTTGCTATAAATGCCAAAGACTTGACTATCTTCTAGCACTATGTCTGTATTCTGCAGCCATGCAAATAGTCTCAGCTGGTTGGCACTTTCACTGGAATTTTTGCTTTGGCTTGCCAAAAAAGACCTTTTCAAGTAGCTAAAGACAGTCCAACATAAAGATTCACAAAATCGCTCAGAAATATATTAAAAAAACCCAAACCTGCAACAAAACAAACCATAAAAGACTAGCAATTTTCTGCTTTTTTTTCCTGGCAGGGTCTTGGGTTTTTCATGATCAGTTTGCCTAACTTACTCTTTATAGTCCTCCAGTGTTGGAATGGTTAGCTGTACTTTTCATCAGGAAACATCGCCCCATTACCCTACGTCTATTCTAAATTTCCCTTGCTGCTATTTAAGGTCACTGCTGCTAGTCTTAGACTTGATAGGAACAGGAAAAGAATTCATTTTCTGCTTTGATTTTGTATTTTGATCGTATAGTAAAAAATATTTATCAAATGTCTTTCCAGTCTTCTCTTTTTTGAATAAAATACACTCAAGCATCTCATGTAGAGCATCCAGATCCAGTGATCAATAAATTTTCCCAAGAGAGCCCACAGGTTTACTCTTGTATTCTGAATATTAGTCACACTAACTCCATCCAAGACCTTCCCAGTGCTGAATAGTATAGGGAGATTACTCATCCAACTACGTGGTTTTATTTATCTATTGTCTCCTAAGTCTGATGCTGCTTTTTCTCTGCAGGAGGGCAAAACTCTGTTGCTGTGGGTAATCACTGGAAGTGTTCTAATCCAAGCTGCAATATGTTGGGGTTAAGTTCCCTGGGATCTCTGTGCTGGTATCAGAGCCAAAATTGAGTCAGAGGTTTCTCTGCCCTAGAACAAGGGTCCTATTCCAAGGCCAGTGATTGCTCCTGTCAAGCAATATTATCCACATTGAATACAACAGTATAATGTTACAAACTTGTCCCATAATTGTTTCTATTAGTCCAAGAGTCTTGGACTTCAGAGGGATGATTGAATTTTTTTTTAACTGTTTTTGCTTTCGTTATTATTTTGCATTCTGGTCCTGAGTATGTTAGGCAGGCAGAGATGATCTTCAGGCATTGGAGTGACTTAGCAATGAGTGGTGGAGATGCTCTGAGGAGGTAAAGATTCTAGAGGAGATTTCTTCAAGTGATTCTACCTTCCTACTTGCACAACTCGCATCTGAACCTGCTGTGGGAAGCAAGGATTCACCAGGACCTACTAAAGCTAAAATAAAAATGGGAACTACAATACGAATAGCCCATGTTATCTATATTGACAGATACGACCTCTTCCAAAGAACTCGCTTTCATCTCCAGACTCAGCCTTATAATAGAGACCCGTCTGAATGCGTACATTTCTGTTTTGCCTGGAGGGTCCTGAAATCATCACAGAAACAAATGGGTTCTTTACATATATGGGCAGTAGGGTTAGCTCTAAGCAGCACAGACATCAGTAGAGAGTCCTTTGTGCTTGTAAAAGTCTCAGCAGTTGCTATACAAACACACTAATGGTGGTAATTCCTCCTTCTAGGGGAGAACTTAAAAAAGAAGCCCTCAAAGAATGCCACACAGAGACTCTGGGTATAAGCTGGCACAGAGCCACTCTAGAAACCACAGTATTGAAAGTGGAAATGAGGTTTCTCTTTTGTTTCATTTTGTAACTTACACACCAGGTGATGCAGCACAGCAGAACATTATGGAAGTCGTGCTTGCAAGGAAAATTGTAAGCTTTTATCAGTTCATGTCTCTTTTCTTGTAATATCTCTGACAGGCTAAGGTTGTCTGCAGTTTTGCCTCGTTCTCTGTGGAAGGATGGTTGTCATCTGGCTCTCCCAATTTCAAGTTTCTCCTATTACTCAATGTCTTGCTTTATGTATGGTGATGTTTCTTGTCATATACATGGCACATTCAGTTTAATCTGAGATTGCTGCCAAAGTGCTACATTCATAGTTACCCCATTTGTTCACTTTTTACATGAAACAAATTGATCAATCCAAATATCATTCATGTATTTGTTTTCCCAACACATGCAGGTTGTATAGTTTGGCTGCAAAATGCTCTTTTGGCACCAGTTTACCATTTTTGCACAAGGAAGAGTTACATATTACATGACAAACATACATACATCTACTAACACCTCTAGAACAGGGAATGAGGAGCTCCTCCTGTGTTGCTGACCAAAGGGACCTTTTGTGGGCTACAGATAAACACATACTTCAGTGATGTGATAAGGGGTGTTGCTGGGTAAGACTGAAAGATCATTCCATTCTTTCTGAATATGCCTAATAAAAGATTGTAATAAATGAGAAATATACTGTGGGGATGTTACACAATGTATTTTTCTCAGCTTTCAGTAAGACTTAGTTTAGAGAAAATAATAAGAAATAACAAATATTCAGAACATAGTAATAAAGGGTGGGCCAGGGAGGGAAGGGGGTAACAAAAAGGTCATTTGTGATGAACATATAGGCTGCATCCAGTATTTGGGAAGATTCATGCTTGTAATAGACAGTAAAATCATATTTGAATAAAACAGTTTACTAGGGCAATGCTAACAGATGAAGGGAAAGTCCCTGTGTCTTTTGGCTGGCTACTACAGGTCTGACAGAGGGTGGAGAGCTGTGGATTACTGGTAACAAAGTCTCTTGTAGGAGAGACTTGTTAGATTTACTGCTTAAGAACTGACGTAATGAGCAATGAGTTTCTGTTATCCCATGGATACATATGTGAAGGAAGAGAGGAGAAAGAGAAAGGGAGAAAAGTGAGGTCAGCAGCTGGCTTGAATCAGCATGAATCTACTGGTTTTAGCAGAGCTCTCGTTGAGCTCTCCTGAGTTATCTTGCTTTACATACACATACATATGTAAGAAACAGGATTATTAACTAAGGCTGGATAAAGAGATGATAAAAAACATTTATATGAATAATATAGTACAGATTGATATTAATAACTGCTATTTTTCTGACAAAGAAGGAGACCCATGGATCCATCAACTAGTTCAGAGGGTTTAGCATCAACTATATATGACGTGACCTCAGGATGTGGTAGGGTGCTGGCTTCAATGGAACTTTGCCAGGAGTATTAAATGGCAAATCATGAATTGAGCAATCATGAATTGAGGTGAGAGATACTGTTCAAATTAGAGAGAACGACCCAAGCTGCTTTTTGCAGTAGAAATCCCTACTGGCTTCCTTCTGAAATTCCCAGTACTTTGTAACCTGAGGGTGTTGAGACATCTAGCACTTGAAAGTGATGGGGCTGTGTATTATCTGAATCTGTCTGAACATGAGGAGAAGTTTCAGTTCAGGGTGAAATTCATTCATTCATGGAAATATATGTTGAAATCACTTGCAGTCTTTTTTTCTGCTTTTAATAGACAAAGCTGCCATTTATTGATTAGAGAATATCACTGTTACTCCTTGACATCATATAACTCCGGGACACTCAGCCATTTCTGTATTAACAAGAACGTTTGGAAGAAGTAGTCATAAACAAGACTTTTTGGATGATTTCCCAAAAGCTCCAAATACAATCATAATGTTCTTCAAGTTATCATAAGAATTGATTTCACCTCAATTTTAAATAGGCTCACTATGACAGTAAAACATTTTAACTTTACTTGTTCAATAGCAATACTTTTATAGAAAACTGTTTAATTAGTTTGTGTTTTTTCCATTTTCTGCTATAATGGTGATAAATGATATTTCATTCAGGCCAAAATGAACATCATCACAGAATTATGCTGAAGAAACCACTATTTTACCTTTGAACTTAACTGATTTTTTTCTCAATGAAGATAAAATATATTTCTGTCTGAGATACTAGGTCATATCCTCAAGTAAAGTCACATGCATTGAGTCTAAGGGAGGAAAATGCTAAGAGTTTTAAGGTTCCCATAGAAAATTTGACAGGGGCAAATAACTTTTTTTTATGGGAAAAGGTTGGGTTTGTAGTAAATCTTTGTTTCTGAGTGATGATAAATGAAAGAATGATGTGGTGATAATATTTGATAGCGTTTGGGGAAAATGATGATTCATCTGTCTATATGATTGATTTCCATTCTGGCCATAGCTGGCACTATAGGATCCTGAGAATACTATTGCATTTTTTTTTCCAAAAATCTTTCCCAGTAAACAATTCTTCATTATGAGAATGATATATCAAAATTAATCAAGCATGTGTGGGAGTACATGTGTGTTTACATGTGTGTATGAAAGAGCAATTTTTGACTAAAAAAAAAAGACAAATTCCTAACAAACCATAAATTCTGTACTGGTTAAAATGATATTCTAAGCCCTTTGCCTGCAAGATGACAAAAAGTATTCAAGAGAGTGACTCGAAGCCAGAGTTTTCTGGGTCCCATGGTGGGGACAATGTTATGCTGTATTCTAGTGTTGCAGACTGAAAGGCCAATGAATGCAAATCACAGTCACTCTAGGCTATTCATTTTCATTTTGCATTCAAAATATTTTAATCTGTACTTTCAGATTGCAGTAGACTGAGGAAACAAGAAGTTTTGGGAAACTGAATGGTTTTTAGCAAAAATAAGATGTGCAGAAGGATAAAGCAGTTGGAGATTTTCAGGCAAGCAAATCACTATGTTTTGATGAAAACAGTTTGCAGTGAAATCATTAACATTGGTAATTAAATGGTCACTTTTAGATTTCAGCAGTAACAGTTGATGGAGATGAATAGGAAAAATCACATCTCTCAGGTCCTTTGCTCTAGGCTTTTCAAGATTTCTTTCATAACCACAAAATTTAGGACCTACTGCCCTGAGCAGCAGCAATAATACAGCATGGATTCCTAAGCTTTGCATCTGCAGTCAAATGCTCTAATATTTAGTAGGGTTTAAGAGCAGAATGAGGCTCTGCATCTGTGGTTACCAATTGGAGCCCTCCAAATGTGCCTCTAGCATGACTTCTCTGCTACTTGGGAGCAGTGATACTGCAGTGTTTTCATCCACAAGGTCATTTTGAGTGCCTCTCTCTCTCTGAGAGAGCCACTGGTTTTCAGAAAATTGATAGAAACACATCATTTTTATATGGTGGTCTTTATGTGAAATTTAGGTTGTCCTTATGTGAAATGTAGGTATTGTCCCAAGTCTGAAATTTGTTAGAATCAAGTAAATTGATACTTTATGTACTTTATGTACTTAAATGCACACAAGAAATTTTCTTTTCTCAGAAAGTAGGGTAAATTACAGGCCAGATTATCAGGTAGCATCAGTACGTGTATGTTCCTTTTTGTTCCAGCTGAGGGTTAGGGCTGTCTCTGTTCTCTGCTGAAGGCTTTAATACTAAAAACCCATTAGAATCATAGAATCATCTGGCTGGAAAAGATCTCTGAGATCATCAAGTCCAACTGTACCTGTCCCCTTACTAAACCATATCCCAAGAAACTCATCTACCTACCTTTTAAACACCTCCAGGGATGGCGACTCAGCCACCTCCCTGGGCACCTGTTCTAATGCCTGACCACCCTTTCAGTGAATAAATTTTTCCTGATATCTAGTCTGAACCTCCCCTGGTGCAACTTACAGCCATTTCCTCTTGTCCTATCACCTGTCAATTGGGAGAAGAGACCAACACCCAGCTTGCCACAGCCTCCTTTCAGGCAGTAATGAGGTCTCCCCTCAACTTCCCCTTCTCCTGGCTAAACAACCCCAGTTCCCTCAGCTGCTCCTCGTAGGACTTGTTCTCCAGGCCCTTCACCAGCCTCGTCGCCCTTCTCTGGATGCGCTCCAACACCTCAATGTCCTTCTTGTAGTGAGGGGCCCAGAACTGAACACAGTACTCGAGGTGTGGCCTCACCAGTGCCGAGTACAGGGGCACAGTCACTTCCCTGGTCCTGCTGGACACACTGTTTCTGATACAGACCAGGATGCCATTGGCCTTCTTGGCCACCTGCAGGCTCATATTCAATCAACACCCCCAGGTCCTTCTCCTCCAGGCAGCTCTCCAGCCAGTCTTCCCCAAGCCTGTAACGCTGCATGGGGTTGTTTTGTCCTAAGTGCAGGACTTGGCACTTTGTCTTGTTAAACCTCATCCCGTTGGTCTCAGCTCATCGATCCAGCCTGTCCAGATCCCTCTGCAGAGCCTCCCTTCCTTCAAGCAGGTCAACACTGCCACCCAGCTTAGTATCATCTGCAAATTTGCTAAGGGTGCACTTGACCCCTTTGTCCAGATCATTAATAAAGATATTGAACAGGACTGGACCCAGAACTGAACCCTGGGGAACACCACTCGTGACCAGCCTCCAACTGGGTTTAACTCCATTTACCACCACTCTTTGGGCCCGGCCATTACTGACAGATAGGGGCAGTCCTACCTTGGAGAACGTGTTGGGTTTGCATCAAAAGGTTTTTTGTAGCAGGCAGGCTAAAGGAATGGCTTCTGTGAGAAGGTGTTGGAAGATTCTCTTATGTCCAATAGAGCCAAAGCAAGCTGGCTTCAAGACAGACCCACCTCTGGCCAAGACTGAGCCTATGAATGGCAGTGGAGACACTTCTGCGATAACGTATTTAAGAAGGGGAAAAAGTTGCTACACAACGGCAACTGCAGCTGGAGAAAGCAGTAAGAATATGTGAGAGAAGCAATTCTTCCTATACCAAGGTCAGTGAAAAAGGAATAGGAGGAGGTGCTTCAGGTAGTAGAACAGAGATTCCCCTGCAGCCTGTGGTAAAGGCCACAGTGAGACAGGCTGTCCCTCTGCGCCCATGGAGGTTAATGGTGGAGCAGATATCCACCTGCAGCCTGTGGAGGATCCCATAGGGAGCAGGCTCCTGTGGACCTGTGGAGAGAAGAGCTCATGCTGGAGCAGGTTTTCTGGCAGGACTCGGTCACCCATGGGGTACCCATGTGGGAGCAATCTGTACCTGAAGGACTACACTCTATGGAAAGGGCCCATACTGGAGCAGTTGTGAAAAATGGCAGCCCATGGTAAGAACTCATGTTGGAGAAATTTGTGGACAATTGTCTCCCATGGAAGGAACCCCATGCTATAGCAGGGGAAGAGTGTGAAGTGTCCATCCCTGAGGAGGAAGAGGGGGCAGAAACTGATGGTCAGTGATGAACTGACCAGAATCCCCATTTTCCCCACTGGTGGGGAGCAGGTAGAGAAAATTGCAAGTAAAGTTAAGTCTGGAAAGAAGGGAGGGGTGGGAGGAAGATGTTTTAAGCCTTAGTTTTAATTTTCTCATTATCCTACTCAGATTTTGATTGGTAACAAACTAAACTAATTTCCTTGCGTCTGCTTTGCCTGTGACAGTAATTGTCCTTATCTCTGTCCATGAAGCTTTCATTATATTTTCTCTCCCCTGTCCAGCTGAGGAGGGGGAGTGATGGAGAAGGATTGATGGGAACCTGATGTGAGGAAGGGTCAACCTACCACATCATGCCAACTTTATAACCTTTGATAACACCTTTCTGAGCTGAGGGTACTTTTGGAGTTTTGTTTGGGATTCAAGGTTGAAAATACCCTTCTGTTTTGTGCACCTGCTGCTTAGTGCCTGTGTCCTGTTATTTCAGCTTACAACTAGTCTTTTGCTTCCCCCTTTTTTAATAAAATCTATGGAACAAATAAACTAATTGGGAAAGAACTGATTACTGTTCTGACTCATACCTGTCAACAGCTTTGTTATCAGACTGGTGAATGGAGAACGGGTATTACTGCTCGTGGTCCATAAGGAACAAAAGAGCTCTGCTTGGTATTCAGATCCACAGCTAAACTAACAAAAGTAAAAGAGGGAAGAAAACAAGATGCTTCAATTTGCAGTTTGACTTAACAGAAGTAGAGTACTTATAAAGAAGGGATGCTATTTTCAGGCTGCTTCTTAGGCACTAGCAAAATTTAAGGAAAAAGTCTGTGTAAGTAATGCACAGCTCACTGAAAAATCCTTTCACAAGCTAAGAGGACATCATTGGGTCACTGTAAAGACCCATTACTTGAGCTTTCTCCACCTATTCACTGTGAATAGGAGGTGAAAATTACCTATGTCTTGCCTTCTAGACTACAGAAGTAAAAATGCATCACTTTCAGATAGGTATTCCCGAAGGAGGAAATACGTAGTGTGATATTCAGAGCAGCAACATTTAAGCCACATTGAATTCACAGCTGCTATGCTAGGTACCTTATCTTACACACACTAAGCAAGAGGGCCAGACACCACAGCCCACATTTCACAGCAGGTGGCACACTGTGAGGAAAACTGCTTTTCCTGGTTAGCAAAAGATTGAGAAACTGAATTTTCTATGTTTTATTCCCAGAGTGAGATTGAGTTACATCAAGTCAACCAGAAAATGCCTATTGCCAACTAAGAGGCTGAATATTTGTATCCTCTTTCTTATAGTTTTCTTTTTTAAAGACTGAGGTGGTGGCAGTCCTTTATAGAAGTGGCTGTAGCCCCCTTGAGCAGCACTGGGCTGCTTGGCATTCAGCCTTGCTGCTGGTTAAACACCCCTTCTGGGTGGGAGAAGCGAACACAGGAGAGGGAGAGAAAAAGACTCTACTGAGTTGTTAATTTAATGCCTATTCCGAGCACCAAGGGCTTTTCCTCTCACAGTGAGATTTTTGCAGGCGTGCCAGGTTTCTTTTGTGATTATGCATGGGATGTCAGGTTATGTCAGGGACCAGCCTAGTGATTTTAGGACTTAATTAGCTGTGTGTCTGCATTCAAGCTGTAGAAATTTAGGACCAGGTGGGAATTTCTGGAGTGCCAAAATGTTAAACATAGGAACTTAAAAGTTCCTGAGAAGATAATTTCAGTAACCTGACACGCTTTGTTGTTATTAGATACATTCACTATGGATTGTCCTTCATTGTCTGCTAACTGTTGTTCCAGGTGAATTAGAATCACATAAAAGTCTCATATTCGTACATTTTCAGGTAGGTTTAGAAATCATATGGATGATTACATTATTCCTATTAACTTGAAAGAAATATAAAAATGAGAAACCTTTGTCCACACATATTAGATGCTGTTAATTAGGTCAGATATAATCTATTGCCTAATGAAATCCTTTGGAGTTTGGACATGGATTCTGTTTTATACAGAGGTTTAGGCTCTCCAGTATATTAAATCCAAGTGATTATTGTGATGATACAGGCTTAAGAGTGTCCACATAACTGGATCAATATTAGCAGACAGCTTGGAGTGTATCACAGTATTATCACTGCCCAATAAAAATGGAACCCAGGCTCTGTGGAGTGTCATGGAAAGAAATGTTTTCATCAATGAGTGTTTTGGGTAACAATCTGAATCAATGATATTTATTAAATAGGGAATTTTGTAATGGGAAATCAAGTGACAAAGGTTTGAAGTATACCTCATTTTATTCTGTGGGCTTTTACCTATCACTTTTGATCATGCTTGTAGACTATATTAAGCAATAATTCATTATGGACCTGATCCAAAGACTGTTTAAGTCAATGAATGCAATTTCATGCAATTCGGAGACTACCATTCATCACAAAGAGCTTTGGCTCAGCTTCAGTAACTGTAAAGCCTATGCTGGAAAAGCTCATCCCCAGGCTGTACAGCAGTTTCATATCAACATGGCTAGCAAATTAATACTGGAAATTTTAGTTTCTTTTCTCTGCTTTAATTAAGATTATCATGTAAATATTCCCATCTGCAGTTCATTAGGTATGTTAAAATGAACAGCTGTGATCCCCAGGGTTGACTCCAGGGTATCATAATAACCACATCCAATGGTCTCCTAAAGTGGCAAAAGGAGTCAATCCTCCTTTGCTCCTCTCAGGCTATGTCTGGAAGTCTTACACAGCTATAGATTTTTTTCCCCCCTAATGGGGAGAAATAAATGACATACATTCACAGAGACCATTAAAATGGTATTACTGTGGATACAAGGATACACAAGATACAAGGTGATACAGAGCTCTTTAAGGTCCTCCACAGGAAGGCAAACAACCAAAAAAGGAATGCAAATGCTACCCATGTCTCACTTCAATGTACATCCGGGTTCTTTGCAATAGAAGATAAATTTCCAGAAATGCTTCCCTATAATTTCTATGGCATCACACAAAGACTTTTCACTCTGAGTTGCGTATAGAGGATGGATTATAAATGTACAAATCCAGCTGTGCTCCATTTTTAAGGTGTGTAAGAATTTGTTTCTACATAAATTATTAACACAAAACTGTGTGAAAAACTTACACTGTCAACTGAACTGCATAAATGTAGAAATCTCCTTTTGAATCTACGGATCCTTTAAAAAGCTACTTTTTGAAAATGAATTCTTTTTGACTGTAATTTGAAGCACATCTACATAGCAGGTATAATTTGTAGAGATTTATGCCAAAAAACTCACAGACTACTTTTTTTATCCACGACTTTCTAGCTGCTAATATATTTTTTTCTTCAAAACATCCTTTATTCATTTCCTAATTTATCTCTTGTAATTTTTCAAAATCCCCAAATGAAGTAGCACTGTTTCCAGAATGCTGTTATAGGATGCCTGGGGCCACATTTGTCCATCATTTCTACACAGCCTTGCACAGAGACTGGGGAGGGAGTGATGGGCAGCAGCGAGTGAAACAGGGAAATCCTACAAGTGCAGAAGACGCATAATATGCTCCACTTCAGTGATGTAGAACAACCCTTGGAAGCAACAAAAAGCTCTGTTTGGGAAAAAAAGATCTTCCACTCACCATCTTATACAGAATGATTTAACAACAAACTATTTTTCTTTATCCTGATGAAGAAAACCTCTTATTTCCATTATGAGGAAATCATCATTTAAATACTGTGGTGAAAATTCTTTTCTATATCTTATCCTTTAACCAAAGACTTGAGATCAGCTTGATTTGTTTTTCACACTTGAGAAGAAAACACATCCTGTAACCACTACCATAATTTATCTAGATTCTACTTTTTATAACTTCCATAAAAATAAGCTAATTGAAGAAACTGTTTTGATTTTAAAGAAACTATTAGAAGTGAAATGTTAAATCATAAGAATAACATAATTTGCTTTTATTTGACTTTTTTTTTTTTTTACATTTTATCTAGACATTATGGCTATGCCAGAGATTCAATAGTAAAAGGGAAAACTTTTCTTATGAAAAATGTGATCTGGAGCGTTATTAATCTATGTACCATGGCCCATGCCTTAGTAATGTTTGGTTGAGGCAATAAGAAGACTTAAAATAATGGACCGTAAGTAGGAAGGTTATAGGATAGCTGGCCAATTTTCTCCCAATCTTATTTTTATTACCCTGATAATTGCTTTGTAAGTAAAAAGTTTAAATAACCGTGTTAATTATGTTGATTAGTGCTTGCTACAGCATTTCCCACTAATGATCAAATCTGTCCTAGGCTGTCTCACTGGTGCTTTATAAACAGATATGCTCACAAGATGGTGTTTCATACCATTGAAATGCTATTTTTCAGAACACAGCTCTGTTGTCCTTCTACCAATAACTACTTCTGTTCTGCAGGGAGGTGAGTGTACTATGCCTGCACCTAAGGCCACTCCTTGAGCTAAGCTTTGAAGAAATCAGGGGTGGTTTTAAACCTGAATCAGGCTCACGCTCAAGGTTACATTTGATTTCTGATGGAGCAGAACTTCCTTGAGTCGACAAAGATGCAGATTTGGATACTATACATCCAGGCTAGGGATTGCCTTGTGCTTTGAAATGCATCATTACAGTCTTGGATAAAGAAATAGGAAGAGCTCAGCTGATTGTAGGAGATCCTACTGCTCTGAGGCTGCAGAGAGCAATGATAAATGTTTCCGTGTGGGGCACAGTAAAGCAAGTTGTGACACCATCCCCTGAACTCAGCTGCAAGCTATGACAGACTCTCATGGCACGATTTATGCACTATGTTTGGTAGATTTAACAAAAAAAATACTTCAGTATCATGAAAAGTGACTTCCTCCGTTACCTACAAAGAGTTTTCCAGGATAAAATCCAAATTTAGATAACTTAACAGAGTTCTACGATGTGGTCACACTGTTGCTTACTACATGGAGAAAACATACAGAGGGAAAATAGAGTTATAATCAGTGCGTAATGATTTACATAGGACTGAGGATGCAAAAAAGCAAGGGAAACCTGCCCATCAAGGCATGAGGTTCAAAAAGGACCCCCTTCTTTCTAAACTCCTTCTCAGAGAGAATTCTAGGTGCAGCTGGATCCAGTCCTACTCGCAGACTTAGTTGATGGTTTATGGCTAAGATATTCAGAGGAATATGATTCTATGTGTTTATAGCTAACGTGTGCACACCTAATTCTCTATGTCGCTTAGGTAAAATTTCAGCTTCACCATGCTTCCCCTTTTCACTCACTTTCCATCTGGGCTTCCAGCATTCACTCCGAAGTTCAAATCCAGGGTTTTGCAAAGCAAACTCTCAGGCATTAGATTTTATAAAATAAGTATCTCTTCTCTCTCGTAACCTAGAGTCTAGAGGTAATGGCAGGAAGGTATGCTGGGGGGGGGGGGGGGGTTTAGATTGGATATTAGGAAGAGGTTCTTCATACAGCGGGTGGTGGAGCACTGGAACAGCTCCCCAGGGAAGTAGTTATGGCATCGAGTCTGCCAGCATTCAAGAAGTATTTGGACAATGTCCTCAGTAACACGGTGTGAATGTTGGGAGTGTCCTATGTAGAAATAAGAGTTGGACTTGATCCTTTTGGGTCCCTTCCAACTCAGGTAATTCTATGGCTCTATGACTCTGATAATTTCATAGAGTGGTACAGCTACATGGTCTGTTCTGGTGAGAGGGCTGACATGAATGAAGAAATCCCTGGGTAACCATACCCTTACAGACTATTTACCTGTTCCTCCTGTGATGGCTTGGTCTTGCAATAATATTTGGGTCTAGGGTCCCCATTGGATACTTTCAGTGTCTTTCAGACATGTTGTTATCTCAGCTGGTTGCAGTGGTTATTGATGGTCTGTATCCTTGAAGCCTCTGTATCTTCTGATTTTTGTTGACTCTGGAGGCCTTGTTTTGATTAAGTAGATTGAGACAGTTTAAGTGGAAATTCACAGCTTGTGGCCTAATGCTTCAGCAAATCTAGCTAAGCTAGAGTAAGTGAAGCTAAGCAAACAGCATACTAAATCACACAGTATTTTTACTCTAAGTGATTTATCCAATAGGATAAATATACGATAAATAAGATGTTACTTAAGCTAAACAATCCCTGCTAAATTGGTGAATTGGCCAGTGTTCAGTCTACTTGCTGTCCAAGGAGGATTCAAATGGGACTCATCAGTGATCTGTGGTTGATAAAACATCTCTTTGAGTTAAGGAACACCTTGAGAGGTGTA
The DNA here is from genome assembly GCA_033558185.1 of Dromococcyx pavoninus. Classification (NCBI taxonomy): domain Eukaryota; kingdom Metazoa; phylum Chordata; class Aves; order Cuculiformes; family Neomorphidae; genus Dromococcyx; species Dromococcyx pavoninus. The sequence continues at coordinate 1,063,045 of JAUMJL010000054.1, forward strand.
CTGGTGCAAGTGGAGATCATTGCCATGCAGTCACATGGCCTAGCAGGGAGAGCTCAAAGAAGGCTCTCCTAAGTGGTCATATTTATGGGATAAAAGTGGTTGGCTCCTAGTCAAATTGAATATAACAGGAGAGGTATGCATGAGGCTCTTTATACCTGCAACTTATCACTGTGTTGCTCCTTGTGGTCTCCTTGAGGAGTTCTTAGCTCAGACCTTTACCTCCTTTGGAGCCCGTACCAAACAGCTGCTGGTTTGGTTAAGTGGGGTCGAGTGCATCCATCAGAGCTTGTTAAATGCATGAAGGTTAGATTTCCTGAGCTATTCTTTGTGTCTTTGCATTGGATAGTGAAAAAAACATACAACAACAACTTGAATTAAATGCTATAGTCAGTACAGTTTGAAAGCAGTTGAATGTCCAGCAAAGCTGAAAATAAGCCATCTGCTCCTTTCTCCACCATATTACTCACTAGTTGTTGCTGATATTTTTTTGATATTTCCATATTTTTTATTCTTCACCGCCATCTCTATTTCCCCTCATCATGCCTAATTCATCATTGGTTACATTTGCATTCATTCAGCAAGAGGTCAAGCCCTTAGTCTGCTCCTTGGACATACTCCAGATAGTTCCTTTCTTACACAAAACTCAGCAGCAAAGAGGAGATACTGGTCAGTAGAGATTTCACCTAAGAAAATAGAGTTTCATCTCATCTGTGAAATATATAAAATCCAGTCTTAACTCAAGAGAAGTTAAAAGTATTTGGGTCTGGTTATTTCACATCTCAGTGTTAATTGGCCTCTGACTATGAGTCAGTGGGGAGAGAGAAAACCTGACCAGCCTGTATTTTCAGTAGGGTCTGATGCTGCAGTTGCTCCAATACAGCTGTCACTAAAGACCCAATAAGATGGTTAAGTAGGATCTAATTCTAGTCTGAATTTAGACTTTTATAATTTTTTCAGTTTGGTAACCAAATATCTTTTTAGTTTTTTCCTCGTGTAACTAACTCTTGCATTCTCCTTAATCCAGCACTATTTAAGATGGCAGAAGAGTATAAACAGAAGCTAATCAGTAATGTTGGAAGCCAAAGCACACAGTTAGCAGGTAAATAGAAGTCTGGGAGGATCACACTGGAGGAACAATTCAGGAACCAAGATGTTCTATTCAGTGAGTAGGTGCCAGATCTACAAATATCCATTTTCACAGGGCTCTAATATTGCCAGTGAGTCATATTTTCTGTGCATGAATGACTGGACAGTGTAGTTCAGACACATAAGGGGGTGGACTCCTCAAACTTTTGGACACCCTGTCAATGAGTTATGTGGGTGAAATGTATGTGCTTACCAGATCTGCTACAGGGCAATAGGCAGTCATCCCTTGATCCTGCCCAAGCAGTAAGTCCAGTTTTCTGAAATTGTTAGACTGCACTGCAGATGTGCAGTAAAGGAGTCCAGAATGGCCATCGAGCATCATTCTTTAATATTCTGTCTGTGCTGCTCTATGCCCACAAACTCCAGAAAAATGTAAGAAATTATACATGTAGAAGGAAGGAAGGATGGAAGGAAGGAAGGAAGGAAGGAAGGAAGGAAGGAAGGAAGGAAGGAAGGAAGGAAGGAAGGAAGGAAGGAAGGAAGGAAGGAAGGAAGGAAGGAAGGAAGGAAGGAAGGAAGGAAGGAAGGAAGGAAGGAAGGAAGGAAGGAAGGAAGGATTTAAAAAATGAAAATTAGACTTCAACATTTCTGAGTGCAGGTTTAAAGTCCTAAAAATTAACAATAGCATTTTTTCTGCTTGGAGTTCAAGCTCATAGGAAGCACGCAAGTCATACTTTTAACCATTTTCCCTCACAACCTCATCCTGGTGTGAGTCAGAAACCTTTTCCATTGACAGACAGTGTCCCCTTAACACTCGGTTCCCTGTCACTCGGTTCCAAGAACCAGAAATTAAGTAAATGCGTTAAACAACTGCAGATTAAGAGTTCTACAAATGCATCAGCAGATGACTGAGGATCCACAATGCTGTCACCAGGTGAGAAAGGGAGAACAGGACAATAGTCTGTAGATTGACTAGGAGGGAGTCAGGAGACAGTTGGTTTTTGGACCTCTGTTTTGTGAGGTCAGGCAGGGCTCTTATTTATCACAGGTTAGGATGCTTTATCTAGAGGACAGCAGTTGCAAATTTTACCTGTGCCCTTGCTTCCTTTCCTCTGTTTTAGAGCCTGGGTACATCCCACGTAGTATTGTGTTACTCCACAGCAGTTCAGTAGATCTGAATGTAATTACATAGCAACAGAAGCCTCATAAAGCGCTCCCATATTACCTAAAATTCCTTTGTATGTAATCTGGCATGAAAGGAGAGACTTTCTCCAAACTATCTTCACTTTTGATAAAACATCTTGCAGCTTTCAGAAATACAGTATTTCAGTAATACAAAATTCATAGCCAGTTCAAATTCAAAGACGATTAATAAATATCTGTTCTGCTATTGATTTCCCAGAGCAGCTAAGAGAGTGACTGCGCTTTCTGGATATTCATGCACAAGGAAACTCCCAAAAGATGGAGAAAGGGATTGACAAATTTTTGAAGAAGGAATGGATATGGGCAGATTAAATTTGAACTACCCACTTACTACTTTGAAGCAATAACAATATGAGTCCTGGATGTGGCTCACCCGAATGTGCGAATCCAGGAGCTGAGCTAACTTGTTTCAGAAGGATGTAGTTTAATACTTTTTTTCAGCTAAGTGTCACTGAGTAATGAAAATATATTGGCACAATACTTGTAGGTTATTGTTCCGTGTGGCTGTACTTCTTAGCTGGGCATTTGTAAGCAGGTCATGACTGAAAGCAATATGAATGCACTCAGCTATTCAAATATTCAAAGTATATCATGCTATATTTATTGGAAACAAAGTCTGACAAGATTATGTGTATACTAGGAACTGATAATGAAACATTCCATTGCATTGGCGCTGGCAGTGTCAGCAGCAGAGAAATTACATACCTTAAATATTTATATAGTAAAATGAAATGCAGCTATTAATGCTTCTAAGAAGCATGCACTGCAGAGCTATAGATAGACATGAAGAATAGAGTTTTGGAAAATCTCTAACAGGACAATTTATCATTTTTACACAGCAGCTCCATGTCTTTGGAAACACAGTCTTAAGGAAATTAGAAAAAGAGTTGCAAAGAACCAGTGAGGTCTGAACAAAAAAATGGATTTTCCTGAGGGCTTAAATACACGATCGAAAAATAAAGTATCTCATTTTTCTGGATTGCTGATTTATTTATGTTGATTTAAACACAGTAACTACACATATTTCTTTAAAATGCTTTGGAAGCCATGAATATTTATTGTCCTTCAAAAGATCATACGCTTATTTTCTTTTCATTAGTTTAATTCTTGGAAAAACTACCACTTCAATGTTTATTATTTTTTGTGTGAGAAGGCTGAGTAATAAACAGAACAGCCTTTAAATAGTTAATATATATAATATACAAATACATATTAATACTTTTAATTATAGTTAACATATATAGTTAATAGTGCTTAATCCTTATTACTTTTTATTGTCATTGCTGGAAGAAACCCTGCAGTCCTGTGTAGAACATGAAAAAGGAACCTTGGGAGGACTTAGGATCTGAGCCCATTATGTCATTTCCTTCAGTAGCCTGATGGAGCAAAGCTTCCTGGTGCAGTTCCAAGTTCATCAACAGCTATAATCCCAAGGACTTTAGGAGGGCTGGGACTTCACTTTACTTGTTCCTAGAATAGGATGATACTATGTTGATTTCTGCTCAGTGATGAAGAAACCCTGCTCTTTTCAACACCAAAGTTAGTAATTTAAAGTCCTGGAAAGCTATACGGATGGATTTGGACTGCTTTCAGGTCTCTTCTCTGAGCTGCTGGTATAAAATGATAGTATTTTTGAGAGACAAGAAGGGCTAAGGTGATGCTATGGAGCACTGGGTTTCAGCTACCATTTCCTCGATTTTTTTGTTGTTGTTTAGTGTAAGCTCATTTTTGAATGACCTAGAGAGATGAACTGGGAAAAGATCTCCTCCATTCTAAGTCAGGCTATGGGTGATGTCCACATTAGAGTGAATCAGACTAATTACCAACTGGGCCTGTCTTCCTCTTCTCTTGCCTTGCACAGGTTGGTATCGGGAGAACATCCAGCTGAAACCTAACCCAACAAAATGAAACAGTGATCAGTCTGAGGCCAGAAGAGATCCTTGAACATCTCACCATCCAACTGGATGAATTTCAGCATCAGCTCAGACAAGGAAGGAATTGAGTACCGCTCTGGTACTTTCAGTTTACGTCAACTTAAATTGTTGGGGAAGTACAATCTTAGCACTCATACATAACAGAGCCTGTAGTGATTGATGTCTCCCTTAGCTCAGCTTCAGCAGAAGCATCCACGTAGTAACCAGGATGAATATCAAATTCTAATCCTTTGAGATGAACAATGTATGCAAAATAGTTTTTTTTCCTTCCGTTAATGTATATCTTTGAAAAATCATTGACAAGAGAAGAAGACATATTGTGCAAGGCTTTTCCTCGCTTATTTTCCGTTTTATATATTAGACAAAATGTATCTTTTTCTTTGCATTTCATAGTGACAGACATCAGACCTTTTCTGAAGGCTATGGAGGAATTAATCTAGCATGCTGCGAACAGCCAATGTGCTCATACTTGTGTCACATGGTCCTAAAGCTGTCCACGCACTGGGTCTCCATGCTGGTGGAAAGAGAGGATAAAATCTGTAGATTTTAAGACAAGCATATTCTATGCTTAAAACCACAGTGGTAGTTTCTGAGCCTTGATATATTAGCAAATGGATTGATACCATGTTGCCTATGTCACACATCATCAAACAGCTGCTGGGACCTATGTATATGCTGTGATCCTCAGGTCTTCAAAGTTCGAACTAGGCCTAGAAGGTTACTTGAAAGTGGAGGGACTTGTATTCAACTTCATGACCTCTGAGCAGAAATTATTCAAATATGAACTTCAAGACTTGAAAAAATACAGATTTTTGTCCTTACACAGGCATGGAAATGCTAATGCTAAGCTTAGTCCCTGGGGCATTACTTGCAAAGAAACATGAGTTCAGGTTAATAGAATTGTATAATGCCTAAATCACATATTTTTCTTCTTGTCTTACATTGTGGCAGCTTGCTTTGGTTTATCTTGGTGGATGATGGCTCTTTGCAATTCTGAGTGTGAATGTTCCTTAAAAGATGAATGAGTTGTTCTCTGTTTTCTCCTTGAGGTTGTTGTGCAGCAAGGGAAATATCATAGTACTAAAAATATCGAAACAATACTAGACATATTGTTCTATAAAATTTGCCTGATTCCAGATTTTAAGTTTAACCACACCTTAGCTTTCACATTTGAACCTAGTTTATAGATATTTTGCAGCCCGGATCTGTCTCTACTGTCCCCTCTTCTACAATCCAAGTGATTCAATTGGTTACTAAGCATCAAGCAGAGAAGTCCAAGGGATTCAGATGACTTTTACGGAAAGAAACTACCACACTACTCAAACCGAAAATTTGCAGAAATTGTTTCTATTGCACAAAAGGGCATAAGTCTTGTCCTCTAAACTTAGTGAATGGGAAGACACTGAATAAAAGGAAAAATATATTTGTGTTATGCATATTCTTCATGTCTAAATGGCTCTCTATGGGAAATACTACAGTAGAACTGGTCATGAATAGTGTAGTACCTTTTGTAAATTTGCAGTCAAATGTCTGTTCATTTTAAGAAAAATCCTTCTTGGCTGAATGTGCCTCAGCAGGTTTGCCTGATCCTAGATCATGGTTGGGCTTTTTAACATTGAAGTGAAATACTAAATTACAATTTACAGGTAAATTTGCCGTATACAGTGATATCAATATGTCACCTCATACATATAAGCATGTCCAGTGCTCAGGGAAACAGCTCTCTGCACTCCCAGTGGTCTGAGAGTTTCAAATACAAACAAGAGAGTCAGCAACAGCATTTTAACCATCCTGCCTAATAGCCAGTGGTAGGTGGAAGTGGAAGGGTTTTTCACATTCCATATTTCACATCATAGCTATATATAATTGTATGAACAATGGAGTATACATGCATATTTTAAGACTTGTGGGTAGTTTAGAGTTTATTAGTAATGGTTCATTTCAAGAAAAGCCATGACATTTCATACCAGATGTTCTCTTTCTCCAGAACTTTTCTATGGTCTTTTGTTCGGTATGGTTTTTTTGAGGGGTAGGGGAAGAGGGGACACAAACAAACCCTTGTTCAATCTGGATCAGAATATTTTCAAAGGAAGAAAATTAGGATAAGAATAATCTTAAAACCTAGGCAATTTTTATTCTGACAGCATGTTTTAAAATAGTACTGCTTATATGTATGTACAAAAGCAAATTATATTTTTTATCTTTTCCTTCTATGATGAAAATGCATAGATTACTAACGTGTTCATCAATCAGAAAATAATAGTAATCAATATAAATGGATAAGGACAGTTTTATAGGTCAATTTATTATACAGTGTCATAACTTTGACAGGCATAATGAATGTTGTTTTACTTTACTGTGCAATGCCATGGATGAAGACACCAAAAAAAAAGAGCAAGGAATATAAAATTCGAGATGAATTTCCAATACCTTCTTGATATTTTGTAAATTTATCTATTTATGACACGTCTCATGTTTATCTTATTATGGAAGTTGAAAAATTCTGAGTAAGTATGCAGAGACTATTGTAATTTTATGCTCTACCATTTCTTACCAAAACAGAGGAAAAACCAGGATAAATGTTGAGGTGGGAGGATACACTAAGGTCCATGTCCTGTTTATAGAATCACAGAATCCTTTTTGTTGGAAAAGGCTTCTAAAATCATCAAGTCCAACCGTAAACCAAATTAAACCCTGCCCCTAAGCACCACTTTTACACATCTTTTAAATACATTCAGGGATGATAACTCAATGACTTTCTTGGGCAGACTGTTCCAATACTTGACAACCCTTTGCAGAAGAAATATTTCCTGGTATCTGATATAACCTCCCCTGGTGCACCTTGAGGCTATTTCCTTTTGTCCTGTCAATTGTCACTTGAGAAAAGAGACTGACACCCACCTCACTACAACCACCTTTCAGGTTGCCTTTCTTTCGACACGCTCCAGTTGCCTCTGTGTCGTTCGTGTAGTGAGGGGCCCAAAACTGAACACAGCATGCAAGATGTGGCCTCACCAACACCGAGTACAGGGCGATGGTATCTTCCTTACTCCTGCTGGCCACACCATTTTTGATACAAGCCAGGATGATGTTGGCCTTCTTGGCCACCTGGGCACACTGCTGGCTCGTATTCAGCCAGCTATCGACCAACATCCCCAGGTCCTTTTTCTGATAGGTAGCTTTCCAGCCACTCTTCCCTGAGCTTGTATCACTGCATGGGGTTTTTGTGGCAGGATCTGGCAATTAATCTTGTTGAAACTCACACAAGTGGCCTCAGCCCATCAATCCAGCCTGTCCAGATTCCTGTCTACTCTGTATATACAGATACAGTTTTCCTTGAATTATGTTGGTTTTCCCATTTTAATGGCTCTGTGGAGCTGGACACAGAAGGCAGGAGAGTTAGCCATCTTCAAGTTACACAGGGCATCAGTACCTACACAGACTACATCTATATATAAAAATACAATACAATAAAGGTACAGAATAGATACAATAAATACAGTACACATATATATTGCCCAGGTACCTCTGTGTGCTGCATGATTGTGTGGTCCCATACCCAGTGTTAGACACCAGTTAGGTCTGTTAGCATCTGTAAAGTAAAACCAAGGGCAAAAACTGACTGATAACTTCAGGCTACTAGGGATGCTCATCTGGCAAACTGCAGCAGAGAAGAAATACAAAAAGCACTCTTTCTCAGTTCTTGGCTTACTGCCTTTCATCTGAGGCAGGCTTGTCTGTTTTCACCATGTAGATAGGCTTAGGTTGTGCTTGCATATCAGCTAAGGGCACAATTTAGTATATGTTAGCAGGCATGTCAGTGTAGGATTGCCAAATCATTCATTCAACCATTTAATGAGCCCTGAGCTGACGTCAAGAAACTCAAGGTAAAGATGTAACTGATAGTAAGATAACACTGCATTGCATTGCTAACTATCATGTTATACCATTCTCAGAACCATGCCATATTCCAGAGGATAAAATAATGGTTTGCATATCTAAGAAGGAAGTAGCCCTGTGGACAAATGCCCTGCAGATCTTAGACACAACTATGAGATCACCAAGCCCAATAGACGTGTATTGCGACAGAGGGTCTAATAACCTCATGTACAGCTGCGCAGTTGGAGCACTGTGATGAAGACTTTTCTGGTGGGAGAGTCCTGTTTTTAAACATTAAAGAGCAGTTCTGCTTACCAAATATAGTCCACTATCCATTGACCATAAACAGTCTGGATGGATGGATGGATGGATGGATGGATGGATGGATGGATGGATGGATATTCCATGCATGTGAATCGATTCAAAGTCTTGCGTGACACTTAAAAATATTAAAATGGGATGAGTCAGGACCATGGAATATTCTGATGTAATTACTAGCCAGCTCGTACTTTTGGGAAAAGAAGAAAATCTCGCGGAAGTAAAACAAAATCCTCCATGTCAGAACGAAGGAATTTTGATGTCATTGCAGTCGTTGTCTCCAGCAAATTTATTTCCTTTTCCTGCGTCTTTTTCCTAACGGTGCTTTTTCATGCAAGTTAACAATGTAATTTCCACAGAGCAACATAATATTCAGGTGGAGATTCTCAAAGCCTTAAAAAGTTGCATCTTAAGAACAGTATACTCACTGATATTTGTTTTGTTTGAAAGCTTGATTTCTTACAGCAGTTATTTCTAAGTCTTACCTTAACATGTGTGAATTATGCACAATTAGCAGTTTCACATAAATTTTGCTTGGATAACGTTTGTTCTCCTAAACCCCCAAAGACAATTTAGTTGCTTTTTAGTGCTGAAAGACCAAAAAGCTATCTTCCTTCCCAGCTTCTTTTCATTGTTTTTTACTATCACTAACAGTGGGAAACAAGCTTTAGAGATGGCAAATCTCCCTGTGAGGTATGTTTAGTTTAAGATGCATTCTTAAGAAGGATGACACAGAAAAACATCTTCTGAGAGACACGTGAAGAAGGAAACAAACAATCCTGTTGTAAATCACCAAAGGCAAGTACATTTTTTGAAAACTCCATTGGAGAAGAAATATATACATGCAAAAATTTCTCGTTGGTCTCCAAGCTCAACAGCATTCTCTTCTCCTGCTCAAAAATTTGACATGGTCATACCTCAAACTCATGCATACTTACAAAGTTAACGTGCTTAGGCAAAACAGTTTTCTTTTTCTCAGTGGAGGAAATTTGTGTTGTGTATCAGCTTTGAATGCTCAAGGGGTACCGGTCATGATATCCATTATTATCAGCCAATAAATCCACTTGTTACTTCTCAGGGAATTTCAGTAAAAGGATAGAGAACTTTTCTGACAAAGGGAGTGCTTCAACGTAATCAAAAAGTGCTTGAATTACCAACCTCCCGGTCTTTGCAGCATATGGGAGACCTTGCTTGTAAAATAGCTGTCTAATTTAACCATGTGTTACATAAATTAGGTCAATGATCACAGTTAAAACATCAAATTGTGTACATTTTTATATATATATATAAATAATACTTAGCAACACCCAGACTAAGAAAGAGTGGTAAAAAAGCAGAACAGTTATAATGATCAAGTGTGATGAAATAAAACAGCTACATTTATATTTTGACATCTAATGAGAGAATTTTTGAAGAAATGGCATGTGTTCTGTTACCATTGGCAGAATCTGACTGGAGAGAAGGGTGCAAAGTGAGTTCAATGCACTATATCAACTGGCCGGGTATTAGTTAAGCTCTCAAACTACATTCTCTGTTATGCCTTAATTAGATGTCTAAACAACAATATCCACATTGAGTATTTTCAAAGTTTCCATTTTGTGTCAAGAAACTCAGCTTTTCTTTGTGAAATCAAGGGCAGTGATATTTTCCTCTTCTAAAAAAGGAAGTATATGTATGGACAATTGATGCTTGGCAAATGCTAGATACAAGACCCTTTCCAACAGAAAAGAAACTGATATCCTGTCAAGTGTGATTCTTTTTCTCACAGGAAATACTGAAGTAACTTTTCTGGTTTTCCAGTACTGATACAAGAGCTGCAAAATGCTACACTTTCTACTTTGATTTAAGTCATGTATAGACTTAAAAATTACTTCAGGGATATTTTATGTGTTACCAAGTAGCATGCAGCAAGGTAACTCAAATTCAAGTCTTCAAACTGATTCTGATCTCACACTGACTTCGTATCAGTGGAGCCTCATTGGTATCAATTGTATTACTTCCCTGATTTATATTGATACCAATTCAATCAGGAAGACTCACGATAAGTAGATTGTGAATGACTGGATGTCATGCACTTTCCCTTTTGCTTTTGGCTACAGGTACTATATCAATTTTCTGAAGTGCCATATATCTTTATAACTGCGAGGTTTTTTCTCCATTATCTCCAATTATTCTTGTTTCCCTGCCTGTCATTTTTCAGGAATGCTTCACAAACATTATTGCAGTGGCAAATTACCATTGCTCTTTCTTGGCTACAAAAATAGAGCAAATGTTTATAGCATTGTTATATGGTGGCACTGTGACACAGCCTGAATGTTAACATAGGCAGGGAGGTACTGCACTGGGCAGGTAAGTGCAGACTCAAGCTGGAGTTCAGAGCATATTGGAACACCTATGGAAGTATTTCCTCTGCCCTAGGGTCTTTAAAACTGAAAGCTGCTGAGAGGCTGACTAGGTTCATGGACAACAGACAAATGAATAAAACCCAAATTATTATCCACTGTCTTCTTCATGCTTGACTGAAAAAAGTAACAGAATGAAGGCCAAGAGCAGACAGTAAGAAACTTTGGATAAAACTACTGAAGAGACATACTCACTGGCCATTACTCTCCCAATCCTCTGTGGTCTTTACTGGTATTAGTTGATTAATTCATTGCTGCCTATTGATTTTGACTTTGCAAAAGGTTTTCTGGTTCAAAATTCCAGTTGGATGTTGTTTCTCATTTATAGCTACCTTTTTTTCTGCTCAGTGTGTTTCCTCATGCCAAATACTTTTGTTTCACTTCTGCTTGTTCTCACACTTCCTGTAAAGTTAGTGGAATTTAGGAAGGATCTCTGTCATGAGGGAAGGTCATGACAGAAGAGGTTTATCTCTTTTGCCATGCAGAGCATATATTATCCTTTCTGCTTTTGGCACTTAGATAACAGCCTCAGAATGCCAGTGTTGGATGTTTGTAGCTACCAAAGTCAGCTTCAGAAGAAATACCACTGTGGGCCTTCGTAGCTCTGGGACACCAGACCTGACTATATCACCAGCTGGTTGCAGCTCTAGACCTGGCTTGTGGAGGCTGCTAAGCAGTCATGGCAAGTATGGCATGGTTTTGGAGGCTGCAGTAGCAGTGTCTGGTATTCTGCTAGAGACCTGCTAGAATCCAGATTTTTTTCTTCTTCTTCCAAAGATTCTTCTGCTAGACTAGAGATTAAATCTCCAGAACTTCCACTTGTTCAAAAGAGCGAGGCACCAGGAGATCAGTCCTTTACCTAGCAGGAAGGCTTCTCACTACAGGGTGTGTGAACATAGTGCTCCAGAAGATGGTTTGGAGAGCACACAGGACTATCTGTAGACACCAACCGATTTCCAGCTTGGTCCTCAAACACAGAGAGCTGTAGGCAAGTCCTAGAGAGGTCTGCACTGAAGGCCATGTGGGCTGACCCACAAGCAGTCTGGCCAGGCACACAGCACTACTATTGTGCTGGGCAGCTTAGTAGGGAGGAACTTGCCTGTCAATGAAAGAGTCATTCGATGGTGCTTAGCTGGTCTGGTTACTCCTGAAAGCGTGTGGTAACTCTCCTGTGGGTCAGGAGCCATCCCTAGACTGACACATACACTTTTGGGTGTAAGATAAAGACATCTTCTGCTTTTGGTGGAGGAAAAATGATGACAAAACTGACAGAAGAGCTAACTTCTTGCTTTTTAAGGATTCCAAAATTCATAAACTATCTGACAGGAATAAAAACAAATACTACAAAGCAGTGCCTAAAAGACTGTGGGGAGGAAAAAGCCACTTTAGACTTATTACCCACCTTGAAGCAGACAGGTTTCCCATTCTCTGGTAAGGTGTTCACATTTAAGAGCTGACCTTGAATTTTGTTCGCCCTCTCACAAAACCACACATTAACTTCAGTTCCCTGTCTGGGCTGTGAGAATTAATAATTTCTCCTCTTTTTCCTCAGTTTCATGTGCCAGCCAAAGGAGCTTATGAAAGAGAATAAATACATACACATTGAAGCATACAAAAGACAACAGAAGATTAATTAGCACAGAGGCAGCTGTAGCTTCATACGGCTTAAGTGGCAAAAGTGCTCATATGAAACCCTGAAAGTCTTCTGCCAGATTATTGTGTATGTTAAATAGTTGCAGAGGGATTTCCAGGCTCAGCCTGATTGTGATTACCTGGCACATGGCAGCATTTCTTCACATGCCTGCTTAATGATGATACCCAGCCCCTTCAGACTGAAAGACCTAAATATCTGTATCTCATCACTACAAAGAGGAACAAGCACAAACAAATTAAAGATTCATGCAGGGGAACTGAACAGCTGCAGGGTATCCTCCTTAGTATAAATGACATTTCTGGTAATTCCACTGGCAGCATTTTTTAATTCTTGATGTAAAGGATATACCATCCACCCAGAATCTGTTTTGACAGAGGGAGGTGCAATATCACAAGTTTCCCTCAGGGGCATCACTTCATTTCCACACTGAAAACAATTTTTATTGTGTCAGGTATGAGGCCATTTGCACTCCATTTAAAGAAAAGTTTGGATCAACAGAATTTAAGATATTAAAAATGTAAAATAGAGGACAACCCCCAAGTGTGAGGAGCAGATAATGGCCTTTGTGACAAACTATAGAGCCATGGGACTGATGTTGGTTAAATCTATGATATCTATGGGTCTGCCTATGTCTAGTCAGCTCCTCAGACTTACAACTTACTGGGCTGTATGCAACCTATTGCATTAACATGTGGGATGAGTAGATCTCAGCTGTGGGGTAGGCATGCAAGCTCTGTAATACAGGCCCTTTGTGGACAAAACAAATTATGAGCCTAAACTTTTTTTTTGCAACATCCCCCTGCAGATTTCCCCTGTACCCTTCTAACAGAGATGGTGAGAATTACTGCAGATGAATGAAACCTCAGAAAATAGTCCTCAGGGGTGTGGTTCTCTCAAACTCCTCATAAGTTAACTGCCTCTGGAAATGTGTCCCCTTTCTCCAGGGAAACATGGAAATGGGTATCACCTGCACTGTGTTCCTTGGGGGTTCCAGCATGGAAGGTGCTCACTGAAGAATGAGCCTCTGCAAAGGTGTTAATACGGTTACTGGCATTTGTCAGAGTTTACTAAAATGGTGTTTTCTACTGCAGCTGAACCAAAACTGCACCTGTAATTTACTTATAATACTGTGATACTTAGCTGCTGATGGGCAGGAAAATAGAAAGGCCTGTATGCAATTGAGACAAGCAACAAAAAAGGAAAGAATAATTCTAACAAATGTCTCCTGTTAGTAAACACTTAACTGGGAACTTTAAGCTCATTTCCAGGTCTTCTGTAATTCAGAAATATCTACAGATTGGAGACTTAGAGCAAAGACAAGTGTCATGCTTACATATTTTTAGTACATAAGATGAAGAAGGCTTTACGGATAAAGCATTCTGGTTGAAAAATAGGGCATTTGAGAAAGCAGAAATGCAACAGAAATACCAGAGGGTGCACTCTTTAAATGTTCTGTAAAAGCAGAAAAAGAGCTACTGTCTAATTTTTATCCAATTTGTTTTAATTCAAACACTAAATAAAAAACATTGATTTGTAGTTCAGGTATCCCATTTGTTCTTCCTTAAAGCAGTCACTTTAAAGAACAGTTTTATTAAAAATTCTAATTGTTACAGCTTTCTGAACCCTTGCAGCTTTTCATTTATTAATAATCTTGGCTGTGCAATAGGAAGTATGTTCCATCTGTGTTTAATGACCTTAGGTACCTGCTGTGATAAAAACTTTAGCAAAAATTCAGTGCCATCCATTCACCCCTAATATTTGCACAAATAGTCTTTGCCTAGAAAGGAAATGCTCTTTTATTTTGTTTTATGATTCTCTAATTTCAGGAAATGAGGAGCATTGACTTTCCTGGCAGCATCAATTAAATAAGCAGGTTTGTGGAGAATTGCACAGCATCCTACATTTTAATCCAGTTGCATGAAGATATAGTCCTGTGGTGATCCCCAGTATGAGTTCTGCTATTTTGTAGAAGTGAAAAGTGGCAGAACTGATCTGCTAGAGGCACTATATATGATAATTGCATACAGGTTAAGTGTTTTGCAAATTAACAGTGCTTCATCATCCACTTTCTTGTTTCTGTCTGTTCAGGTTGGCATACAGAGAGTGCTGAAGGTGACTTGTCTAATCTTCAGCAGCTGTAACATCCTGCCTTCTCCACACAATAATTTCCTGTCATTTTCAAATGAAGCTTATGGAGAGAGCTATTGGTCCATTAGAAGTGACACGCAGCACCATGGATTTTGTCAAGGAGCAACTTAATTTCTGCTGATGTGTTTCTCATAAGACCCCAAGGAAGTTATGTTTCCTATCTGTCAATAGTCAGTGCAGAGCAGTGAAAGGTCTTCTTTTTCATCCGTGGAAAAAAGAGCATGAAGGGGCAAGGACAAAATAGCTCTTCCTGCCTCCTGTTTGGCTCTGGATTCATGCAAGACTTGAGGTCTTTCGAGTGCTACCACTTGCCCTGTATGACAGCAATACAACTGTGTGTAAGTGGACCCCAAGTTCATGATGTTATCTAAGTAAGATGAGACTTTCTGTAGGTGCCACTGGCATCCCATGACCCTGAAGACTCTTGCGTTTCGTGCCCTTCAGAGAAACCTTAGATGTCTCCTTTGCTTTCAGTAATGAATACTACCTCTCTATGTTTCTGCTATCAGACCATTGGAGCCCTGCCTGTGCAGAGGTGGTCAGCACTGAACTTGGGCTTAAGGACCAAAAGCACTCTTTGTGTCTCCTGGGCCCATGGCCCTGCCTGATGGCTGTCTTCTGAGCGTGCTCAGCCTAGCAAGGGAGGAAGAGATGGGAAAAACTTGTCAGCAGCTTGCACAGACTCACCTGTCCTCTGAGGTGGAGTTAAGGATGAGTTGTCTTTCTAGCCACCTGTGGAATGGGACTTCCACCCACATCTCTGAAGAGAGTATTCAGCTACTGGGCCAGTGCATTCCTGTAGAAACAGCTGAATGCACCAATGTAGTCAGGGCTGCATATCTATCCTAACAAGCACAACCACTTTGCAGACCCAGTCTCCTGTTTCCCATTGATCAGTCTTCTTTTTGTAAATGTTTCTCACTCTTGACTCATCCTAGAATGCCAGCCTTCTGGTAAATTCATTCATTAGCTGAGTTGGGTTTTTTTCTTTTATTTGTTTTCAACATTAAAATAGCAAGTATCACTATACGTGCTGAAAACTGAATGATAAAGAGACTCCAGAGAGAACAGGACTGAAAAATGCCGGGCACACTCTCAGTATTCCATTGTTAAACTACTGGATGGAGGATTCTGATGAAGGAAGTGCTGCTTGGTGGTGGGAGGACGTCCACCCCCAGCTCTGTGTCCTGGTTTCTGTAGTAGCAATACAGTCACCTGAGCCAAAAATGATGTGCCAGTACAAGCAGACCTAAAGGTGGGCACACA
This sequence comes from Dromococcyx pavoninus, assembly GCA_033558185.1. Lineage (NCBI taxonomy): Eukaryota > Metazoa > Chordata > Aves > Cuculiformes > Neomorphidae > Dromococcyx > Dromococcyx pavoninus. The sequence continues at coordinate 1,078,935 of JAUMJL010000054.1, forward strand.
GAAATTACTATATGCCACTGTTACCGCTGCCCTATGTCTAGACAGCATCTTCTTTTCTAATAGATAATTTATTCTTCCTTCCCATTTTTCTTATAGCAGGATATGAGTTCATATTTTTACATTTACTAATGTAGTTTTTCTTTTATAAAATTAAAAAAATGAGGGAGTAGTCTGTCAGTACAAATGTTTCTTGCAGTATTAGTTCTGTCATATTGAATAATTTGCATTTTTAGCTAATTGGTTGCCCCCCATGGACAGGAGTCATAACAGTGATTTTGAAGGATGCTTCCTATTGTCATACTCTTCTTATCAGCATCACAACAGCCCTGTCTCCCTCTCCATGTCTTTTGTCCTTGAAGAATCATGTGAAGATCAAGAAATAATGAAAGTACATGGAGAAATTCAGGCTCTGATTCAAAGCAAATGATAGGTTAAACCTCAGGGACAGGGACTCGATGAGCTCTTGATGCTAAATGCTTTCAGAAAACAGAGACTGCCTTTCCTTTGCTTCTTTTCCATGATCTGGTAAGAATGCTGTGGAAAAGTTAATCTGTTGTACTAAAACACAAAGACAGGTGTTTAGAGTCCGCCTCTCCACCCTTTTCTTTCAAGGGAGCAACACTGATTTAGCAGAGAAAACCCTGTGTTAAAGAAAATACTCTCCACCCAGCTGATTTTTGGCTACCCACAAGAAGGCATAACCCACATGGCAGGCTGGTACAGTCCAGCTGTACGTAAGTTAAGGCAGATTCATCTAGTTTGGGATTTACCTTTGCAGCCAAAACCCTGGGCTTCTAGGGTTACCAAAGAAGCACTGCAGCACTGCCACAGCTTTTACTCAGCTGACAGATAAAGAATGGACACTGGTGGCTGCACCGCACTATGTAACATAACTGCATAACTTCTTGCCCTAGGAGTGATCACTTCTGAATAGACTTCAGACACAGTGATAGACCCATACAAAGATATTGCTATCTGTGCTGGATTTGTTCTGTCATTGAAGACAGAGGGACTGTATTTTTTTCCCCTGAGCTGTCAGTACAGCACCTTTCATTAGCACAAAAAATCTCTTTGAGATACAAAATGGGGAGGGGGAAAGCAATCACTTCTGCCAGCAAAATGATCTCAGTTTTCTCTATAAGATTTAAACAAAAAAGGAAGCCCTTATGCTTGTTTCCTTTTCCCTTTTTTTTTCTGAAAAGGCAGATATTTGAATCTTAGGTGCATTGTTAAGACACAGGTTAATTTCCACAATAGTTTCAGCTGATGTTTGATACCTCCCCTGTCTTTCCTCTTGCTGACTTTGAGTCACCATTGTTTGCAACTTCCGTAACTGTTTACTGCTTTTAGTACAGCAAGGTACCACTTGGTCTTACATGGAAATATGTATGTAGACTGGAAATCTGAAATCTATATCTAAACTGGCAGGAGTAACTACGACTCTCTTAAGATAGGACTCTAGTTACTAGCTGGGCTTTGCTGCAGAGGCTAGACCTTCATGGTTCCACTGTATGTCCTTCAGGGTAACCAGTTTAACATCCGCCTCAGTGTTGTAGTTACTTCCTCCAGCCCTCCAGTCCCATCGAGTAGGTTCACCATCCAGTTAATAGTCCTCTTCCAGATGAAACAAAATTTTAGCAATTGACTGTATGAGTTATTTGTCTGTGCCTATGGGTGGTATTAGGTGTAGTTAGGCAGGTGTTTCCCGGATGTCTAGCCTGGATTTTGTCTGTCTCTTACATTCTGAAGCTGATTTGTGTTGTGACAAGGCATTCACAGGCACCATAGACTATGGCAGATTGGAGAAAGAAGAAATAGATTTTGCACAAATGGAGTTTCTAAAGTGGCAATGCGTTGGACTGAAACTATGTCAGTCATTCTCCAGTTGTGAAGGCCGTGGACAGGAATCCAATGTCTCCATGTGGCAGCAACAGGACAGGAAGAATCTCTTAACTGGTGGAAGTTCCAAAGACCTAACAGAAGAATGTGGCCAGGCTTTTCTTGGAGAGCTCTATTAATGTCAGTGAACATTGCCCATATTTTTACAAGCTCCATTGACTACTGTATTACTTGCTTTGACTGTAAATAAACTATATTTGTGAGGGTGTTCATGACCTGGGAGGGAGACCCATGCGAATCTTGTAGGAAGGATGTGAAAAGGAAATCATGTAGACATGTTTTCTACCTGTCAACATGAACATACTGAACTTACTTAAGTGGATGGGCCACCTTATCTAACCTGGAAAAGGAGCAGGTTTGTCAATTATGTCTTCCATATTAAAAGAATGAACCAGGATGCTATGAATTCCGTGGCTGCAACAAAAACTTAACTGTAATATTTGAATAACTGTCTATCTATGTCCGATAGACTTTCATAGGTGAGAAAAATCTAATTTGTCTCAACAGCCTTTTTTGGGGCTTTATGTGAATGGCTTGGCCAAAGAACTCCAGGGCTGAGGAGGCACAATTTGGGTTCTGAAATCCACCACACCCTTCCTCAGGTCTCCCCATCCCAACTGTGCTGAGAATCACCTTTATGCACTGGTAGGAAAAACTATATAATGGCCCTTTTATCTGACATTTTCCTGGACCTTTGGAGTGTACTTCAGTGAGCAAATGCAAGATATGTGCTCTCTGTAGGTGTCTAAGGTAACAGAAAGAGATTAAGTCAAGTGCTTAGTAAGAGGCATTTTCCATTTGCAACACTCAATTTCATTTAGCTGTAATGCATGAAAAAATTGACCCACATGGGTCTTAAACTAGCCATTTAATTGTATCCCTGAAGTGTCAATGTGATGAGCATCACAGGTTTTGGTGCTGTTGACATTTCTTTCAAGTAGATGACAGTTTGAAAGGATGGCAGCATATCCTTTTATCTCACTGCATCAGATAGATATGCTACTGAGTGATGGAAACAGCTTTACACATTGGTAAGTAACAAAAAAGAAAATGGTGGGGAAAAGGACCAAAAGGCAAAACCAATTAAAATAAACAAAGAATCATTACACATACAAGAATTCTTAAAGCATCTCTAATAAATTCACACTATGAATAACTGGTGCAATTGAACAATGATTGTCAGTGGGGAAATGAAAAATCTTCCTTAAAGCTTACTCAGAAACACTGTTAGCAGTATCTTTAAAATAGTGGATCTTGGACATGTACAGTGGTAAAGCTGAAGAGAGACAAGAACCTTTGATGAAGCATGAGAAGGGTGGCTGTGACAGCACATGCTATGGACTTCCAGATGATGTCCTCTCCCACAGCTATTTGTTTTAGTAAAACATTTTTGTTTGTTGGCTTGAGAGTCTGAGCCCTTTTGGCAACCCAGTACTGTACTTTCTGAGATAACATGACCTAGGAATTTTCTGGAAATTTACTGTTTTCATCGCCAGAAGCAAAATTTTTCAAAAGAGGGCTGTGTCAGAAGAGTATGGGAAAGAGTAAGGAAAAATGCTGGGTGAGGATCAGCAGGACCATAGAAAACACAAACACTGTGATTTTAAGGGGCTTGGGTTGCTCTTGGAAATTGCTGAATGAACATTTTTCTGAAATTCCCTATGATTTTCAGCCACACAGTGTGACATTGACAATGTTTCCTCTTGTCCCCAAACTATCTGTATAGCTAGCATCTCATGAAAAACTCAGTTGGGACTGCAAAGCATGGAAGACACAGCACCTATTGAGTCACCTGAAATTAGGCAGCTGAATTTCTGTATTTGTTAACCCAGATAAGCAAAACACACTGCCAGCTCAGGAAGATCTGACTGCTGAGAATCCATTGTAGCGTTTCATATCTCAGGTTCTGTAATGGCTGATTGCTTCCTCTTAGTACATTCAGAATACAAAAACCAGAGTTTAAATGCAGATGATGCTAATTCAATCACATGTGGGCATCTGTCTAGTGTATGTGTGTTAACTTATCACTGGCTATCAACTAGCTGTCAGATAACCTGGCAGAGTGAGAAAATCCATTACCAATATAGCAATAGGCTTCCAAAAAGCATTAAAATCAGACTCTAGAAACAGCTCATGTGAAAAATGCTGTCTGCATCTAAGAGAGCTTTTGGTTTCTTTGTAGAAAATTGGTTTGAGGAAGGGATAAATCTAAGGACAGACTTACAGCAAAAATAAAATCATTTCCTCAACAAATGTATTTATACTTTCTTCCCTCTAGCCCTTGAAAAAGCCTCTAACAGTCCCTTTGGAGAGAAACAGGAATGCAAACAACATTGATCTGTCACCCATATAGTGGGAGAGGATCTTTTTTCTCTCTTTCCATACAGAATGAATCATAGAAGTTTTAGGGAACCTAATTATGTCACTGAGGAAACACCAAGATGATGATATGGATGTTTTCTTCAAGCTAACATAGTTTTGTGAGAGCATTCTGTTATTTAAAAAGTACTGCAGAACTCAACTCTGAACTATTTTTAAAATTATAGATTAAACAGCAAAACAGTGGTTAAATATTATTCTAGTTGCTTTACCACAAAGAGACAAAAGGCCAAGTATCAGTTTGAAATTGAACTCATATGCAAGCTGACCAAGCAATAAAGGGATGTATTACTAAGTAAATTATAGCAGTTTGAAATAGCCTTATTATCTTTTGCTTATTGTTGTTAAACCACCAGGCAAATGCAGCTCAGTCATACCGTGTTTCATTATAACACCTTTGAAACACCTGAGGCAATAAAAACATGTAAGTTTATGGTCAGTATGTATCCATGAAGACTTAATGGCTGCTTAATACAGATATAAAACAGTCGCAAAAAAAGGCTTTAGCACAGTGATAATCAGTGCTGCAAAGCCTGAAACTCACTGTACTCCAATTCAGGAGTTGATGATGCTGTGCCAACCTATCTAAGTGTGTGTTTCCTACATGGTTAGTGCTCAGGGTTAAGAAGCTTCTTGTGGGATCCACAACACCCAGATTGCCAAGCAAACAGATATTTAAATGAGTCCAAAGAGAAAACTTAAGAGGAGAATACTGCCAGAAACTATGAAACTATAAATCTGGGCACTGTCTTCAGGACTGTCTCAGACAGGTGCAGGACCACCAAAATGGGGGCTGGACATAACCCTGCCTCCCAGGTGCTGGTGCTTCTGCCAGACTGGGACTGAAGACTAGAAACTGTCTTATTCATGCAGGTCCTAAGCATAAAAGAGCAGACTGGCTCTATTTTCTTGTTCCTCCATGGCACAGGTTCCATCCCTAACTTTTTTACATGAGAAGGAGGCTATGGTCATTTTTCCACTCTAGGACCATCTCTATACCAGTAGAAATTAGATACCACAAGCACAGGTTTAAATTCTTTTCAGAGTGAGGTTAAACAAGAAACTGTATCATCTGCTTTCTGAGAAAGTGTTTTTGCAGCAAACACAATACAAACCCAGTACCTGCTTCCCCTACTCCCCCCTCTCCTTCTGAGTGAATGGAGGGCTATAGGTGCCATTTAGGTGTTATTTCAGCATACTAAATGAGACAGGCTCTTCAGGAGACTGTGGTGGGGGCACCTGCCAAAAAGATAGGTGGGATGAAAGTTCAGTGCATCTAAGTTGGTTGATGTTTGTAGGTGTATGCAGTAGTAAAACTTCAAACAATTATCTGGGCTTGCTATGGAAAATTAGGATGCTACCATCTCTAAAATGTCTTGACAAGAGTGAGTAAGGTTTTCTTGGATCATGTTGTTGAAATCAGGCACTCTACTTCTAAGTCACATTTGACGTGGTAGTAGTTTTTGGTATAGCTTTGCCATAGCAGGAAGAAGGCCTGTACTGGGCAGAACCTGAAGCTCTCCAGTTCTGAATCATATTCTAAATCTTACTCTAACAAGGAACCAAACCACTTTACAAGTTACTATGGCTTTCTATGCTATGGTAGAAGTTAAACCATAGGCAGAATATGTAGTGACATACAACTTGGTATGCAGTTTAGTAACAATAATGAAAAGTACTTCAAGTTAATCTCAAAACAAAGTCTTAAGTACTCATGGGTTTTACATTTTGTTTATTTATTTATTATTTGTGGACTGTTAAAGACCTTAAAATGGAGGTACCATTCTCTGTACTGTATAAGTCTATTCATTCTATGTGTGATTCTCTTTGTTTCTTTCCAGAGATAAATAGTGCTCATTCTTTCAAGGTTCCAGAGACCACCAGTAACCAATCCTTTCAAAAAGCTCCCTGTACCCTTCCTCCTCATTTTTTTGCAGATTTTCTAAGTCAGAGGCACATTTAATTTTTTTCAGTCCTGTAGTTTTTATGGCAGAGATATTCAGATTTCATTTTCCCTTACTTAGAGCTATAGTTTGAGACCCTAAGGGTTTCCAAGAAAATTACAAAAATAGCATAAGAGACAATCTTCCAGACAGTCTTTCTTCAGTCTGTGTAGAAACAGAAAGATTTTCAGCTAAATCTTCTACCTGTTCAGATTCTTCATTTTTTTCAGAAGTGTTTTAGAGACAGAATCTGGATTTAAAATCTGGTTTTCGTACTTGTTTTCAAACAAAACCTGACCATTGGTGGATTCAAGTGTAAACAGTGGATTCTATCCGGGGAAAGAAAATCCCAAGTTTTTGAAGTTTTGATGTAATTAATGCTTATTCCACTGCTTGATTGTGGAGCACAGAGCTAAACCCACAGCCCCACTTTTTCCATGTTTCAGTACCTCCCTGCTATTTGCAGGCACTGCCGTGATTGTGTCCATTCCTTTTCATATCTTCTCCAGCTTCCCTGCTCGGGGCTCTCCTTTAACATCTCTCTAACAGATACTGCATTGTCCAGTATTTACTTACTACTTCATCTGGCATCATTTTTTACCAAATTCTCCAAAAAAACCAACTTCAGGTTTTGTCTCCCTAGGTTTCTTATTCTCATCAGTGCTGAACATCTTCCCAGCACTCATGTCCACATTCATATATTGCAAAGACCTTTGAGGCCTGAATTAATCCTTTCCGCTGTCTGGGTTTACACTGCATACTCTCCTCACATTGTAACTTAGGAAGATTTTCTTTTCTGCCTTGATTTAGTGCTGAGGGATGCAATGTTTAGAGATGAAGAAGGAGACCTGTAAGGAAGCAGCACTGATCTAAATACATTTTAAGCATGGATCAGATTATTTAATGAAGGGAAATCATGACAAACAGAAAGAGCCGGAATCATCAGTCAAATAAACTGAAAAAGCTAAAGAAAGTGTTCTGTAAAGACATACATATCTGCCTTTCTTCTTAAGTCCTTTCTTTTCCATAGAACAGATGGACCAGTCTCAAAAATAAACATAAAATAAAAAGAATTTTGAGCTGTGAAGACAAATTCCTTCTTCACAAATGTGTAAAGAGTTGGAGGCCAGAGACAGTGAGGTAGAAGGAGTCGTGTTGTCAGCACAGGCAGCACATTATCAAAGGAAGTGGTGTGAGCTAGACACCAAAATGATTCCCCTGTCACAGTGTTTGCTGGGGATCGGGAGGGAAATACACCCAAAACAGATGGTTCCTGGGGACAGAAAATGAAAAATTAATGAAAGCACTGGAAATACCTAAAGATATGAGAAAAAGGTGTGTCTGGAGGTAGGAAAGCTGAACAGAAACTGCTCCTGTGCTGAATTTCCATCACCTCAAGACAGAGGCTGTGATAGCAGTGTGACTCCTATGTGCCTCGCGAACACAGAGCGAACATGCAAGGGTCTGTGCTCTAAACTAAACATAGGGAACACCAGGTCATTTGTCGTTCTTATTGTATTACTATAGCTAGTGTTACTACTAAAATAAAAATGGAAAGGGTCAATCCCGGTCTGATGGTCACCAGAGGATTTTCAAAGAAGACATTTTTACACCAGACCAGTCTCCTGCATATATAAAGTAATAAAACCACTCTATAATAAAGATATGGAGTAACTTCACTTACTATCTGCTGCCCAGAAAAATGCGAATGTGATCACTGCCTTGAATTCAAACCTGGAAAACTGCTAAAATGCTGAAAAGAAATGGGACTTTGCCTAATGACTGAAAGCTTTTGTCATTCCTCCAAGTAATGAGTCTGGGAGTGTTAGTGTAATATGCTTCATAGCCTTTGAAAAATAAACATTTATGGTTTAGATGCAGTCTAAAAGATCTTGAAAATTAAAATAATTCTTCATTGGCTTCAAATTAGGTGGATTGTCCATGTCTGAACATTACTGCTGCTTAATTTAAGATGACATATCAGCCTGGCATTTTCATTTTTAATATAGAAAGCTTCATTTATGAATAAGACCTTTCATCTCAGGGACAGCAGTTTCAATTTTTTTAAAACTAGTAGAAAAGGCTATTTAAATTGCCTTGCACACTGCTCAGCTGGGTACCCTAAGAACATGTAAATTTATCTTGCTTATGATAAATGGACCTAGGAATAGTAATACTTCCAGTCTTTTTCCTCCTGCAGCTCTTCATGCCAGATTACTTAATGAAACATTCAAGATAAAGTATTTCTTGCATGCTTTGATAACACTGAGGAAGGTGTGCATTTGATTGACACCTTTCAAAATATTTCTGGCCTGACATTTTCATCTCATAGCCTCTAAAGGAGATAAGCATCATACAGACAACATGCAAGGAAATTTTTCCTCCCCGGTCACAAAACCAGAAACTGAACCGTCCTATGGGAAAAGTAGCCTGGAGATATTTCTAGCCTCATCTCTTCCAGATTTCTGATAGTATATATAAAGTTACAGCTACTTTGGCCACCAGGCACTGAAGCAGAACGGTAGGTAGATTTTATCTGTGTTCCTTGAGGGGTACCCTTGGAGCCTGCAATAGCATTGAGCTCAGCACAAATAGAGCAAACGGGGCAACTTGCACTCCAAAAGGCATCCTACATTTTATGAACTATTGTAGAAGTTAGAGTACTACCTGAGAAAATGAACTACCTTGATTCCAAATCCTCCTCAGACTGAGGGTATTTCCCAGAGGATGTTCTGCACCACCAAACTACAGGCCAAGCTGTGGTGAGGAGAGAGGCAATTTCTATTTTATCAAATGGCAGTTGGATCTGATGGAAGGAGATCATAGAATCATAGAACCATAGAATCACAGAATCACTTGGTTGGGAAAAACCTTTGAGATCATCCAGTTCAACCGTACCTGTCCACTACTAAACCATATTCCTGAGCACCTCATCTACTTGTCTTTTAAACACCTCCAGGGTTGGTGACTTCATCAGCTCCCTGGACAGCTGTTCCAGTGTCTGACAGCCCTTTCAGTGAAGAAATTTTTCCTAATGTCTAATCTGAACTTCCCGTGGTGCAACTTGAGGCCATTTCCTGTCATCCTGTTGCTTGTTACTTGGGAGAAGAGACCAACACCCACCTTGCTACAACCTCATTTCAGGTAGCCGTAGACAGTCATAAGGTCTCCCCTCAGCCTTCTCTTCTCTAGATTAAACAACCCCAGTTCCCCCAGATAATCCTGAGCCCATCTGTTCCTGGACAAGTGGACTTGCTGTTACAGTACAGCTGTACAGGAAGAGTCGCAGGGGCAGCGGGGTGCCCAAAGCCTGGCAGTGCTGCAGGCTGGAAGCATATTGAAGGCTTTGCTCATAAAGCAAAACTGAACTTACAGCTTTTGGGGCCTCTCAATGACACTGATTCCAGTAACATACCAATACTCAGCACTGACATGAGGCGAACGGCTCACTTGTTCCTGTGGTTCTCAAATACCCCCTCTCTGCTTGAAACAGGTGCAGAAGTGGTTGACCAACAATTCAAAAGCACATTCAAAAAATTGCAGCGTAGATACCTTAGGAGAGTAGAACAGAAAGTAAGCTTAGACAGGCAGACTACAATTATTCCTTTAGTATCCTCTTTCCTAGCTGTTGGTCAGCAGAGGTAAGGAGTGGTATCCAAATCGCAGTTGCAACAGTCATCCCTGCATTTTGAACGTTGTCGGCATTTGCTGGTGAGAGCTTTGTTATTTGGGAGCCTCATTCTAAAATGCAGTAGCCTAATTATTTAACATGCTGGAAATGCAGCTGAATGGGAGTCCATGGAATGGAAGAGCTGCAATGCTGGGCTGCAAAACAGAAGATGACTAGTCAGAGGATGTAATTCCATCCTTTGTACTTGGCAAATATGCCACATATAAGAGCATATTGAAGGGCTGCTTTAGATCTGGAGTGAACACTTCGAAAATTTGAGAATCAGCAGGCAGCTTTGTGACTGGGAAAAGATGACTGGCAGCTTTGAAGTGCATTCTCTTCCAAGGCTGGGGAAAGCCTCTTGCAAAAAAAGGCTGTATCCACGATTATTCTTAATTTAGTGAGGAGAGGATCTCCTGTTTTCATTCTGTGCTCGTATGGGACCTCTGCATGTAAAACTGTGAAGCTGAGGCTCCATGGCAAAGTGACTAAAAAGCAGCTAAGGATTTTAGACAGCCTGTTTCAGCAGTCTCTGTAAGAGGAGTGTACAAAGCCCAGCTAAAGCCAAATTGCCATAAACCATAAAATAAACACTTCTCTTTCCGTAATGTGCATGGAGCAGCGATGAGATACTAGTGCAGGGGACTCTATATCAAGTTAGGGTTATGCTGAGAAACAAAATTGCTGCTCTCAGTTATTTGCAGTTAAAGCAAAAGTACATCAGGGGAAAATATCAAGCATTTTTACAGTGCCCTAATGACCATGATTCAAGAGCATTATTTACGCTGGGTGAAAAACCAAAGTGTGACTCTAGCAAGGTAAGGAACAGCCACTGACACCAGTCACTGCAGGTTTTCACCAGCCGACCTGCCTGCCTTTGCAGAGGCCCAAAAGTAAAGCTCAGAGTGAGAGAGTTTTCATGCCTATGAGCAGCATCGAGCTGCTGTGTGAAGCTCTGCTGCGCTGGTGCTTCTGCATCGCAGCTGTACCAGTATTCAGCCTCCATCAGCTGGTCCTCTCCACCCTTTGCCCCTGCCAAGACAAACTGATTGTATAGGGAAGGAAACCTCTGGGTAGGCTCACCTTCAAGTCCTGCCCAACATAAAGAATGGGCTCCTTTGCAGGCACCCCTATGGAAATATTTGCACATCTGTGCATTTCAAGATTGTACTGTTTTCTAGGAAATCCTATAAGGCTGTAAAAGGAGTTAAATAAGCTTTTTCACCATCAAGATACAGAACTTTCCCCCTCTTTCAGTGACTGGTTTATTATAACCTCATATATTTAGTTGGAGTAGCTGCAAGTGCTCCAGCAGAAAACAGAAGATAGATGTAAAAAAAAATCCAAACAATTTTTTAGTATTTTTAATTTCCACAAACAGGAGCTGACTAAATTAGACTGTCAGATTTTACATCTAGAAGCTGAACAATCTCAGAATGGCTGGAGAGCTATTGAAATATACTTCAGTCTGTGAACTAGTATATGATTTCATTTTTCCATACATTCAAAAATTACATAATTATCAAACCTTCTTCTCAAAAGGTTTTGAAGACTGCTAAAAGTGTCTATTCTTGTATTCTTCTGGATTTTTCTCTTTCTAATATAGATCAAGATTCTTTTTAACCTTCTAAATTGTAAATTTTTTTGTCTATAGATCATGTTAATTTGAATTCTAACAATTTATATAGAGCTTCTTTAATATCTGCAGTAATTTCATTTATGAGTTGCAGTTACAGAGTACAGGGAGAAAGTACACAGCAACTTTCTTTTACTTTTTTCAGTACACGGAAGAATTAGAAGAACCCACCAGGCTTGGGCTGGGAATAAGAATGCCTTCAGACTTGATATTTCAGAGTGGCTTTCTACTAATGTTATATCCATAATACAGAGCTTAATTATTACACTCAATGAGATATTCAGAATATTTTCACTTTTATGGAGCTGCTAAAACTGTAGTTACAGTTAATTAATAATACAAGAATCAACCGGTCTTTATGTCCAGCTCAGTTTTCTCTTATATAAACCTAGTGCTGCAAAATCAATATATGAACTCTGTGTAGTGACCTGGACTGTCTTCACAGCTATGAGGAGGAGAACAGGAGATTAATCTGTCCACAGATAGACCCTGAAGCTAGGTACTGCCTTACAGAGGCCCATCTCCCTTGTTAGGCACGTTTAGCCCAGGTTCCTCTCTTTTAAGGGTTTGAAGTTAAGTAAGGAAGACTTACACCTCCATCTCTTGAAATCAGTGCAACCATTTTTGCAGGGTACAGGGTATTCTCTTTATTTTGGTCATTTCTAGTCACATTAAGCCTTTTGAGAATTATAAAAAGCTAAACTTTTGGAAAAGATCATCAATCACGTGACATAAATTTATTTAATGATATTTCAAAGTAAAGGATACAATTCTGATTTATGTTTCTCATATTTTCTCACACTGTGTCTGTCTTCCCTATGAAAGACTGTTCAAAATATTGCTTTTACAGATCAAATATCTGTAAAGATATAAATACACAAGCAAGTAGAGGTACTGTTCTTATTGGTCCTATCCTATGTCCCATTTAAACTTTTCATGAAGAAACAAAATCCTAAACTGATGTAAAAACTTTTTCAAGATTGGTGTCATACGGTTAAAGAACTGTATTTCAAGTGATTTATAAATGACATGCATTCTCAGTTTGGGTGTGGTGTACCCCTTTGGGTATTATTTATCTTTATTAGAAGTTGTATAGTGGTAATGTTGCAATTTAAATTTTTGATTTTCAAACAGATATCTTAAAAGCACAAATCAATCCTTGAAATGGGATCCCTTGGAACTGCAAGATAATGACACCTCAAAGAAGAGTCGGGACTGAAACACCTGTCCTTTTTTTTTTGTGTTTAAATCAAGTTATTTACAAAAAGTTAATTTAAATGTAGTTCTTTCATAAATATTTCAAATATTATTTCAAATGTATGTTTCAGAAAGATGTGTTCAATGAAGAATCCCACGAGGCCTGTAGCGGTAAGACCATTAAGTATCTGTGTACAATAAGTGAAAAGATCAAAGTGTAAGATGAAAAGAAAAAAAAACATGGCCATGTTTGATGCTCATGCAGACTGCCAAGTATTACAAATTGAAACTGAGGATGGATCTGAAATATAATGTTTGGGAGTTTTCCTACACATTAGGAAGAGTATACCTTTTAATGAATTAGATATAAATTTTTATGGTGTTCCATGTTCATTGCTAATTTTCCTTTCAAGATGCTTAGGACACGTTCTTCATTTCTAAGTAATAAAAGATTTCATGTAATATTTTTGATTTCCAATGACCATCTTCCATTCCAGCTGCAGACTTTTCATTCAGTTTCTAAATTCTATTCTGTAGCAGAATCATTCTGCCTTATCTTTAAATATAGCTCTAGTCAGATAATATAGCCTGGAAAATTTATGTCTTATTTGTGAAACTGTTGTTATAACCTAATCAATTAAGATCTTAATCTGTAGGCTTTTTAGCTTGTTTTGACAAAGAAGAAACAATTCAGAATTCAGATTGTGTTTCTATAACAGTAGCATCAACTGTGAAATTAAAATCAGGGGTTTTTTTAATAATTATGGGGGGTTTTATGAATGAAAGAAATTGCAGTCCTAAAAATGTCAAAGTGTGTAATCAGAACTTGTAAAATATTCCATTCTGTTTTATGACATCTCAACTCCAATCAAACAAGCAGAGCCAGAAAGAACTGGAGACTTGATTGACTGTTTAAAGGAAAATGTGTCAGTTTGATTACAGGCAAGTGAAGAGACACATTACTAAATGTAAACTGCATTTAATTTTATTATGCAAGCAGCTTTAATAACAAGTCACCAATAAGTTATGCAAACTGGTGTTACTGCATACAGATTTCTGACATTGAGTGCGAGCTCTGGGTCATAGCTGCTTTCAATTGAAGCTTTCTAAATTTATTAGGAAGCAAAAGGTAATTAAAAATGGGAGAGCATCAGAGGAAAAAAATAATACACTACATCAGTTCAAACAAAATTTGTAGAGACTTCAGGCAGGTTGATAACAGTGGATTCTTGCAATGCTGTGCCCATATGGTGCTTCTATTCAAATATTTGTAGAATTTTTATACTAACTTTTTATTCTGGTTTCATTTCCCATGTCTAGATTTTTTTGAAATTCCAAATGACTCGTTAAGCACAGTAGATGTTTGCCATTAAGATTGTGCAGGTTTCTCGGTGCTGTACTCACGGAAGGAAGTTGTGTAGCATTTCTCCTCACCTTACTGCCCATGGGAGATGATAGTTCAAACCACACTCAGCTGAGGACGACTTCTTGGGGATATGCTACCTCAGAAAATACCAGGATATCCAGCTGGTCGAAGTTCAAAGGTAGACTTTGCAGTAGTGGCAACAATTGTGTTGAGGGGAGCTTAGACTTGAGCTGTGTTCCCCCACACCTTGTAGGACACTGGCCTGCCAAGCTGCAGAGCCTGTCTCTCACTGCTTGTTCCATCCACCTGACTCAGACAACAATGCAGATATAATTATGGAACTGGAACTGTTCCAGTACCACACAACTGAGAGAGCTGCGGAATTAAAGTACCTGACACGTGTCAGGCAAAACCCAGCAGGAGATGTTGAGATCAGGGAGATGGAGAGGGGTGGTTTTTACAGGACATAGCGTGAACAGAGCAGCAGAGTGGCATGGTGGTCTTTCTGAGCACTTGTTCCTAATGCAGAGGAAGAGGAAAAAAATGCTGGAGGGATTTTAAGTTTCATCCGGGGAGCTTGTAGTAAAACACCACAGTCCCAAAGCAGTAGGTGGTACATTGTCACAGCAATAATATTGTGTCCAACACAAAGCAATTCTGTGGCAGACTTTGCTATGTTGGCTTTTAAAAAAATTAGTTGCTGCAGGGGAAGCTGGCAAAAGCTGGTGATCAGCAGTCACAATCTGATTACATTCAGTGTGGAAAAAGAGAGAATAAGGGTTAGTTTTCTCAAGCAGAGGGAAATTAGGAAAAGGAGTGATTATTTTATGCCTGGCAGTCTCATTTTTATGGTTTCTCAGAGGACCTTTTAGAAACATATATTAGATGATTAAAAAGTCATGGATGTACCGTTGAAAAAATGTCATGTTTTGTTAAAAGTTCCTTTTAGTTCAGTAGCAAAATGAAGAAGAAGATAAGTGAAGCAACAAATGCTGTAAAGAGGAAAGTGAGGAATAGACAGCAGTCAGTGTAAACCCAGTGTAAGTATTTGGAGCACAATAAAATTGGAATGAAAGTCAAAACGGAAGACCTTTGGGAAAAAATATGATTGTGTGGCAGTGTGAATGGTAATATGGAATTAAAACAACTGTACTGGGAGCAGAAAAAATTTTAGTGATACTTTATGAGAAAGAAGAGTGATAGCACAGCTAGTAATGAAGGAAAACAGTAGAGTTTTCAACAAATAGTAATTTTTTTGTTTGGAAACAAGCAGAATACCTCACTAATTAGTGAAGAAAGGAGAAGATGTGTTTATTATTCAAAAGGGACTAAAAAGAAACGTTATTTTCATCTGTCAGCTGTTTTCAAACTAGTTGGCCTGAGTAACCATCAGCTAGGCAAGGAGACCTCTGACTGATATACATACCTTCACTACTGCTAACTCATAGTGCTTAACGAAATTCCCACAGTAAGTGTTCAGATCTGATCAGCAACCTGATGCAGGCAGCTGTAGACCACAGTTATCCTGACTTCAGCCCTAGACAAC
The DNA here is from genome assembly GCA_033558185.1 of Dromococcyx pavoninus. Lineage (NCBI taxonomy): Eukaryota > Metazoa > Chordata > Aves > Cuculiformes > Neomorphidae > Dromococcyx > Dromococcyx pavoninus. Next base: position 1,094,571 of record JAUMJL010000054.1, read on the forward strand.
TATAACAATGAATTAATAACGATCAGACTAATGAAAGTCACTTGACATAACTTGATTGCAACAATACTTGTCAAAACAATCCTAATTTAATTCTTCAGTGAGGTTACTTGCTGGCTCATTGCTGTTCTCTATATACATAACAGATGTAATGGGTGTATTTTTTATTTTTTATCATCATGCACACACTCTCACGTACTCCCCGGTTTAGAAATTGGCACTATCCTACATCAATAATCTTGCACTAAACAGTTTTAAGATCTCAAAGGACAATCCATGAGGGCACCTCTTAAGTGGTTTTCACCAAAATTAGTGCTAAGTGATACTCTCCATCAGTTCTACTTGTGTTCTAGAAGCAAAATCAAAATCATTCCTAATACAATTTGGAATTGTACAGGAATGCATCAAATTATGTCTAGAATGAGGGCAGGGCACCAACAGAGAATGCTCTTGATAGACCATAAGCTGAATCGAAATAATTTAGCAGAGCCAAAAGAAAACCTATATTTGTAGGAACATGGGATGCAGATCACGCAAACAAAGACTCTCTGTCCCAGCACAAGGATCTTTAAAAAAGATTTAAGTTCCTTAAATGAGAAACTTAATATTACTACAGAGGTAGCAGTTCCGGTACCAACATTTCAGAAATAAACTCAAATTATTTGGCACCACAAAATTATTAAAATTATTGAAAATTATCTGATTAAATTAAATAAAATTTAATTAAATTTATTAAAATTTCTCACAGTGAGAAACTAAGAGTCTGTTAGTTTCTCAAAGAGAGGGCTGAGAAATAACATAATCTGAGTTCCTTCTGGGGAAAGATGCAAAAGAACTCTGAACTTTAGCAAAGATCAGCACATCAAGAGTCAATGGTTGAATATTGAGGCCAGTCATAGTCAGTTGAAAAATAAGGCACAAACTTCTAACAGCGACAGGCTTCAACCACTAGAAAATGATATTAGAGGAATAAATTTGATAATCACAAGTCAGGATTAAGTGGCTTTCTAGAAGCTATGCTTCAGTTAACCAAGAGTAACTGGTCTCCAGGCAGGGATAATGGGGCCAATATTAAGACTTTGTGTGCAGGGAGTCAGATTGGTTGTTCAAAGATTTCTCTCTAGTCTTAAACACTACAGCCTGGCAAGACAAAAGATAAGCGTCAGAAGGATAAATGCCAAAATTAAATATTAGAGGACATTTAAAGCATCAAAATTATAGGGATGATGCTGGTAATTACCCCATCTTGATTCTGCAGAGCTCCTAATTTTGATCCTCCAGAGCTCTCTTGGTTGTTACTTTATGTGGGTGTTCAAGTCCTCCATTCTTTCAATACAATTTAAGCAGCTGTTGAAGGTTAAACTCTAAATTCAAGATTAGCTCAATAGAAGTTTTACCTAAAAAGGTAAGGCTTCAAAATTTACCTTTTGAATATTGGAGTGCACCTTCTGCCCACTTTGACATTTGACACTGTTTATGATTGATTTTCCCTGTCTTTAAAGAAAGGAGAACCAGAACGAATCCCGTGATTACAGTAGTTTAAACCTCTCTGTAGCAAATAAATTATTAAAACAAAAGTTTGGCAAAGCTGACAAATAAGAGTATAATGGCAAGAGGTTAGATTTGGAAAAAAAGTTTTTGTGATCTTACTTGGATCTCTGTAGTATGAAAGAGCATGAGAAAACTTGAAAAATCATACTTAAAAATCATGCTGTTTCAGTATGTCCCACAAATTATTCAAGGTACTGTCTTTCACACTGTATCAGGTACATTTGTTATTTGATAAAACCAAAAGGAATATTTTCCAAATTCATCCATTCCCAGTTCTTTTCTATATGTTGAAACTGATCCTTAGTGAGATATCCTACAATAGAGAGCACTGGTTTATACCAGTTGTGGCTCAACCCTTTTCTGCAAAAACACATGGTAAGAATTTCAAACTTTTCTCACTTTAGCCTCTAGAAGCCTTCAAGATCTTTACCTGGAGTCAAGTGTGTAGAGAGCAAGGGTGGTTGAAGAACTCCACTGTGAGCTTCAATGGCTCATCAGTCTTGTTATGGGCTGGACAAAAAGTAACAAGTTATATTCCTAAAATATACTATATGAAGAAAAAAAAGGATTAAGAAGTCATGGCAGTCCAGTGAAGTTCCCACTGATTGGAGAAAAGGGAAACATAACTCCTATTTTTAAAAAGGCAATAAGGAAGACCCAGGGAACTACAGGCTGGTCAGTCTCACCTCTGTGCCCAGCAAGATCATAGAGCAGATCCTCTTGGAAACTCTGCTGAGGCACATGGAAAACTATGAGGTGATTGGTGACAACCAACATGGCTTCTCTAAGGACAAATTATGCCTGACAAAATTTGGTGGCCTTCTATGATGGGACTACAGTGTTGGTGGATAAGGGAAGAGTAACCAATATAATCTACTTGGATTTCTGCAAAGCCTTCAATACTGTCCTGCATGACATTCTTGTCTCTAAATTGGAGAGACATAGATTTGATGGATGAGACGTACCACTCAGCGGATAAGAAATTGGCTGAGTGGTTGCACTCAGAGAGTTATGGTCAATGGCTCAATATCCAAGTGGAGAGTGGTCAAGAGTGGCATTCCTCAGGGGTTGGTACTGGAACCAGTATTGTTTGACATCTTTGTCGGAGACATAGGCAGTGGGATTGAGGGCAGCCTCAGCAAGTTTGCTGATGACACCAAGCTGTGCGGTCAACACACTGAAGGAAAGGGATGCCGTTCAGAAGGACCTTGACAGGCTTGAGAGCTGGGCCTGTGCAAACCTCATGAAGTTCAACAAAGCCAAGTGCAAGATCCTGTACCTGGGTCAGGACAATCCCAAGCACAAATATAGGCTGGGCAGAGAACAGATTGAGAGAACCCCTGAAGAGAAGGACTTGCGGTGTTACTGGATGAGAAGCTCAGCGTGAGTCAACAATGCACACTTTCAGCCCAGAAAGCCAACTGCATGCTGGACTGCATCAAAAGAAATGTGACCAGCAGTTCGACGGAGGTGGTTCTCCCCATCTACTCCACTCTTGTGTGAGAGAGAGAAGGAGAAAACTAACCAATCAATTACAGTCTTTTAAACTTATGATAAAGAATTTTCAGTAGTTTTGTTTCCAAAGTTGTCCCAAAATATGTATAAGACATGCTCTTCAGTGGTCTGGAACAATACAGAGCTGTCTTAGACCATGAAGGAATCAGATTGAGATCTCAACTAACGAGGCAGAGAAGTCCAAATATTTGGTAGAACATTATTTCACTCATTTGGAGACAAAATGCCACACTGTGCAAGTTAGATAATTTATCTGCCCTAGTGCTCAGTGGTGGAGCAGACCTAATCACATCTATACCTGTAGCACCACAAAGCTGACCATGTCACTCCTGCTGCTTCCTCCTGTCCAAGCAGACACACGGAGCTAGGTTGTGCTGGGAAGGCTAGGGGATGCTCTAACCCTCCCCTGCAGAGGAGAGGACATTTTGGCAATATATTGTAAGCAGCAGTCTGGAATCGATAATTACTGGACTCAATAAAGACTTTAACTGTTCTAGGTGTTTGCGAAGTTAATAAGCACCTGAAGCACCGATTTGCCTCTGAGACTGCCTCAATCTCCTTGGAAATCTGGCAGAATATACTGAGAAAGTACATTACTTTTATTCTTAATTAAGAACTTCCAAGAAAGTATTTAACCTGGTATCTCAAAATGAGATGTGATAATAGTTAATGGAAATGAAAATCCAATCTGAATCTGTGGAGTAATCAGTAAAGCTTTTATGTAAAAGGGTCCAGTGGAATGTATCTTTACAGTATTGAAATCTGTGAGAGACTATACAATGGCAAATGAAATCCAGCCTATTAGGTGCCTTATAAATGTAGTAGCTTTGTTTCAATGCTCCCCACAATGACTTTCTTAGGTTTGTTACTTAAATTCTTTTTTGCATAATCCCTAGTTATCATTCATAAACTGCCTCAGTCTTCAACCCCACTAATAATGTCATTCCAAGGGTTTCACTTAGAGCGTGTTTCCTCTTCATCCAGACATATTTCCCAAATTAACAAAATCAAAGGAGTGCTGAAAAAAAAGCCCCCAAATGTGATACGTTAAGTATAGAAAGCTTAATTGCTGGAACTGAAAAGACTTGCACGGAACTATAGCATTCTGGAGAAAAGACTTCCATTTTTTGCAAGTTTGCTGCACTTCTACTGTCCTGTGGCTTCTTTTCTACATGATATTGCCTAAGATTTTTTTACAGGTTTTGGAAAATAATGGGCATGATTTCTAGAATAACAATATCTATTAAGGGGTTGCAGAATGTGAAAAAGAGTGATATTACCATGAGATTATTACCTATCCCTCTTTCAATGTATTTGTCAGCTTCAATTTTTATTGTCATTTCAAATTTCTGCCATTTAATTATCAGGGAGTCTGACACAGAATGCAGAAGAACACAGGTTTATGCTAACCACTGGGTTTCTATTGCTCATGAAAGCTATAAGTCAGGGATGTTTAGACAGAAAGAAATCCCAATAACCTTAGAGACAGCAAAGTGTATCTTGTACTTCTATGATGGTGTATTTATTCTTGTCAAATCTGTGAGGACACATTAGCATATCTTCAATTTAGATGACAACTTTTCTTGGTTGCTTTTACAGACAATTTAATCTGCTTTCAAACTTCAGAAGTGCTTATTTTGAGGTCTTGTGATCCACCTTCCAATATTGATATGTGTCCTTCTGGGGAAGCTGCAGTGCTGCAAAACCCAAGGACTGTTTTCCATAGCACGCCTCACTGATGTGAAAGGCAGACCAAACCTCTGACCACACTGTGCTAAGCGTGTCCTAAAAATGCCATGTTAATGTGAAAGTCATCCAGCCAGCGCACTACTGAGAAGCATTCTCTAACTGTGCTTCCAGGAGTTTTCCAGACTACCCTGATTCTGTCTGGTCTTTGGTTTTCAGTCACTTTTCAACCATTTTTCCAAGATTTACGTAAAAGTAGAACCTAAAAATGGAAAAAGATTATTATTGTCTTCTAAGATTTTCTCTCTTGGATGGACTCACAAGTACATTAACAACGGAGAACAGAATTTCACTCACTCTCATCAAATTCATGTGGAAATCCACTGAGAGTGTTCAGAAAAATCAGGAGCCTGGCTCTTCTCATTGGCTTCCCAATATTACTGCTAGAGAGAAGTACAGCATGTCCTTTGATAGGTCTGCATTGTCAGTGACTTGCAGGACAACAATGCAAAAATAACAATGGTTTAACTATGGTTAAAAAGGAGTAGCACATAGTAAGAAGAAAAGGTGCATTTATAACTTCATCTAGTCTTCACTTGTTCTTTAGGGCTTGAAGTGGTTGAATTTGACACAGAAGAATAAGAACATAACTTGTTTCTTTTTCCTTGATTGCAATAGCTTTAATTGTTTTAATGTTATCACCGCTGTGAATCTCAACTAGTTGTCAAATGGTTAGAAAGCTGGAAAACTGACTGCTGTAAAGATAAGCCTGAAGCAATATGGAGTGGATGCAAATCTACCCTACTTCAGAATTAAAACAAGTTGTATGCCATGTGTGTTGTCTACTGTTGCAGGATTATTTTCAGTGATTAACACACTTGGATAATTGCCAAGAAGAACTCTGTGCCTAAGTACTGCAGTTAACACTCCCCACTTCCATGAAACTGGAAATTGCCAGTAGAGAGAAGTTATTTTTCTTTTCAACCAAATCCCCCCCCCCCCCAAATCATGTACTTTACATTAGTAGATCAAGATTTCAAAAGTGACCTTGAATTTTGGATAGCTCATTTTCTTTTGGAAAGACTGTAACCTGAGTCAAATTAAAAACTTGAAATAGGGTAAAGAGGCCGTCTCTTCAGAATGTTAGCTTTTTGACTGTCAGATACAGTAGTATCTTTGCACTTAGAGGAATCTAATTTATCAACATCTGATAAAAAGTTTTAGATGTGTCTTAGACTCATCTTCCAAACAAACAGCTATGTTTCCTGTTTATGCCACAATAGAAAATATTAGCATAAAGTAATTATGGTTTTCTTCCTTCTCTGCAAAATGAATTTTGAGACTCTGATGTCTGACTGTATTTTAAACACATTATTTAATATTATTTTTGAGTAGAGCTGCACAATCAAAGCTATCAGACAAAGACACAACTTAACTTTCGATAGCTGTCTGTCATAAGGTCTCCAAGAGAAACATTTTATAAATGTGTCATTTACTCACTGAAATTAATGGGAAGAGGCATACAATGATATCTTAGTATCTGCTAATCAAATTAACCTCTTTGTCTTTTTGTGAAGGATCAATATTGTTTGTAATTCAGATTTAAATCAGGAACCTGATTATCAACAATATCAATAAACAAATCCTGCTTTGTTTGGCTTGTGTGATATTCAACAACACAAAGAAAAATGAGAATAAACACATGACACTACATGTTCTACATATAAAAAGGCCACATATATTATGTTTTAGCTTGTTCCTTTCCTAATTTTCAGTATTTGGGATATTTTGCTTAGTGGAAAGGGTAAAAGGGTTCAGAGTACCTACTCCTCTTTGGAAAAATGTTTAACAGAGATGGGAGAAAGCCTGGAAGTCTTACAGTTTACCTTGTTGTCAACTCCAAGCACAGTAATGGCACTGAGCATTCAAGTCCTGGGTGATAGTACACGACAGAAGTCAGGGAAAGCCACTAAAATATTTGAAAAGTGGAATTTTATTTTGTGCTATGTCAGTATATGGTGGCATTCTGTCCTATAAATCAGTAACAAAATAAAAATTAACTGCTCCAGGTATAGATGCAGTGATGATGGATTTGTTAAGCAGTGTGTATATCCAGTATACCTTATCTGACAGGAAACTGAAATTTCTCATTTAAATGTTGTTATGCTCTTGTAACAGGCCTAGGTATTTGGTAGCCACATAAGATGAAACCTGTACTTCCCTGAAGAATTAATTCATGTGGAATATATAATCACTTTGATAATATAAAAAATTTGAGAACAATGGCATTGATTTATGCTGAAAAAGTTGGTGCCACCAGAAATCAGATAAGTCATTTTCTTGGGAAAACACAAAGAAACTCCTTGAGCAGGTTTTCTTCTTCATATTCAATTTAATCTGTGGTCAAACAGAGCATGTGGAATAAGTTGCCTTTGGTGTTCTGAGCCACAGCTTACTGCACCCACTACCAAACCCACTTGAAAGAGGAGTTTAGGAGCTCAGTCAGTGCAGTTATCAGGGTGCCTATCTTGTTATGCCTTGCTTAAAATATGCTTGTAAAACACACTCTTGTTCTTGATCTGCACGTTTTCTGTAATGTTGCAGTTGATGTAATTTGTTCATTGACTATAATCTCTCAATGACTTGAGAGGCTGACCTGCATATTAAAGTTGGTGTATTTCTATGTTTAGAGCCTGCTATTTTTCAAAAGCACTAAAATCAAATAAAAAAGTAAATAACATTGTTAAAGGGAGCACTATGCATAAATGGTACCCCTCTGAAACTGATAGATAAGATATAAAACATCCCGAGGAATTCTGTATTTCTTCATTTAAAATCTTAGAATGTTTTCTTGGAGACAGTACTACAAGCACAGAAAATACATCCATATTAGAATTGACAAAGGTATATTTCGTAAACAATAAAATCAATCAGTACAATTTACCATGGTATCCTGGGTTGATAATTTAAGTACTAAGTAAAATATTCTAGCATGTTAAATAAGCAGGAACAGTGTCAACTATGTCTGTGACAGTCCAAGAATGCAAGTGAGGAAAATGTGCAGGGAGCAGTACATGCATTATGATACCTGTTGGAACAAGAAGTATAATTTCTTACCCCAGAGAAAAGTCCCCCCTGGACAGAGGTTTCTTTTCAATAGTGAGGTGGGGGCCACAAGCCCTCTGCAAAGAGCAGTTGCTGCAGCACCTGAGGGTCTGGCTGTGCATCGCTGACTTTCTGGTGACTTGTGGTTGATGGCTGATTTGTGGAGGCAATTGTGTCAGCCCATGGGAGCGTAATAATTGCTAGATTATTGGGTTTTTATTTTCATTGTGGTGTCTAGAAGACTGGTGCTGGCATAAGAGGAAACCAGGGTGATTAATGGCTTTATGTTGAAGTAAATGAGGGAAACCAGACTTTCACTCCAGATAATCCCAAGGTCACCTATATGCTCCAGGAATCCAGCAGTACTAATTAATTGAACAACACAATTAAGGTAAGCATAGAACAAATATTTTCCAAACTCTACTTAGTTGAAAGATTTCTGCTTATGTTTAAGACTGGAAGGAGATTGTTTTGCTAGAAAGCCTGACCAATATCACTTCTGTTTTCAAACTTTTTTACCTGTTTAACAGTCAAGTTAAAATAAATCTTTCTGGTATGTTTGTGAATTTGGATTGCTATCCTAGTACATATGTTTATTTCTGATGATTTCCACACTCACAGAATTGCATACTCAAAAGCAGAGGAAAATAACCAACACAATGGAGATTTCATTTAAACTTGTGTTAAAGTCTGTAGCTAAGGCCTCTTTAGGCAATACATTCATACATTCGGTTGAGCAAATACAAAACAGTAACTCCACCACCGTGATCAAAGGGTCTTCATGAAGCCCTTAATCAAGTGAATACAATACTGTGAAATAAGAACTCATTGCTTGGAAAAAGGCACTTTTAAGAGGAGAAAATTCATTGTGTGTGTACTTGTAAATGAATTATGCCTGTCTTTTTAGGTACTTACGGAGCCTTCATCTCCAGAAAGGGTAATGTAATCAAAGTTAACCTGTGACCAAAATCTTAAAGTGTACTTTCGGATGGAAAGACAAAACAATCATCTGTAACACACAATAAATTGAACTGGATAACAACATTTGCTTCAAAGCTCAAGGACACCTCAACATCTATAATTAGAAGGGCTCTCAGAGGGCACAGATAGATTCTTTCAATTGAGATGACACTTCTTTTAAAACAATCATAACATGAAAGTCTGACTTATTTTTAACCCTTTAAGGAAAGTAAGTGAAAAACAAATACGGCCAGTTCTGCTTTTGACTTCACCACCTCAAAGCAGATATACACCAGTGAAAAGTCAAATGATGCAGTCAATAGTTGTTTTCAGCTATTAAGCTGTAAATCTGAAGTCTAGTGCTGACTGATGGAGGTTTCCAACCTTAATTTATTGAGGTGTCTGAGATTTTACAATCTTTCTGGAATTACTTTCTCTCCATTCTCAAGTATGCCAATAAAGATTCCTTTTTTTTTTCCCCCCCCAAACTGAAATACAACCCCGTCATATCATAAAACTGATGGACAACAACAGAGGCTGATTCTGACCTTGAGGACTAGCCTGCAGAGGGAAACACCCATTTATTTAGAGGATGGCCCAGGAGAGGCTGTGTCTGCCTTGTAAACACTAAAGGGTACATGATGGACATAAATGCTGGAATCCTGCGCATAAAAAGCAATATTAGAATGTCGTATATTTTTCCCTTCTCCTTTCCTTAACTATTTTAAGCTTCTCCTGCATCTGAACATTGAGGTTCCCAAGACAATACTCCTCTGTCTAGTTCAGATACTGGAAGGATCACTGAGCTTGTAACAATAACTGCATCTTCATGCAATAAAGTGAAATATCATCATTTAAAAAAGCTCATAATTTTGATTATTCAAGTAATATCCCAGTATTATTGCAGTACAGCCACTGTGGTACAAGAAACAAATTAATGAGCTCTAAAGGGCATGCTATGCTAGCAGGTGAATCTGAACCAAGTTCCTTAAAAAACAGGCAGTAAAATACTACCTAATTTTTGGATGCATACTGATTTTAAAGTATAAAATAGATGAACTGTTTTAAGTTCTGCTATAATTTTAATAATTAGACTGATGCTATGAACTTAGTATAATAATGTGCGTTGACTTTATATACTAGTCGTTTTTGGAGCTTGTACATTATGCTGCAGCATAATGATGGGACACAGAAAGCTCTGGCTAGCATGCAAGATCCATTGCAGTCTTCAAAAAATGTTTTTCTTAGTAGGACTCAATAAGACGTATGTTCTGTCTAGTATGGTAGAGGCTCCAGAGTGGCTGTGTTGTAGCTCCAATGGTCTGAGCATGCGTGTGAAGTAAGGCTTCTGAAGAAGAAGTAAAAGTAGCCCTTGAGAAAAGCAGGCAGGATTTTGGCACAACAGCCATTCTTTTGAGAACAAAAGAAACAACCCAGTTACTATATAAAAGTTGAGACCAGTTGCTCTGAGTTTAGCTTAATTCCATCATTCAATTAGATAAATCTGAAAGGAAACACAGTTGGTACTTGGGGAAGAGAGCAGGATTTTAGCAAGGAAAGAAGTGATAAGTTCATTGTCTCTTGTGGGACAGAGAAAGAAAAAGACCACTGATTATCATCAGTGAAACATGCAGATACAGGTTGAAATAAAATAAATTCTAGCAATTATCAGAGTATGATAATGTTAAATGGTATCAAATAGAAACAATTTGAATTGTAATATGATTAGCAAACAAATAATTTTATCTGTGTAATGCAAGAAGCTGGTGAAAAAAACCTGAGGGACATTAAATACTGAAGACATAATTAAGGTAACTGTGAAGTGACCTAATCTTTCTAAACTTTCATTTCCAGAAAGAGTTAGAAATCCTGCACATGGGACACTACATTCTAGGGGACTTGCTAAATCCCTCTGTTCTTTTCCAGCCAGTTGCTATAAGTATCACATTTTGTTATTCCCAGCCACCAGAAACTCAAGTGGATTTCAACCACATCAGTCCAAATGTCTGCCCAGGTGTTAGGATGACGCAGCTCAGTGCCAGACAGTGAGGAAGGAGAACTCACTCTTAGTCAGGTCACTCCAGGCCCAGGGGATGTGACATTGCTTTTGCTGTTGTGCTCAAAGTTGCAAGATGTCTATTCCTTGCTTGGACTTGACAAGAGGGTACTGATACCTGATGTTTCTGAAAAGAATATCCAAGAAAGCTGCAGATGCTATGGGAAGATGCAGCACTGGATGGGTGCCCTGCCTGTGTCATGTGAACCTTGGCACCCCAGCTTTCATCATGCTTCATAACTCTTTCAGAAGCCCTTAGCCAGGAGATCCAGCTCTTCCAACATGAGTTTGTGCTGGATTGTGGGCAAAAGCAGGAGAGATGCAGAAAGCAAATTCCCTCTGAAGCCCTTAAAGTAAGGATAATAACATCTGACTGTCACAATAACATCTTGTAACTGTCACAGAGTGCACATGAGTTGGTAATATACTAAACAGCTGGAGAAAAATTTGTCAGAGCTTGTCTGCTGGACTTCAGTTTACACAAACTCAAGATACTTATCAAACATAGACCTCTTGTACCAAGTTGAGATTCTCAAAAGTAATAAATATGAAGGCTAAATATTTTTATAAATAGGTTTGAAATTATCTAACAGTAATGAATGGGATAGAAAACAAGCAATATTAAAAAAATGGGGGTTTTTGTTCCAAGGAAGCAAAAGTAAAGTAATAAAAAACCACTATTCAGTTTTACACAGGTCTTCTTTTCACTCACAGCAAGAAAACTCTTTAGATAAGAAAATAAGAGTAACAAAATAACAAACACACTGGGCCACCTTTTAAAGTCAGTTGTAATTGCAGAAATATAATCTTTAATTGTAGAAATAGCCTGAACTCTGAGGGTTAGTTTCTTTTGCTGAACATAATTAGATACATTCTGAAAGAGAAGTGATTAAACGCACTCGTGAATTAGCCATTAGGCTCTCTAAGAACATTCTTTGTGTGTGCTGCAAATGTGTGTGCATTTTTATAGAAGTGAGATAACACCAGGCCCCAAGATGTCACGTAAAGAGGAACTTTAATTAGCAGTTAGGATGACTCCTAGTCCAAGAAAATTAACTGGTCATGGTCATTACAGGTGGTGTGGATAAACCATTAGAGAGGAGAAATAGTTCATACCTTGCCAGTGATTTACACAACTGTTCGCTAGCAGAATCTGAATTCATGATTTTTTTTATGCATGCACAGTCATGACAAATCTATTCTGAAAGGCAGTGGGCTTAACAGGGTGACACTGTCATCAAGTCACATCCCTAACTGTGTCAGAATTGACTGTCTGCAGCCTCTTCCATTACCCATCTGTCAAAAAAAGTAGGAGTCCTCAGTTGCTTGAGACACTGCTAATTTCACAAGTGGTAGCAACAAGCAGTGGAAGGACTTTTTCTGGACCCTCCCTGAGCACTTCACTGTCTTACTCTGCTCAATCCCACGTGACATTTCAGATTTGTGCAACCTGAAGGAAAAGCCAAGACACAGAGGAATATGTTTGATACAAGATGGTTTAGAGAAGCATTAAATATTGGACACGAGCAAGTTTTCAGTCAGAATTTGTCCCACCACGGTGGACCCAATGGCTATGTTGAATGTTCAGAGAAGAGGAACTAACAATGCCTCCACCCTCATAATCTTGGGACCATGTTCAAGGAATGGTTCATGTGCAGGAGTAGAGGCTAGGAGGCTCTGACCTCAAACCTCTGCGTCATCCAGGCAGGCTGTGTGTCAGCAGCAGAGAGAGGTTGAAAACAGTGTCTTGCTGCTGAGGGCAGTCTTGCCAGGAATGATGAGTGAATATGTAGCAGCAGCTTTCAAGGAGGATGCCAACAAATGGGTCTGAATACCAATGATTTCCAAGGCTAGTTACTCACACAAGTGATGGGCATCCTGGAGTGAAGGGCTGTGGAACTAATCCCGAGAAGTCAGTGACTGCCTGTGGGACTGAGTGCTTGATTCATATTTATGCAACAGCTAAAATCGCTGTGCTGAGGATAACCGTGCCATTTGTTTTGGTTGACTTGTTAAATCAATATTCTGTCACTAAGTGTGCTCGCGAGCAACCAGGGGAACCCAGTGCCACCCTCTGGCACATTGGCCAGGCAGCCACGATGGTGACTCCCTTGGATACCTGCCAGATGGACGTAGGTCCCCACTGCTTTGCCACTGCATACAGTGCTTTGCCAGGGGAGACAGGAAAGATGGCAAGCTGGCTTTTCTCCTGCCAGCGCCCCTCTAGGCAATTGAATCTGAATTTCCAGCGGCATCTGGGCCCACACCCTCTATCCATTTGGTGCTGCTAAGGTGCACACCAGTTGTCACCAGACGTTATAGATCCCGGTGTGGCCTCCAGAGAGGCAGATGTGTTACAATGTGCTCTCCTGGCAGAAGGTAATGAGCAGCATTTTCTCTAAAGGCAACACAGCTTGAATGTCAGCCCTTAGTTAGTCTTTAGCACGCTGGCCAAAAGAAGCAGAAACCACTTAAACATTACTTATTCTTCCTAAATTCGTTCTCGGAAACAGCTGAGGAATTATTGTGGATATATTTCAAAAAACCCTACCTAAGGCAGAGGCAAGCATGGAAAATTTCAGCTTGAGCAATTCGGTGTAGCAATAAGCCAATGAAAACAGGGCTAATGGCAAATATTAAGCAACCTTACCCACAGGCAGTTTGACTAGCTTCAGCAGTAATATGTGGTGTTTTTTTTCATAAATACTGTGTGGAAATGCTGTATCTCTCACTCTGCTTTTTTTTTTCAGCTAGCAGCAAGGCCCAAAGCAAACTTTTCTGTATGCACAACACTAATTGAAAGCAAAGTAAATTAAATGAATTCTAAGCACTGCCGATAACAGCTACTAGTTATTTTGTAGTAAAAATACTAATATTTTATCAGTTCTTAATAACTGTGTTTTCCTGCTGTTTGCAACTGCAAGAAACTTCTTCCAGTAACAGCACAGTATTTCCCATGTAATTTTTTACCAGGCCCCAAATGAGCAATGTGTAAAAAAACATGCCAAACAAAGTTACAGAAATGTAATTGTGCTGCAGGGAAACAGATCAAAAGGAGGGACTGTTTCAGTTTCCCTTTTGTGACTTTGCCTTAATTTCAGTCTTGGTAAAACACTTTTGCAAGAGTTTCAAGTAAATAATTTTCACTGTCACTGACAAATGGAAAGGAATATATAGAGGTAGATAACATTGAACGTTCTCCAGGGAATATATTATATGAATTTAGCCCCTTTTGTATTTATAATTTATAAAAATAATTTGTAGTTTGTTTGAGTCTATTCATTGCCTGAAAAAAAGCTTAAACTATTTCTACATAATAGAACATATTTCTATAGAATACATATTTCTACATAATCCCCACATCTCTGCATCCTGAATCTGAAACTAGAATTTTTAGGTGAATTATGATCGGATAGTAAGTTTATCTAGAGTAGTTCTGTTCAAATAGTTTGGGGAAACTGAAGTTTTATCAAAAAAAAAAAAGAGAGAAAGGCTAATTCTTCAGCTGCCCTGTATTCTCACTCCAGTGTCTGGATTAATGGTACACTTCATGTGCCTTTATATTTTCTGAGGCTTGTCATCTTAAAATCACAAGAGTTAACCAAGGTTTCCTCATGCAGCTATCCAGGAACAAAATCTCTACATTTCTTTTGCAGAAAAAGAAAAGAAAGCATTGCTAATGTTGAGCCTGCACTAATATGTTCCCAGCTGGGGCCACAGAGCTGCTTGCTCAGAGCACTCCCTTCATAGAAGACCAGAAAGGCTCATAGCACAGGAGACAGTTTCAGTGTGTGGCCTGACTGTGGAAGGGGTCCCTTTTCTTCAGTGATTCGGGATATCAGAATAACTGCCCTGGGGGATATTCAAATCTGTATTTTTCTTTAACACTGTAGTGAAAAGAGCTTCTTTGGTTGCTGCTGAACAGAAATGCTGAAAAAAAAATTCAAAAGCGTTGAAAAGTTTTGCATTGGCAGAATATTTCCCAACCTGAAAAAAAAAAGATTCATTCTGGTTTATTGAATATTCCCAAAACAGTAGTTAAATGTCAGTTCATCCCCAAACTGTATTCCTCCTTCATGGTACTCTGCTCTGTTCAGAAGCCAAATGATCTTATTGTCTTTCCTGGTGAGCCCAGATCATGCGAGAGAATGGAGGCTTCAGCAGCTCCCTTGTGGTAACATGCTGATGGAGAAACAACTTTTTATACGAAAATCATTCTTACAGAACTTGCCCATACAATTCTAATTAGAAGGAGGATCATTTTAATGGAACAAAACCATGAATATTTTAAAGACAATAGCCTGCTGCTAAATTCAATTCATCTCTTCTGCTTCTTATTTTTTGCCTACACTCCAGCCTTTGCCAGTGCCTCTCTTAGAGGACTCAGATGCACAAATTGTAGTCTCCCCTCCAAGCCTTAGTTGTGATTTCCTCTCAGCCAGCTGTGGTCAGAAGACTTGCTGGGGAGAAAATCTCCTTCTTGCAGAACATTGTTTGTGAGGTCTTGCCACAACAGCTAGATTTATCCCTCACAACTCCATTGTCACTGGCATGGTTTTCCAGTGAGTCATTGCTGCTGAAATAATCCTAAATGGTAGCTTATATCTACAGCTATACAAGGTATTTTCAGTTCAGTTACAGTATCATAGCTTTGCCCCTAATTTTATTGATCATTTACATAGTAAATACTCTGCAGTATGGCTACAGTTTGCAATTGTGGTATTAATATTTAATGCTGAAATATCTCAAGGCACGGATAGAAGCCAGGGAGATTTGTTAACTTGGCTCAATATGGTAGGTGCCTAACTTCTACATAAGTTACACGTTAGGTACTTTTAGCCTGCTTGGCTGTTTTGATACACAGATACACACTCCTCAGTGCGTAACTACATTGGCAGTCCTTTAGATAACTTTTAAACCTTCTCCATTAAAGTATAAATCTCCTTATAACCACTTGAACTTTGTTTGTACTAGAACTGCCTCCTGAAGGATATAGATGCATCTCTTTGCACCTTCACCCCTTGAAAGCATTGTGGAATTACATATATCTAATTCTGTAGCCTTCAGAGTCTGGGTTCTTGTGGATAAATCAGATCAGAAAACCTTTTTATTAGACTATGTCTGGATTTTTTCAGTTAAAGAAAGCAGACTACGAAGAATGAGTCTGGTATTCTGACATACTAGGAGAAAATTAGCTGGAATGTGCAGTAGTGCGTAGTTATAAATAAAAGCCAATGAAGAAAGAAGATTCTATTAAACACCAAAGTGATCATAAGCAGTAACAGTTACTTGCTTTAGGCTCTTTTAACTACATTTTCCTATTCTAGTTTCCATCTGTTAATTTAAAACAAGTGTGCATTTTCTCCACTTGATTTTTTTTAGCTATAATGGTTACCATGTTTGTCACAAGGACAATTTAAATGTAAGGAATGTACAAAAAAGATTTTTAGTAGTTGGTTCTGGAATATACTCTTGAAGCCCGTGGATGACACGTCTGGTTGATGATAACTCTCCACTTTCATGGGTTTGTTCACATGGACAGCTAAGAGTGTAATGGTTAGGGCACAATCCTGAGATCCAGAAACATGCATCTGGTCCTTAAGCTGGCCATGTGTTTTACATCAAAGAATCATTGTTGCTTGCAACAAAACAAACGAAAGAGGAGATATATTCCTGGGAACAGGCACAAGACCCTAGTGCTTGTATGAGGCACTTTGTGACAGAGGGGAAAATTTATAACCTCTGCCTCCTTCAGCTGTGCCTTTTTTTCCATTCAGTGTAGCTTAAAACTTGAAGAGGAGAGGGGTATAGAGCCATCTGGGAGTGAACCAGGTATTTGGCTCAGGTGCCTAAAATACAGATAGCCAGGAGTCCTCTCCACTGGCTTTCAAAACTACCCAGCTGCCTGTCTGCTTAAACTTGAGAGCCTGAACAGAGGACTCTTTAACAAGACATCTGCAATTAAGGTTTCTTAAGATTTCTCCTCAAATGGTTGGCCTGGCTGGTGCTGTGCAGACCCTGGCAGAAGTGCTTTCCTCTCCTTCTAGTCCCATGCTTGCCTCCAGCTCTGCCCTATAGCCCTCCTTGCCTGCACTCACTGGCAGCACAGACAGGCAGCAGGACTTCCAGAGGTCTTATGTTACCATAGGGAACAAGCCAACTCCCTACCATGGATACCCCCTGTTAGACTCCTTGCAGCTCTCCAACTTCATCCCTGATTGCTGTCTTTGCTTTCATTTTTTGTTAACAAAAACCATTAAGCTGGGAACACTGAAATCCCTGCTGAGCCTTTTGCTTTTCTAGAACTGCCATATACAACCTGGCACAGTTGTAATGAGAGTTTCAGAAAAACAAAATCAAGGCAATGTAGTAAATTCCCATTGGAAATTATCACTAGCATCTATGAAGTTTAGCATTATCCTCTGCCCAATATGAAATCTCTTGGCGTAAATGATGTAAACTTGTCTTCACTAAATGTATTAGTGGAGATAGGGTATAATCCTTGCTAATAAAAAGACTGTAAACACTCTGTAGTCTGCCTGCATCTGAAAAAAAACAGAAGAAATGGAAAACTAAAGGAAAAAGAAAATGAAAGGAAAAGGTAGAGAAAAGAAAAGAAAAGAAAAAATTATTTTCCTATTCTTGTCAGGATTTTTTCTTTCTCACGCTCGAAGTAGATACTGTACAACTAAGAAATCTTTTTCCATGCATCTTGCTGGAGGTGGCACTAAATAAATTGCAACCAAATTAATTAAGGGCTTGTGCAGGAAAAACCTTCAAGATGTGTGGACTCAATGGTTGCCCTATTGGCTTTTACACGATCTTGTCCAAGCCACTTAGCTCTGTGTTTCAGCCTCAGTCTGTCAATGATAACTAAAACCAATTGGGTTTTGGAACTATGTTTATCATGGGGAGAAAATCCAGTATACAGACTCAGGCGAAGTCAACATTAACCAATCTGCAAGTAAAGCTTCAGCTCAGTTTATGGGAAAAGTAGTCCCTTGGCATTCCTGTGGATCCTGTTTCCCCTTACACCTCTGGAGACACAGGGTATGGACCACAGTGGATAGTCTGAGGAGTCGTGAGGAGTTGTGTGATTCACAGTGGTGGCCCAAATACAGGCAGCAGCTCCAGGACACTGCAGGTCTTAGTGAAGCTAGCAAAGGGATTCATAAGAACATTCCAGTGCAGGTACAAAGATTAAACTTCCTGAACTCACATAATTTTCATGTCCTTGAAAGTTTCATGGTGATCTGATTTTCTAGCACAAACAAAAAAGCAACAAGGAAACATCTGATTCCCCAGAAAGAAGGCTTTTTCTTCTTATCCCTATTTTCCCTCATATCACTTGTTTTCTCTGAATCCTACACCTGCAAAACCTTGTGCTAACTTATTGGCTTTCTAACGAATGCCCTAATCCTGCATGTTATAGCATAGTAATGATTTGCTCTTGGCTGGAGCTTAGAGAAGTTATGCCAAAATAAAAGGAAAAGAAAGAAATAATAAAAAAAAAAGAGCCAATCTTGAAAGGCAGAAGGAGACACATTAAAGTTAAGAAAAATCCAGGTGTATGGAACAAGCATACACTGCTTGTGTATTAGAAAATATTCTAATTGTTACAAAATGCTAATAGCAGAACCAATCGTTCCTTGAGTGAACATTTTACTAAATCACAGGCATTTAATTTCCTCTCATGCATTTCAATAGCATGCAGTGCCTGAAAATAAAGCACTAAAAGAAAAGAGAAGATTCTGTTTATCAAAATAAGATTTGTTGTGACAATAAAAGTCTTTTCAAAGTGATATTTTAAAATATTATCCAGCCACTAAGCATGGAGAAAGCACATAATTTGGCACTAATTTGTCTGTAACTTGAATTAGAGGGCACATTTCAGTAAACCATCTTGAGTAAGCTTAGCAAGGAAGTTTAAAGGAGCTCCTCATACAACTAAGATGATGGAAAGGTCTGGCACTTTGGAAATGACAGGAATGCAATATCCATATATGTCTAATCAGAGCAACTTCATTAGAGCACTTTTGAAAGAATGTAACTGATTAACTGAAAATTAACCAGTGGAATTGATTTTGATTTCAGATCATCAGCCCACACATTGTTAGGACCATTTGACTTACGGACAGATAACTTGTCTGCAATTTGAAGAAACAGAATTGTGGGAAAGAACATGATGCTTTGTCTAGAATGACTTTGAAAAGTTTAGGTTAGTTATCCATATTTGATACGACCTTCATGAATTAGAAAACTTTGGGATTTTGTTTTCTTCCACTGATTGAGGAATTGCAATATCCCTGGTCTTCCTGCTAAAACACCAGACTGGCCCTCAAGATAAATTTAATTCCCAGCCTGCCTATGAACTTCCTCTGGACAAATCATGATCATGCTCACTATAGGATAACCTCATTTCTTATCTTTCTTCCCTACCAAATAAGATGTGGTAGTAACCTTCCCTCACATAGCCTTTAAGCCCTGGGAGCCGTTCAGACAGACACCACCGTTTCATTAAGGCTAAGCGTTATGTATTCAGCTAATGAGACTTTTCAAGGAGTTCAGCATAGGTGTACATTAGAATTCACTGTTTGCTAACTGGTCTTCCATCTCCTCCGTCAAAAAAAGCCTTAGAGATTGAGCTGCATCTGCTTTATTAAGAAAATTGGCTTATTAATATATGGGGAAGTGTAGGCTCTGAGAATATTGGTAGAGACAACATAAACAGTGACAGCTTAAAGGGGAAAAGCTTTTGGGGAATGAAGACTGCATTTGTGCTGAAAGTGCAGGTCCACAGAAACGAATGGCCAAATTCCCAAATAACTTCAAAAAAGCATCTTTTTCATCTCAGAGGTCAAGTCAGTGCTTCAATGAATTTAATAAATTAATTGAAGATACACAAACTGTTACACATTATTCCCCTATAAGTGGAAGTTCAACTCTTAATAATTTTTAAAACCAAGTAGCAATTTTAGTAGAGCTACACCAACAACTGGATAACAGAACAATGAGATGAGGCCCTTTGCCTTATCATAAAATGGGCAATAAATACAGCCTTGTGAACTGTGTAAGCCGGCCCAATAAAAGTGCTGCTGTGCAGAAGGCTGGTAAAACTCTAGCAAAAGCATAGGAAAGATTAAGCTGAAACAGTAGAGACAACTCAGCTGTGCAAGTCCAATAGCAGTATGACTTGTATTTCAGCAATGTAAAAATAAACATAATCACATCTACAGAAAACTGTTTCATGAAGGAATGCTGTATTGTGTTCTGTCTCTGTTCTTCAGGCGAGTACTTTGCCTCCACAGGTCACTTTCACACACAGAAGACAATTGCTTTTTTTCAACTTTTATCCAAATTCTTTCCTATTCTTTATAAAAAGCAAAAATTTCAGCTTCCCTCTTTTAGGTTTACAGAATTTTTTTTGCATCTTTTGAACAGAAATTGATCTTTTCAATCAACAATTGTAGGTTGCTTCAAGGACCCTGACATACATGTGACATGCACAGAAACCATCCCCATTACCTGGAAGACTTGCGTAATTTTCTCAGTGCTCTTCATTCTCACATTCTTTCTCACAAATGTGGGAATCTTAAGTACCTTCTAAAGCACAGAACTTATAGATCTAGATTTATCTTAATTTTCTGTGTTTACAGAAACAGTCAGTGCCACTGGCTTTGTTTGCTTCTCTGCTGGGCTATGCCATCTCACAGCAGGACCTGAAGTGCTTCCACTCCATTAGAAAGTGTTCAGTCTTGCACAGGAGTCAGAGACGAAATACTTGCCAAAGTCTCCCCTAATCCTTCATCGAAAAAAAAGCCAAGAAAGAGTCCACAGTGCCTGATTATCTGCTTGTTCAGCCCTGTCATCAGCTAAATTAGGAAAGTGTCATTCATTGAAGCCAACCTCTCAACCTCAGGCTGGCTGGACAGATTTGGCTGCCCAAACATTTCTCTACAGGATTCTGAATATTATATTCTCATTATAAGTGAAACGCTTTCTTTTAATATTGATCTTCATAGTTAGACTTCTGTTCACCTTAAGTACAAAGCTGATCCTTGGTTCTGATAGGGGATTGCTTTTTCACAACAATACCCCAAGGCACACCAAAATAACAAGAAAATTCAGCCTGGCATGATCCTCACTGCACTCCAAGCTTGACAATAGAAGTCAACAAAGTGTTGCTGCCAGAAGGCCCGCTCAGATGAACCACCTGTAGCAATGCCCAAATTTAGGATAGCACTCATGTCTATGGGCTGCAACATCTTTCTATATGTCATCAAGTACCCAGAGTTTTATGATGGTTATCTGAAGGCTGTAGGTCTTTCTGAAATTTTCAGAGCATCGCGGCTGCTCTTCTCTCAGTGGGTGACTCCCAGCAAGGAGCTCATTCTAGGGAAGCATGCTCATGTATTAGGCAAAGCAGCAACAATTTTGTTGGCTTAGCCTGACAGATAGTGTCATGAACTTGCCTGGTAAATCCTTTTGTGATGCATGAACCGCAAAGATATAGCAGATGAGAATTTTTCTGAGTTTCATTTCCCAAAAATAGTATACACACTTCGCTCTGTACATTTTTGGCTAACAATGGACAGAAACTAAATCACAGAAATTTTATTAATTCTCATTCTTCTCAAGAACAACAACAAAAAAAGCAGGACATACAGTTCTTATACAAATAACTTCATAAATATGAAATATTCTATTTGTGCTTAGCAAACATCCAAATACACTGGAGAAGGTATGTGTGCATACCAAGTAGACACTATGCCTGTGTTTAGGGTCCAGAGAGGATCCAGGAATGGTGCACAGTTGACAAAAGAATGGAAGAATCTGAGAATAAAATGAACATACCTAAAGTGGGAAATGAGATTTATGTGTGAAAGTCAGAGACACAGTCTTGCCCTTTAAGCAAGCTGCATTTGCAGGAAAAAATGCATCCCAAGACTGAGTTCACACAGAATTCAATACATTTCTGCACATATACATGGGCACCTGCTTATATAAACTCCAGTGAGAAACATGAACACAGAATAATAGGAGTAATAGATTTCTATTCTTAGTACTGAATCATGAATATTGAAAGAAATCAGTGCAGTGCAATTTCCTTTTCAAATACAATTCAGTGGTGTCAGCAAACACCATTCCAAACTCATTAATTTTTCTGCCCAGGACTGCATAGGGGAGGACAACATCTATTTTCTTTCCATGTACAATTCTTAAAAATATTAATGCAATTAAATGATTCAGAAATACTCAGTCTTGGAGCAACTATTTTCCCCGTGCTTCAGAATACTGTTTCAAAATCCCAAAATAAAGCTCCCATAAAAATATAGGGGTCCCACTGTATACAGCATCAGTAAAAGTCAAACAGTCCAAGTCCTCTCCAACAAAGAATGTATGGGTTTATTTGCCCTAGAACCTGTCTTTACTTCCAGTTCTCCAGCACAGGTAGAGTGTCCTCCTCTGGCACGTGATTCCCAGGTAGCATTAATGAAGAAGGTGTCAACAAACATACTTCTACTGCTTTCCCAGCCCCTACTTAGCCTACCAACATCATGCAATCAGCCATTCAAGTGTCTTGCTGTTTCTCTGGCTCCTCCTGGCCCTGCTGTTGAGAGGTGTCACAAATGAGGTACATCTGCAGGTCCTTGGCTTTCGGAGGGAACTGCCTCTTGAAAACTTTCAGCTCTCACCAAGGGGTTTTCACAAAGATCCCCACACTGTACCTCTTGGGAAAGCTCAGTTAGGACTAAGAAACACTTTAGCAGATGACTTCCTTTGATAGTTTTTGAAGGTATCCGAATTTCTTACTGGCTTTTTTCCCCCTTCTGCCTTTATTAACTTCACCTTCTAATTAGGTCCCAAGAAGATGCAACTCCTCATTTTATTTAAAAGGTTCAGTGGCCCTCGGGCATACTGTTATAACCCAGTAACCTGTGAGTATAGTAACTAGGACATTATAAAACATTGAGCTGATCTGTACATGTTTCACATTTGAAGCTAGAGATCTGTGTTGCATTGCAAAAAGAACTGGCTGAAGCAAGACAAGCCCAAGTGAAGCACAAATTAATATTTTAAAAAAGAAAGTGGGGATTATTTATGGGAAGAAGAGATTGATTGGAGCCACAAACTTTAAGGAGAGATGATAACAGTAGCACTGAATTTGCTTCAAGAAAGCTCTAGGAGCAGGAGGTAATAAAAAACAAGCAAAAGACAGGAAAGGGAAGGGTAGCAATCACTCATTGACTTTTGTAACACATTTCTACTGCATCAGACTAACTGTAACAGAGCACGTGATAAGGAAGTAGTCAAGAATCTGCTCTTGCTGCATGTTGCTCCTAATGTGACCTGTGACACAAAGATGGAGACAAATTGTCTTCACTACATTCATCCTCCACAAGGATGTTTATGCAAACTCAACAGTCACAACTTTACCATCAACACAGCACCTTTTCTAAAGTGTTTTTCTTGTGAAGACAACTGACTCTTTTTATTCTCGTTTACTATTACATTGTTTTTCAGCCAAGAAAAGAAGCAGAATGTGACAAAATGCCTGACAATCCCAAACACCAACAGAGAGATGAAACTGCAGGTACAGCCCAGTGTTATACATCATTGTGAGTACAAAGCAAGATTTCAAGCTCTTGTTCCAGACATCCTGAAAGAAATGGTTTATGAACCACATCCTTGGCTTTTTAATCAACACTAATATATTGCCTTCAACAGGAGGACACTCTTAAACATATGTGTACTAACGCACAACATGATACACTAAAACAAGTATATCATGTTTTGATCTGTGTCAAAGCAAAAAACAAATTATGTGTGTACGTGGAACCGTACATAATTGTACCAATGAAGAATATAGTCCATTAAACTGCTAGATTTAGTGACAAGATTGTTAACAGTAGAGAGATATCTGCAAAATCCTTTGGATTATTGTGGATTATCTCTTCAGATTTTCCTCTTACATAATTTTTAATTTCCTTGGCAGTTAATCCTGTGATAAAGGGGGTTTTGAGCAAACACTTTAATTTTTGGATTTTCTGAGTGGTATATGATGTGAATTGATTTTCATGATACTCCCTTCCCCTTGTACCGCTTCACCAATTAAGCTCTGCAATAATATTATGTAATGGAGCCCACACACCACCTTTTCTTCTTTTATAAAACAGTCACATCACGCCATGTACTTTCACAGGCACCTCAGAAAAATGCCTGAGTATAAAACCCACACACCAATCTTTTGTTTTCTTTTTTTTTCTGCAGAGATCCTGATCTGCTTCAGCATCAGTTATTTATCCCTGTAGCAGCTAGAAAATATAGGCAATATTAGTCTCGCTTGTAAATCCTGAATAAGCGATGCTAATGATTACAGTTTACAAAACTGTTGCTGAAGTAGATACATCAAAGTTCATCAATGAAATAAAGTGTGCCTTAAAGTCTAGTGCTGTTCCTATTAGTTAAAGCCTTTCCACTTTGTAGAAACAGGCATACCTAGAGAGCATGTGTGTCTGGGAATTTCTGCTTACTGTAATTCCACAAACATTTGTCTACCCTACAGAATCATGCAGCTGAAGGCAATCAATCAATCAGGTATGGTATCACCTGCAGTGGAAACGCTGGTATCCAGACCACTGACTGAGGTGCCTACCTCCTACCCAGCAGTAGGGAGCCTGTGAGGCTAGTGCCTTAAAACAAAGCCCTTCCTTTCATGTTCGGCTGGGACAAGAGGAAAGGTCATGGTGATGCACAGACAAACTTTAATGTAAGTTCAAAATCCTATTTTCCTCTCCTTTATTTCTTTTTTGTTTGTTTCTCTATTATATTAGAAGACATGGTATAACCCCAATACATTCATAACAGAGCTAAGGAATTTCTGGAAGAACTATCTCAGTTTTACTAGGCTTCTGACTAGTGATGTACTCTTCCTCTCAAATACCATCTTTATCAACCATGCTTTATTTTTTACACATGGTTAGAAATTTTTTTTCTCTGCAGGGTGATGATGCGATCTACATAAGTGCAAGACAGTAATTTTGGTATTTATTTTGTTCAAAATACAGTCCATGCTAAGCAAATCTCAAAAGACACATTTCAGACAAAGGCAATGTTTGTGTGGATCCCAGGACTCCGTCTCTCTCTGGCAGGCTGATACCAAGGCTTTGCACAATCAGCATAAAAGCACACATATATTTCCATCTTATTTTGGTATTTTCCTTCTTGTGAACCAAAAAGGTTCCCAGGAAGCATTAGAAAAATCTTCCTAAGAAAAGATTATGCAGTGTGAGACATTTTCTCTACTTGTTCAGATATGATGCCCAAACACTGCAAAAATCTTGCAAATAATTGGAACTATGGGAGCCGGTTCTTGTCTAAGCTGTTAGAAGAGATTCAGAAGTACCTGCAGAGGAGTGAGGGTATTTGGAAGCATGTCAGAAGGATTAAATAAGGAGTAAGAAAATTGTGTGGGTCTCGTAAGGAGATAGCATAGAAAAGAAAAGAACAGAGAGGAAAAGACAGCATAAATAATGTTTCAAAGCTGCAAGTGTCATATTCAGGCCAAAAGGGAAAAAAAAAAGATGGCTTTAGAAATCTTTGTGCATATAGCTTGAAGGGATATCAGAGAGCTTGCTGTTATCATAGACAACGAAGGATGTAAAGGGGTCTGGAGAAGGAGATTTAAAATTGTTTCAGCCCAAGTTTTCTCATGGTAGCATTCAGAGCTTTAGTGTTCTTGCCTTACTTAATAGCATCATCATAAAAATACAAGCATCATTTGCAATCATTTCTGCTCCTCTCTTCTTTTTTTTTTTACCCAAACCCATATTTCACAGTTTAAAAAGTTATTTGTGGCAGATGAAAAGACTACAGCTACATTTATAGTACTGAGTTGTTGGTCCATTTAAACAGCAGCTGTAACAAAAAAAAGCTATCCTTGAGTTTCCATTCTGCATTAGCCTTGCCAGCAAACATAATCCGTACCAGTCTAGGAAAACTGCCTATTTTATCTGGCCGTGGGCAGAGAAGGAGGGGAGGAACAGGTAGCAACAACCTTGTATCTCTCTTAGTTGAGGATTTGTGCCAGCTGTATTGTTTATACTTAGGCTTTGTTTTCTGGCATTTTCCCCTTAATCATGTATCTCTATAAAGACACACATATTATGAGAAGAACACAAGGTTAGGTTTACTAAGTCAGCCCCTCAAGTACAGTGGAACACCAATATTCAACTTGTTTTCAAAAGTTAGTATCGGTGGGCATAGAACTGAATTGGCATCTTTCAGAGTCACACTGGTGTGTAATCTTTCTGGCTAAAAAGTAATCGATGTCTGTGGTTCAGAGTTATATTTCATATAGACAAACTACTGCCAGGGACAAGAAAAGCAGTCAGTTGGCAGTGTTTGCAAGTGATTGCTGACAACAGAGAAACATACGTACATTGTTTTCCTCCTTTCCTCTGGGTGTAGTGTGTTCTGCACTAGTTGCACAGAAATGTCCTCATGTCTCTGCCATTCGTTCTCTCACTGCTTTCCAGGTTTCTCATTTTCTCTGCCTCTTTGTACACCTGCCCTGGCACCCGACCTCTCCTTGCTTTCCTCCAATACTCAGCCTGCTCTGACTTGTACTATCACTGTCATTCTATGCCATGGGGTGCTGCTAGCTCACCTCCCAGGTCTCCCCTTGCTCCACTCACCATAGTATCCCTGCTCTGTGTAGTGCCTCTCTTTTTCACTTTCTGATCACTAGGACTTGCACATCAAAACCTCCTTGGCCTGCATCGGAAGCATCAATTTCTGAGTGCTCTGCATCTTTGAACTGCATTTCTGACTCTGTTTCCATTATCCCCTACCTTGTTCCTGGCGTTGATGAATACTCTTTTTATACTATGCTTTCAGGGTGTAATTTAAATTTCATTCCTTGAAATAGCTGATATAGAGAAAAAGTACTTTAAGGAAAAGGCTGCTCTTAAAGTTATTCTTCCTTGCACTGATGGCTTGCCTAGAAGATTTGATCCAGACCCACATTGCTCAGAAAATCCCAATACTGTTTAAAAAAAAAAGGAATTCAACAGGAACACATTCCTAATTTAAATTCACCTGCAGCAAATGCTCTTGAGTGAGCTCTTTCATAGCCCCTGTGGTCAATAGTGAACCACATTTATGGACTCTGACCACAGATGAATTTCATGATAGGTGACTTTTCTTTAAAAAAAAAAGGAAACATGAACTTCTGTTTGTTCAGCATGTCTACAGTCCCACTTCTGGGAACCAGCACAGTCATACCAATAGATCACTGTCACTATTTGAAAAACAGCCCCAAATTTATGGCGGGCACAGAGCCCTAAAATAAACATATAACAAACAGTTCTGGGAGAAGTAGAAGCAGCAAAGCCTGATTTATTGCAGCTGAATGATGGCTGAATTTGCTAACAAACTAAGCTCTGACCAATGCTTTCTCCTCAGTTGAAAGAGTTCAAAACACCTGTTTCACATGTGGCCAGACTAGTGCAACTGGAGATGAGCTCATGACAGTCTTCCCGGTCCCCCTGTTTTACGAGGTCACTTATCAACTTCCAACCTGCTTGAAAATGGTTTATCTAAGTCCTCTAGCTCCATATCAGAATCAGCTAGCCAGCTTGGAGGAATTGTATGTGTATGTGTATTCTCTTCACACAGAGAACTGTGGGAACAACAAAAAAAATCTTATAGCTGTGCAGGAAACTGGAGATTTTTTTCATCATTTTCTGAGCATTGACACAATTTTCTGTTCTTAAAGATCTCTAGAATATCCATGGATTCTGCAAAATCCATGATTTACCAATCATACCTGAGCTTTTTTTTAGGTCATAGAAATATAAAATTCAAAACATAAAATGAGGAATTTTCAAACACCCTAATGAGAAATAACTGTTTATAGAGGAATGTGTCAAAGCCAGACTGATGCCACTGACTGTTAACACATGTTTATGCACCAGAGGCACACGCACTGTGATGTGGGGGGTACTTGCACTGGAATCATCTGGATTAAGCAACTAAAGGTCTTTCAAATTGTTTTTCACTTTGTTTCTTAGATGTCTTAGTGAGAATAGCATAAAAGATCCTGATATATTTGATATGATTTATCCACACCGCAGAAGCAATGTGCAAAATGATAGCACATTCCCATAAGTACCATTTACACTATGGGGAACAAACAATTCCAAAGTCAATGACAGTGAAAACAAAGACCTCCTAATGGGAAGTACCAGAGATGAAAACTACTGGAGAAATAAGCAAGGGGAAAATAAAGAACTGATAAGGCCGATGGAATAACCCTAGATTGCTGAATAACCTATAGTAATGTTCACACCCCTCAGAAATACAAACAGTTCTTTGACTGAATGGGATCATGTAGTACACCTCTTCTACCAGCCAGGGTGAATACAGGTTTCAGACTTATGAAGACTGTTCTTTCAGGTCACTAACCAACATGTTTAAACATCATGTTCATCCTATCCTATCTTACCCTACCCTACCCTTCTTACATTGTAATTATCATTACATGTTGTTAAAATCTTTCAGCTGAATGTTACAGACCGAGTCAAAGCTGTTACATACAGCAGTCACAACTTTTCAAAAATTATTTTATTCTCCAGAGAATGTTAGCCTGAGAAGATAAACTCACAAATTCACATTACTCTGATTAATTTATATTTTTTAAAACAATCTGTATAGTTTCACAAAATAAATAGCAAGTCCTTACATTCCTGAAACTAGAAGGCAACTCAATTAGACAGAACATAACTCAGCATTTGGGCTGGTCCCTAGACTTAACATCCTCACAGTCATTGCTATGGCCAGAAAATACCAGATAGTACTTTTTGCTGAGTTTTGGAGATCAGACACTAAAACTGTATTTTGAACCTGATTGCTTCTGTGAAACTAACCATTGGATTTTATTTGATTGTCTGTTATCTTCTTGATTGCAAGAGGAAGATCTGGGTGTAAACTGGATATCTAGAGGCGGATCTGACCTCTAGTGACTGTAGGTTATAAGTTAGAATTGTTTTTTGTGAAATGTATCTGAAAGATGCCTCCTCTAGAATAAAAATGGCATTGTGCATTTTACTCAAAAGTGACTGCTAGGGAGGAATGTCATCCTCTTAAACTTCAATATTTGCTCTTGTTTTAGAGTTTCACAGCTGTGTAGTTCCAGACCCAAGCATATTGGACCTGCAAGTCCTAATGACACATAGCACAAAGTGGTGTCATCTTTCAGAGTAGACTTCAGTGTCCTAGTATTGCAACAATGGTACAAAAAGATAGTTACAAAACTAAATAAAGAACTCAAAGTTAAAATTTCTCTTTTAAGATCAATGCAAATATTTTATTTGAAGAAGTTATTGCCCATTTCTGTGAATAACGAGGCTGCTGCCAGACAACTTAAGAGATATGTCCCCCCAGGCAGTGGTATAGAACTAAAACTCGAAACACCAAGTGAAAGAGACTACAACATATTAATTAAGCAGTGAACTTCCAGCTTCTCATTAACAGTCTCCACTAAAGTTTCAGTAATTCTTAAGTAGTAAAATAGAATCCACTTAAGGGATCCAAACAACAATGGATTAATTCAACAAACTTCTTCACCTAGCAAGGGGATTGAGTTTTAATCCTAAATCTAAGGAGGTTTAAGGAGGAGAATGCCATAAACACAGAAAGACCAAGACAAAAACACACAAGCAAACATAAACCAATGAAAAAAAACAATAAGGCAAAGCAAATTTCTTATCTTAGAGTCTTAAAGGAATATGAACACTACCATCTACGAATTATTGTCTTTTCAGCTGAACATCCCTGAAAGGTTTGGGGGTTTTAATAATTTTTACTTTATGCATATCAAGTAGAGAGTTTAGTTATTGGAACATCAAAACCATTAAATTTGCAAAGACATTCTGAAAACCCCGTGTATCCAGTCAGATACCAGGATCTCCATGAGTATTCTAAGTAAGGAAACCTGGATTTCAATTACTTTGTATCTTGTAGTGGACAATTATTTCAGCTTTGTTATGTCAAAAATGAAGTGTGAACTTACTAAACTTATTGCCACTTATCAAACACAAAAGGATCTATAACTGGAGGAGAGATAAGAAGGAAGAGACATGCATTAGTGTGCCCGACAACTCTCTTCCTAAATTCTCTGAATTCTCTGAAATTCTTCTCCTTAAAATAGGTCTCTCCCATGTGGGCTTTCATAAAGTTTGTCAGAATTAATCCCTTCAAGTACTTCATTGCTCCGTCAGTTGTCACTGAGAGTGACTGGAGGCTGCAAAGTTACCAAGAATGGACAGGATAAGTGCACATACAAACCACTATGGCAAAACCCCTTTCTTTGAGGAAATAACAAGCTGAGACCAAATCCTTTGATATATATTTTCTATGCCAAACAGTTACTTAATAATGAGGAAGTGATGCAGGACGAGAAGAAGTCTTCTTTGTGAGCCACATAAAAAGAGCATTTTCTAGGAAATTTTAAAGCGTGTTCAACTACTGTACATTTTCCTAAAAAGTCCTGGGTGTTTTGAAGGGAAAAAAAAAAGATCACCCAATACAAAAATGCTTTTCTTTTGCCAAGAGTGTCACTTCTCATCTTCAGGGTGGTGTTAAAAGTTCATGAGGATAAAAAAAGGTAGCAAAAGGCAAGGCAAAACAACAAGTCTGTGCCCCTTATTCTAATAAGGAATGTTACTGTTTCAGTTGGTCATGTGCCTAAATGGTCCTCCAATTTGAATTTTAATATTACAAGTTCCTAAGAAAGAAAAGTAATTCTAAAAATTTTAGCACACACAAAAAAAAGACTTTAAGAGCCAGTGAGAATCCGTTATTCTTGCAACTTTGGAATTCAGTTTGCCATAAATTAGAAGGCTATAGAAAAATGTATTTCAGGGTTTTCTCCTTAACAACAGATACAGCCATTTATTTGCTAAATTAGTCAGGAAAACCCTAGAAGGGCTCTTCCTCAGTTATTCTGCTGCTAAAATACTATTTATGCAAGGCATTGAAGACCTAAGGAAATCACGAAGGTCTCAAAGAAACTTATAGAAATCATGTGAGTGTGCTAGAGTGGTCCACTCAGCTGTACAATGCAAATTTGCACATTAATTTTCCGTATCTTAGTCTCAGTTCCAGGGATTTATCCAACGCATGGAAGCGTGAGCAATGGATTTTCTCACCTTTACAGAAGACAGCTCCATAACTGCCATGAGCAGACATTTTGCATGATGCCATGGCAGTGAGGCAGGCTTGAATTTTAAGCTCAATTCTCCTGTGCCAGAGGAGCTGCCAAACCTTCTGCAGAAGGTGAGGAATTTCTCAGTATGGGAAAATCGGTGGCTTATGTCAGTTTAGACTCAGTATCTATTCTTATTTTTGCCCCTATTTTAGAAGATGATGTAAATGATTCTGTTTCAAGGGTGAAAAGAAAACAAGATAGAAACAACGTGGACATATCTAATTGATAGCTCGGCTACCTACCTAAAATGGAGCATACTTGCATTATTCATGTTACTCTTCAAAGAGACAAGGTCATATGCAAAAAAATAATGTTTTAATGTGTGGAACAACAGACAGAAAGTACAACTGATAATAAATTTTCTTGATTGAGTAGTTGAGGAAAAGACCTAGAAAGGGAATAGATCTTAAGATTGAGTTCAAAAGCTCACAAAAAAGGCAGTAAGGATTGACATCTGTGAGCCCTATATGGTAGGCAGCAGAGGAATAACAAATGTGACAGCCACTATCAGAGACAGAAAGACTCACCTGAAGGATAAGTTATTCTGTCTAACCATCTCAAGCTCTGGGACCTATGGATCTCTCATGGGCTCTGACTTTTTTTGCTGGCTTGTAATCTTCAATTTCTTCTGTGAGTTGTAGCACCATGAACGTACTATAACTCATTTATATTGAGGATAACCCGATTTTTTGTTACATCTGTTTTGTGTCAAATGGAAACCCCAGGGATGTTATCTGTACTAATGTATACAATGAATAGCATTTTTTAACCAGTTGAATGTCATTTTGTCAATTTGGAAAAGACCAGTAGGACAGCAAGGTGAAACCTATCAAGGTGAAACCTATCATCTGCCCAGACTGAGAATAAAAATGAAAGCAAGTTTTATATACAACTGTTAACTCTTGCAGCTCTCTCACCATCCTCAACTCAGATGACAAGCTACAAGCACATGTGGTTCACTGGTTGCTTCATGGTAACACTATTGCACAAATGCACTTGACACCTCTTTGGGGTAAAAAACAACAAAATACACAAGCAAATATTTTTCTCAAATTTGGCGTTACTTTGATAAAATTTTTTTAGAAGTTCAAGCTAATTTAAAATTGAAACCACTAAGAAGAATATCTAGTTAAGCTTGAACACGCTGTTAGACTTGTTTTACCTGACTCAGAACATTAATTTTTAGGTATTTTGTATTAAAAGCAGGAAATATTTTTTTTAACTTATTTATTCCTTTCTCAGTGAAATCTCTGTGAAAATCCAGATGATTTCACCTAGTTACTTTGAACCATAAATATGCTGGCCTTTAAAAATCAACAACACTTTTTGGTTCTTACCTTGCCCTGCAGCAACTACTATGGTGAAATGGTTGGCAGACTGTCAATATCTTGCTCCACAGATTTTCAGTAAGTCACCAATTGTTCTGATACCTTGTTATTCACAGCCCAGATTGTCCCTCAAGCCAGTGACAACTGGTGTGGGAAATAAAAGATGTTAGTTGTGACTTTGGCCCTGGCACCTTAATAATGCTGTCCTGCCTGGAGCCCTAAGACAAGATCAGTTGTAAATTATATCAGCTAACTATGGTACCAAAGTGGCATTGAGTTTCATGGTTTGCCATAGTGGACATTTGACATATAAAATGCCTGTGCTGCTTTGTGGCCAGGAAGACTCTGCAGGCTCATTAGCATCCACTGTTTCCCTCAAAGAGCACAGGTTACTGGGAATAGAGGGAGGGAGTGCAACCTGCTAACTTGAAAACTTATTTTTTACAGAGAAATATTGCTCCAACTCCACCTCAGTGGTCCTCAGTGTAACAAATTTGTTGTATTCTTATAACACCAGGGATACTGGAGAACTGGTGTGGTAAAGATGTCAGCCCAAGTCTGAGAGTTTAGTACTAGAATTTATCTTTTGAAATCAGAAAAATAAATTGAACTTCTTTGTCTTTTACCTGAGACAGGAGGTGCAGGGAGGGTCATGAGAAAGGGGAGGAACAGACAAACATTTCGTGTCGTGGTCCCCACAATGGAACCTCATCCTCTACCTGAACTGTGCTGCTGCTGCTGCTGCTGGTGCTGGTGTTCCACAGGGATCTAGAGCAACAGGAAACGTAAAGACTGCAGCAAAACAGTGCAGGGCTGCAGGATCCCATGAGGTGCCACAGTGTATGACTTGGAGATGGGAGAGTGACAAAGGCTTGGCAGGTTGAGCATCTGGGATGAGCAAGGGGAAGAAGATGGGAATATGGATCTTGGTTTGGTGAGATGTTGGGTGAGTGGTCAAGGTTAAGGCACTGATTTGGGTAGAGAAGAGAGGTGTCAGAATTAGATATTCTTTCATTATCAGCAAGAGGCTAGGTCTTGAGGCAATATAAATCAGCACGGCGCTGCTGATCATGGTGAATTAAAATTGATTGTCACATGCCAAAGATATTTCTCACTAGTATTACATCCTGCTTCTGCTCAGGTCACGGCATTTTGTTTCAATGAACTTTGTAGCTGCTTTGGCTTTCTAAGGGGATCTAGTAATATGTTTCTTTTCTCTCATTTACCAAATCTAGACCAGCAGCAGGTACCTCTGTACAGATGACTAAAAGGATCCCTTGTGCATTTGCTTTTGACATTTGTAAATGAATGTAACCAGTTATCACTGTTGAGAGGAACTACAGAGAACATTCACTATGGAAAAACATCATTGCAAAGCAAACAAAAAAAAACTCTCAAGCAACACTCTTGTTGAAACTCCATCCTTGTGATTTTTGCATTACATATTTGTGTCCACATAGCATTTCAAGTGAAGTTCATGTGGTGATGTTTTGTGTAAGCATGCCTGGTTTGTATTTTTTTATCAGATTTTTGTTCTAAAGCACAATAAGGTGTCAGAAATCAGCCACACTTGAAAGTTTTTGGCTCATGTCCAACCATTGCAGCTCAGTGCCATGTAACATTTTTTGCTGAGGTGAGAAAGAGCAAAGACCTTTTTGTGTGACAGTGGGTGAATTAGTTAACACTGCTTCTCATCACTGTGCTGCTTTTACGTCTGCATGGGCCCTGCTACTTTCAGTCTTGGGTTTAGCACACACACAGCTACTTTGGTGGCTTCTCTGTCTGCAATCCTTACATATCCCTTCAGACATAAATATATGGGAGTTCATTCTTTTAAAGCTGTATGGGGGGTTGTTCTTTTAAAGCTATATGTTCAAGAATGATCTTTAGCAGAAAAAAAACAAAGAAACATAACAGAGTTGTCCAACGAGAGTCTTTCTAGTCACCTCAAGCGGACTTTTGATTAGGCCATGGAATTAGTGTTTGTTATCAGAGCAGAATAAAGTTTCATTAGATTGGAACCTAGCTGTGTAAAAATTGTGAGTCATTTATATATTCCACAGTTCTTCAGATCCACAATAAAGTAGGATTCCTTTACATACTTGATATGTAGAATGGAAGTACCATGAATCTGTACAAGAAAAAACAAATCTAGTGGCTAAGTGACCCATTCAAGGAGTTGGCTACTATAGCGAATTCAAAGGTTAGAAGGTCTGCTCCTTTTTGTTTTTCAGAGGCATCTAAGTTGTATGGCATATTTAGCATTGTCCATTAAACATTATATAATAGAAAACTACTACTTGGCTCTACTTAACAGTCTAACAATTTGGGACCTTCTGTTAAGCACAGTAGAGCCCTAGAATGCTGAAGCACACCACTATTTTAGTAGCACTTCACAACGGTGAGGTTGAAAGAGGCAAAATATAGGTCCCATCAGTTGAATATGAGATAGCTGAAGCCAGATAGAGAGGAACAAAAACTTTGTAATTAAACTTCAATTTCAGAAAAACTCATAAAGTGTCTCTAGAGAAACATTACATTAGCCACCAACTCCTGGACTGCTTTTGAGGAAGCTGCTGATAAGTTGTGGGTTGTTATACAGTCTCCCTGAGCTTGTGACTCATATGGTTGCCTCCACTATGTGTTCCTCCTCAAAACTCTGTGCTGTTTCTTCTGATTCCTGCAAGCCACAGGGATTGTTTAAAATGAGAGTTCAAGGACGGTTTTCTGTGTGGTGTGGACCTCATCCTTTGTGAAATGAAGTTTTAATATATCACCAGTACCGGCAAAACCTCTGAACAGCTATTTTTATCAGTGGTAGGTAGAGACTGTGATGACAACCCGAGAGTAAGTAGCATAGGAGAAAGAATGGACACAAAAGTTTTAACTTGAAGGTAGCTGTCTTGAATGGACATGAGGGCAATTACAATTATTTCAAGATTGTAAGGAACAATTGTTTTTCTGCAAGCGCCTCATCTGAGGTTGTTTCCCTTGTTTCTCTAGCAAATTTGAAAATAATTATGTTTCTATTAGTCTTCTATTAAGACATTTTTCATCTTTCATTTTATGATCTCACATTGTCTTTTTTTTGATAGAGGATTTCTTTTGTTAAGGCACTTCTCTCTGATATTTGCTTAGAACAGCCTTTTAAAGAAAATAGTCCTTGGTTAATCCCAGCCTGTTTCTCCTCTCTCTATGCCTCTATGTCACACCAGGATGTCACAGGACAGGATGTTGTCCAGAGGGACCTGGACAAGCTGGAGCAGTGGACCTGTGTGAACCTCATAAGGTTCAACCAGGCCAAGAGCAAGGTCCTACACCTGGGTTTGAGCAATCTGCAATTTCAATACAGGTTAGGGGATGATGCTATTGAGAGCCGCTCTGCGGAGAAGGACCTGGGTTTGCTGATTGATGAGAAGCTCAACATGAGCCAGCAATGTGCACTCACAGCCCAGAAGGCCAACTGTGTCCTGGGCTGCATCACAAGAAGTGTGGCCAGCAAGGTGAGGGAGGTGATTCTGTCCCTCTGCTCTGCTCTCATGAGACCCCACCTGGAGTGCTGTGTCCAGTTCTGGAATCCCCAACACAAAAAAAGATATGCAACTGCTATGAGGACAGGGTGACAGAGTTGTTCAGCCTGGAGAAGAAAAGGCTCCAGGAAGACCTCATAGTGGTCTTCCAGTACCTGAAGGGGACCTACAAGAAAGCTGGGGAGGGACTTTTTACAAGAGCAAGTAGTGATAGGATGAGGGGGCATGGCTTTAAATTGGAAGGGGGAAGATTTAGGACATTAGGAAGAAGTTCTTCACGATGAGTATGGTGAGACACTGGAAGAAGTTGCCAAGGGAAGTCACAGATGTTCCCTCCCTGGAAATGTTCCAGGCCAGGATGGAGTGTTAAGCAGCCTGGTGTGGTGGAAGATGTCCCTGCCCAAGGCAGGGGGGTTGAAACTGGATGATCTTTAAGGTTTCTTCCAACCCAGACCATTTTATGATTCTATGATATGCCTTTCTTTAAGCATATCCCAAAATTTTAGTTAAATTGCAGATTTCAACTTTAAACTTCAATTTCTGAGATTAAAATATCTGCAGTGAGACCCATTAATTTTTTTCTGAAGAGGGATAGAGAGTAGGAAGCATTTAGTACATTGCCTTCTTCTCTCAATCACAACCTGTATTTTTTTCTGCTGTTGTTCCTTGCCTTTGTCAAATCTGTATTGGAGAGAACATTACAAAAGAGGAAAAGCGGGGACAAAATGGATTTTCTGCCCCTCTTGTGTCATTCCTTTCCCCCATTGGCTTCTGTGAAAGAATCAAAGCCATCTACTCAAATTGCAAGAAAGGGTTTAAAGTGTATTTGTCCTCTGGTTTCCTGCTGCTCTGTCTAAGTTTCTTTTCCC
This sequence comes from Dromococcyx pavoninus, assembly GCA_033558185.1. NCBI lineage: Eukaryota > Metazoa > Chordata > Aves > Cuculiformes > Neomorphidae > Dromococcyx > Dromococcyx pavoninus. The sequence continues at coordinate 1,131,440 of JAUMJL010000054.1, forward strand.
CTTTGCCATTTAAAGCATTGGCAGCTTCATGAACAAGGGTTTACAACAACTGTACCTGCCAGCCCTGATTCTCCAGAGAGTTGCCTCTCTCCCTGTGTTTGATTACCTATTTTGCTGCTGTTGCACATTGAACCCAGGTCCTTTTCCTTCTAGTTCAAGCTGGTCAACCAAAAAAAGAGCAGCCCTAGCCTGAAGGAATATCCCTGTTGAAGGAACTCCTCCTGAGTGATTACATCCTCACTTGGCATAGAACTTCCCCAGCTGCACCTTTTCTCACCCTGTAGAGCCACAGGAACAAAGATGGAGTCCAGGAATAGAGGGGCAGCTGCAGCTCCTGATGAGTTGGCTGCTTGTGACCGGTTCTTCATCATCTGTTGGACCTACAGGTAAATGCATCTTAGCAAAAAGTGGTCTCCACATTAGTCAAATTTAAACAAAGGGACAGATAGTCCAGATTTTTGAGTCTGTGCACCCTGATCTCCACCACCACCCACCCACCCCCACTGCCACCCCCATCACCCAGGGACTGAAAGTTTTGTCACTGCTAACAGACTGGGCTGAGATTAGCATAGCACGCTTACTTCGAGTTGTAAAATGACTGTCTTTTCTGCATAAGTAAATGTTGATTTGAATGTACTCCCAAAACATTGAAGGGAAATTCACAAAGATAAATCAGCTCAGCATAGAAACCATGAGAACAATTATTCTGAGCCAGTGAAGGAAGTTGACAAAGGATTTACCAGTAACCTCTAGAAGTTCAGAAAATCAGTAGCAAAGTATGCTCTGCTGTTTATGAAACCAAGATGATGCTGAAAAGAGAAGAACTTCCCAATAGCTTGCACCAAAGGTATGCAGGTTCTTTTAGGATCTGAATAAGAAAGGCACAACTAGATTATTGTAGAAAGAACAGAAGTATTATTAAAGGTGATAGCAATAGTAGAATAGGTGACAATACTTCTGGTTCTAACAGATGTACTAGAAAATACAATAGCAATCCTACCTCCCTGTTGATGATGGGAATGACAGCTATCACAGAACTGAATGAGCCTCTTCACATGGATCACGGCACAGTGCACGCATCCTGCCTGTGGCTGGTTTCATTGTGGTTGTAGTCTGTAGAGCTTTTGTAGGATTTTCCTTAGAAGTAAACAACTCTATTTATGATTTCTGCTGCCAGGGAAAGTAATGCTACAAGTAGGTATGCTGCTTCGTCTCAAAATAAGACAAACTGGGAAGAAGGGTTGATCTGTTAGAAGGTAGGATGGCCCTGCAGAGGGTCCTGGACAGATTGGAGAGATGGGCCGATTCCAATGGGATGATGTTTAATAAGTCCAAATGTCGGGTACTTCATTTTGGACACAACAATCCCATGCAGAGCTACAGATTGGGGACAGAGTGGCTGGAGAGTAGTGAGGCAGAAAAGGACCTGGGAGTGCTGGTTGACAGGAAGCTCAACATGAGCCAGCAGTGTGCCCAGGTGGCCAAGAAGGCCAATGGCATTCTGGCCTGCATCAGGAATAGTGTGGTGAGCAGAACCAGAGAAGTTATCGTCCCCCTGTACTCGGCACTAGTCAGACCTCATCTGGAATACTGTGTACAGTTCTGGGCCCCCCAGTTTGGGAAAGATGTCAGGATACTGGAATGTGTTCAGAGGAGGGCAACGAAGATGGTAAAGGGGCTGGAGCATAAGCCCTATGAGGAGCGACTGGGCGAGTTGGGGCTGTTTAGTCTAAAGAAGAGGAGGCTCAGGGGAGACCTCATTGCTCTCTACAGCTACCTGAAAGGAGGTTGTAGTCGGGCAGGGGTTGGTCTCTTCTCTCAGGTGACCAGTAACAGAACTAGAGGGCATGGACTCAAGCTTCGTCAAGGAAAGTTTAGGCTTGATGTGAGGAAGAAGTTCTTTACTGAAAGGGTGATTGGCCATTGGAATGCGTTGCCCAGGGAGGTGGTGGAGTCGCCAACCCTGGAGGTGTTTAAGGGGAGATTGGATGTGGCACTGAGTGCCATGGTCTAGATGATGGTTGGTGTTAGTGTTGGGTTATAGGTTGGACTTGATGATCTCAGAGGTCCTTTCCAACCTTGTCATACTGTGATACTGTGATACTGTGAAAGTATGTAGCTGGTGTTGGCCACATGTACAGCATGGAACAGACACACAGGCATCTCTGTTACAGTTTATCAGTCATGTTGGTTCAGCAGTCATCAAGTTGACAGAGAGTTGTACACTCCTACACATCTCCACAGGAAGGAGCTAGGGACGGTCATGGGATGTGCTTATGTTATTTATCAGTTACTCATGATAAAGCATAGGTCTTTACAGCCAATGCCCGTGGTCGTCCTCTGCCTAGATTTGGCTGAAAATCACTGTTTCCTAGTTACCATGTCTTCTGCAGGGGCCCACTACACAGGTAAGTGAATCACAGGAAATGTATTCTACCCCTGAAACCCAGTTCCACCAAAGAAAATGTCATATTCTGTGAAAAACAGTTAGTTACTGGAATTTTTTTTAGCTCAGTCAAAAAAACAGGACTGGAAAGAAAGCTACAATCTACAATCTGGATACATTTAAATGGTTCCTTGGTTTTGTAAACAAGGTTAAATTGACAGGTAAAATAGTAATGACCGTTCTATGTGCCTTTGGAAACACCTGTCAAGGAAGGTCAAAACCAACATTATTTCCAGTCTAAAAGCAAACTCTGAAAAGCACTGTCTGCATGTATCTCTCAGTCATGTTTTGTTCTTTTTGTACCGCTCTGGCACAAATGAGTTCTCAAACCAGGTGGTAACCCTGGTCACCTTGGAAGGACAGATAAAAGGAATCTCTCCTTGAGAAGGCATGAGAGCATTTCTCACTTGGAGAACAACCATGGAAAACACTGAGTCAATAATTCTGCTGTGGTGGCTGTCCCCCATTGCTGGTACAAACCCTTTTAATCCATGATAGTCAGAACATGTGGAAATGTCTTCCAGGAATTTTTCATATGCTGCTCAATTCCAGCAGAAGGAAAGGCTCTCTCAGGTTACAATTTCAAACATTGGATCAAAACAAATATTTCCTTATGCAAAATAAATGAATAATTATTTGTCTAGGAAGTTCTCTGTGTAGTTTCCATCCCTGAGGAATTTTAGCAACCGATGGACTCCTCAAGATTGAAAGCAATTCCTGAACACAGGAAGTGCAGTCTCTGCATGAATGTTCACGATTTTTCCATGTCGTATCCTGCCGATAATCGCACTGTTGCTAAAGCATGCATCAAAGCTTATGATTTACGGCACATATGAAGATGATACATTTCAAATAACGCACACAGTGTGATCACCTGTAATTTCAATGGAACAGTTGGCAATAACATACTACAGCAGCTGTATTAGAGTAGCTGTAAAAGAGTGATTGGAGTGGGATGCAAATATTTGAAATTAACTATGTAAAAATTTGACAAGTGCTACTAGACCCATTAAAACACATCTGAATAAAAAAGATGTGTACTGTTCCATACAATGGAAGTGTTTAAAACTGTTCAGACCCTGAATATTAAGCTGTATATATTGTTCAGGAAACACAGCAGCGTTACCACCCCTAGCATTGCAATCCATCCTCTGTCAGCCACATTCCTGCTGATCAGTCTCTCATAGGTTCTCCCTGTCCAGGCGTCCCAGCAGCATGCTTGTTCACCTGCCCTATCAGCTTATAATGGGTACCTCGGGATGGATCCAGCCTAAACCCAAGAAAAATAAAGGACAGGATTAGTTTACAGTTATGTAAGGTCTCTCCATCTCCCCTCTTCTTTGCTGCAGTCTCACCACTATTTTCCAACCTAGAATCTTTTACGAAACCTCTGAGTTCTGGAAATTACTTGTGTAAATATAGAAAGCCTTTTGCGGCTAGTGGTTATCCTTGATCTAATATTAAAGGATATCCCCTTTTTATCTGGAAAGTGCATGGCCATATTGGGTTTATTCTTGTTCTGACAGAATGTATGTAGCAATAACACTTATACAGAAGTACAAATTTTTTCCCGTGGCTTTTGCAAGCTGAACAAACTCAAATTCCCAACACATCTTGGGTGTTTCTTCCTAGTTGTAAATGCTATAAAGCAAATTTGAGCAATTAATGACTAAACTTCAAAAATACTTGACTTTGTTTTCAATGAAGACTTAAATGTTTGGAAATGTGTTCAGTTTCCTGATGGTGTAAAACAGATCTTGAAATCTCACAAGCAGTATCATTGCAAGGTCAGCAATTCAAGCCTGTGATGCCACAAAGCCAGTTCATGATATCTTGAGGGCTGCTTCTGGCAGTAGAAAATGAAGGCTGATATAAAAAAAAAAATCTATAAAGTTGAGCAGAAATAGATTTTCACCATCTCTTGTGTTAACAGTGGCCAGACAAAGCAGAGTGATCCAAGAACCAAGCCACCCTTGGGGAAAAACCTTCAGTCTGCATTCATATTTTTGTAGATACCAGAGAAACCAAGAAAGAAACCCTGTAGAAATCCCAGAGACAGGAAAAACTTCAGTCTTTTTTTTTTTCATATTCTCATAATCACTGAGGAGAGACAATAATTTATGAATTCTGGTATTTGTGGTAAATACGCTAAACCTGCTGAAAGTTACTCAGCTCCAACTTTCAGAAATGCTGCATTTTGACTTTGAGATGAAAGCTTGGATAAGTTACCAAGTAACCCAGACTGATGTATCTGTTTTCCTCTTTCTTAACAGGGTTGCCACGAAAGATATTTAAAGTACACACTGTACATAAGGAATCAGAACACCATAGACATCTGCAGAAATACAGAATTGCCACCTCAGTAGATTTTTGCAAAGGGGGAATGTGTCCTGGTTAAATTTCTTAGGAAGAAAAACTGCAAAACATTTCTAGGAATTGCTTTGTGCTCAAGAGCTCCAGCTGCTGTCTTTGGGGAGACCAGGCAAAAAGGCAGCTTAGTCTGGGAAGGTGGTTCCCTCTCTTATGCTAGTGTCCTAAATGCAGGCACTACTCTTTTGTGGAGATTATGTTTTTTTGTGAACAGGAGCCTGTTTTATTCAGTTCGCTTACACCTGGGAGGAGAAGCCTCCCTGTTTTTTGTGATCATTTCCAGAAGCAGTGTCCCTGAAGACGGCACATTTAGAAATTACATTATTTCATACTACTGCATAGCAGAAATTGGCACCTTGGTCTATCAACAATGCTACTTAAGAAACATAAAATATTAGCCAACACCCACAAGGAGCAAAAGATTTCTTTCCTGCCCCAAAACAAATAATATCTCTGTAGAGTATCTGTTGTATTGCATTTAATCTAATTTAGTATAGGGGGGATGAACACCCTCGATGCAACCATGTTATTTTTTAAAAGGGATTGGGTGATTCAGCTGAATGATGACTAAGCCAGTGACAAATATATCCTGCTAACTTGGGTGTATAAAAAGATGCTTTGCTGGAATGTATCATCTGCAGATATCACTATCTTCTTGGAGTGAATGGGGGGTTTTCCAGTCAAACTGCATTACTTTTTTTTATCATTTAAAATTATATGCATGTGAAGCTTTTAGCACATTTCAAGGATGTATCAGGTCATATAGTTGAGCCACAAGAGAGACAATGCAAACTAGGCGTTGTATGTGATTGTCGCCAGAAACTGCTTGTTAAATTTACTTTATATGTATTGAATGTATCTTCTGAAAGGATAAACAGAGGTACATTCCAATGAACAGAAAATCATAACCATTCCAGACTCTGGATGTCAGTCTGTAACTCAAAAGATGAAAGGTAAAATTTACTTGTTCTCTACAAACTGCTTCCTTTGGTAAGTACAGCGTTACATCTATGAACTGGGGAAGATACCATGCCTTCTACAGCTCTTTCTGCCTGCAAGCTGCCACCTAATATAGCAGAATAAAAGGGGAGGTGAGCTCTTTACATCAGCAGATGGAAAAAAATTAAATACGTGAAGTAAGCTAAACTGGAAATGAAGTTAAGGAACAACTGTCATGGTCTCTTGAGTGGGAAACAATTCTTTTATAGCTCCTTTGAAAATTTGCTTCTAGGGACTACATCAGAAGTTCCTGCTTATTACATTCATAATATGTAATTTTGGAGGAATAATAAACTTGGCAGTGCACTAGCACTGAAAAATTATTTTGCTAGAAATGTTTTTAAATTCACCTGTTGTTCTGTCAGTTTTCTCTGCCAATTTACAAAAGTAGGTATCCCATTACTTTGCCATGATGAAAATGAGTCTTATAGAACACAGACTAGAGCTTGTCATTCTCTTCACCTTGATTTTAAGATCTCCCAGCTTATGTCAATGAAGTTGTTATCCATTTAATTAGCTGTTTTGGTTGATGCAGAGTTAAAGACAGATAAGTAAATAATCCATCTATTATTTCCACCCTCATAAGTCAATAATGAAAATGATGCCACTCACCAGACAGCATATGCAAATAAAAGTGTATATGATAGAGTGCAGCTGAAAGTGCTGGCATCTGATAAATATTTAATTGCTTTGGAGTGCTACTAAAACAAGCAATATTATTAGGATGTTTTTCTTGCAAATTGGTTTTAAAAACATACGGTCAGTGTTGTATAATCGTGGACTTATAATTAAAAAAAAAAGGTTAGAAATTATAAGATAGAAGCAGATAAAAGCTCAATAGCATGAATACGTATGGCTAAACACGCATTAATGCGTGTTGAGAGGTGCTTGTGCATAGGTCTAAACATTGTGCTCAAGTACTATGCCTGCTGGGAATTGCCATTACTGCTTAGAAGGAACTGTGGTTATCTAAGAAGACCTCAGGGAAATGAATTCTTAACTGGGGCTGGCATGAGTATAAATTAAACAATTAAGGCACCTGTGTCAATATAAGCATCCCGTTTCATTGATTAATGGAATAATTGGAATTCTGTAGAGGAAATAAACTTTATTACAAGGACCAAACAGAGGAAAAGCTCTCTAAGCATTTATCTTTTGCTTGTGACAAACTGTAGCTTAGGGGCCAGTGAATCTCTTATGAGGCTGCTGATGTGGAACAAATAGCAATATGGGGAGGGAAAGATCAGATCATTACTTTTTAATGCTCGCAACAAAATTGTATGTGTACTTATCTATGAAGAAATATTATGTTTAAGGATAAACATGAAGTCTATATTCCAAATTTTTGTATGTATCTGAATGCCCAGAATGTCCTAATTTTACCTGATGAATTGTTCTTGATATAATGCAATTCAGTAGTTGATTTTTTCTACCGCTTTAAATGCATCTAAAAAATAGTTGGCAATACAATTACAACCCTCAGTACAAATAGGTGTCTAATCTTTGGCTTTGATCAGTACATTTGCCCACCAAAGCGTATGATGAACAGCTGGTGGAGGAGAAGAAGTCAAAGAAATGAAGGGCTAGTTGGATCCTTGAATCCAAGAAGTCTGATGTGGATGATTTACTCTCTATAAACAGAAGACAGACTAATCTCCAGAGAGAGGGAAGAACGAAAGGGAAATTCACTGCACTATCAGGAAGCCATCTTTCAAAAAAGGTCAGCAAGCCTTTCACCAGAACACGTTCAAAAGAGAAAATGAAATGGCATCTGCACCTTCTTGTGTCCAAACTTATGCTTCTTTTTGAAGGATTTAAAACAGTTTTGGCCAACAGAAACAGGCCTGCTTAGCTTCTCTTTCATGTTTCTGAAAAGTAAGATTATTTGGAAGGAAAAAAGAAAATAAAGTAAAATACAAGACTTGGCATTATCTTCTCTTCATGTGTTAGAGGAAAGTTTTGAATGTATCAGACATGTCATATTTTATCCATAGATACCCACAGAGAAACAAAAAATAGCATCTAACCCTCTCTTCATTTATTTCCATTCTCCTGGGTTTTTTCCTTTTTTTTTTCTTAAATCCAGCAGATACCATTGGAGATGGAGTTAAACTGAACCCTGTTCCCAAAAAGCTCTGAAATTATGGTATCCAGTACCAAGTATGTTTATATGGTATCCAGAGTCCAAACACAGTCAGATTCGATGATTTCAAAGATCTTTTCCAACTTAAATGATTCTACGATTCTATGAATTTTGTACATATTCTCTTGGAAACTACAGACTGTGTTCAGGGATGGCATTAGACACATGAAGTTCCTCAAAATGGCCAAATCTTGAGCCTGGACTGTTTATCTCTCACCCTGCACAGGGCAAGTTGCAGCACTACTTGATATAGCCTGTGGAAAACTTGGGCAATTATCCTGCCTGCCTGCAAACTCACCTCTGCCTTCAGGATAGTTTGTCTTTGAACAATTTCACTAGGACTTGGTCAGTATGTTTTTCTGCAGTGGGCCACTGTGATGCAGTGTGTTTCTTCCTAAAATCTGTACTAAACTTTTAGTCTCCACATTCATGAATCGTACTTGTGGAATGAAAGATCATATGTTCACTTTGGTTTTCTCTAGTACAGTATTCTCTAAAATAAGGGAAAAAATGTAATCCCTTGAAGTTTTTATCTATAATAGAGTAATTGTTATATATAATATAATATTCCACACACTTGGGAACAGAGTAATGAGCTGAGCCTAGTAGAAACACTCAGCTGATATATACTGGAAAAGATGGAAAGTCCAAATACTTGTACTTTACACTGCATTTACCTACATTTTTCTGTATTTACATTACATTGTTAACTTTTTAATTCCATCCCCTACTCTTTTTTGGGGGCAAGGATCTCTAAAGAACTCCAGATGTAATGCACTGTATCTTAGGATGTATTTCTTCCATATAGTATAGTATAAGGAAGATGTGGTTCACCTTGGGAACTGCAGTAGCAGCTAGGAACCATGAAATAGAGAAAGAACCAATTCTATAACTCTCTTTAGGCTACAGGAATTCTGTTCCGTTTCAGGAATGTAAAAATGTCTTATTTTGATTGAAAATGTCAAATATTTTTCGAACTCCAATATTTCAACATTTTGCCTTATTTTACATCAAACCTAAATATTAAAAGGGACAGAAATTCTCAATTTCATAATAAATTACACTGCCAGGACACACATCACATTATAGTGTTATTGAAACTAGCAATAAAATAAATATGAGTATTCTGTAAGCTCCAGAACACATGACAAAATATTTACCATTATTCTCTATAATGAGAGTTTATCTACCTTATCACACTTCTACGATAAACTTTGCTCCTTCTGGATCTGACAATTTTTGCAAAAACAATTCTTCCTCAGAATTATACACACAGAAATAAAGTGCAGAAATTCCTTAAATTAAACCACATTGAACATGCATTAGGATCCTTCTGTAGAAGAAGCTCAGGAGAACAATCACTTTTGGAGAAAACAATGATGAATAAATATGCACTTTTTACTGGCACACGATGAGGTTAGTGTCTCAGCACATACCAATTCTGCTGATTGACCTGGAACTTAAGCAAGTGTGATGACTCAAGAGTAATTGGCAGGAGAGAGAGAAAGAAATGAGATACTATCATGAGCAGCTTGCGCTGTTTCTCACCACACAACCCACCAATACATTATGTAAATATATGTGGAACATTTGTAATCAAGTATTATAGATAAATCCTTGCTGAAAACAACTATTGCACCTTTTGCTGGAAAAACCCAGCAAAAAATAAACCAAACCATCACAATAAAACCAATGTATTTTGCTCTTGGCGTTTCATATAGTGTATGGTAAAGTATACCCTACATTGCTACTTGCAGCAACAAAGCCTACAACAGCAGCATGTGTTTAAGACTCTGAAATCTCTCTCTATCTGAGATTGCTTTCTGATATCAAATTCAGGCAGAGAGAAAAGAAGCAAACAAGTTTACCCCAGCTCTGCAATAGTAAATAATCAGAAGAACTACTTGAGGAACATTAGGTGAAGCACCAGATTCTTCAAATAATGTGATAATTGAGTGTTGAATATCCAGTTATCTGCAGACCTGTTTTTTCTCAGCAAATGGAATGGGCATAGAAGGGTGAGTATGTGGTGAGTGATAGTGCAGGGGAAAAAAGAAACAGTCTTTGAACCAGAGGAAAAATCTATCTCAACCTGAAGTTTGTCATCAGCTATGTTGAACAAGCAGTCTTCTCAAATACATGGCAAATGACACTACTATTCATAGAGCAGGCATAAAATAGGTTGCCACATTGTAAATTTTTACCAATACTGCCCCAGGGACTGAGAGATCTTATGCATTCAGCTGTAGAGCACCATGGACAGAAGGTGTCCTCCAGTGGAAATTCAGCTAATACAGTAAGAAGTATCAAATAGTTATGTGCAACTATCCTCCATGGTTTTTGTCCCCCCCCCAAAAAAAAGGAACACCTCATCTTTTGGCATCTCTTTCTGAGCTTGCACCACATTTTAAGAAACAAGAAACTTTTCATCTCTGGCTACAAGGCAATAATATTTTGTTTTGATATCCGGTTAGGGGAGCAGATTCATCCAAATGATTAACATCAGTCCTTGATTTGCACAGCTACACAGCACTTTTAGCCCGTGTATAGCCCCCTTCTGTCTTTTAAAATATATTTTAAGAAGGGCACAGTTTCACAAGCCAAAGAGTTGTATAACGCTCTATGCATAAAAGTATGTGGATAATTCTTTTCTGGCTTCTGTATGAAGCTTCATAGGGAATTGTGCCTTCAGACCAAACAACTGCAAAGGCAAAGTTTTTCTCCTCAGCGTTTTAGTGAAGTGCATATAATATGTCTTTAAGTAAATTAGTGTCGTAACAAGCCGTAACTGATCCATCATGAAGTCAAATGAGACCAAAAATAGATCCTGTTCTCAGCTTCCCCTGAGGAGTAAAATGATTGGAAATCCCCCCTTGCCACAGTAAAGAAAGAAATGAAAAACAAATTCAGCAACTCTTCAGTGAAGATAAGTGATTATTCATTATTTAATACAAGATCCAAAGAATTGTATTAGAGAGGGCCAATCAACATATCCAGCAATGGTAGAAAGCAAGTGTGACATTGCCAAAACCCCCTTTCCTCTGCAGTGAGGTGTTTTGTGGCATTTACAACCAAAAACTCAATTTAGAGTATCCATTAGTTGTCAAAGATGTTGTTGCAGAGAGATGTAGAATACCTAAATAGTCATATAACATAAGTACACCTATGTTCTGAGAGACGGACAAAGTACAGGTGAAGATATGAGCAGATATTATTTACGGAAATAAACAGTACAGTCTAAACAATACAGATTGTAACTTCAACTTGAATTATGAAAAAGGGGAAAAAAAAAACCCTTGGGAAATTCCTGCAGAATAGTATAGCCATTAAATGAGAAATAAACACAGCAAGAACTTTAAAGCAGAAGAGCCTCTACCTTTATTGCCTTTAGATCTGATAGGATTATGTGCAGTTTCTCAAGTATCTGCTACTGGAGTTGTCTGAGATAAGTAACTGTGTTTTCAAAGTACTTCCTTAAAATACTTACATAATAAAAGTGATCCCCAGCAAGGAAATAGAGATGTTTTGAATGAGAGGACAAAAAGAAAAAAACAGCAACTAAACATTAAGCTCGATCTTTAGTACATACTTTTTCAAAATTATAAAAAAACATAGTATAAACTTTCATAGAAATAACCGAGATCAAATCCCTGAAACAGGATTTTGTTTTACTGAATGTACTAGACTAGTATAAGCTACACTGTCTCTAATTTTTGTAAAAGCTCATGCCTGTTAAATTATTTTTATTAATGTCTTTTAGTTAAACTAGTAAAAAATAACTAAAAATAATCACATTTTGGGTCATTTCTAATGTGAGCATGATGTTCTCCTGTTTGCTGTTCCAAAGGTCATATGTGTAATACTCATTATTAATTTTCGTTTCTCTGACTTTAAGGAAGTAGCATGGTTATTATGACATTGTGCTAATTATGATTAGCTTGAACAAAGCAAAGGATTCCATCATCTCCAACTCTGTAGGAAAAAAGGAAGAGGGAGAACAAGGGAAATATTTATACAATTTTGTATAAACAGGGCTTGATTTCGTTCTACTCATGTGGAATCACATCTGAAGAAAGTGAAAGTAGAGAAAGGGAAAGTATTTCCTGCCTCCTTAGAAGAATAACAAATGGCTTGTTAATTGACAAGTGCTTAAATGGCTGATTCTAATCAGGGTAAGTGGGCTTGTTTTTCCAACACTGGCTTTCACATCAAATTAGCAAGAAACAATTGAAAAATCTCTGCTGAAGAATGCAAGAGAAAGTGGGTTGTCACCAAATATTCCAAGAGAAGATCCTGCAACAAATGTGAAGCTGGGGGAATGTAAATGCGTATGAGTCATCCCCTAAGCTTAGTGGAAAGGATAGGAAGGAGTTGCAGGCCAGTTCCTGGAGGAAAAGATTTTTGTGGTTTTAACCATTTCTCTGCTTACTTTGTACTTTGTTCAAGCATACAGTGTCTCCTTTTTTTTTTTGTTTGTTTTGGAAGAAGTTGTCCTTAGGCCCTATTAATCAGAACAGAGATATTCGTTGGACCTATCACATCAAAAAACATGACCCAGCATCATTTTCTCTCTGGCATGGAAAGCAGTTGAACACATTTTCTCTTCCCCCTCTCCTTTTAGACTAGACTAGATTAGACTAGGCTAGGCTAGAATATTTCAGTTCGAAAGGACTTACAACAATCCATTAGTTCAACTGCCATTTAGGATCATGGTAATAATAAAAATTGTTAAATGATATTTTTTAAACCTTGAAACATTCCACCTACTTGTTTTCCAGTGCAGCTTCAAAAATAGATCCATCGGGATTCTGGGGAATATTAGAAAATTGGTGTAGCGCTCCAGCAGGTAAATGAACCTACCAGAAATGGGGCCCCACTAGATATGCTGTTTACAAACAGATAAGGACTGGTGGGAAATGTAGTGGTCGGAGACCAACTGGGGCACAGTGGCCATGAAATAATACAGTTTTCAATATTCAGGGATGTGAGGAGGACCGCCAATCAAACCTCTATGCTGGACTTCCGGAGGGCAGATTTTGACCTGTGCAGAAGACTGGTCCGGAGCACACCCTGGGACATTCCTCAAAAACAGGGGCCTACAAGAGGGATGGATGTGCTTCAAGGAAAAAGTCTTGAGTGCACAGGAACAGGCTATACCAATTAGCCAAAAGGCAAGCCGGCGGGGAAGACGACCACCTTGGTAGAATAGGGAGATACTGAAGGAAATCAGACATAAAAAGAGAGCCTACCGACTGTGGAAGGCAGGGCTGACTGCTCAGGAAGAGTATAGGACTATAGTTAGAACATGCAGAAAGAAAATCAGAGAAACAAAAGCACAATTTGAAATTAATTTGGCTACTTCTGTTAAGGATAACAAAAACCGCTTCCATAAATACATTAATAACAAAAGGAGGGGCAAGGAAAACCTCCATTCTTTGTTGGACCTGGGGGGGAACATAGTTACCAGGGATGAGGAGAAGGCTGAGGTACTCAACACCTACTTTGCCTCAGACTTCACCAGCAGGAGAGGTGCCCCTCAGGATAACTGGCCTCTGGAGCTCGCAGATAGAGACAGGAAACCAAATGGCTCCCCTGTGTTCCAGGAGAAAACAGTCTATGAATTACTGAGCCACCTGGATCCACACAAATCAATGGGACCTGATGGATTCCATCCTAGGGTGATGAGGGAGTTGGCAGAAGAGCTTGCCGAGCCACTCTCCATCATCTACCAACAGTCCTGGCTCTCTGAGGAGGTTCCAGATGATTGGAAGTTGGCAAATGTCACACCAATCCACAAAAAGGGCTGCAAGGAGGACCCGGGCAACTATAGGCCTGTCAGCCTGACCTCAGTGCCTGGCAAGGTTATGAAACAGATCATCCTGAGTGCAACCACACAGCACCTTCAGGATGGACATGGAATCTGACCCAACCAGCACGACTTTGTGAGGGGCAGGTCCTGTCTGACCAAGCTGGTTTCCTTTTATGATCAGGTAACCCGCCTGGTGGATGAAGGGAAGCCTGTGGATGTAGTCTATCTGGACTTGAGCAAAGCCTTTGACACTGTCTCCCATGGCATACTCCTGGATAAACTGGTAGCCCATGGCTTGGACAGGTGCACTCTCAGCTGGGTTAAGAACTGACTGGATGGCCGGGCCCAGAGAGTGCTGGTGAATGGGGCTGTGTCCAGCTGGCGGCCAGTCACCAGTGGTGTCCCTCAGGGATAGGTGTTGGGTCTGGTTCTGTTTAACATCTTCATCAATGATTTAGATGAGGGGATTGAGTCCATCATAAGTAAATTTGCGGATGACACCAAGTTGGGAGGGAGTGTCGACCTGCCGGAAGGCAGGAGGGCTCTGCAGAGGGACCTTGATAGTCTGGAGAGATGGGCTGAGTCCAATGGGATGAAGTTCAACAAGGCCAAGTGCCGGGTCCTGCACTTTGGCCACAACAACCTCATGCAGTGCTACAGGCTGGGGACAGAGTGGCTGGAGAGCAGTCAGGTGGAAAGGGACCTGGGAGTACTGATTGACAGGAGGCTAAACATGAGCCAGCAGTGTGCCCAGGTGGCCAAGAAGGCCAATGGCATTCTGGCCTGAATCAGGAATAGTGTGGCCAGCAGGACGAGGGAAGTGATCCTTCCCCTGTACTCGGTGTTGGTGAGGCCACACCTTGAGTATTGTGTTCAGTTCTGGGCCCTTCAGTTCAAGAAAGATATTGAGGTGCTGGAGAAGGTCCAGAGAAGAGCAAAACTGGTGAAAGGACTTGAGCACAAGTCCTATGAAGAGAGGCTGAGGGAGCTGGGGTTGTTTAGCCTGGAGAAGAGGAGGCTCAAGGGTGACCTCATCGCTCTCTACAGCTATCTGAAAGGAGGTTGTAGGCAAGTGGGGGTCGGACTCTTCTCCCAGGCAACCAGCAACAGAACAAGAGGGCACGAGCTTAGACTCTGCCAGGGAAGTTTTAGGCTGGATATCAGAAAAAAATTCTTCACAGAACAAGTAATCAGGCATTGGAATGGCCTGCCCAAAGAGAGGGTGGATTCACCATCCCTGGAGGTTTTTAAAATAAGACTGGATGCCATGATCTAGTAATCATGATAGTGTTGGATTAAGGGTTGGACTTGATGATCTTGGAGGTCTCTTCCAACCCAGATAATTCTATGATTCTATGATTCAATGAAATAGAAGAATTACACTCTGTGTCTCACAGTGATAACCCCAAGGATCCCATTTCAGGAAGAATGCCCATAAGCCTAGGGAATACGTCCTTGTAACAGCTAAAGTATGATCGAACTTGAACTGCAAGTGACAGTAGGTTCTACTCCAAGAGATTTTAGTAAAATCGCTTTTCTCTAAAAGAAAGAGCAAAAAAGAGACAGAAGAAGGAGTCCAAGACTCAGTTCCTGCCTGTCTTGGTTGTCCCAGCTATATGTATCTAAGCACTCTTATGAAATACACTCATTATGAAAACACATTGATTTACACAATCCCATAATCTTATAACAAAATAGGTCATTGCAGATTATCAAATTAATTGGAAAATTATCTTCTTGTTTTTCCCCAGAAACACCAAGCACTTATACAGAGAGGAAAAAAAGGCATTAGCAGGAGACTCTGCATAGAGGTTGATCTACATTTGGAACCCATTTTTATGTCTTGTGCTACCATGTTTCCCCATGACAGATCCCGAGAATTCCCTTCAGCCAGTTGCCCTCAGGCAAGAAACCTGGATTTCTCCACTGAATTTACACAGCTCAAAAAATCACGAAGAGGGGTTTTAAGGTGGTTGAGCCCCGGGTTGGGTTTTTTCGCACTTTAAATACGAATTCCAGTGCTGACTAGAAAACACTGATTTCATTTTGTGAGAACATGCTTATCTGTTGATATTACAGTATTCCTGGTTTAAAAAAAACAAAACCAAAACCAAAAAAAACCCCAAAACAAAACAAAAAACAAACCCAGAAAACCAACAACAAGAAAGAGAAAGAAGATAAGGAGGAAGGGCTCTCAACAGCCAGCAATGTAGAGATTTTGAGATTCACCTATCAAAGAGAGGACACTGAGGAACCTGAGGAATCGGCAGTGGTCAGGGGGAGGCCTATAAGATTACAGTTTCTGTTGCAATAATTTCTCTGCAAAGCTGCTCTTCAAGAAATAAACAAAAAAACCCACCTTTTTACCTGGTCACAGGAAGATGGCTTGAGCTCTGAGTTTTGTTGTATCTTGCTGCATCTTGCTGCAGAGTACAGGCAGAGAACTGATGAGTCTTCCTTCTGTACCTGGACAAATTCAGTAGGAAAAGAATGAAATGAACTCCTGTTGCCCTTCATGCCTTGCATGTCAGATGTGTAGTTGAAAGAAACTGCTAATGGCATTGCAAATGATTTGAGCCACATTTTTCTTTGATTGTAGTTCTCATGGCTGGTAGTTGGGATCCTGCCATGGGAAAGGATGGAAGAGTACGGGGGAGTCTGACAGCACTCACATTTGTCCCTCAGACTTGGGAGGTAAGCTGTGAGATGACGGTACCTATAGCTTGTAGTGTTTTGTTCTTTAGTGATGAAACTGGATAGCAAATCAGTTACCGTATTTCCAAGAGAGGGGAAATCTAGCCTGACTTGGTTTTGTCACAAATGATTAGATATTACACTTTGCTTATGTATTTCTAAAAAAATTGGCGTGTTCATTCAAAATCAACCTAGCAGAAAAACTCTCCTTCTCTTACCCATTCCACTTGATTTGTTACCTGGATTTATCCAAGTTGTGAAGGTTTTTTTTTAATTCTCTGACTGGGCCCAGTTCTGCTTAGCATATAAAATTTGAAACATTCATAGCCCAAGGTTGCAAAGGAAATGAATATTTATAATCCTATCTTTCCAGCGCACTCAGAGGTATCTCACAGCATGACTTCACATTAGAAATGTCCCACCTGTGGGGATCATTCAAAAAAACACAGATTACAAGTCTGTACAACATAGAACAAGGTCAATACTTAAATTAAGGGAATTATCACCTTAAAAAAGATTGCATATCTGATAATGTACTGCACCAACACTGATTTATAGGTGCTGTACTAACACAGCTCTCCCCTGTGAAGGTAGTATTTCATGTTACTAAGTTACGATACTATTTCACAGGTCTTGTTCTCAGCCTTTTCATGAATAAGCTAGAAACTGGGTAATGCACCCCTCTCACCATTTACAAGGGTATCCCCTACCTCCAGCAGCAAGGAACAAAATAGGATTTTTCACCTAGCATAATAACACAGGGAAATATTAGAGGGTAAAGAACACAGTGATTAATCAGGTAGGACTCCAATCATGAGGTGCTTAGAAAACACTGCAAGTGAACTGTGTGACCCTGCAAGTGTTCCTGTTACTTCATTGCAGGTGTATTTCCTTTCCTAGGCTTAGGCCATATTTAAGAAAACCAACTTCTACCCCATTCGTGTCCAAAAATGCAAGTAAAACTTAACATTAAGTCAGATTATTTTCCTCTCTCCTGCAAAGCTATTAAGGGAAGACCCAATTTCAATGCTTGGCGGGCAAATATGATTCCTTCTATTTTGCTGACGGGAAATTAAGGTTCAGCAGCGGTGCTGTAATTAGAAACCATCTAGAGGCCATTTTAGGCCAAGAAAATTTTGCCATTGATTTTAAAGCACTGAGATATAATGTATCTTCTAGTATCCTGTCATTTCCTGTTTTCCCCAAGCTGAGGGTGAACCTTTATAGTTGTCCTTGCCCTATAAATCCCATAAACTATTAATGTAGTTCCTTTAGCTGGAGGATAGATTTATTACCTGATACTACTGTAAAATATTTGCTACTTCAGTGCAAATTAATATCATATCTTATCCTCATTTTATACTTTCATCCAACATATCCTTCTGCAAAGAATACCAAGAAGGCATTGCACTTCTAAATGACAAAAGTCTAAATCTTATCTTAAAATTTTTAATCAAAGTGTTTAATATGTGAGTTTTAAATTCCTGCCTTTCCATTTTTCATAGCTCTCTCACCTCACTTTTTCTGCTAAGAATGAAGAAATACTTAGAAACTCAGATGTGTTTAGGAGTTTTTTTAAATACCAATAAAGTTTTTAGAATTATTTATGTTTTTCAGGACTCCATTTCTCTTCAGAAGTTTTAATGTTTCTAGGTATTTCATGCTGTCCTGCAAACCACTTCTGTCCACTGTCTTCAGTATTTGTTTTATTTTTTGTTAAAATATCAATTCTTCTTCCACTGCCTAAAACAACATAGTCCAGTAAACATATTTTTCTGATATTGGATGCAATTTCTGCAGAAAGCAAAATCATGAGAACACTAAAATGTCTTGATGCCAAAGATACAATTTTAAACAGAGAAAACTCTAGTCAATTCTGTTAGCAGTGTTTAGATAAATAAAGTGGCAGTGGAGGAAAAGGTAAAGTTGTTTTCTCTCACTTGTTCCTTCTTGCTAGCGCTTTTCAAAAAATGAACTTTATTTGTAACCTATAAACATTGTTTAAAGATGAAAACTTTCAGCAAAATTTTGCTTTCCTTCTATGCTTCAGACCCTCAAAATTAAACAAAAATAAAGATTAAAAGTGTTCTGAAAGTCACAAAGAGCAAACAGCAGTTCGGTATGAAAATATGCATTTTATTTTCCCCTCTATATTTGCTACTATAATTTATGAGGAAAACATAGCCACTTTACAAACACTTTATTGTTGAATCTGTACCCTCTGTTTTGGCACCAGTATTAGGTACCAAATTACAGACAGATCACAATATAAGTTGAACACAGACTTGCAGCCACATTCACTTAACCTCGATCAAGCTGTTTTGTAAACCTCATTAGTTTTTATTGGGGATGCTCCTGGCCAAAACACTTTTTGGGAGCACACTTTTTTGAGAGCACCTCTCTCGATTAGAAACATCCTTTGAATCAAGTCTAAACATATTTGTGCAAAATTTATCCGTATTTGTTCTTGTGTCAACGTTTTCTGTTTATGACTTTGTGTTTACATTACAGGCAGCAAATACGTCAGGCTTTTTAGACTCATAGAAATAAAAGGGAAAGGACAATCTGCTTCACTACAGCTCCATATTTTATGTCTGTTTTTCTTAAAGCCATGGGACTAGAACCACATGTGGTAATCCAAAACCAGTGCCAACAATATGCATGAGACCTCCTTCTCTCTCCTGCAGTACAGCATTCAGCACATCCACAGAATCTCATTAATCACTTTCATGGCTGCGTGACGTTTGTAGTTTGTAACCAACTTATTACTGACTATCTTGAACCTGTCTTTCTCCATTTATAATCTACAGATCATAAACATCTAACCTGAAAGCAAGCATTTTTGATACCAGTCTCCAAAGACATTCCTGGAGATTTATCTTCCAGTTTCAACAACCAAGTTCATTAAGGTCTCCTAGACCTCTGACACACAGTCATCCCCTCTACAAACAAGTTTCATCAGCAAACTAACATCATTCTTTCTGGAGATGTTAGTGAGATATCAAGGAATCTCATCTTTCTGTTCGCTGACTTATCCTCATAGCATGTCTGTCAGGAGGTTCTAGTCTTGTAAATTCCAGTTCTGCCTGATTTTGGTGTATATCTAATCCCAGCCCCCGTCCTTCCTTCTGTCTCCATATCACCATACATTCTTCTTGGTCCCTATATGGTCCTTTTTTCCCCTCAAGTTGTCACTATTGACTGTAGTCATTTTATCTGTTCCTTTCGCCAGGCTTATGGTTCTTCTCTCCAATCATGCCATCCCATTTCCCACATCTGCTTTTCTCATTATGCTTCAAAGCAGCTGACGTGCTCCATAGTTCTCTTTCCTTTAGTTGGCAACCTCTTTCCTGTCCTTGTTTGTATGTTTCTGTGTATCAACCTGCCACAACTTCCTGTTCAACAAGAGCCTCTCAGTCTTCCTGTCTTATCCTTTTTTCCCACACCATTTCTTCAGAATGCCACCATTTGTCTAACTGCACTGTTAGTCTTTCTGCCTTCCTGTTTGTGAAGGTACTTAGACTATAAGAAATTACTGGACACAGCAGAAAACAAAGTAAGAACGTAACAAGCATTATGGATAATGCCATGCAGAATGACCCAGATTTCTCAGATGGCTAGAGGGAAGTGATAAGAAGATGGTCAGATCTCAGATAATGGAGGGGAGAACTGGGGAGATTTTGAAGAGTGAAAGTTTTCTAGGACTCCAGGGACTTGTGAATTCTTAGCCAAGTAACCCTATCAGAAATATCAAGTTGTATACAAAGGCAGTGAAAGTGAGACCTGTGGGGAATAACCAATCAGGATAAGCTGTGATGTTAGAGGAGAAAACGGCAGAAAAAGAGAGGTGGTCAAGGTGAATGAGTGAACAGGCATGGGAAGTAGAGAGGAGTTGCTAACCAGTGTGTTGAGCCCTGCACCTGATCACTGCAATGGATCCTATCTACCTTCTTATTCAGCTTACTTTCTAACTCTTTTCTGGGTAAGGAATAGGATTTGCCTAACACAGGAATTATTGCATGGATCCTTCATGTGAGAAATAGCTGCAGACAGGCATCTGCTGTTGGATGATGTATCGCCCACAGCTGTCATCCTTGTTTGCTTCATTTTTTCCTTTGAAGTTAGGAAAAAGAGATAAAAGACTATGGAAGCAAAGGAGTTAGCAGTGTAGGAAACAAGAAAAAAATTCAGACCAACAAACTCCCCCCTTAAAATCCTATCCACACACTGTTGTTTATTGGTATTGGTTCATTGGTACCCAAGTTGCTAAGCTTTTTGGCAGGAAAAATCAGAACATACTGGACTCCAATCTACTGTTGCCAGCATGTTTCCAGTACCCAGGGTAGTTAGTTTAATGCCAGCTCAAATATCTCTGCACTGCCATACTCTGTCTCAACAGGGAAGATAAAGACCTAAACAACTACACCTCCACTCAAAGTTTCCTTTTTCTTATGTCCTAGAGGTAACACAACAAGCAGCACTAGCAAAAAGAACTGAAAAAAAACCCAAATAAATTGACGGAAGTATTGCTCCTGAGATCTCAGTAACTAACTGTAATAATCTCAATAAATTAGATCATCTTAAGACTCAGCAGAAGCTTTCACAAAAGCCACTGAGACCCAACGTATTCTATACACAGTATTGATGGAAACTAAGTAAACTAAAATCCAGAGGAAAAAAACCCGATCTTTTAAGTTTCAACCTTGATTTAATAACTGAAACATCATGTTCCCTAAAATTATATGTGACATGTTGTGGCATAGCTTCCCCGATGTGCTAAACTCACATACAACTCTGTGGTTTAGATATCATTAGTCTGCTAACTGACTTCCTGTGTGTCTTAATTCTGCCATTTCCGGGTAAAAATAAAGTCATGGCTGTAAAATATGGTGTAGAAACCCCTGCATTGCATTTGTCTTTCCAAAGGAGCCTTACCAAATGATCAGTTTAAAAAGGCCAACTGCATTTGGCTGCTACCATTGTATCACAGTATCACAGTATCACAGTATCATAAGGTTGGAAAGGACCTCTGAGACCATCAAGTCCAACCTATAACCCAACACTAACACCAACACCAACACTAACACCAACCATCATCTAAACCATGGCACTCAGTGCCTCATCCAGTCTTGAAATCCAGACTGTTTGAGAAGACAAATTATTGTTACTACACGCATAACACCTGACATATTTTACCAATAACTGACAGGGAAAGAAGGATTGCTGTTGGCTGCCACTAGTGACAGGTTCCTACCTCGTGGAAAGTCACTGTGGAGATCTATCCACACCCATGAAGTCAGCCTTTAGGAAAACCTCAGCCTGGGTTCTCAGGTGCTTCTACAATTTTGTTCAACTTTAACCTGTGAAATAGATGTTGTCTTTCAACTGTTAACAATTAGCTCAGTGTGAGAGGATGACAAGGAGGAGGCTCTGGGCTCCCGTTCAGAACTGATACTGCTGCTTTCAGTTTGTCAAACAGCCAGGGACAAACAGTTTGTTGTGTAAGTGTTAGCATTTTACTGAGCAGATCCCCAGTGTCACACTACAGCTGGCAAATAGCAGAAACAGAAGTAGCTCCATTAACAGCATGAGCTATGAACTAGCCTTTGAATGGGACACACTTCCCACGTTCATAATCTTCACTCTGTCTTCCCCACATTCCCCTCGCTACCGCAGTTTTAGAATACCAAGGCTGAAGGTTTTGAGTGTCCTGAAAAAAAAACCTACTTAGCAGTCACACAGTGAGAAAGATGTCTTTTCCAAACATTACACTGAAGATTGATTCAGAAGTGTAATGGAGTGGGACCTCAGCTAAGAAAAGGGAGAAAAAGAAGTTAATTAAATTGCTGTCCAGCTGAAATTTGAAAATTTTTCAATCGAGGGAATATATCATACCCTGTCTCTTACCATGCATATAGAAAATGCTGTGGATTTAATTAAAACTTTGACTTAGTTTTTAGTTAATACTCACTACTTGATTTATTATTATTCAATCAAGATGCAATGTTATGACCCCCATCATGAAAAAGAATATTTCCACTGTTATGACAATCTTCGTGATTTTTTGGAGGCTTTGAATTTAAGTAGAATTTTTATAATAACTGGGGAAAGCTGGAGAACATAAATGTTACTAGCTCAACTGGTTTAAATTGTTCTCATTCACTTAACTCAAAGACAGAGGGGTTTGCTAAGTATATTTTACTTACTATATTTACAAATATTTGTTGTTTCTCAACAACAGATTTCAAGCTTAAATGACATATTTAGAGATAGATACACAGAGATGCACAAACCTCTTTCTCCATCAAAGCCCAAAGCCCCAATTCACCAAATATACCTGTATGTAATTAAAAAAAAGACAAACAGATTTGCTTTCTCATCTAACTACTAGCACAACTGAAAGGCCTCTTGACATCAAGAGCAGTAACTTTTATTCCAGCATCCCTAATGTCTGCTGCCAGGATAAATTTGAAAGCACTGCAGGGGTGGATGACTCAACTTGCAGTTTCTCTGTCAGCAGTGGAGAAAGACTTGAGCTGGTCTCATGCACCAATGGCATAGGTCTGAGTCTGCTGGGCTTTGCTCATTCACATACAATGTCACACCAACAGGGCTCCACCGTTTTTGGAGGCTGTTTGGAGAGGTTGGATCCAGCTGCGATGGCACATGGCCCAGGCTAATAAAATACTCCAGATATCAGCTGGTCTTGATCTGATGTCTGCTCTGCTCTCCCAGGTATGGGTGTGCTGAGGAGCCAGAAACAGACCACAACAATCAGTTTTCACCTTCTGAACGTGCTTCTTATGACCCTCTATGTTGATGGGTTTGATTCACTTTTGCAAACTGAATCTAAATCCCTCTGGCCTAATTGCTAAGACAAATCTATGTGTTGAAGCCACTGCCTACCCATCTGCATCAGTGACCAGGGAAGAGGGTAAAACAACCACATTACAGACTTACAGTGTGCCTTCAGTTAACAGCGTTCAGCAGAAGAGAAAACTTTTTACCCTTCTGACTTAACCACTTCCTAAAACCCATACAGAGGTGCTTTGTTTCTTACTATAGTCTCAGTTAGTGTAGTGCAAATCAGGAACACAGTCACTGAGCCTCCTGAATCAACATAAACCAGCCTATGGCCTTCAAAAATATACATGCTAAGAAGACTGTAGTTAAGGAGCAAGTGTTAGCAATGAAGTGTCCACTTTCATCTGGAGAGGTGAATGACAGAATATAATACATGTATAAGGCTTGTAAGAAGGGGATAAATGAAAGAAAACTTGTGTGCAGTGTTTATCTGGGATAACCCACAGGGTCATTTTGTAAGTACCATGTTTTTACAGTGTAATCTGTAACCCAGGCAACTCAGATATTTTTAAAGGTGGCAGGATTGGAAAATAAGGTCTCCACTACCTACAGCCTGCGATTACTATCACAAAATAGCAGAGATGTAAGCAGGGAGACATATCTGGTAGGAAAGAGATGGGGAGAGGCTGAGGAGGCTGTAGAAGGGTCACAGTGAGGCAGCTATGAAAGGAAAATGCTCTCTAATATCTACACACACCAGGAACATGCATCACTCCATGCTTACAAGGTCTGTTTAGTTTCTTTCATTGTTTTAAAATGACCTATGGGTTTAAGAATTTAAAACACAGTTAGTAAAACTACAAGTAAGAATAAGAGAGTTCTAAGAAGTCTCCTTGCATCAGTATTAAAATAGAAATTAGGAAAGATAACAGACAGCTCTGTCCCACTCCCCACCTTAGTAGTTACGATTTTAAGTCACATCAAAGATTCATAGAATATGGATTACATGCAAGATACATAGATTTTAAAGATACTGTATTCTTCATAGTAAAAACTTTTAATCTTTGTGGGTTTTCACCATTTCATATCCCTTGCAAAAAGAAAGGAAAAAACCCATAATACCTTAAAATAATAAACTTTCTTTTGATGTTTTCTGCCCCATAGACAAACTCACATAATGAAAGAATATGCAACACAAATTAATCTCCAAGTTTAGCATGAAATGTGGTGGATAAATCCATAGAAAGCATCAAACAGTATTGATATACTTCTATTCAAGTTTTAGAAATGTGTTTACATGTGTCTAGGATAAACCAGAAAAATAGATAAAAATACTTAGTACACCATTTTAATATTAAAAAATAAAAAAAGTCATATGAAATCCATTCAATGCGAACTGAAGTTAACAAACCAGTTTTCCTTGAAATTAATTTTTCACCTTCATACTAGTGCAGAAAAACTAAATTTAAGGCAATGTGGTAGAGAGAAATATCACTTACATACCTTCTTCTACAGCAAGAAGTAATGCTGACAAATATGCATGGCATAAGATTCACTTGGAAAAAAATCTTGTCTCTAGTAATTGTCTACTGCAGCGTTCGAATTTTCAGTAGGCTTATTTTATGCTGGCCTGTTTTAATCAACAGAAATCGACTCTATGGCTGTTTTAGAAACACCAGATACACACTCTTGTCTACGATGGTGAAACCCCTCAAGGCCTGAGGAGCTACCTCCTCACAGGGCACACTGCAGAAAGTGAATGCAGCACAGGTTCTCCATCAGGGGAACGTACAGAACAGAGTTAGTGCATTCAGAATAGTGTAGATTTAAATTAACTACCACCATATAAATGGTAACCTGAAAGATTTGTTCCATGATACAAACTCACCACTCATACTTGGATGAGTTTGAATACACACCACAAACATTTGCCAAGTGTCTAGACAAGCATTGCAGGGGTATTAGTTGAGTAAATTTACAGGGAGTTTGCACAATTTACAACAAAACTCCATCCAGAGAAGGCCAAAAAAGAGAATAGGTTTATCACATGGAGTCAATTAGGCAACACAGTGATCAGGCACATCTACACAAGAAAAGTCTTCAAAAAAGAACAGAAAATAAATGTTGAGAAGGTGTCCGTACACAATACCATGCAAGCCATTGCATTAAGATAATGGCAATCTTGTGTTTGACTTGGTTCTGCTTCCTACTCCTTTTTCAATTAACCAGTTAGTAAGGAAAGAAATAGATGTGGCAGAAATAGATGAATGAAACAGGAAGAATGTGGAAAATAAGAAGGGAAAAGGAGGCAATCCAGAGAAGGTCAAACAACTTTCACCAATTCACAGACCTTGGTATATTCTGTTAGAGTTTTAAAACATTTTTTTCCTTTAAAAAGACTCATAATTGGCCACATGCCTGGATGAGTCAAAAAGAAGACAAATGATCACTCATCAGTCAGGGAGATTAACATATTGTCACTGTTCTCTGGAAACTATTTCAGATAATGAATGTTCCAGACCAGAAAATTATTTGGTCCAAATATTTGAGGAAATAGTTATTTTAAATGGGTCAGTTGGTGCATTTTCACAACAACCCTATATCTTTGGCGGTAATGATAGCAGCCAGAAATCTATGAAATAAACAATGAAAGGAAAACGAGGGCATCAATCATACTATGGAATGAAAAACACAATCAGAGCTACTTTTAATAAATGCTAACCCCGCAATTCTGCAGTTCTGTGTTTCTTTTACAGAAACTTTGACGTTGCTAAATATTCTATGCTGACTTTTTTTTTGTTTCCAGAATGTCGTGAATTAAGCAGCCTATTGTGCTCAGAACAAGGTTATGACTGTACTGTCAAGTCATTCTTTCATACTCCACACTAAAAACACAACTTTGTGAAAATCTCTGCTATTGCTAACAATACTGGGAAGTTATTGCTAATACTGGGAAGTTCTTTGAAGTGCAATGTGACTGTCGTATATGTCAGTGGCAGAAGGAGCCTCTCGTGGTGCTCAAGAATGAAACATTTGATATGTGAGTCAGGAAAAGTGGAATAGAGACATGCTGACACAGAATTGCACAAGTTCAATAGATCATTCACCAGTGCTTGAGTTGGGTACACAAACCAGATGCCAGAGGCAGATCAAAGCTCCCTGGGTGTCTCATAAGCTCCGTGTGGCACACAGGGACACTACGAGCTATTAAACAGTTGATTCATGCACTGCATCACAATCACATTAGAATCTTTGCAGAACAAAGGCCAAAATGCAGAGGTAGTTATTAAGGGAGCAACATGGGAAGGCAAGTGTTTTGAAAGATGATTGGGCAATGGAAAGATGACTGTGGCTTGAGGCATCCCCCAGACCCTTTGGTTGAGAGTAGCATCTCCAGCACACCCAGTGGCAGGCTGGAGTTCTGCTGTTTGAGGAGGGTGTCCCACAACGTCTACCCCCGAGATGTGTTTTTTACGGGGTAAAAGAATGCAGTCTCAAATGCTGGTTGTCAAGGACAGTTGCTGGTGTCATGCTTTATACAGAACGCCATAAGAACCACTTTGATTATGACCCTGTTATGCTAGCCACTACCCAACATACTCCAGTAAAACCTCCAGAGGAAAACAAAAAATACTAACATCCTTCACACTCACACATCTTTGACTGTGCTAAGCAGTTTCTCAATACATTAGAAAAAAACTGAGCACATGCAGAACCTTTAGTCCTTCTTATTTTCAAATTATAACTATGCCTCCTAGCCAGGGACAGCAAAATATAATTATGTCAGAAGGCTTTGAGTTCACTTCTTTTATAACATAATGCAACATATTTTTAGTTTCTTAGTCTCTAAAGTCATAAAGAAGCTGCTGTCACTCTGCTGACAAAACCAGATTTCCTCTTATTCCCACTCTCAAGGTACTACCAGTTTCTGTCAAGTTGAATCTGAACTAGTTCAGATATTGTTATTTTTTTAATATTATGCCTTAGCTCTTAGAAAGCTGACACATTTATTTGAAGGAAATACTGCAGTTTTACTTCTCTTTCTAATATTTGAACATTAAAAGCATTGCTGTATGCCTTTATTCTCCAAGGTTCACTTTACCAACTTCTTACATTTTTCAATTAATTTTTATATTTACATATAAATTTGAATCTGTCTTCCGAAATTCCTCCCAACTTGTGTCAGAAAGTAGCTAAAAGTGAAGAACAGCATGTACTATACTCTTCAAAATCACTTTGATGTCTTATTCCACCTGGTGTACCCATTTGGTACAATTTTTTGTATTGTCACAAGAGACTGCTACTCTGATGAGCAACTCCATGGTGGCAGAGATATCAGGTTTACTAAAGGTGAAATATGAAACACTGAAGTCCATGAAATTGTGAATTCTTCCAGTTAATTTGAAAATGCACTCTAAGCACATGCCAGGACACAAAGCCATGTGATTAAAGGAGATGGTGTCAGCCTTGTTTTAACACTGCCCGGATTTTATATCACAGCCTTAATGATATTTAAACCAAATATTAATATCTGGTGGTCAAAAGAGTGAATTTGCTTTATTTAACAGTAGACACGCATCTAAGGAAGGCTGAGAGAAATTAGAGGACTATAGGGTTAGGCAGAAAGAGCATTAGTCACACCCTCAGTAATATGTCTGTGAAAGACGAGAAATAATCAGAGTTTTTAGAAAGAAGAATCTCTGTCCCAGTGTGTGGATTAACCTTATAATCTCATAATGAGTTCCACATATTTTTCAATTCATGCAAATAATAACTTTCAAAGAATCTGTTGGAAATAATGAAGTTATGATTAAATGCAAATAAGGAAACTTGCCAAACCTCAGGCTAAGGTGGCTGGATAGCCACTGGAATAATATCTTCTCATAAAAACATTTTCACATACTTAAACTAACAGAAGACTGGACTAATTGGTTGCAAATTTTCAGAGGACATAAACTTTCATTGGAAAATATCATTTTGTGCCCAGAGGGTTTCACTCAGAAAGTTCACTTGGCATTCAAGCACTCCACTCCAGACAATTCATGTTGAGGAGCAGGAGTACCACATTCAGGCTAGCAGCCTTGTCAGCTCATTAACTCAATCTCTGTATCATGAACACAGCTATCTGGCCCTTTTATCCAAGCAAGCCTGCCCAAAGCTGCGTGGCACAGAGCAGCTTCCCAATCCAGGTGCACTGCTGCCTCAGCTGGATCTGCCTCAAGAAAACAGATGATCCCTCACTGATGAGTCCTTTAAAGGAGTCTCCCATTGCCACATATTACAGATAGTAAGATAGGTTTTACTAGAGCTCATTTGGAGCGTTTTCTCAAACAGGAATCTTACTGCTGCTTCAGTACCTGTTGCAATTCATTAATTTCTATTTTTTAAAAAAATGGTATCCATTGAATCTATTTGTTGATTTTTTTCAATATTTGCACAGGATATAATGATCTAGTAATAGTTCATTAAGTACTTGGAGTTCATTTATCTCTTTACAAATCAAACTAGGAAATCTCCAAAGCATTTCACAAGAGCTCATAGACAGAGACGTATCAGCTGTGGGTCAGTAAGCAGGACCAGTGTTTTCAAAACTCCTCAGTTCCATGTTAAATACCCGAGAGAAAGCCACATTTTTAAAACCATAAGTACAATCTAGCCCCTCCACCTGGAGGCAGCAGGGCAGGTGGCTCTTTGGAGCATAGGTACCGAACTGCCTCTGTGCTAGATTGTCCCTGTGCTCCCATTTACCTGGTCACTCTTCTTGCCAATGTCATTTCATGGCCAGAACAACCAGGTATCAGTCCTCCTAGACGATACCGAATGATACTGCAATACAAATAAGTAATATTAACAGCAAGACTCTTGAAACCTTCTGAAAGGGAAGCAAAGGAAGACTATTTTCATTCCATTACATCTTCACACATTGTTACACAGTTGTCCCAAGTCCTTGTTCCTTCTTCCATCACCAGCCGCCAGGAATTCTGGCATCGGTCTATGGCTGAGTTGTGCTAGGAGCCACTCCACGATATATTCTACTTAAATCTGCTGGAAGCAGCTGAGTTGTTCCAGCTTTACCTGGATGTTACAGAAAGGGATCCAACTCTGTGCAGTGTGTTTGTGCAAGAGACTATATGATCGTAGTAATAGATATCTCCTGTACTTCATAGAGTTTTCATGTTCACATACTGCTTCAGGTAATAAATATACTTTATTTTGACTAAAGAAGTGATAAGGCTTTTCAGGATAAAGCTGAAAATTATTAAAATACTTTGAGATTAATTATTTATTTTATTTTATGACCTTTTTCTTACTCATTTGAAAAGTTGAAAGTGCTAAAATTAGCTTCAGAACACTGCATTGAAATAGAAGAAGAAAATCTATTACCTTTTCAAGATTCTCCCTCTTTTTGTCCCAGAATTATTTGTTGAGTTGGCAGAAGTTTAATAAGAAGTCTGAGATTTGAGCTTCTTTTTTTTGGAAAAATATGTTTCATTTTTAGAAATGAAAAATTCTGCTCTAATTCCAAATTGACTTAGAATGGAAATTCATACCTCCATTTCTTAATGATAAGAGCATATATAGCACTTGCAGCCACTACTCTGTTGTTAAATAATAATAATAATAATAATAATAATAATAATAATAAAAGAATCCAGGTATTACTATTTGGTATTTTATCATTCCAGGTATTTAAAACTGTATGCCACAAACATTTAAGTTTTACCCTGCATAAATGAGAATTTCTCACCTAAACCCAATTAGGAATTGCATCTGAAGGCACAAGGTAACATTCACTCAACAACACATTCATCCCCAGCTTGTATCTGAATAGCCTGGGGGACACTCAGAGGTCTGCAGCATACTGCAGAGTGCCAGGAGATAGCTACCTGTACTATTCCTTGCTCCCACATGTTTAGAGATCAGTGGCACTTTTGAGAATTTGCATTAACAAGACTTGGCATCAGAGCATTATTTCTCTTCCTCTTCTTCCTCAAACTGATTCTGCTCTCCGATCTTATACGTACAAACATATGTTTTCATGGTCTTTGGTCAGTTGGTGGAGTACAAGGAATATTCACCTGGCTTAGGGAGAGAGAGAGGAGGAAAAAGTCTGGTTTTATCATCTTCCAACACTCTAATTTGTACTTTATTCTACAAGTACTTCAACTGGGGCCAACAAACCTGCAGGCACAGAGTAGTGCACTAATCACGTTAAATAAGGTTGGCAGATGCGGGTCGTGATAAAGGTAAAAATATACATTTATTTTTAGCAGGGTCTGTTGCAATAGGACAAGGGGTAACGGTTTTAACAAAGGGAGGGGAGATTCAGACCAGATATAAAGAAGAAATTGTTTACAATGTGGGTGGTGAAACACTGGAACTGGTTGCCCAGAAGGGTAGTGGATGTCCCATCCCTGGAAACATTCAAGGTCAGGTTAAGGGAAGATCAGGTGCTCTGAGTAACCTGATTGAGTTGAAGATGTCCCTTCTCACTGCAGGGTGTTTGGAATAGATGAACTTTAAAGGTCCCTTCCAGTCCAAACTGTTCTGTGACTCTCTGATTTTATGATTATTCAGAAAACAAAAAAAGTAGATACCAGAAAATAAGAAAAGACAAGACATATTTGACAAAAGCTGAGAAGACATGGGTCTTGTAGACCTCTAAAGGTCAGCAAAGACTGTCTCATAAGCTCTGTGGTCAGCAGCTCCCTGTTTTGTTTCTTCTCTCAGTAGAAGCACTGAGACAACCAGTAAAACCTGTCAGAAAATCATTACCTAAGGAAGTACCACCTTCCTTGATTTCTTTGATTTAGAGTTTATTCCTGTGTTCAGGAATAGTCACCCAAGGGCTCAGCAGATGATTGTTTTACAAAAAGAATTATAAGGAACAGAACTTCAGCAGCTCTGAAATGTCCCTCAGCAAGAAAACAATCAACTCTTTCACCCACTCAGTACACCCTCACTTGTGAACTGCCATTAGCATTGCAAATGTCTTTCCTATTTCAGAACCATTGATTGTGCTGTTAAATAGCAACTGATACTTAAAATGCCTGTAAATCTGCTTTAGATTCCATTCTTCATTATCTATCTATCTATCTATCTATCTATCTATCTATCTATCTATCTATCTACCTATCTATCTATCTATCTAAAAAACCTTCCAATTCTACTCAGCTACCACCATCACATGATTTTCTAGCTTTGGGCAGTATGTATATAATTCATCATTATATCCATTCACCTTTCAAACCCCTTATTTAACATGGTCTAAATGTTCTTCCCAATATTTAGGGGAAATAATCCCAGTGTATATCTCCCCCTGAGCACAGCCTATAACAAAATTTCATGCCTACTTAAAGGAAAGGTATTTGGCCAGTTTATCTTCTACAAGTCTCCTTGTTTTTCTCACATTACTTTGCTTTATTTGAATCTGTACGTATAGATATTTACGCATGTGTTGGTTATAAGGAGGCAGGAGAGTGAGACACTAGATATGTATTTGCTCTTACATCCAGATACAGCTTGGAAGGGTGAACAAAAGGCTACATTATGATTGGCAGGAGTTCAAAAAAATTCAACTGCAGGCAGCAAGCAAAACACCACATTGATACCACTATTCTTAATATGCCTCATGCAACCTGTGTATAAACCCAGCAATTTATCACACGCTGCAAGACTACCAGGTAGTTCCTATACATAGTTCTTTGTAAATTTCTGTGGCACAATGAGAAGGTTCACGGCACAAGCTCTGCATCCAGGAAGGGAGGAGTCAGAAAGACTGTAATTCAAACAGCTTCTGAAAGAGGAAGAGGAGCAGGATTTGCAAAATGAACACATCCAAAGGGGTTTGTCTATCCCGTTCACAGTCAAGCTCAAAAAAGGCTTCATTTGCACTTGCACAAACAGTAAAGTATGCTACAATAAGCTTCCCTACATTGATTAGTCAGAAGGAGGGGAAAGTAGACCTTCCTAACAAGCGCTTTGAAGATCCATTTACATGCAGGGGCACTTACACTGCGGGTACGTAGGAATGAGGCATTTCAGAGCAGGGTGTCCTCTACAGGAGACACCACCTCGGGAGAACCCACTGAGCTAATTCTCAGCTGCACCTACCAAGGCAGCGTTCTACAAAGTGCTCAGTTACAGCTTGGGGAACAGATCAGTTTTTGACAAAAGTTTACCATGCTTAATTCGATGCTTTCATAGCAGCAGCTCCATCTTCATAATCATGAGTTTTTCTCTTTCCTGTTTTGATTTTAAGCTTGTCTAGCCACAGTAGTTTAACAAATTTGGAGTACATTTAGAGTCTTAGGAACATAGCACTTCCAAGTAACGTTGCAGACAAGCCGTATGCAAAGTGAGACAAGTCTGGGAAACCATGGGGTCATGGTGAAGTGCTAGATGCAAAGAGAAAAGTTCCATGAGGAGAGATTATTCAGTGGTTTCTGACACAGAGCTTCAAGCTGAGAGAATCCACTGCTTTGAAGAATTCTCACATTGTCACATTTGTCCCTTTTAATAAAAATATCAGGTAACCTTATGTTCCACATATAAAATACTCAGATAGCTTAGTTATTGACTGCACAATAGCAAATTCTTCATTAAAGCTTGTTTCTAGCTGTATCTCAGAAACTGAATGCTCATTTAAGTGAAAACTGACCCTGAAACCATTGCTATTGAAGAATCTGACCTTATGTGGGAAAGTCTGCTCAACTCATCAGACAGTTTACAATAATATATCTGAGAGGTGAAAGATAAAAGCCCAAGTGCAGTTGGCTTGGCAAAAAGTGTTCTCACAGGAATATATTGTTCTATCAACACTGCCATTCATAGAAATGTACCAACTTTAGGGATGGTTTCTAAGATTCGGAGGATGCTGGGGACCAGAAAGAAATCTCCTCCTGAAAATGAGAATTTATATTATTTCCTGGAATGGGTTGGACTGATCGAGCATGGATGACCCAGGCCAGAAGAGCGTAATCCCCCAAGGAAAGTGCCACGCACACAGCCAGTCCATATCAGGAGAAGGGAAGCTTGAACTTGTGATCCTTTGATGCCAACAAAATTTCTTAACTACTTAATTCCTCTAAGACCATTAGTTTCCTAACTGGTTAGCTATTCCTTTTTTCTTATCCACAAACCAGAGGGTAAATTTCCTGTGACAGGAAGTTCAGCTATAATATTATATTGCATCCTAAGGAGAGTAATTTCCTAGTGCTTGTTTTTCTCTAGAGACCATACAAGACAGAGTCTATTTGCTTTAATCTCTATGAGTTCAAGAACTCAGTGACCTTTTCGTATATGTATATGAGAGTAAGATTGTTCACAAGGCAGGTGGTCCCACGTTCTTGTAGCTCTAATTTATAATTTGAATTGGAGCTACATTTGAGTGTTCTAGTTCCAGCATCTCTAGCTGAGCTACATGCCTCAGATTTCAGTCAAGTTATTTCCAGGTAATGGTAATTTTTATCACTCTGCTTTTACAATGAGTTATAGAAACTGCAATGAAAGACTGGGAAAAAAGATCTGTTAGTTTTAAACTGTTTCTTTTTTTATATTAACCTAGTTGCAGTAAGTCAAAAAGATATTACCTGCCACTTTGTCCTCTAAGAGCAAGCTGAATTGGATTTCCTTATTTGACAAAAATCACCCAAAATTAATTCATATTTTGTTAAATATTACATTCATGCAGGTATGCTTAATGTTTGGTGAGCAGGCAGTTTAGTAAATATACAGAATGCTGTAAAACCTCGGCAGTATCTGCATGGGAACATCACAGAAAAAGAAGTTATATATGCAGAATAATACACTCAGACTGAAATCACTATTTCCCTGTGTAATTGCATAGTTTATTAGAGGTGATTTTTAAGCCAATTAGTAAATCAGATCAGGGTGTTCTGAATTTCTTCTTCAGCAATCTGTAAAGCATTAAAAAAAAGATATAATAATTCCAGGCACTTATACAGAAGCAGCTATAGGGCACATTGCAACATTTCATGCTTACTAAGGAGTTTATAACCAAATTCCAAAGTATGGGACTCCAACATAAAATGAATCCTTTTAGTGCAACTGTGTTTATTTTCATACAATGTGTCTACATTTGTGCTTTAGGTCAGATCGTGAATGATCTTTTGAAGGCAGATCTTGCAGTTGTTCTACCCAGCTTTGATTCATATGATGGAAAGGTCTCAGAGGATATGAACCAGATTCTTCTCAAATTAAATCAAACTGGAAGATAGGATTTAAATACACACATGCTGCTCTCCAGCTGTTACGGCCATTTTGTCCTTGGGACCAGATCAGAGCTAGTCTGATGTAAAGGTTACCTGAAACAGGGAAAATTTGCACACTTCAGGTTCTCAGCACCAGCTGTATCTCTTCCTATAGCACTGAACTTCTTGACTGCATAGGTACAGCCTCCAGCAACCTACAATAAGCAACAAAAAATCCTTTCCCTCCTTGACAAGGAAACAAAATCCCAAGCACAGTAAGCTGTGGGTTTCCCAGGCAAATGCTTTTGAGTATCCGATGTACGAATGGGATAACAAATAATCCAATTACTAAACCACAGAGACTTTTAACCTGATCTTTCCCAAATAGAAATTTACAAAAAACTACCCTACAAAAACACCAATGACATTTTAAATCTGGTTGAGGTATATGATTAAGAGAACATTGCCTATGGGCCATCATATTAACTGGCTTACATAAAAACTCCCAGAAAAAAATATCTGCCTTTTGTCTTTATTTTAGACTGGAAATTCACTGGATTATGGACAACATCTTTGTGATATGAGAAGAATGGAAATCCCCATCTTGTTTATGTCTTGTATTTGCTACTGCTAATCAATTCAGCAACATCAACTCCCTCTGTATTTATTTTCTGAAAGCCAAATATTCTGGTCAACACATTTTTCAATTAGAGATTTTCATCTCAAGTTATGTTCTGATACTGAAGTGCTTCACAAAGACAGTCAGCTTTAGTAATACATAATGTCCCACAATAAATAATGGCATTACTCCTGTGTCAGGAATCTTGATTTGTTAATTTCTAATTTAAAATCAAACAATAGAAGTTGAACTGTATATTTAAGGCAAGCATAAGCTCTACTTCTGTGACCTTCAACGTCTACATGATTTAGTGATTTTATTTGCTTTGTTTGTGGATATAAGTAACAAGAGTTACAGATATTTTTCATGCAGTAAAGGACAAATTAGTTCTCCCAAGATGAGAGTTTTGGGTGAGTATCATCCTTCAACTCAGTACCCACTCAGCGAAGTTTAGCTGTTAATGCAGTCTCAAAGAAGTGCCAGTAGTATGTATCACACACAAATTACATAATTATGTAATTGTGCAAGGCTTGAGAACAAATGACACTTACATGAAATACATAATCCATAATAGAAAAAATATTACTACCAAACTTTGTGTAAAGGGTTTCCTGTCTTTATAAAAACTAATTTTGTATGCCTAATCAAACACTACAGCAGCCATTATCAGATTCTATTTATCATCTAAGCAGGCAATAACTGTACCTGCTTTGCCAAGCAACATCATCTTTTCCAAAGTAGTGTGTGGAAGCCAGTGGTATGGTGGGAGAGATTAGGAAATCCATGAGCTGAGTAAGAAAGTCTTTGTTTCTGAATGGAAACAGAAAGAGAGCCTTAGCACATCAAAGTGAGAAGCCTTCTACCAGACAGGACTTTTTTGAGGACATGATACATGGAGCATATTTGAGTCCTTGCCCACACATAGTAGATCCAGTTTTATACCTTGCCAATAGAAGGAGTTCCACAGGGTGTTCTGGTTTGATACAAAGATAAATCCAATCTTCTATTTCCTGTGTTCACATTGCCTACATTTTTATAAGACTCTGTGACTGTTAGTTAATTTTGACTTTTCAAATGTATACTTCACTTCCTTTATATTTGTGTCACACCATTCCTACTGCCATAGGAAGCTTTAAGAGGAGGACACTGGCGTGCTCTAACAAACCCCACCATTCTAATACATTTTCTTCAGGATAAATGTAAAGCAGCAGGGTGTGCTCCATTTTACTGCAACGGCCCCCTTAGGAGCTGGTAATGCAAAACCTGTGTGGAAGAGGTGCCTTTCACCAGCCAGCAGCATAGGACTAACCCTGGGAAGGAATAAGAAAGTGGGAAACAAATGCCTGAACATGGAGGATTCTCCAAGAAACCTTAAGAACAGCAAAGCTGAAGCAGGACTTCCGCCTATCTGTCATTTAACTCAAATCATAGTTGTTCCCTGACAAGGCTGATCTGCAACGTTTTGGAGATTCATTATACATTTGCTTTGTTTGCTTTCCCTTTATTTGAAGAATATAAATGAGAGTAGAATAAAGAAAATTTTCAGAAGTCATGTTCTTCCCAAATCAGAGAGGAAGTGACTGGAATAGAAAAATCTTTTCTAGTTAAAGGACAAGGTAGCATTACAGACCCATGAACACAGCAGCACTGAGTAAAACAAACTAAACAGAGCCTGATGGGCCAGTCAGGTATATAGACATGTGGACATCAGAAAGCTGGTTACACAGAAGCAGTGATGGCATTGAGAATCTTCTCAGAGAATCTGGAACATAGATAATATGTTATTGCTGAGAGGCAGGTACAGAGTTTACTCCAGGCTGGGATAACTGGCTGAACTTTCAGTTTTCCAATGGAGGAACCTGATGACGGTAAAGCAGGAGTGATTTCAAGCCTAGTGGTACAGAAACAGGGATCAGAAGTTGCTTCTGAGAATTAAATGGAATTGCCAAAGGACGTTAGGACTGTTTAGGAGGTAAAGCTGAAATAAGTAGTTGTGAGGCAACTGAATGGCCATATCCCATAAGGGAGATTGGTCATGTTCATGTTAGGACTCCTATACTGAGGAATCCCTTATCTTTTATGAAAGAGTGCAAAATATTCACAGGTTAATAGAAAACCCCAAGATGTCCATTATCTACAGCAAGAGTGGAAAGCTTTGACCACTTTAGTACTATACTACAAGAGAATGTGGTATAATCTGTGTAAAGAAGCTTTGTGGTGAATATTTGACATCTTTGGGAGATGTAGTACCAAAACAACTAGAACTTCTAGACAAAGAATAAGAGATTCATGGAAATGTTGGTTAAATATGCCAGCTCTGCTAAGTGGATGAATTGTAAGGAGAGCCTGATTTACACACAGAGACTGCAACAGGCTCAAAGACAGCTTTCAGTAGTAGGGGAAAATAAATAACATTTAAGTGGAGTATAGAAAAAAGGCAAGAGAAGTTGTGCCCATTAAGAGTGGGATTTAGGGCTCATTCACACAGCACAAGAAGAAACTAAGAATATCAAGACCTCTGCAGCTAGACCTGAAAACTCCAGCATACAATGTCTTTTACTATTCTGAAGCTGAAACTTTCCCAGCAGATGCTGCAAAACCTGCCAGCTTTTATGGTGCTTTTGTAAAGGGGACAGATGTGCCCATTACAAAACCATCAGCTTGTAGATAGCATTTCAGTACAGCTTAGTTACTACCAGCAGGTCTATTCCCATATTTCTGTTCCCACTTATTTTCTTCTTTGTAGTGTATGAAGCACAAACACAGAGACCCAGCAGTTAAAGTGTCATCCTGAACTGAAGCACATCTTTCCAACAGGAGCATCTGTGCCTATGTTCATGTTGTAGCTAGATCCTTCACTGCTTCTTTTTCAGTGGTTTCATGGTCACCTCAGGGCTTATTTCACAACCAAGTTGCTCTTTAGTTCTCTTTGAGTAACCTGCAGAAGAATTTCCTCTGTCCTACAGTTAAAAAGCTCTACATGACCGTCTCATCCAGTGGCCTTGCACTGTAAGCTTCCAGTGGTCAAGGGGCATGTGTCTCTAAAAATGTACACCTATCTGGGAGCTATGGAAAGACTGACTGCGCAAAGAATATGTGCTCACAGCACCAGGACATGTCTGTTAGACACCAGCAAGAGCAGGCTGAGGGGTGAGGGCAGAGACCATTGGGACAGTGCAGCAGAATGATGCAGGGAGCTCACCTTGCATCCCACTATGCCAGAGGCAGGTAGTGGAGGTGGGCCAGGAAGAGCAAGCAGGGCCTTGCCACGGACCTGGAACAGCCAGACATGGCCAAGGGGAAGGAATGGCTGCAGAGCCAAAACCAGCAGGCAAGAGTGGGGTGATCTAGGATGATGCACAGCTGTGGTCACAGCTACTGTGACTCCACAGGGACCTGGCACTACAGGGCTAGAGCTGCAGTGCAGTGCAGCTCCTCCTTGCTATTGGGCTGTTTCCCCAGCCGTGGCTCACCCCTGGTTGCACAGAAGCACAACATCAGAGTTTGATGGCCTTGAGTACAGGCAGCCAAACACCAGGGAAGTGAGGAGGTGGCTGCAGCAACACCTGATGGGCTCAGGGCCCCTACACACACACCATTTTCAAGACACCTGGGCAAGGAGTCCATTTACAATACGTAGTTTTACACATAATTGTGTATAGTTGGACCAGCTCATCATGGCTTTTAGGCACTATGATAGGATAACCTTTAAAAAACAATCATGATACCTATTTAAAGTTCATTGAAAGTGCACGTGCATATTCAACAATTAACAGAAAACGGGTCACTACAAGTTGCATGTAGCTTCCTACAGTATTCATATAAGGTCAGATATTAAGTGTACTATCTAGCACTGCCTGTAAGAAACAGCAAAGCTCAGAGAATTGCATATCCTTTGAAGCTCCCTCTTTGCTTAGTAGATCTGTTGTCCACCTCCTTAATTTCACAGCTCCTATCTTAAGTAACTTCAAAAAAGGGAAGGAAGGAAGGCTTTGAGACAGCAGCAATTCACCTTGAAGCAAAAGACTGTTTTTAAAAATCTGCATGTATTTTTCAATGTCATAAAACACACAATAATTACATAGTCAATTATACTGCTCAAGAAATTTCAGGAAACCTGCTATGACAATGAAAATATAAGTGAGAAAGTTGCAAATTTGGATATGCTGATATGATTTTTTGCTATGTCCATTTGTTATTGCGGTACATCTCTCTGAGAAAATGGGGAGAAAGCCACACTCCATCTGCCTGCATTCAGCTGCCTTGACATCACCCATAGCTTGTCCAAATGCCACATGCTTGCATAGTAGGTGGGGCTGGACATCAGTTTGCACATCAGAGCTGAGCACATTTGTTTGTCACTGTGAAAATGCGGTGATACAGTCTCTTGGTCAGCACTACCGCATGTCACATCAACCCTGACCATGCCTGAAGTGACCTGTCCAGTCTTGCTCTCCCCTGTGAAATTTATCCCTGTGTAGAAAGCCACCAGAAATCTTTATCTTTCTTAGTTTCTCAAGCTATGATTAGATTACTTATTCCTCTTGCGCTAATCTGTTTTTGAGCGAATTTTGCCTTTGTTGCTAGGTAGGTAAAGCCTTTTCCGTATGTAAACAGCTTTTCATTGGTTGTTTTTACTACAATGTCCCTTCAAAATCACAGGCACCAGCGTATCTCCAGTCAACACCTGGTGACAGCTGTTTTAAAATCTTGGGATGTTTCAGTATGCAAGAGTTGACTGACCAAAGAGGACAAAGATACTGACATTACAGCGTAAGTAAAGCTGGCAGGTCAGGTCAGAGATGAATGAAGACAGTGTCCTTCAGGCTGAATAGGGAAGAAAATGACAAAACACACAGGCATAGTGAGGGGCAAACAGGGAATAAGGGAAACAGGGAGAAAGGTTGGATGATCCTGAAGTTCGTAAAACTCTACAGATTTCCTGAACTTGGCAGTATTCCACCAAAAGAAGGAATTCTTTGTATTTAAAAGGCTCGGCCTTGGCATTACAGAAGTAGACTGGTCCCTGAGCGGCATTATATTAATCAGCCTCATTATCGCTATCATAAGGAAACTCATCTCTGTAGTTATATAAGGTATGGCTATAGACACGTAGAATAAGGCTTCAGCAGAGAGTGATCAGAGACTACAGAAACAGCTAATTTTCTAACAAACAGCAGTGGACCTTTTTCTGTATTTATCCATTATGCTTAGCTCTGTGCCCCACTCCACAGAAAACCAGCCTCTGCTGTATCCAGATGCCACGGATGTATCACAAGGTCTGCTCAGTGGTGACGCAGCATCGCAAATAACAACAGGTGCAGAACAAGAGATGATATCAAGCAGTTGCTTAGTTATCTTTGCTTGCTCAAAGTCTGTAAAGAACAATGATGAAGTTAATTAATTGGAGGCAATTAATTGCAGGAATCTGAACAAAGAAAAAATACACAAAATGAAACAGAATTACTTTGATTGTGATCATAGCTTTTCTACCTTGTCTTGTTAATTCATATTGAGTTACACTTTTGACATCGGGGGAGGGATTCAGATTGATATGAAGATATTCACACTTAGTCATTTTAATGTAAATATTTAAAATCTATTTTTAGTTAGTGGATGCTAAGGAGCTCCTTAGGAAGAACCCATTTGGACACTTGCTTGGGATTCAGATGCCTAAACATAGGCACCTCGAGTTGTTTTGATGCCATGGAGCTTCTAGCCCCATCTCTAGCTCATGCTCGAGGGAGTGCTAAATGCCTTCTGGCCCCCTCTGACACTGGTCTGCCCTGGGTAGATATCTGGGGGACCCTAGGGCATCTTAGAGCTATGTGTGGGCAACTGATGACTGTCCTTAATGGCCTTGGAGATGCCCTGGCCCTTAGGATGGGTTGACTGTATCTCCATCATCAGGAGAAAGAGTCTGGATTCTCATGTGCTTGCTCATACATAGACAGGGAAGCTCAGGTGTCCTAATCCAAACCTTGTGAGAGGCCTGATTATGAAAGATCGGATACACAGACGATGTTTTTATTATATATAATTTTTATCACTAATCTTCTATCAGTATTCATATGGTAACAACAATCAATTTCTGATACTGTTCCTCAGTAACACAATTTTAAAGTTATCTAATTCTATTTAATAAGTTAGCCATTAATGTTATGGTTACATTCTGCCTCCCTCTTACATTTTTCATTCTGAATCACTATTGAGTAAATTACACTAAAAAAAAAAGAGAGAATGGAAAATCAAATGTAGAAACTATTTTGTCTATCTAAAATAACTTACTATATCTGTTTCCATGAATATATAGGATGGGTGTGAGCTTAAACATGTATACAAATAATGCTCTGGAAGGTAGATGGTCTCTGTCAGCTGAAGTTCCAGTTATGTGAATGAGGTCGTTTATTGGCTCTTTATCAAATCCACTAACTTTTTCTTTTATTAAAAAAAAAAACCCAAATAAATATCTCTTTGCATACAATTTATTTGCATTTATGAGTACATTTGCTTTATAAACGAGCAAACCACATGTGTCGCTATTAAGATTTTAGTTTAGATCAGGAATACATTTCTGAAACCAAATCTCTGTTTTTCCCAATTACCGTGCCTTGTTTGCACTGGGAGTCAGTTTCAGGGTACATGCATTGGATTCCCTTCAGGTAAAATTAACCTGGAAGATGAGCTTTAGTAATGCACCCATTGCTCTCCAACTCCTAATACGCTTTCAGGTCCTGGGATCAGAGTACAGCTAGTCTAAGTTAGCTTGGAATCAGGTACACAGCGTACATCACATCCTTAGCACCAAATGGATCCATCTACAGATCTAGTTCTGTTGAGCTACAGTATTTGCCAAAGTGGAGCAGGCTAAGAAGGCTACAGCATTAGATCCTTAAACCAGAAGATACTTCTTCATGTTTAGTAGCACAAGCAAAGAAGCAAATTTGGCCATAAGAGAGTATCTACACAGATTGCCTGTCTGAAATACTTCTATAGCATCTTCTAATATGAGGCCATCCTTTACGAACAGTTTTCTGTCAAAATGCATGGTGCCTGAGGATCCCTTGCCAATCCTTCCCAAAAGCAGACACATAGGTCCCACAAAACAAGCTTCTGTCCAACCCATAGGATTATTTTTCTCAATTATTTGTACATGCAGAAGATTACCTCTTTTATTTTTTTTTTTAATACTGTGTAAATGACCATATATGATGCTGCCTACCTGGTAGGGACAGGACAAAGCATTATGGTGAGCAGGATAAGTGGTGATATCTATTATAGAATTTCAGCTATTCCTCCAACAAATCTTATCCTAGATCCTGTCAGAGACAAGATACTAGACAAGTGAATCACTGCTTTGGTCCAGGATGAAAATTCCTGGCAATCAAAAGGAAACCTTTTATAGCAGCAGTCGTAGTTTTAAAAATGCTCCCAAAGAATCTCTTACTTTTGGAATCCTAGATCTTACTGGAATCTATGTTATAGTACAAAGGCTGAAAGCATGCTGACTTCTCAGTCGTGATCCTGTGACGATGTCTTCTGATTTCAGTTCAATTCCAAGTTTCCTTCAACACTCCTTAATATTCCTGTTTTATTATTTCTTTGTATGTGCACTACATATGTTCACATGCTTGAATCTATGTGACTCTCAATTATCACCTTTCTTCTTCAAGTAATACGGTCACGTTCAGTGCTGATACATACTGCATTTCTTCAGAGGATTAGTGTGTCATCCAAATGCCCCATGTCTTTGTCACTCAAATATATTTAATGCTCATTTGTCTTCTGGATTCTCCTTTACTACTTACATGTTTAAACATGTAGACCTACACACACAGATATGTATGCATGTGTATATGTGTCTGTACACTTACATACACCTACACACACCTTTTCTTTCTACACAATGATCTACTGATTCTGCAAAAGATTTCTTTGCAATATATCTATCCAGGTGGGTCTCTATTATGTCTTCTCTGAAAACTCTCTATCTCTTACCTACCTGATTTTTTTCAGATTTTCACATCTCTATAGCAAATTCCTTTCTAGTCTGACTTTTACCAATCGCTGACTGTCCATGGATATCACTAATTATGATGCCTTTTAACTGCTGTTTTTTTAAAGTCATGGTAAAACAAGGAACTACAAAAGTAGAAAGCAGAGGTACCTTCCAATGTAGCAAGAATCTTCAGAACAAAATACAGGTTTATCCAAGTGTTACTGTTAGAAGGAGACTAGCAACATGCACAGTAGAGATTCAAGCTAACAAACATCCACTGGAATATGTCATATGAATCATGAGATGTTAACGCATAAATAATGCCTAACTTCCTGATAGATTTTTTTGGCAGAACTGTGAACTACATAGTTGATGGAACACGATATAAATATAAGACTTGCATTTTAATAAGGTATTGGAAACACTTTGAACTATTACATTCATTTATCTGGGCACACTCAAAGTATCGTGCTTTATCTACCTGTAATATCATGCTGAGACACTTGACATGGTATTTCCACTACCCTTCCCTTTGACACTGTCTCCACACTTGAGAAAATGAGAGGTTGGTGTGCTAGTTTTACAAAGAATAATAATGTTTTTGCTTAGGGATGGATCAGAAATCTCTTCTTTTAAAAATTGACCTGAGAGCTCTCCGTTATTTACAGTGTCACTTTCAAGGCTGCAGAACTCACTCTTCAAGCATCACTGAAGGTCAACAAATGCTGGAAAGTATTGTTAATTAACATCAGTTCCAAAGGGGGGGGCGTAGTAGGGAAACCTGTTGAGAAACCACACAGCACGTCTTCTTGACTAAGGTTTTGGAGAGAGACAAGGGAAACTGAAAAAGAGCAACAAACTGAGCCGAAATCTGCTGTTTGCAATGTGGGGATCATTATACAACTTCACTTTTATAAAGTCCAGACAATAATCAATTTCTTAATTCATGGGAGGTTCCTACCAAAAAGAAACACAAATTCCTAAAGCAATGCACTAAGAAGCCTGGTGATACTGCATAGAAACATTGAAGGAAACACATGCTGGAAAAACATAAATGAGTGTTTTTAATGAATCTTGTACTGCATCACAGATATTCTGTGGAAGAAAGAAAAAAGAAAGGTAGCAATGCTGAAAAAGATCTGAGGAGTATATGCAGGAAAAAGGATCAGGACTGGGATTGCGGTATTCAGTAACAAAAAACAAACCAAACCTAAGAGTCAGTGCAATTCACAGCTCTTTTATTAGATGCTCTACAGTGTGCAGTCTGTAAAATAGAGTTATGGAGCAGGAAGGTGTAAGAGCCACCAGTGGTCCCATGAGCTTATCGAGGTGACAGGGGAGATGGAAAGAGTTGAGTGATCTTTCCTGACAGTATATTCCTGAAAGCACACCCCAAATTCCCCGATCTGGCTACCTTCATGCCAGGATGAATTGGAAGGAGTTCAGACAAAAGCAAGACAAATGACAAGAGCTGGAGGGAATGACTTCAAAGGAAGGATTAAATGAGCTAAAATATGCATAGCATGGCTAAGGAACAACTGTAGGGCAGGAGACAGGGAATAGAGTAGCTGACAGCTATTTTTA
The DNA here is from genome assembly GCA_033558185.1 of Dromococcyx pavoninus. Classification (NCBI taxonomy): domain Eukaryota; kingdom Metazoa; phylum Chordata; class Aves; order Cuculiformes; family Neomorphidae; genus Dromococcyx; species Dromococcyx pavoninus. The sequence goes on from JAUMJL010000054.1 coordinate 1,176,120, forward strand.
GAGGTGTAAAGTAAGAGATCTCTTGATGACAGTAAATAGGGAGGAGGAAGAATTTGTTATCATATTAATACTGTTTTGCTTCAATTTTTGCTTGGTACATGGTAGCTTTAGACTGCCAGCAGCAGGGATGAGACAAGCACGAAAAAAACCTTCTTCCTTACCAGTGCATTTTGAATTCTGCTTTATAATTCATTTGACTGCCTCCTCTCCTCTCTTACCGCTCTAGGCCAGGCTCATCATTACACGAGACTAAGGCACCAGTTCTCTCTGAAATCAAGAAAACTTCAACATGTTCAAAGCAACTTCTGAACATTTCCAGTTTTGTTACTGATTTTCTCCCTCTATGCTTTGTTATTGCAGGTCCAAAGAGCCCTGGAATTCCTTGAACACATATATTTCAATGAAATAAAATGACAATTTTTGAGCATGAGAATTCATCCACCCATCTGTTTGTTTGTTTTGGGTTTTTTTTTATCTTGTGACTTCAGGTGACTTGCAGAGCGATCTGAGAATGGACACATAAGTCTCATCTCTCAGGAAGAACATGTCCTCCCTGGCATTGTTTTCCTGTTTAGGTAAACTGCATCTAATCAGGGAGGGCAGAATCTCCAACTGCACTCTCCCATAGCATTTTTGCCTAGGACAGTTCTTTCCATATTATTCTCCCCTATCTTCAAATGCTAATTTTTCAACAGCCACCTCTGTACTCTTTTCTTTCTATTAGATTCTTTGTTGATTACTAATGGGGGTAAGATTTTCCCAGTAAGTATCTTTTTCTAGAAAATCCTTTGAGGATTTCAGTCCCACTATGACTTTTCTTCCCTATTACCCTTTCCTCACTCCTTTAATTTATGTAGCTCCTTCTGTGTTATATTTAACATCAGAAGGTCAGTACCTATACTGCCTTTAATCATGTGAGTGAATGTTTAGCACTGGGAAACTTTCTTGGAGCATAAAAGACTTATTCTTTCAAAGAAATACTATTAAACCCTATTGATATGAAAGAGTTGTTTAGCTAACAGGTATTTTAAAAGTATGAGTTAAGAGCACCTCATCCTTTATGTTTAGTAGCCATTTGACCAAGAACTGGAAGAAATTAAAGAAATATCACTGAATTACAGAAGTTACAGCTGTGCAGAACACACGTGGGGAGTTGCTTCATCTGCTTTACGTTTTTCTCTTTTCATTATGGAAGAACTCCTTACGCCACCATTTCCTTTATTTTCAGGTCATAAATTCATTTCCATTCAGAATGCAAAAAAGGATTAACACAAACCAGGATATGATAAACTACAATTTAAGCCAAAATAAGTCTGTGGAACCTATGACAGGTTGAAAATTTTTAAACTGAACAGCTCTCACTGAAGTTAGCAGCTTGAGGTGTATGAGAAAATTCATGAGAATGAATTGATTTTGATGAAACTTCTCCATATAAAATTGGTTTTCAGTAAGCTAGTATGAGAGTGGAAGGTTGTGTTTTCCATTTTGGCAAAACAAAGCATTGTGGGTTTCTTTTTTTAATGAAATCTCCATGTGATATGCATTCATACTTCTATGCAACATCACCCAAACACAATAATCAAAAGTATGTTTCACGTTGTGATTTTTTATATTGTCAAAACTATAGGATTCAAAGGTTTTAAAGGTGTAGTGATTAGATTTCTACATGGGAATTTCTGATTTTTAAATTGTATTTAAAGTGAAAATAGATGGAATTCCATTTCTTTACAGGATCTAGTAAAAGTTTTTTCTTTCTGATTTCTGTCCTGGTGAGCAAGCAAATTTTAAAAGGGCAATAATTTTCCAACCTTTGGCTATAGCTGGTAACACTATTTAGAGCAGTTTGAAAAGCTACAGTATGACTGATATAGCATGATGTGAATCAAGCAAAGTTGATACTGAGATATTAACAAAACCCAATCCTCACATTCCAGAGAAGCCTGCATTCTTTCCTAGCATATAGAAAAAAACTTGTAGCTTCATAGCATAGTCCTCTCTTGAATGCACAAAGGACAGTTTTCTCATCCTGAAAGACAGTCTGTAGTCTTCCCTGCTGTCATACATTGGACACTTGGAACAGAAAAAGACAAATGCCCAGGTATTTTTTTTTTAACTAAGAGGAGCCTCTACATGCAGCTGTTTTTATAGACATAGCACATATTTTTACATTAACTCAGAACCAAAGGCATGAATTTTAGCTTCCTAATAACATGTAAACATGCTCAAAACAGTTTTGCATTAGATTACTGATTCTGATTTATTTTACTGCCTGAAAACATTTGAGAGAGGCTCAGAGCAGAATATTTTCTTCTTTTTAATGTATTTAATTGTTTGAATAAGCAGACATGAAAATAGAGGCAAATGAGTTTGTTCTCTGAAGGGATGAATGCACTACTGACTTTCCAGTGGGGCACTCTATTTTCTCCCTGCAGCACCCACGCTTGTGCAAACATAAAATTACAGAACAAAGTCAAAGACTTAGAAATCACCTCATTTGGGCTAAGATAAAGCTTTCAGGTTCCTTTTATTAACACAACCATTTTTCAAATCTGACCATGTGTTTGTGAGGTGAACAAGTTTCAAAACACGTAGTTTGCCTGTGCGGCACCCAGAAGTCAGCAGTCACATATGTGATATCCCATTCTCAAAACTAGCACAGCAAGATATTCTTTCACTGGTTCACATAGTCTCCACATTCAGCAAAGGCACCAGTGCATGAAGAAGGGACAGAGGGATATGAAAAAGGAGTAAATAAGGCAAAGCAGAAAAATACTTAATTATTGCGTGGTAGGGTTTCTCCCTCAGCATCTCTGCTGGATTCCTCCCTGGAGATTATGTAGGCACTCAGAAAGCTCTGTATCTCCAGCTATACTCACATGGCACATTGGTACTGCAGCCACGCTTAGGTATTTGCTAGCTAGACATGTCAGAATTGATCCTATAGGATCTCCTTCCTGACAGCTGCTTTTCAGAAACAGTTAGTCTTAATAACAGAAGTCAGCAGATGCAGTAGTTGCTTAGTACATCTGAAATGAGGCAACTTGCATTTAAGAGCTTATAAATGGTTCAAGTACTCTAATTTCAGGACCTAATTTTTTGAGGGAAAAAAGACCGTTTGATTATGTGGTTTTCATTTTTAACATCTCTATAAATGTGCAGATCTTTAATTAGAATGTACACACTATAATCTCTCGATGTAAAAATCAGTGAAACAATCTTCCTATATATAAATTTGGTATTCCTTGATCAGTGCATTCTCGTAGATATGTCTGAAAAGAACTACCACACATGCTACTGCAGCCTCATACATTTCCCTCTTCTTTTATTCAGTGTTATTGAGGTTTTATATTTTTTATGCCATCATACTCCTTTGACAGTATGCAGCTGTCATGAATCTGTCTCACAGGTTTCTATATATCAGAGACCAGTTTTAAAACTGTTTTGACAGGTTAAAAGCTGGAATTTTTCCAGGGACAGGATGGAGAGAAGCAGGAATGTGAGAAGTGAACAAGAATATTCCTTGACACTCACTAATCTTCTCAGTGCAGATGGCACTGTCTTTTTCAAGTAGTTTCTGAGCACAACAGCCATTGAAAAAGAGTAAAAGCCTGAATGCTGAAAATAGCCTTCTTGGGAGATACATACATATCTGTATGTACATCAATCCAATACGCACAGCCATGCATGCACAAACAGACAAATGTGCAAAGCTTAACTTCCCTCTTCTTCCTTCCTTATTTGTTCACTAAATTAATTGCTCACCAAGATGCTGTAGGCCACATTGTTAATTATTGTCTCTCTCTTCTGCACCTGAGGCATCACACTGGTTTAAAAAAACTGCATGCAAACAGATGGAGAGCTGCTGGAGATTAATCTGCAGGTACATGAAAAAATGGATACAGACTTTATGATACTGCAGACTCAGATGGTCTATTAATTTTCAATAATATTCTGGAAAAGAAGGAAGTTTCTAGGTGGCTTTAGGTATAATTTTCTTTTTTTAAAAAAAAAATAATTACAAAAGCCTATTACTTTTATGATTTAATCACCACCATTTATGTTTAAGAAATACTTATGGAAAAATACTCCAATGATCACTGCACCAGCCTTGCAGTTTCTTAGCTAACCCTGTCCCTTGGCAGCCAGTTGTACATGCACCATGCCTGATGGGCTGGGCATCTTGCAGGCTAGACCAACACATCAGCTCGTACTGGATTTTGCATGCAGGCTCTTGCCTGATGTCTTAATACCATTGACTTATACCCAACATCTACCCTAACAGCCTGTTTCTGCCATCATGTTGTCACTGGGAGCTACAGCAGACTGGGGCAAATCCACTCCTTATGCGCCCAGCCTGCCTCCATCCCACTTGCATGAGGTAATGCACTGATGTAATCCCAAGGAAAACCATCCACTCTTTGATCCGTTCTGGCAATTAGCAAAAAATTACTGCAGTAGTTGACACCAGCTAGTTTTTCACCTTCAGAGGCTGAGGATCAAAGCTGCTACAGCCATAAAAATGCAGCAGGTATGCTTCGGATGGTGTTTGACACCGTCCTGTCCTACAGAGGAGGGCACTGCAAAGGCAGACAAAACATAAGCATCCCAACCTATCTAATGCACATCTTGCATGCTTCGAACCAGGTAAAAGGATTTCCCTTTTATAAATATTCAACGTGGCCATTTTCTGCATAAAAGTACCCAAAAGAGGTATCTGACAATCGGAAATTGTTCTAATGGAACCATTTTACCCTCTTCTAAGGGAAAACTATTGCTGCACATGAGGAACATTTCCATTTCTTAAACTGGAAAAAAAGCCTTTCGGACATGGCTGGAAGTTCAGCTCTGTATATTAGCCAAATTACTTTAGAAAGACAATGGAAAAGTTACCAATAGCTTTATCATAGGACTATCCAAACAGATCCGGATATTTTAGCCAAGAAGCAAGAAAAAGACCTCTGGTCTTCTTAGAAACAAGGAAGATCAGTTGATACTCACAATACAAAGGCCACCAGCCCCTTCCCCCTTCCCTTTCCTTCCCCCTTCCCTTCCCTTCCCTTCCCTTCCCTTCCCTTCCCTTCCCTTCCCTTCCCTTCCCTTCCCTTCCCTTCCCTTCCCTTCCCTTCCCTTCCCTTCCCTTCCCTTCCCTTCCCTTCCCTTCCCTTCCCTTCCCTTCCCTTCCCTTCCCTTCCCTTCCCTTCCCTTCCCTTCCCCTTCCCTTCCCTTCCCTTCCCTTCCCTTCCCTTCCCTTCCCTTCCCTTCCCTTCCCTTCCCTTCCCTTCCCTTCCCTTCCCTTCCCTTCCCTTCCCTTCCCTTCCCTTCCCTTCCCTTCCCTTCCCTTCCCTTCCCTTCCCTTGTTCCATGCGTATTTCGTAGAGCAGAGATTACTTGGTAGAGATCAGTACACAATTTGTCATGTGTTACACACCACGTTTCATGCTGTTATAAGACTATGTAATGGGAACTCTGGAACTTAAACATGGTGTAATTTCCTCCAGTACCCAAATGCTGCGTATTGGTATTTTGTAATCCAGCAGAGATTTTCAACAACAGCCATCACTTTATGAAATGCCTGATGTATGCAGAAACAAATAGATACATAATGCATTGTGCATGCTACCATACATTTGGCTTAGAATATTAAATCTACTGTCTCTCACTATTTTAAAACACATCAAATCTAATACTTATGATACTAGGGTCAGCCTATATCATTAGCACCTGCCCAGGTTAATAAACAGTATATTGTTTCATAACTTTGAGACTCCTGTTCAAGTATTACAAGTGAAGGATTCTTGATTTGCCTTTCCTCTTCTTCTGCAGATGGTGCAAAATGTGAAAATTAAAAGCTAATAGGGTTAGATACTTCTATAGTTCCCTCTCTCTCTCTCTAAAATTGTCTCAGCAGGAGCAATATCAAAGCCCCAGGCCCTACATCTACCTCATGGGTATGAGGTGTTGGCAAAGATGGCCCCTAGGGAATCAGCTTCCAGCTGATGCTGCAGAGGATGACGTGGGTAACTGGCCTTTAGTAGTGCTCAGCCAGAGCACCGCATACTTCCAAAAAGCAGTCCTACAAATAGTATTAACATTTAATCTGATAAAGGCAGCCTGTTCCTACCCTATTTTAGATTCTTTTCTTTCTGTACTGAATCTTTTGTCTTATTTGGGAAGACAGTTCTTTGGTATAATGCAATTGTCTTTAATGAATTGCTTTTCCCAGATCATTGTCCCAAAAGTTGAGGGTGATTTGTTCAACCTGTAGCAGGAGAATAAGACTAAGACTTCAGTTCTTCTCTATTTGAACAAGAATATTTCCTCCCGTAGTAGTGATTCAGTGATGATGACTATTGACTACAGATACAAAAGAAAGAAAAAAGCCAGACAATTTATGTTTTGTAGGCTGGGCTCAGAGTAAACTTGTCCAGTGGTGATGATCTATTAGATTTCTCTCTGGCTGTCAATAGGCCCTAAAATGCTGCTTCTATTGCTGGCTTTATGAGGGGAAAATGAGAGAAACTCTACTCAATTAGAAACCTGCTTGGCCAGTCAGACATTCACAAGTCTATGGGGCCAGATGGGATCCTCCAAAGGGTATTAATAGAGCTGGCAAAATTCCTTGCCAAACCCCTTCCCCTCATCTACCAGCAGTTGTGGCTGACTGGGAAAGTGCCACTTGACTGGAAACTGGCAAATGTTAAGCCCATTTACAAGAAGGGTCAGAGGGAGGATCCAGGGACTTATAGGCCTGTCATCTTGACCTCGATACTGGGGAAGGTTATGGAACAGATGATATTGAGTGCTATCACACAGCACATGCAGGACAGCCAGGTGATCAGACCCAGTCAACATGGCTTTATGAAAGGCCAGACCAATCTGATCTCCTATGATGAGGTTACCCATTTAGTGGAAGAGGGAAAGGTTGTGGATGTGGTGTACTTGGATTTCACTAAAGCCTTGACATCGTTTCTCAGAGTATTCTGCTTGACAAACTGGCTGCCATTGGCCTGGACAGGCACACCCTCTGACGGGTAAAAAACTGGCTGGATGGCTGGGCCCAAAGAGTTGTGGTAAATGGAGTTAAATCCAGTTGGAAACCAGTCACAAGTGGTGTTCCTCAGGGTTCAGTGCTGGGTCCAGTGCTGCTCAGTATCTTTATCAACCATCTGGACAAAGGGATCGAGTGTTCCCTTAGCAAGCTTGCAGATGACACCAAGCTGGGTGGCAGTGTTGATCTGCTTGAAGGAAGGGAGGCTCTGCAAAGAGATCTAGACAGGTTGGATCGATGGGCTGAGATCAACAGGATGAGGTTCCTGTTGAGGACCAAATGCAAAGTCTTGCACTTGGGACACAACATGCCCATGCAGCGTTGCAGGCTTGGGGAAGAATTGCTGGAAAATGGCAGAGAAGGACCCGGGGATGTTGGTTGACAGCCAGCTGAATATGAGCCAACAGTGTGCCCAGGTGGTCAAGAGAGCCAATGGCATCTTGGCCTGTACCAGAAACAGCGTGGCCAGCAGGACAAACGAAGTGATTGTGCCCCTGTACTCGGCACTGGTGAGGCCACACCTTGAGTACTGTGTTCAGTTCTGGGCTCCTCACTACAAGAAGGACATTGAGGTGTTGGAGCGCATCCAGAGAAGCGTGTTGAGGCTGGTGAAGGGGCTGGAGAACAAGTCCTATGAGGAACGGCTGAAGGAACTGGGGTTGTTTAGCTTGGAGAAGAGGAGGTTGAGGGGAGACCTCATCACTGCCTACAGGTACCTCAAAGAAGGATGTAGCGAGGTAGGTGCTGGTCTCTTCTCACAAGTGACAAGTGACAGGACAAGAGGTAGTGACCTTAAGTTGCACCAGGGCAGGTTTAGACTGGATATTAGGAAAAATTACTTCAGGGAAAGGTGGTTGGACATGGAAACAGCTGCCCAGGAAGGTGGTTGTGTTTAAAAGACAGGTTGATAAGCTTCTTAGGGACATGGTTTAGTAGTGGACAGGTACGGTTGGACTCGATGATCTCAAAGGTCTTTTCCAACCAGATCATTCTATGATTCTCAAAATGTTGCTTTAGTCAAGGGCTACACAATTAGCCGCATCTGGAAAGAAGTATATTTGCTGATTACTAAACTGTCATATCCATGAACCTAAGGTGAATTTTAGTTTAAGCACATGGAAAAGGTGCTGCCATTGAAAGTTTAAATGCCAGGCACCACAACGAACACATGAGTATTGGAAGATTTTTCTCTGGGAAAAAAGGTACATGGATTTCACTTTACGGGTGAAAGTTCTGGTCTGTTTTGTACTTCCCATCTCATTCGTATCCCCTCTTGCTGTTCCAAGATCTTTCTAGCCTTTTGAGCCATAAGATATCTTCAGTGAGAGTATATATCAGTCAGACTTGATATTTTAACTTTTAACTCATACTTGATAGAAAAACCCTTTACATGCCCATAAAATAAATCCTACAGGATCCTTGCTGCTACAAGAAAAAAATCCTTTTTTTCTGTTCTTTTTCTGCTAATAGTGATTAACACCACTGCAACTGCAAATTACTTCAGACAATATTAAATTTACAGATTTATAACAGAGGGACTGGTTTAAGAACAGACAAACATTTCTGAGGAATAATGTAAGTACAGTGGGGGAAAAAGGATGCACTAGAGGACATCTCAGGAGTTCTTTTGGCAGCATTTTCTGCATTTCTTACCCACTTTTCTATGAACATCAGACACACTCATACAGCTTTATATACATGAAATCTATACTGAAGAAGAACAAGTTTCAGAGGAATAATTCTAATACTCATTATATCTGTATAAAATACCAGCTTAATGTACATCCATATAAAGTGGTTTTCATAATAAATACTATGACTAAATGCTAATGTAGAAACACATACTTCAATATTTATTATACCTTCATTTAATACTATATAAATATATAAATATACTTTAAAAGTTGATCATAAATTAATCACTTACTTGCTCCCGAATAATTGATTACTAAGATATTTAGGTTGGGTTGCTTTTACAATCTCTTCCCTCCCAAGATACAGCAAATAATTCTGATTACTGAGGAATCATGATAACAAAGTTTAGTAAAGCCAATCACTATGATTAGTATTGAAAGCTTTCAGACTCATTTAGTTTCATTTCTGCAGAACTTTATTCAGAGTGAGAATCTCACCTGATATCATATTCTCCAAAATCATTGAGAGAACCCAACTACCACATAAAGTAGCACTTGGGTCTGGAGCTTACTTTTGGACAGCATCCAAACTATGATTTTGCCTGTAGCATCAATTATCATTCATATGGGTGTTGAAGAAGCTGACAGACCTGTATTCTCCTTGCTCCTCTTTTTACTGCATCTTTAAAGATATTTGTCTTTCTTTCATCTAATGGCACATCACCATCCTCCTCATTTCTCAAAAATATGTGCTAACAAGACTTCCAGACATCACCATCCTACTGTTAAAAATCCAGCAATAATGTCTACATAGACCACTTGATTTAAAATTATCTTACTTATCCAGGCTACCTCCTATAACCTCCTTTTCAAGCCTGACCCCGTAGCCTTCAATTGCTAGGTAATGTTATGATCTACCCAAGGACTGCTTCTGTATGCACAGTTACACGGGTAAAATACGGCAAGCAGCCTTCTAATTCTGACAATTAACAATAACAAATCCTCAGCTGAAGTGTTCATATTTACAGAATCTTGGATTGTCCCAATAAACACCACAGATTTTGTTGTATGCCTCATGTGGGTCATATAGGATATGCTTCTACACAAGACCGTCAATGACTCTAGTGATCATGCTGACCTCACCAGAGAGTGAATCAGCCCAGTGCTATGCTACTTAGGGGTGAGCAGGTGGGGGGAAGTATGCCAGCACTGCTTCTAGGAGGAGAAAAGAATAAAACACACAGTAGAAGGCGGTGAAATGTTTCAACAGAGTGGGAAGACTTGTTCTAAACTTCAAATTTGAGACACTGCTAAAAGAAAAAGAGAAAGGAACAGTATGAGAAAAGGTCATAAGGGATGAAAGAAAGCTAACATGAAGGAAAAGGAAAGCAAGTAGACAGGATAAAGAGAGCTCCTTAAAGAAGCAGTTCTGTTGAGGGATCATGCCAAAAGCCAAAATTGGTATAGCTTTGTTAATCACACTTAAGAAGAGAGAAATCTGACCCAACAGCAGCCAGGAGAGGGCCTAGAAGTAGATAAAGCCTTCAGAGAATGGGTGAACCATGAGTAAAAATGTAAGGAAAACTAGAACATTTTCTTATGCATTTTCTCATAAAACCTGAACTTTCACAAATCAGCACTGCCAACATAGCTAAACTACTTACAAATCTTGCATATAGTGCCTGCACCTGTCAATAAGAGTGATTATCAATTTTGTATGCATAGGTCATGTAAAATGTTACATAATTTCTCTGTGATTTAGTTCCCTATCTGTAAAGTTGCCACCTCTGCTTCATTAAAGGCAAAGAGGCAATAAATTGACAAGGAACAATATAATAATGAAGAGGCACAAAGCAGACGAGATAATGGCAACTTCAGGTTCAATCCTGGATCCGAAAAATTGTATATAAAACAGTGAAACAGTTAACTGATGTATTTTATAATAAAAAAAATAAGCATCTTCCAAAACAAATCTGGAAAAGGAACAGGACAATCAAAAGTATCAGTATGAAATTAATGTGCACTTTTTTGCTGCAGGCAGTTGCAGGCTTCCCTTCTCTGTTACATGACATTCAACAAGACTTTTCCCTCTTCTTTACTCTTGCTAATTGTCAGGGTTTAAAGGACACTGAAGAGCACAGGATGGGTTCATTAGAATTGCAAAGTATCGCTGCTTATCATTTGCAGCGGGGTACCATTAATCTATTTTCTCACACCATACTGTGAGGTGGCATCTAAAACCCTCCGTTGCAATCCAGACCTAGGGAATGCTAATCATCCTACACCAGACCCAAGGTCCACTGTGGTTAAGAGCATCTGTTCATCTCCCTAAATGACCCCCAAAGGCAAACTGGAGTGAACTTTGTGGTTTTTTGACATGGTCAGCCTCTATCTGCTGGCCAGGAAGACCTACATCAAATTCTTAGCCTTTTCTTTCAACCCCTTGCACCTACATAACCACCTCTTCTTTCTGCTTCCTTCAATGAAGTACACAACTACTTCTTGAATATCTGGATGCCACTCACAGTAAATAATGAACATGACCATTTCTTTCTTCGCTTAGCTGTTCATTGGTGAAGTAATGATAAAAATTACAAGTATGCTGCAAAGTTTGGCTTGGCAGTCAATACATAAATACCATCAGAGAGCTTAGCTAAAGGAAGCTATTCAGCCATTTGCACAGGTTCATCTTAAAGTCATATCAAAACTGCCACTTGAGTTTAGACCATCCAGAAATTTCTACCTTTCCCTGAAGTTTCCTTTAAATATATTTGTATTTAATATCTTCCATATTAATAAGACCCGTTGCATTCTATCCTACAGCAAAAAGGAAGCAGAACTGGAAAAGGTACTCACTCAGCACTACGCTGTGGTGTCAAGGCACAACTAAAGAAATAACTACGAGGTTACCAGATCAGAGACTGAGTACTAAGTCACTTTGCATTTGATATAGGTCTGTAGTCCTGCTCATGTTAAAGTCAATAGCAAGTCTGCAGTTAATTGCAACAGAAGTAAGATGTGTTTTAGGGAGTAATCAAAAAGAGGTAGGCAGGATTATCTAATGACATATATGTATTTTACTAAATGTATTACTTGTCAAGCTAATTAGTTACCCTGTAAATGAAAATGTCAACCTTGCATAATATTTGCATCTCATTTATCTGAGCCAAATTTCCTGTGTATCGTAGGTGGAAAGAAAAATATTCTGCTGAACTTGTGAACGGTAGACAGGAACATTTTGGCAGGCAGAGTAAAATGAGAAAGAAAAGCTGTTTAAGGCTGATCTGATGCTAAGAAGATGGAACAGGTCCATCAGGAAGATATCAATCCCATAGCTACCAGCTCCACACACACAATTTTTTAATAATAGCTCTGCATCCATGCAATGCATTGAACCTGTAAGTCATACTGTTTTGACTACTTCTACTGCCCTTTACTAATCCACATCTGCAAGTCAAGGGCCAAGGCTCATAAAGCCACTCCACTGTACCAAGACCATACTTTTGGCCCCAAATTGTGATTTTCTAGAGGATATTTTCTTGACATCCTGCAGTATCGTGTAGGTACTCCAGACATGTGCGTATTTACCCTGACTTTCACAGCCAGAGGAACAATCCAGCACAGTGCAGCTATTTCACACCTGCAGCTCACCAGTTTTGCAGGTCTCAGAGCCTTGCACACGTACTGTAGCCTAGATCCTCTTTTATTTTCCAACTCCCCTGTCATTTACGTATATATGAAGTATGCAAACTTGACACAAAAATAAATGCTTGAAAGATATTGATGAAACCATTATAAAGAGGTTAAAGAAGAGGAAGCCGCAGCAGCTTTCTTGGGAAATATCAAACCGAAACCAAGAGAACATTGCAGTACCTTTAGCTATGGAAAAATCAACAGGGTATTAAGCAGATTAACTGGGAATTTTGGGATTTTTTTTCTTTTTTTAGTGAAATGGCAGGTTTTATGTTTCAGTCTGTAAACATCCTATGCCAGAAGAGATTATTCAGAGGCTCTTTGTCCTTGATAAAGGGCTTTACTTAATGGGGTGTTGCATGAGAAAGCATATCTGTCTTTCAGGAAAATGTGCCCTGGGGGCTCATTGAAGCAGTAGCAACAACTAGAGAAAAATCAAATCATGATACAAAATATGTCCCAGCTAACATAGTTTTAAATATAGGTTACAGTCACTCTGTAGGGACTGAAAATTCTAGCATTATAAACCTCCCAGAAACTTGTGTACACTAAGTTGGTGGCAGGGGACATCACCTACCTTCAGCGAGAAGCCAAATATTCCAGGCAGTGTATTCCACTGTCAAAGGCTTGAGTCCTTCTTGCTGAAGCTGCCCAAGCTAGCACTGAACTCACTCTCCAGCTGGGTTCCCCCATCGCAGGGCAGTCACGGCAGCACAGGGTTTGGCATCCATCCCTCTGTCCATGGGCTGACCCTCTGCATCTGTTCAAAAGTGAATGATACATAAGCCAGGAATTTACATCCACTATAGGCATATTGCAAAGAGTTGCATAATACTAAAATGATGGATGATCTGACACATCCGAATTGTAGCAGACTACTTTCTTTGTGAACCATATAAAAATTTTTCACCTCATCTTTCCTTGCCAGAGCGAACAGATGCAATAAAGCTTAGCTGATGTCTTGTATTTTGAGACCCTTCATTCCTCAAGTGTTTGGACCAAAGCTTTAAATTTAGATGTACTTAAAGAAGACGTTTTGTGGTGCATACATGAGCTTACAGTTAGCAAACGCTAGGAATTATTTATTCCATTATAAATGAAGTAAACCTGTATTTTGATATGGAGGGTGACAAAAATTATTCAAGGGCTGGAACATCTCACCTATGAGGACAGGCTGAGTGAGTTGGGGTTGTTCAGCCTGGAGAAGAGAAGAATGCAGGGAGACCTTATAGTGGCTTTCTAGTACTTAAAGGGAGCTTATAGGAAAGGTGGGGACAGACTTCTTACCAAGGCCTGTTGTGACAGAACAAGGAGTAATGGTTTTAAACCAAGGGAGGGTAGATTTAGACTGGATATAAGGAAGACATTTTTTGCCATGAGGGTGATGGAACACTGGAACAAGTTGCCCAGAGAGGCAGGGAATGTCTCATCCCTGGCAACATTCAAGGCCAGGTTGCAAGGGGCTGTGAGCCACCTAATCTAGTTAATGTCCCTGTTCCTGCAGCAGGGTTGAACTAAATGACCTGTAAAGGATCCTTCTAACCCAAAATATTCTATGATTCTATGATTCTGTATAGGCCTCAGAGGTGTCCCTCTCTGCATCATCCATCAGGCAGGGTTTTCCTGAACCCAAAAAGCAATTAATATGACACTCATGTTCACACTCCTCTATTCATGGTACATGTAAGTACTGCTTCCTTCTGGCATTGAGTCACCCTTCTTACCTGTCAGAATGGATGAATACTACTCTGTATTACCTCAACTCAATTATCTATAAAGGATAAAAAAATTTTATTTCACTCATCTCACTCGCACAAGAGAGATTCAGGAGGTAGCAGTAAAAATTTAAATTTCTTTCCCATATGATCCTGGCTGAAAGCTCTCCCTCATTCCTCATTTGATTTTTACTTTGTTCAAGGGTGCCTGTCTTGTATGGAACTGTAGAAACACTTTAGGAGCTACCAAAATCCAAAAAATATGCACAACTGTGGGATTAACCTGAAAATGTTTTGGTGTTTGGAAGGAAACATTCTGTGCCAGTTTTAGCATTTTATGAGTAATGTGGAAATTCTCAGTGTTTACAATGAGGGCCCAAATTACCTTTGTAGACAGAAACTAACTGTTCCTTTTTGTTCCTCTTCTACTGGGAAGAGGCGTGTTCAGCTCTGTGCTGCACTATTTCCACCGCATTAGTCCCAGCTGTCATAGTCTTGGGTTGCTTTTTGTCCTGCTCTTTAACACTCAACTTGATGTAGAAAGAGAAAGTCTGCACAGTGATGCAGACTTACTCTTAAAATAAATGATCCCTTAATCAAAACTGAATGACTAACAAGCATAAAATTACTGATCTAGTACCACATATAATCGTTCATCTCATTGCAAAGAGGCATACATCATTTGCATTGTGTTCCAGTAGTGTTTTATACCCACTTTACCATAATCTAAATGAGCATGCACAGTAGAAATGGAGATTCTAGGCCATCTTTTGCATTTTCCTGGGGAGCATTAAGTTGTTTGTTGTGGGTGTTTTTAAAAATTGTGTTGCTATAAATAAACATGTTAATATGTAAAGAGAATGCAGCAGGAAAGTGCATTGCCTGAGCAGCTGTAACTAAAGTAAAAATAAGATAAAATAAAGTATACTTGAAACTTAAATAAGCTATGGAATAAGTTCACTGAGAAGAATTTAAACTTGTGGATACACCCGCTCAGCATATGGGTATTGCCAACCACCTTTAGAGCTCAAAATAGATGTTATTTTCTTCTGCCCACTTTTCATTATCCGGGATTTGCTTAAGAGTCCAAGCCAGAGACCCAGCTTTAAACAACCTTAAAAACATCTAAAAATAGCAATCATCAAAGTATGCATTAACTTCTGCACAAAGGCTGAAAGAAGCTTTCACTTCTCCACCTGCAGCATCCCTCCTATACTCAAAACTACCACAGCTGTGAAGTTTATCAATGAATGGTCCTTCAGGGAGAATAAATAAGGCTTCACCTGACAACATTCACAAGAGTCAATTCCCAGTTCCCCTGTAGGACTTTGCACCTTTTTCTGACCTTGCAGATCTACAAGAAACCAGTATTTTTTATGAGAGAGAAGCTAGTTTTCTACTTCATTTTAGAGAGTTATATGTCTTTTCCCTCTTCACTGGGATAACTCACTGGACACATCTGATCTTAACAGAAGTATGAGGCTTTAAATGCAGAAAGATACCCATGCTAAAATACATTGTAAAATTCTCTTGTACATACTTAAAATCATTTATCTGTGACATATATAGCATAAATAGATGATATGGTCTAAAGATTTTATTGTTACTTCACTTGGATCAACCTGCATTACTCGCTGCTTGATTCATCATTTGTGCAACATGTTTTTCCGACTCCACCCACAACCTAAAGCTACCATGCAAAAACCAAAGGAGCAGTACAAGCTTAACACAGATTAACCACAAAAATAAACTACAGCTACATTAAATAACTGTCAGGTTCTACCTGAGATTATTTGCTCGAAGAATGGGAACATGACAGAGATTCCAGGAGGATGAATCGAAGCTGTCCCTGTTCATTGCGGGGTGGTTGGACTAGATGACCTTTAAAGCTCCCTTTCAACACAACCTGTTCTATGATTCTATAAATGAACCTCAGCAAGATAAATCAGACAGATAGATGGATACTCTGCACAGCACATTAAAACATTTAGAGCTCAGCACAGTGTTGTCCATCTCTTGCCATCAATCTCTCTTGTACATATTTAGCACTTATTCTCATAACTCTATTACATGTAGGTATACGGTAAATATGTCTATATGTAGAAATTAAATATTCTATTTTCTTAACTTTGGTAAGCATTGCACAGATAAAATTAATTATCTGTAGGTCCAGCTCTTACTATTGATTGCCATTCAGTGTTTTGCTGCTGAGTTGGGGGGTTAATTGTGTTCCTCTACTACTTTAAATTAAATGAAGCAGTTATGCTTCCCTAGCAGCATAGTAGTAAAACCCTTATTTTGTCTTTACAGGGACATATTTTTGCATTTGTTCTGTTAGTTTGTTTTTCAGAATCTGCTTTCCTCCCAGTAACTTCTCTCTTGTATAAGCTTTGACCACTAGTTCTGCCTCATTTGTTTCATCTCTTCTTAGAAAGCATTTCCCTTTAGCTTACATGCTTTATTTTTTCTCCTAGATTAATTTAAAATTCAATTCATCAGCCTTTTGTATTTATCTCATCTCAGTCTACCTTTTTAGAGTAATCTATTTTGTGAATGTCTACATATGACATATTTTAAAGAGGTTCTTATATTCAGGCAAAATATGTCCTTTAATTTACTTTTCTCTAGGTATTCAGGACTGTTCGACCAGAAACTTTGCTCATTCATCAAGTTTGATTGCCTGGTCTTTAAACAGCAGCAATTGTTCTTTCCATATTACACATTACATAAACTTCTCCCTTCAGCTTTCTCCCAAAATTATGAAAACACTGCTACGCTCCTTCTGTCTTTTGATATTTGCTTAGCTGTTAACAAGATGTGAAAATAAGATATTCTAAAGGTCTTTCGTACTTTAACTTAAGGATTCCTCTGGAATTTGGGAATGTTATTTACCTAGATCAGGTGCCTTGTCAGACCTTAATGGTTTCATATTCTTAAATGTGTGGTCTGACATAATCATAAAGCCTTTAATATCTTCTGTGGGAAAATATATTATCATCTTCCAGATGTGACCTTCAGCTTATTTGCAGGAATGTCTATACTATGGAAGAGAAAACACAATGAGTTCTCTGAAATAGATTCTTTACTAACAATAGCTCTTATTGATGTTGGTTTATGGCCTTGCAAGCTAAATTTGACAGATAACTCTGCACATATTTTAAAACCATTGCTTTTTGCCATATTACTGTCATTAATTAGTATTATTATTACCATCATTAAAGTCTAAATTTTGCTTGTCATTAGTTTATCATCAATATCTTCAGCCTTCCTTGCAGTTAAAAGAGCTCTCCCTTTTTCATGTGAAGAATTTTCTTCCCACATTAGTAATTTTATTGAACTTGAAGCGAACTCTGAATTATCTGATCCAACAAATCTAGCCTACATTTGGCATTCACGTACTTTTCATGTATGGAAGCATGTACTTTCAAAGCTCTTACCTTCTGCAACAGATTGTTGTGCAGAACAGAACCATCTGTAGCCATCTATAATGACACATAGAGAAAGAGGGAAATTCTAAATTTGCTTCGGCCTACCAGACTTGTGCCTGTATTATTGGGTATTCTAAGATGGAGTTAACAGTTTGCAGGCCTAGCAGCACTTCTGAGCAGTGTTGCTAGTGGTGCAGAGCACTGGAGTAAGAGGACGCATAACATACATGACCTCCTCAGCTTGTTCATTCACATAGTGCAACTGACAACTGTGAAACTCTTTACTGTAGACAGAGTTTGAAGATGCTGCCAGGGCCATGTATATATGTATGATATTACACATTCAAGAAACCTCAAAATTTCCATTCAGATTTCTCCCACACTGCCTAGGTATCAAGTGCACCCCGATATAAGTTACAGCATGTTGATAAATCCTGTGTTATTAGTTCTGTATCATTTTCATAAATGTTCCCCTACAAATGTTTTTTGCATATGCAGAAAAAGAGAAGGTGGGTCTTTATATCTATCTGTGGGGTATTACAGGGGTTGGAGAAACTAACTATACTACCAATGATAATTAGATACTGTCCAAACATATAAGGAAGCAACTGCTATTGTGAAGGTCTTACAACATGACACATCACGGCACGAGGCAAGCATTTGAAAATTTAAAATAAAATATATACACTTTTATATATTTATACACATCCATGGCTTTCTCCACAGTTAGATCATTATCTGAGTTGTAACAGGTCTTTGTTTAAAACTGCTGTAGTTTTTTCATTTCAAACAGTGCAATTCAGTGAGTCTATGCTGGTTTGCACTGATCTCACTTGCATCCTCCTTGTGTGTCTTTTACTGCTATTTGTGCCTTTCATCTACAGGACACTTCCCTTTCATTCCCAAATTTTTTTCTTAGAAGAATATCTCATTTTATTACTTGCAGCTCTCCCTCCTTGCTTTGTTTAATTGAATCATAATTTTTTTTTCACAACAAAGTAATTAATTACCTTATATTGATCAATTTCCAAAATTTTCTAAAGGAAATTCATAATGCATAAATTTGGATTATAATTTTCTTAAATATTTCGTTTATGTGATTTTGGAGTTTTTTGCATTTATTAGGACAGGGATAAAGAAGCAAGCTTGGCTCTGAAGGGT
Source organism: Dromococcyx pavoninus (assembly GCA_033558185.1). Lineage (NCBI taxonomy): Eukaryota > Metazoa > Chordata > Aves > Cuculiformes > Neomorphidae > Dromococcyx > Dromococcyx pavoninus. The sequence continues at coordinate 1,194,799 of JAUMJL010000054.1, forward strand.
AGCTGGCTAGGGAAACTGTTTTGAAAGGGAGAGTCCTTAATACTGCTCTCTGCTACAACTGTTGCCATATATTATCCATTGCCTATGTAATAGAAAATAATTAAATTGTCCTTGAAGCATAGACGACAGTCTTCTATAACCATGCAAATGCCCTAACCACTGCACTGCAAAATTAAGAGTTACTCTTACTCCTACTCCTTAGCTCATTGAATCTTTAAATCTTCTATACAATCTGCCATATTTCCAAGACAGAGTTTGAAAGTACTCATCCTCCTCAGCAGTCTATATACTAGGGAAATTTCCAGGTCAGAATGAGTTTGTGCTAGTAGAAAAAAGGACTGAAACAAGATGTCCTCTTGAAAAGGAGCTGAGGAGGAGGTGAGAGGAATCACCACCTACTTCCCCTTTAGTTCCCTTTTAAAAGAAAAGGTTGATTCTTGTTGTAGCTGTTTATTCATGAAGAAGAGGATTAAGTGTCTGCTTTCATGTTTATAAATCATGCATGGAGAGAAATGCAGTTAAGCACCTAAGCCTCTGAGAGGGTGGGGATTTAAAACATGAGTAAGTCCTCAGGGCTTTGCTATTACTACCTCATTTGGGTCACTGCTTAGGGTTGTGCATACTATTATGGATCACATAATCTTTCTTTTACACTGTACAGGAAACCTACAACTCCAACTCAAGGCATACATTCTGCCATGGTCTCCAAATATTGAGTATAATAGTATGAAGACCAATGCTTAAATGTCTATAGCTTATAAATAACACTTATTTCTTTTACACATATAACACCGTATGCTTTTGATCATCCAGACACATGATATGTTTCAATACATGGAACAGAACATGATATATATTCAAGTATATGCATACCAGCATTGTCAGGCAGCATATTGATGTTGTATGTTGAAATCCTCAATGTACTGAAGGGCACCAAACTTAGCAGCTGCTGACACCATTTATGCATGTCTTACCTTACTGGTCTTCTGTCTTACCATCCCATGTATGACACACCATAATCCATGCCTTGACCTGTTGTTCTGTGTTTCGTGGCCTTGCTATAGCTCTGAATTTCTCTTTTTCTCATCCACTGTTCCCCTCACCACGGCCAGACTAGTTCCATGCTCCCACTGCTGCAGCAGGGGTCAGGGGAAAGGAGCAGAGCAGAGCTGTTGGATGCAAGGAGATGGTTGGATCTTGTAGGTCCTGCAAGAACAGCACATTGTACAGGGTCTCTATTTCAAGAGCGGAGGGAAGAGGAAGGTTTCATAGTTCCTCGCATCCTTATGCTGCAACTTGCAATGTGATTTAGAGGTCCCTTTTTCCTTTCCATAGCTAGATGTGCCATCAGCTCCACAGTCAGCAAGACAGAATGCAATGATAACTCTCCTCTTCCACAGCCTCTCAAAACTCCAGAGAAGATTTGCCACTAGACCCTAATAATTTCTCCACACGTTTTGCTTTCATTGTATCAGCATCATGAACAATTCAAATGTTATCAGCAACTCTGAGCACAAACAGGCACTGCGATCACCGAATTCAGCATTTATCTGTCAAGTAACCTGGATTTATGCAAAAAGTTGAGAGGTTGAAGCCTAATGAAGCTCTAATCCTAAAACTAAAGATAATAAATCAATTAGCTTATGGAAATAAAAATAGGATATATTTTAAGAGGATATATATATACACAAAAGACAGAAATATTTAATCAAAATTCACCTGTCACAAAGTCATTTTTTCAAAACGTTAGGAATTATTTAGACTCCTGAAGGTACTGCTTCTTTCAAATGCATAGTTTAAATAAAGACACACAGAGTCAAGAACTACAGTCATATTTTGTTCCTTGAGCAACAAAAACGAAGACCAAATTAAAAGATAATGAGAGAAGATTCTGGCTAACAGAAAAAGAAATTTCCAGATAGGATTATCTCCTCATACACTGAAAAAGTCACTCACACAGAGAGCTTGACACTGGTCCTGAAGTTACCTAGCTCTGAACTTTGACAACGTGTGCTAATAAAGTTGTTGTGTGATCATGTCCATCTGTTGTTGACTTATGTTTGCATGTTTCATTTGCTCAAAAGGTAATTTTAGTTCCTAAACCAGGCATTCTAAGTGGAACTCAGAACTTGACCCGGAAATATCATATAAATGGGATTTTTCTCTGTCATCTTTTTATGCTTTTGATCATTCTTGACATTGAATAATCTTGTTACAAATAGAAAACATTTTGAAATTGTCACAATATCCTGAGTCTAATAAGAGAATACCAGAGCTAGAAAATATGCTTAAGAAATTGAGTTTACATGGCAAACTCATGATGGAAAATTAAACTGGGTTTCACTGTGGTAGAACTTAACATGTTTTTAAAAAAAGTGAATTGTGAGCTCAAGCTGGGAGCTACAATTGAAATTTAAACATTCCTAACTGAAAGCAAGATGTTGCATTAATAACAATTGCAAAAGCTGAAGACTTGTGGCATTACTGTAGAGAGGAGCAATGCTTTTTCACCCTTTCAAGTGGGTCTAATTCAGATGATGTCCCTCAGCTAACCCAAACATTCAAAGTCCTTGTACTTGTTCCTCCAGCAGAGCTTGAATTTGTTTAGGAATATTCCAGTTGAACCAATTTCTTTTTCTCTCTCCTTTTGACACCATATGCATTCCACCTACCTGTTTTCAGGCTTCTTATGTCTAAGCTCTCCACAGGTAAAAGGACTAGTGCTGCTCAATGCATTACCAGATTCCCAAATTCTCATAAATTAAATCAGAATGTCTGCTAAAAATCAAAATGAATTTCTTCTTTCCTGTGCTTAGCCCTAAAGAAAAGAACAATTTATGCTTTAATTTGTTTTTTTGCTGACGATGTCATTGACTAGAAATTCACCCCAGACTATGCAGAATAGACTTTGGCCCCTAGAATGTAACTGAGGGCATTTCACAGACTCAGCATCACTGTGACTCACCACTCCAGCAGGCTCTGGAGGCAGCTACCGCTGACTCCTCTGGAGTCTGGGTATGGTCAAGGAGAGTCACAAACCCAAGAGAATCACAGTTCCAAGGCCCCCTTAACAGTTAATGGGAAAACAAGTGTTCTTCCAGAAATTAATTCAGAGCACCTGCATTACACTCCTCTTCTTAATATTCTTTCAAAGGAAATCCACTGGCAATAATTTTGTTAAGTTGTAATATTTCTTTTCTCGCTAGAACAGTTTTTGACTAGCAATGAAGCTTAACTGAAGTTCTAATAACAATAAAACCATGGCAATAAGATGATATGTGCTGATGAAACTGGTGAAAAATTCAATGAGTGAAAGCACTAAAATTAGGTTCTTATCATAGTAAATAGAACGGGTTGGAAGTTTTTCAGAAATGAATATGTGAAGCAGAAAAAAATACATATAGATAAGGCAACTTCTGTGGACTTTCGTTCAGCCTGGAGAAGGGAGACCTCATTGCAGTGCATTGCTTGCTCACAAGGGAAGGAGGAGGAGCAGACACTGATCTCTTCTCACAGGTGACCAATGATAAGACTCGAGGGAATGGCAGGAAGATGTGCCAGGGGAGGTTTAAGTCAGATATTAGGAAAAGGTTCTTCACTTAGAGGGTAGTGGAGCACTGGAACAGCTCCCCAGGGAAGCAGTCACAGCACCAAGCCTGACAATGTTCAAGAAGTACTTGGACAATGCCTTCAGACACACAGTGTGAACATTGGGGTTACCCTATGCAGGGACGAGAGTTGAACTCAATGATCCTTGTGGGTCCCTTCCAATTCAGGACATTCTGTGATTTAGTCTGTGATTCTTCCCATTACACAACCCCATTCAAACATTCCCTGGCTTAGACAAACAAGGTAACCACTGAAAACTCAATGAAAAATAACTCTTTCATTCTAGAAAGCTATCTTCTTGATTTACAATGAAGTGAGGCTAATACTTTGAGTAATTGAAGGTGACTGGCCAGAAAAGAAAACAGCAACTAGGATCAATGTAATCTAACAGTCAAAGCCGTAGAAGGGCAAGATACATCACACTGCCACTACCCCATCGTGGAATTAACATCAACACTAAGAAGTAAGACAATGGATGGTCTTGAAAACTCTACAGCTAAGAACACTGATATTTTTTTTCACCTGATCACTTGTTATCTGGGAGAAGAGACTAACACCCATCTCACTACAATCACCTTTCAGGCAGCTGTGAAGAGCAATAATGTTTTTCCTCAGCCTCTCTTTCTTCAGACTAAAACCAACCCTAGTTCCCCTCATCAAACTTGTGCTCCAGACCCTTCACCAGCTTCACTGCCCTTTATTGGACACGCTCTAGCAACTCAATTTCCTTCTGGTAGTGAGAGGTCCAAAACTGAACACAATATTCGAGGTGCGGCCTCATCAGCACCTGTCCCTTTCCTGGATTTGATTGCATTAATTCAGTTGTAGAAAACACGGTCATGTTGGGCTTGCCTCCATACATATGTACCAAACGTTTACATCAGCATTAATTGCAGTCATCAGAAGTTATGGGAAAGTTGTGTGTACCTACCTATGAGAAGGTGAATTCCTACAACCTCAAAAGCCTTAAATGCATGCTAAATTGACTTTTCTAACTTTTTAGGAAAATATAAATACTTGTTCTGTTATGATCCATATTACTTCTGAATGCTTTGACTGAACCCAAAGTGACATCCTCCTTTTGAAGAGTTTTAGCATCTGTAATAAGTAAGATTTATAACATGAAAAGTAGGTCTTGAGAAAATCTAACAGACATTAAGAGAGCTGCAATTGGTGCAACTCAGATTTACTGCAGCTGTAAATAATATATACTATATATAATATGGTATAAGTAATCTGAACACTGCCAAAGATGAGCTACTTATGTCTGTATACACACAGAACAAGTTAAAATTCTCCACATTTAGTTTCAAATAAAGGATAGATTTATGGCTGATCAACGCAGTACACATGATCTCGAACGTGGCAAAGCTATAAAATTTGAAGGAACTTACATCACAAAGAGCCCAAGAACACACGGATTTCTTCAAAACTACTCCACAGCCCTTTCTCCTGAATACAGCTGTAATGTAAGATTTTGGTGTAGTTCCTACTAAATTACATCAAACGTTATTTGCCAATAAAATTTATACGAATGTAGTCATTCAGGGCTACCTGCAGCATTCTACATTTTTTATAGTGATGGATAGATGG